>CM056382.1:52176537-52776537 GCA_029718625.1 Synaphobranchus kaupii
CTCTCCGTCCTGACCCCTTGACCGATACTCACTGCACCAGGTCTGTAGCAGCGGAGGATTCAGGTTTTCCCCTGAATATCTGTGTGCAGCTGCCCGGAAATGCACACCTTCCCATAAGTCATACCACCTGCGTACTGTAGACTCAGCTGCCTAGGGCAGGAAACGCAGTGCTCCTCAGGGTGAATAAAGTCCAGTCTGGCCTCTAAAGGGATATTCTTATGAGACATCTATCGACTCTGCTGGAGTAGATCAATACAGAGGCAGACATTTGCACACGGCAGTCCACGCTCTCCGTAACAGGAGAGGGCTTAAGGCTCATCGCGGAACCACGGAACAGATACAGCTCGCTGCTGCTTCTGTTACTGGGGAAACCAGCTCCAGCCAGATCGACCCTGAGAGAACCCCCCCTCCCCTCCCCCCCCCACACACTCCTTCTGCTCTCCCTTTTATAGCACCTTTGCTTTGTTCTGTAACCGCATGCTTGACTGCTCGCATGTGCTCCCATTGGTCATGTGATGCCCTGCAGCTTGCTCAGCGCAACGCGGCTACGTCTGTGTGTGTCACGCGTTTATCCTGATAAACAGCTTTGTGGCGTGCGGTCAGTGCGGGGTATTGTTAATCTGAGTTGTCCGTGTGGGGGGGTGGGGTGCGGTCACTGTGTGAAAAATGTAACATTGCAGGAAAAATCATGGTGGCTGGCCGGTCAGGATAAACATCTGTGATGCAACACCTCACTGCTCCCTGGAGGGGGCGTGAGAGAGCGCGCAGTTCTTACAGCAGCACGAGGCGTCATAGAGCAGCCTCTGCAGAGCTAAGATGGATGTCTTCCCCTTCGGTGGGATACACCTGCTAGGTCTGGTACTATCGCTTCAGAGCTTGAATGGGTCATTGTGCTCAGTCACAGGAGAGATTCACTGACCACCACATCTGTGTGCTGCTCAGTTTCTATCAGTGCCATATCAGTCTAGCAGAGTATTTTTAATATCCCTGATTATTTGGATCTCGGTTTGTGGCAAAACATGTCATCAAATCTCTGTGTGTTGACAAGATTCTACGTACAGCAGACACAGCCACTCAACGCCAACACTAACACCAACCAGAGTACCATCACCAATAATCTCATGTCACTTTAACCCTTGGTAAAATACTTACAATAAAAGGTAGCACCATTCATTCATCTCATTAAGCCATTACATTTTGAAGCAGACAGTGGCTGTGTCTATTATAGCAGCACTGAAAGTAGACCAGTTCCCAGTAATGGGCATTATTATGTGAGCAGTGGTCTGGCCTTGCCCATTTGGGGGTATATCTCAAAAAACTAACATGGTGTAGACAACCAGATACTGCCCTATGCAGTTTGTGAATGAACGGTAAACCAAAAACAGCAATGCTGGTAAAAAGGTAACCTGTTTTGCTCACTGCAATTCCCCACAATACAGAAATGAGCTGGGAATCAACTGGGTCACTGTAGTGGGGTGAGGAGAGGGTCTCATTTCAGGGTGAGCTGGTGAGTTATGGCTCACAGCCCCCGCTTTCCCCCACGGTAATCCTGCCCACCGTCTCTCTCTTTCTCTCTGTCTGTATAAATATGCTTTTATCTCTGAGGACTGTAACCCTTTCCCCAACCACCCCCCACCCCCCTCCCAGAAAACCATGAGCAGATACACCTGGGAGTGTAAGACCAAAGAGGAACCCGAGTGTGAGGTAAGCAGATTTACAGATGACCCACCGCCCCCCCCCCCCCCCCACACCTCGCATCACCGGGGCGGCTCTGTCCACTCATCGTACTGTAACCCTGTCAACCAACTTTTACCCCGAGAACCAACACTTGGACCCGCCCCCTCCACCCCCCCGGCTCTCTGTGCAGTGGTGCGGTCCATGTCCTGTCTTGTTTAGATCTGGAATCTAATTAGCTACAATAACTGGTTAAGGTACTTATCCAATGGAAGGCAGAAATATTCTCTAATATAAATATTCTCCTCTATCCACTTTGGAAAGGTAATTTCCTGCAATATAAGAATGCTGGATGTCCTTAAAGAAAGAACAGACACACGTGGCGGGGCCTTCCTGAGGTTGCAGCTCTCTGCTTATTTCATTGAGAAACGTTTGAACAGACCCTGAAGAAATCATGCCTGATTCAAGTGCTCAGAGCTGGGATATTGATTATCCTGTCAGCTCAAGGGGTGAGCAGGAGGCTGGACCCCGGGAAGGTGCGGATACAAGTGAAGCGCTTGGCACCATGACCGGAGACGGTTATCTTTTAAGATAACCCGCTGATTTGTGTCCAGCAGCATCTCTGCTTGCCCGTAAGAGTGCAATTTACGCTGTTTGTCATGGATCGATAGGGTTGGCAACTGAATTAAACTCTCCTAGTCCTGCCAATCTTCATATGCCCCATAGGTCCCATGGTTCCGGATTAAATGCATACCTAAAAGTGCACACAACAGCACAGATTTGATCACATTGCAGTATGTGAATATACGTACATATAAAATCAATGCACAGCTGCAGGGAGTGGAGCTGTTTGCTGCCATAAGGCATTTTGGTTCCTGTTCTCGTTGACCCCTTGGAATCAATGAGGAGTTCGACTCCAGTGAGAACCACGCAGGGACTTGCTGTGGCTCAAGAGGATTTATGGGAAAGCTGGAGCCACAAAGGCAGGCGTGAGCTGTTACCGTAGAAAGGCCGTGAAACATGTCCGCGCTTGTTCATGCGGCCGTTCATCTTCCTGTCAGGAGGAAGCTGATGAAGAGGTTGAAAGAAGCATGTGGTCGTAAATTTGCAAAGTCCAGTGCTATTGGGCGCTTCTGTTTAAAATACACTGCCTGGCCAAAAAAAAAGTCGCCGTTGCACCCGTCATGCATAGTGTCCACTGTACAAACCTCTGGAGGTAGTCTTAAGATCTGGGGTTGCTTCAATTGGTCAGGTCTAGGCTCAGCAACGTTATGCAGCAATAAAATGAAGTCAGCTGAGTACCTGAATGTACTGAATGACCAGGTTATCCCATCAATGGGCATATTCCAGGAAGACAATGCCAAGATTCATCAGGCTCAAATTGTGAAAGAGCGGTTCAGGGAGCATGAGGAATCATTTTCACACATGAATTGGCCACCAGAGTCCTGACCTTAACCCCATTGAAAGTCTTTGGGGTGTGCTGGAGAAGACGTTACGGAGTGGTTCGACTCTCCCGTCGTCAATACCAGATCTCGGCCAAAAATTTATGCAATTCTGGACGGAAATAAATGTTAAATAAAGACGTTGCATACGGTTGTCGAAACAATGCCACGATGAATGTGCGCCATAATGAAGGCTATAGGCGGTCCAACAAAATATTAGCGTGTGCGACTTTTTTTTTGGCCAGGCAGTGTATCTCACAGGGAAGGGGATACATCCCTACCTGTGCTGAGCTGACAAGGTCAGAGGAACGATAACTATGCAGGCTTTATCTTATTGTTCATGTACATAGGACATATTTAGCTTTTGGAAGTGATTCTGCACTGTGCAACATTAGATACACCATATCGCTGTGTAACTGGACGCTGCCTCTGCTGCTAGAACCCAGCTACATCAGTATGTATATGCAAAGTACACACAAACCACAAAACAATATGTATTGATTTCTATGACCTTGTATTTGATGCATAAAAAGCATATTTATAGGAGGAAAGTAGATGTGTTCTGTGTTCGTTTTGTTTAGTCCTGATTGGTGGACTGTTCTGTGCTGAGCCGTATTGTGCTGTGCCAAGTATCGACCTCAAAACCTTCCACAATGTCCATCTCCGCCATCCCGTTCACTGACCTTCCCCCTGCACCCACCCACCATTCATCCATCCATAATCAACCAACACATTCGCACACTCAGACACACACACATGCACACACACACACGAAAGCACACACATAACATACACACTCAAATGCACTTATGCGCTTGGTGACAAATTTACATGGACTCATAATGTGGGGGGGAGGGACTCGGAGGGAATCGTCCAGGAGGAGTTGTGCCCTGAAGAGGACGTTGCGCCCCTCTTCCCTGCAACGGGACAAAGGGGTTGTAGCGGCGGTTCTCTAGCGGTTGCTACACGGGGGGAATTGAATTGTATTGGGTCCAATTGGCTTACCAAATTGGGAGAAAAAGGGAAAAATCGGGGGGGGGGGGGGGGGGGGGGGGGCGACGACATATATTACTAAAATTTAAGTCTTGAGTATGATGAATCACCCATTCAGCAGAAAACTGCAGCTCATTATTTACAACTGCAAAGCATTCCAGCAGTTCTTATAACTTGCATTGATGCTCAATCTAAACATTAAATATTATTGCACTGGCATCAACAACATAATTTTCAGTACCTGTTTATACCTGACTAATTTATATAAAATGTAACTTTGAATTAATCATAGCTGAGAAAATATTTAGTGAACATTAAAACATGTTTTAATGCTAGCAGCCTTTGTCTGGCCCTAGCATATACAGCACATAATGGCATGTTGTAAAATGTACAGTTCATTAACAAAAATACGAGTCAGCGACTAATATGATGCGGTGCACCAGGCTGTGAAAGCATTATAGCACATTTCGTTCCCAGGACCATTCAGAGTGAAAATATATAAAGCTGTTATTAATTAGCTGTTATTTAGCCACGCTCAAATAAACAACAATCAGTCAAAGTAAATGAAGGATCAGTTGCCCCTGGACGAGACGCATTGAGCAAGTACTGATTTATCAGCAACCCATCACACAGTGAAAAGAGGAGGAGACAAAGACATACACATTCCCATCTTCCCCTTGACTTGACTGTGTGGAAAAACAGAAACGTACTCCTCCCCCCTAAACCCCCCCCCAAAAAAAAAGAAAAGACGCTGAAACGCACATTTTCCAGTTTCACGCCGATGGAGGAAAAGAAGCTCCCTGTCCCGTAACCACAGAGGTCGGTTACACCCACATCCTGCCTGAAGTCACATTGTAGCCGCCGCAAAATGGGGTAAATCCACTCGTGTCGACTACAACTATTCAGAATGAAAGGAACAGACCATTAACTCAACCGCAGGAAGCCTATGGGGCCCCTGTCTTGCTGTGATTGTTCTCCTGAGCTGAGCATTTGCATGCGATAAACGCATTTGCATCTTGCTGCAGCAGGAATGGATGACAAACGGATGACCTTGAGATGTCAAATGTGCATCTTGGCTCCTTGACAGGAGAACACAAGGAGAAGCAGCTTTCATTTCATTATTTCATTGTAAGAATGTAAACTTTACAGGCATAATAGGAGATACCCAGGAGAACTGCTGCCAATAAACATACACTTTATCCTAATGCTTTGACTATATGGCGGTGCTTTGAAATGTTTCTGAATGTGTCGTGCGTTTTATCATCATGACACTACTAATGAGGCTATCCACCGTATGAATTACAGGTGTTACTGTACTCTGGTGGAATCGCTGAAAAGCAGCGCGAGGTTGTTCTCACTCCCAAAAGAACATTGAACAGGGGGGCGAGAGGGGACAGGTCTGAGAAAGGGGGCTGTATTGGGGCCCGGGGAGGGAGGCCTGCATGTGTGCATGAGTTTGAGGGGTTGGGTGGGGGGGTCTCCTAATGCAGCCCTTTAGCTCTGTCTGTCCGTTGCATGTGCTCGATTGGTCAGTGATCACATAGACTTCAGCAAGGAAAGTATAATTATGTGTAGAGTTTAATTCTACGACAAAGGCACTGCTTGCCATGTCTGGGCTGCTGTAGATGGATACAGCAACCCAGGCATGTGAAATAAGGACCCCATAAATCCTTAGAATCAGTTTGTGTTTTTCGAGGGATGATCTTCATTTTGTTCTGGGCTGTAGTCAGCACAGAGCAAGCTGAGGGGGTTCAGAGGGAGATGGAGATCAGAAAAAACAACTATTGTAGCTATGTTCCATATGATATCTCCCTACAAAATGGCAGTGTATCTCACATAGCTATTCTTAGTCACTTTGACCAAACTGAAGTGTGTAGTATTAAAATATACACTTTAATCGGGCAAGTCAACTCATAGAAACTAATATGTGTGAGCAATTGTGATAGTATGCCCTACTACCATAGATTACAGTGGTATAAACTTGAAAACAGCTATTTATATCTAGTAGTAATGCATTCCTTTTTTTAATTATTAAGAATGTTGGTATAGCAACAGCCTCATTTTGTTTGGGAAAGGAATCCTGCCTGATGTGTTTGCATTGCAAGAGTGAGTATGTGATTCTTCCAGAGCTTGTGATCAGACTTTGGTGTGTCGGTGTGAGGCTAATGGGGTGTTGTCCTGCAGGACGATCCTAATGCCCAGAACAAGCTGGAGGACCCCGTGAAGTCCCCCCCGCCCAAGGAGGATGAGCCCCTGAACATCCAGAACTCGCTCACCCCCAAACACGAGAACAACAAGGCGGCATGCGAGGAGAACTCCTCGGAGGTAAACTCGCTACAGAACAACATGATGTAGTGCCACAACCCACCACACGCGGGCGCCACCGCCCTGCCCCCTCCACCCCCAACCTCCCCCCCGCCCCTTCGCTGCCGTCAACGTCACTATCACCACTACCAATCACCGCCACAGCAGAAACTCGACAGTTGCCCCTCCCCCCCTCGCACCCACTCATGTCCCACCCCAGTCCACCCTCCTCTTAGCCCCTGCTGCTGTCCCGCCCCAAACCCCCAGCCCCGCCCTATCACCCTTCCCTGCCTTACCGAATAACGGCATGCGTTGGTGTATTTTGTACAAAAGAAAAAGATTTATGGGAAAAAATGTTACAAAATGTTACAAAAGCTACGGAGAGGTTTTGATGTTTGTTTGACTAATTCAGTGAGTATGTATAAATATATGGAAAAAAATGCTTGGATTGATATATATAAAAAAAAAACACAATGTGTCTTCGTTTTCATTGATGTGATTTCTAATCCTTTGATGTATTTGGGTTTTTTTTTTGTACTTTTTGGGAATATGGAATACAAAAAAAAATCAGACTGTTGTTGAAATAAACCTTTTTAACATTAAAAGTGTAGTACTTGTGTGTTCCTGATTTATTCTGTCCCTCCTTCCCTTTCTATCTTAGTCCCTCTGGTTTTGTGTTTGCACAGCTTTGAAATATTGCTCCTTCCTGAAATAGATGCTCACAACACACACACACACACACACACACACACACACACACACACACACACACACACACACACACTCTTTTGAGGCCAATTCACACACATGTAAATTCAGCTGCAATGTGAATGGAGTTACTGCAGTTTGTCCAAAAGTATATTATTAAATGATCATGAAAAATAATAAGAACAAGAACAACAATAATAATAATAATAATAATAATACAATATCTTGTGTATGACTGGCACACATTCAAAAACCCACCCAGACTGACTGTCGGTGTTGTGTGTGTGTCATTGTGGCAACCGTGTGTGTGTGTGTGTGTGTGTGTGTGTGTGTTTGCTGCTGCTGTTGATGACACACACATGCTCAGCGCTGGTTAGTAGTACAGTAGTTCTTTGTTCACTTACAGATGCAGACATATGTACACATGCTGTGACTCTTTCTCATATAACCACCTGGAGCGCAGCGGCTCGCTTTATAGGCCCCAATAGGCCTCTTCCACCAGTTACCCTATAGATGAGTGACTGCCCAATGCAGTCATTCTAACGATCTGTTACAAGTAATAAAATGTGGTATAAAAAGTAAAAATAGGTTGGTGTGCTTCTTTAAAGCACAATTTCTCATATTTTATTTCATATTTAACTTGCTACCTTGAGTATTGTGACCATAGTCCTTAGTACTGTGAGTTTAATTGACCTGTTATACCTGACAGGCATAGTGGTAAAGCTGTGCCCATAATGGGGCACAGTGCGAGCTGAAGGACTGTATTTTAAAGTCTTCAGCACCCTGGACAGCGGGGAAACAGACTGGACAGCACAGTGCTGGACGCTGCCACATGCTACAATAGAAGTGCTCTCATCTACTTTTCAAAAGAGGTATCTTGCCACTCGGTGCGTGTGAGATTTAATAACCTCCTGTGACCTGGCAGAAAAGGGTATTTTTTATTTTTAAGTATTTTAGTTTTTTTATGAAGTACAAGTATCTTGGAGGACATTTTGCAGAACAACAGGTTTCATTTTAGCAGATTATATGGCTCTTGAGAATAAGACCAGACTCGTGTCCCCTACAGGGGACAAATATTAATTGGTGGATCTGGAGACTGAGTTACCAGTTGTCTCACCAAAATCCAATGGGGAGAATCCAGTGTCGAGATTGAGAGAATATTTCTACCTTGGATCTCACCAGATGGTTCATCCACACTCCTTTTCCTCCACCAGTAGAAAAGCACCTGCCTGCTGCCTGCATCTCTCCTGCCTCTCTGTTGCCCGATAGACTGGTCACCCATGATCATCCACACACTCACAAAACAAACAGACTCCCGCAGACTCACACATCTGGTTGTTCACCCCTCTGTCACACTCTCACGTATCCTCACGTATACTCCCCGGTCACTCTCTCTGGCTTACATGCTCACACACGCCCTGTCACTAGTACCCCGCCCCTCAAGACTGCACATGCCCGCCTGGCCACTTACTTAACGCTCACACTTATGCTCATGCACAGGCTTAGTTACTCTTCTCTCTCTCTCTCATGCTCACACACACAACATGAAGCCAAAAGCTGTGTCTCTGTCACCCCAAACCTCCCAGCTCAGCACACTCTCAAATGTTCACACCCACTCACTCTATTATTGCCCATGAACCTGCACTTGGGGGCAAGCCTTAGCTACACAGGCACATGATTTTTTCCACTCCACTCTTCCCAGTACACTCACACAAGGAATACGCTAACTTACTGTGAGAATTTCCTGAGGAATTAAACAACCGTTTCAGTTGTTTTTATAGGTGCTAGGCACTCTTTATTCATGAGTTTTGTTGTTTGAACTGCAGTATACTGTGAAGTCTTATTAAATGTTTTTCTGTGAGGGAATTAAGTGCTTAGCAACCTCATGTATGATATGAGCAGAGCTGCTCTTTCTTTCACTGGGATAATTGATATGTTGTGTGGACTTGATTAAGATTTGTTCTGTCATTTTATTGTTTCTCCCATTGGTCATTTTGACAGTTGGAACAATGAGCTCTGGTGCTACTACAGCAGCCTGTGTGTGGACTATGCTGCATTCTGTTTCCCTTGCCAGGGAACCTCCCTCCCCACCGACCCCCACACACTCTCTCTCTCTCACACACACACACACACACACACACACACACACACACACACACACACACACACACACAGAAAACCATCACCACCACCTCAGCCTACCCCTGTCCCCAGGTCAAACTGAGAGTAAAGCAGTGGTGACAATATCAATTAGCTCTTTTTCTTTCTTTCTCTCTCTCTCTCTCTCTCTCTCTACATCCCTCCCTCTCTATCTCTCACTCTCTCTCACCCCCCCCCCCCCCCTCTCTCTCTGTCTCTCTCGCTTGCCATCTCCCCATGTTTTTGTGTGTCTGTCTTTGTCCCTTTCTTGCTGACCCTGTGTTGCCAGCACACCAGGAGGTCAGGTTTGGTATGTCCCATATTGTGTCGCTATGTGCTTTCCAGAGGCTGTTGTCCCCCAACGTCTTCACATGACTGTGAAAGAGGGGCTCTGTGAGTCCCTGCGTTCCACAGCAGAATGGAAATGGGAGGCAGGGGCAGCTCAAGGCCGGCTCCGCACAGTTTCCATGGCCTCTCGTTATGAACATTTTGTTAAATTGAATTTCTGAAGCCCTGTGGGGTGCCATGGCAACTATGCTTGTGAAAATGCCAGCACCCAAGACCAAATGCACAGGGACTGTGCAAAAATTAATATGAAGTAAACACTAGCTACAGTGGGATGCATTTGTAGTTCAATTAGAATCAGCAGGCGGTATTTGTGTTTAAATTAGCTGCAGCATTGCGTTATGCAGGGGCACCAGGATGCATTTGTAGTGGGAAAAAAAGCCACAGATATTTGTGCTAATGCTTGCAGCAATGGTACATCTTTGGATTAAACAGGATTTAAACAGTATGTATCTGAGGCTGTGTTATTCTCCAAAGAATTTAGTTTTCATAGTCTTAGCTCTATTACAATCACGCCAGTCACTGTACCACCAGCATTATATACCTAATCTCAATTTCCCCTCAAATGCTCAGTAAGTACTGTTCATGGGTACCTCATCACTGAGGTCATTCTTGAATTTATGGCTAAATAATCTGGGGGCTTTTAGAGAACAATGGATCCAGAGTATGGCCAGCCGTTCATAATGACATTTGGAAATATATGTTTGGAACACGAGGGAATGTTCTCTTTTCGCAGGCACAAAAATCAATGCATGAAATATTGCTAAATAATAAACGAGCAAACAATATAGATCTACTTCCAAAACATCCCTAGCCAGGCTAGGTGACTTTAACAAAAAAGGAAAGCGTGCCTCCTCCACCCTCTGTGGAGAGGAGAAAGAGAGCACTCCTGTCCTGTATTGCCATTTGTGTCCAGCTACAGTTTCAATAAAATCAATAAAATGGTATCCCTACAGCACGCTGTACTGTAGTGATGTCCAACAGAGGGCCCTGTTCCTCCCTACACATCCTACAAGCCCTACAAATTTCAGGCTATGAGTTTTGTTGTGTGAGTGCTGTGGGGCAGCCTGCCATCACTGTGTAAATGTGATTCATATTTGCAGGAGCGGCAGGCTTGTGCCAGTGAAACTGCATGGCGGGCAGTCTCTTTAAAAGGGCCCAGCAGCTGCCCCCGTGCCCTGCTATGTGAGGTCACTGGCTACTTTCTTTCACTCCTCTCTTGCCCCTTCTTTCTAGAAGCACCCAGTAAAGAGCTTGAAGTCTTTCTCACTTTGATACACCTCTAACATCCCCCCATCTCTATCTCTCAGGCCCTCACCTTGTCCCACCAGCCCATGTCAGCCACGTTCTGCCTTCCCCTCTCTCTCCCTATTTCTATCTCTTCCTCTCATCCTCTATCTCTGGCTTTGTCTTCACAATTCTCCCTCTCTCCCTCTCTCTCTTTCTCTCTCAGACACTCACACATACAACACACAAACTGCAGTAGGGCTGTTGTCATAGCAACCCTACCTGATGCTGCCAGCCACAGCCACAGTCATAGTGACTAGAAGAATATTCCAACTCTCGTTCTCTGTGGATTATGCTTCTTATTCCTATCCCTCTCCCGTCCGCATAAGAGGCAGACATATGTGCTTTAAACCAGTGGTGATACAATGATTCCCTCTGAATGTATAAGTTAATTTATTAAAGGAATTTTAACTGTGCAGTATCTGGAACACTTGTACAGTATATTGACTATGATAAAGTACAGTATGTGTTTTTTTAAGTTCAGCGTTATATTAAGTGAACATGAAATTTTATCATGAACTTGAACTAATGAATGAATGATTATGCCAGTACCTCTTTGCGCATTTGGCATGACAGGTGGTAGGATTCCTATTTATAAAGCCAATTGATAAATTGAATGAAAAGTGAGACCAGTATGAATATGATTCTCTACATTTTCATCTAAATCCACATCATAATGCTTTGAGAATTAGTTCCCTTGGCTCCTGTTCATCTCCAGCAAGGCAGCACCTCCCATAGGCACAAAGCTGCCGTCTCCCAATAGGAGTGAGGAGTGGCCAGCACAATGAGCGGCCAGTCGGAGGAGTGGCATGACGGCATTCTGCCACATGAAGCTGGAGTGTGGAGATTTTTTCTCTCTGTCACCATTGGCTGGGTATGTGGTGGAACGATAGCGTTTGGATTTCACAGTGAGCCTCATGATTGGCTTAGTGGGGCTGCATGCACACACACACACACATGCATACACACACACACACACACACACACACACACACACACACACACACACACACACACACACACACAAACAGCCGCACTGTAACACACAGTTACACTAGAGGTCTGGGAAACCAATACTATGGCTGGGGACTGCACTGTGAGGAAGAAAATAAATTGGCAGAATTGAACGGACCATTGCTGCCGAATCCATTCTGACAATTATTAATGAATCCTCTCAGATGTAAATTTTGGTAACAACAGCTGCACCAGAGTAAATGGTTTCCCTTTCCCATGGGAACGTTCTGTTCCACAGTCGGGCATCTCCCTTTGATGTCTATGCCTCTACATGAAACCGCAGCAATATTGCCATGGCACTGTGGAGGGGCACAGAGCGGAGATATTCACATGTTCCAGCAGGGTGGAGTACTGACTCTGTAAGGCATCAATGTGACTTTACAGAAATAGAGAACAAGCTTTTGAATGTGTGTGCATGTATGTTTGTGCATATGTGCTCTTCATCGCAGGGAGGGGTAACTGTCGACATGGAGCAGCGCCTCCTAAAATACTGCAGTAAGAAGCCCCCTGCCAGCTCAGTGCTCCAGCACAACGTGTGCTTCCACAGGCTTCCGCACTCCTCACCAGAGCTGGGGAGAAAGGACAGGACTGAGAGCCATTGGGGACAGTGGGAGGTGCCCCCACGACAGGTGTGCCGCCCCGTCAGCGCCCTCTCCCTGCCTGCCCTGCCCACCAAACTACCATGGCCTCTAGGGGGCAAAACATACACCCTCTGACTTGTGCACTCCCCCAGTATATCTCCCTGACTACAATTCACTCAATGCCATAGTCTACCATACTGACTGATACACTGTAAAACACAGATGTAAAACTCTGATGAAGCAAACCGATTCACGCATTATACCGTCTGAGACTCCGCAAAATAGGGATTGATAAACAGTTATACCTATTGGCTAGCTGTAATATACTGATATCTGTGTCTGCATCATACCAAATGAGGTACAGTACTGTACATTACTGATACTGTTGTATATTCACTGACACATTGAGATGTCCTGAAAATTACATTACTATTGACTGATGCAATGATGTACACTTTAAGTGTTCCACACCAATTCACTGTGATATATTGACATTTATTGAAAAATACTAAGATAACATTACCTCTGGACATGAGAAAATGGACACATTAGCCCCATGACCTGTGCATTCCCTCAACTTTACCCCCAGGCTGATACACTGTAAAATGATAGCAAACAAACTGCGGTTTACTGACTGATACACAAACATATTGTCAGATAAACTATACTGACTGATACATTGTAAAATAATAGCAGATAAACCGTAATGTACTTGCTAATATAATTAATTTATATAAATTGTCCTAAATTAAGATCCTGTTGAACCCTAACAAATGGACCAACACAATGGTAGGGTAGTCCAGACAGTAATGCACTGAGTGGCATAGTAAGACTATATAAAGTGGCAGCCTTGGTGGTTCTCTATGAGTATAGGTTGGGTGGTGGTTGCAGGAGCAAGCCTTGGCTATGTCATAAGTCAGACTGGAAGTCCACCTCATCCAACCAGGGTGAAGATGTTTTTAAGTCGACCATGGTTACTTAATGTCTACTGCTGCATTAGTTCCTCCCAATAGTGGCCTTTTGGTGTCAGCCCTCTCCAGTATTGCTGTCTGGCCTGTAGGGTGTAATTACTAGTTTGCAAGTGAGTGCACTGAGGGAGTGCACATCCATCAACTGCAGTACTCCTAGCATGTGTGGGTGAGACAGTGATGACTTGAGAGGCATAACTGGCCATTTCTAACTGGGGAGAGAAAATAGGGGAAAATCAGTTAAAAAAAACAAAACTATTATGAAACACAAATACTGACTGGCAAAGTTATACAAATGGATCTTCTACTATACCCACAGGTATTATATGGAGCATGCATGCCCTCTGTGGATTACAGCACTACCCTGTCACACTGGAATTCTGGGGGAAAGTGTGTGCTGAGCTAGGGGTAATTCATGGCTGAGACTACTGAATCTGATATTCCTAATAAAAATTAAATGAAAAAAAAAACTATTAAAACATTATTCTGAATTACTTTGACCTGACAATTAAGGGCACCTACGTACACAATAAGATGTCACTGTGATTGATGCATAATATATTACGAGAAATCAAATATGTGGCTACATAGAAACTATGAGATATGTTGCATTTTTGACACACTGTAATATACTATATTTACTGACCTGAGAGACAAAGACTTATAATACATAAGATGGTGGTTAAACAAAGGTTACTCATATTAAGCAACCACCACATCCATAGACACTCTCTGTACAAAAGTGCTTTCTGGTGTTCACAATCTTAATGTAATGTTTTCTTTTTAATCTGAAATAAACTTTCTTCATCTCCAATGTGCTTTCACCAATATATTTGCCATCCATCATGAGGAGTAATGTCTTTGAACTGAAAATAGAGTAACGCAAGGAGGTGCCATTACTGGAACATAGAGAAAGACAGGGCAAGAGAAAGAGACCAGGTAGTACTCACCAAGTAAATCAATTAACTAATAATCTTGAAGATAGTGTAGCAAGTATAGCATTTATAAACAAGATTTGTTTTCTCTTTTATTTCAAAGCGACACTCACTATTAAGGCACTCACTGTAAGGTCAAGCTGGACCGTATTGCCACTGGTCTAGGCCTTAGTTATGTAATTAGTTCATTATAACCAGGAGTCTGCAGTCATGTGGAGCAGCACTGTCAGAACTGTGCCTAGGCAGCAACTTTAAAGTTAATCCAAACAAGGTTGTGGGTTCAATTCCCAGGTGGGGAATGACCATTGTACTCCTGATGAAGATACCTAACCTCAAATGCTTCAGTAAATAAATAACTATCGAGCTGTACATAATAGCAAACACCCACATACTCATTAGTGGAATAAAATTAGATGGAATGAGTGGGAGGTGATACTGCAGAACAGATCTTGCTTGCCTTTTTGATTTCCTGTCTGCAATTTGAACACTTTGGGCATTTCTGTAAGATATTCTCATTCTAAATGTTTGTGTTAAAGTTGAGAATAAGCAACTTTATTGAAAGTTGAAATAAGTTGAAATAAAGACCACCGAATATTAGAGACAATGAAATACAATTGTTGGCAAAAATGCAAAGATTCAGCAAACTCCTGGCAGATGAGTGAGCAGTGAGGTTCAGTGGAACAGTGGTGAGGAATGGAGGTCAGGGTCATAGCAGCAGTTTGTCTGTGTGACCCATATTCTCTGAGCAGAGAAGTGCAAGACTGATGCATGCACAGTGTGTGCATGATTACGTGTGGCACTGACAGTGAAACGTGCTTCTGAGTCAGTTACACGTGCTGATGAAAACAGGATAAAAGATCTGCGAGGAAAAAACTGTTATTGTGGCACAGTTGAGTGAAACCAGGCCAGTAGAATAGATTTGCATGGTAAATTCTTTTTGCATGCATGAGTTCTGCAGGGAGGCAGTGGACATCTCATTACCCCCCCCCCCCCCCCCACACTCACTTTATTCACACAATAGTCTGTTTGATCTTGATTTAATTTCACCTGCGTTTTATTCCATTTGAATTCAATTATATCCTAGATTTGAACTTTAAAATGAGATCACTTGCAGTTAAAATAATATCATTAACATTACAGAAACATTCCATACCATGCACAGACGGCAATAAGAGCCCTTTATACTTGTAGTAAATCCATAAACACCAGTATGTGTGATATGCATGTATGCCTGCGCAATGCATACATGGACATGTATACATGGGGTGCTATGCCAAACAGATTTACAGTATAAGTCAAGGCTATGTGACCCCCCTCTATCTCCCCCCCGTACCCATTGGCCCCTGGTCTCCCTGTGTGTGTGCAAGATGGTGCATGGTCGTCACAGAGAAAGGTCCGGGTGGTCTCCCAGACTGCAGGGCACTGGGCCCTTTTGTGACACAGGGATTTAATTAACATGCTCCATTAGCCATTTTGAGGCACAAAGACACAGGACCAAGCTGGGAAAGACACATGCTGTCGGTAGAGATGGGAGGCAAGCAGCGAGGCTTATTGCCGGGAGAAACCTCATCCATTGGCCCGGCGTTCACAAACCCAGAAACATCGCTGCTAACTCAGCCTGTTATTGTCTTCTAACTCAGCCTGCTATTGTCAAGCTTTGAAAGCTAGCCAAACACTGCAAGGAGATGGAAAAACACTGTAATTCAGAATTAAACATTCCTCACACGGGCACTTCCGAGTCTGGAAAGCTCTTAAGTTAAAACGAACCATGCTAGCCCAGACAACTTTATTCGAGGCCACCAATCTTGAATGCTGAAAAGAACAGCTTCTCATTCATCAAGAGCAGAGAGCAAGAGAACCCCCCGCTTATTATACAACAGTAGTAAGCCGAAGGGATGTAGGCACAAACAATTAAAAACAAGGCAGTTCATGGGAAAAACTGAAGGCCAACCAACAGGGCTCTTAGGTGCTCTCTGGTGGCTATACAATTTACTACAGCTTTGGAGGGACCTAAACATTCAAATTAGTGAACACTACACTAGCTATTTTTGGCAAACAATGTACAATTTACATGTGTAAACCCAGGTAATATCATGTACAAATATATATATTTCTGAAGAATTAGGCCCAAACAATATCATCAGGTGTGCTTTTGAATGACACAACCATTACCTTGGAATGTGTTTTTTTTGTAATCTGACTGTTGTGTATTGGATTTCTTTTATTTTAATAATGTTTTATCAGGAGCGACATTCCAAATCACAGTCAATCCCTGCATCATGGTACTGCTATAAGATACAGGCCCTCAGTGGCTGCAGTAGCTCTTATAACATGGACAATCAAGCATTATTCTAAGAATAATTTACACCATATATATAATGTACACACCTCATAAACTTAGAAAAAACTGTAACTGACAAATAACTTGCAATATTAACATTGCATTTCTTTCTGAATTAGATAAATAAACAATTTTCTCTCACACAACAAGGAAGCATCCATGATTCATTGAAAAAACAAAACAAAAGACTTGAAACTAAACTGACTACATGATAACTATTTACAAATGTTAGTTTGTGTAGTTTTGCATGTTTCAATGCAGTTCAGAAATTGTTCCAAAATGATCCATACAGAAAACAACTTGATGTATGTGGATATGTATTATGGAGACAATGCTGAGAATTAGTACATGCATGCTGAGGGATGAGTCAATCACTGTTCAGGATTTCTTATGTTTGCATTGCTCAGAAAGATTGACTCTTTCGTATGAAATGTATGGAAGCTTGAGAAGGTTGTCCTCTGATACGTTCTCCCCATCCCACAAACTGTGGTGCTGTGAAACCACTTCTACGTTTCTCCACAAAGAGAACAAACAGCTCATTTGCATCAAGGAAGAAGTGAAGTGACAGAATGCAAAGGAAGTGGGGGTATTTGGCCTCTTCTCTGCTTTACAGACCCCTCTTTGTGTGTTCCCCACCTCCTTCTCAACTCAGCTCTCTCTGCCAAACTCATGTCCTCCCCTCCTCACCCCCAAATTTGTTGATATCCTTTATGGGTTAACCTGGTAATGGAGCATTAATGCAGGAACGGCATAAGTCCAAATTACAGACACCTGTTCCCACCACTCTTGTTTACATTCTTATTCTTAGTTCCTCTCTTCTCCCTCTGCTCTGATTGGCTCTTGCTCTGGACTATAGACTGTCTTGTCTATAGCTACTGTGGATAAATACATAGCAGCTTTCAAGTGAATGTTTTGGAGAACTGCACATTCTTCAGCTGGAGTGGCTCCTGTGGATGTGGTGTAATCAGTGAATTCAGGTAAATAGAAAAATGCAGGCAAAACATTGTTACAAAATTGTTCAATAAAAAATGCTCCATCAAATTTAATATTCCAAACAGAGCCCCTAGCCATGAAACTATGTCGGACTGATATTTCCGATGTATATTCGACTGTAATCTTATGGCTGGAGAAAACTAACTGACTATTTCTCTGGTGCTTCTTTACTAATGTAGTTAAATTCTACTCTGAACGTGAACTGGAGTATGCTATCATTGCTGGTGAGTGGTGACACTGAACCAATCCATCAAGTCAAAGCTGCCCTTGATGGTCTCAGGGAAATCAGCAAGCAGTATTGAAATACTACTGTATTATTACTGCTGTTATTACACTATACTATTGTATATTACACTATTATACTGTTGCTGCATGCAGTGGCCTACCTTTTGCTCCAGGTGTTTGGGGATTGCTGCAACCATGTAATGAACAGGAAGGCACTCAGCAGAATTTGATCCCTCTCTGCACTCTCGCTCTTTTTTCTCCCAGTGATCTGATGTGCTGCCTTGATGGCCTGAATGCTTCCAGCTGCCTGTGGCCCTATATAAGCTCTTGCTTAAGAAGCGGCTGCTCCTGGCGTGTTGAAGACAGACTGGGTTGGGTGCTTGCCTGCCGGTGTGTTGGTGCTCCCAGCCTGGTGTACTTATTTATTGTGTTAACCTATAATTCAAACTGTGAGCAAACTTCTTGACATGCCTTATTTCTTTTTGTTTATTTTTTTGAGAGTTCAGAAGTGAGCCAGGATACTAAGGGCCAGATTCAGAGTTGAGATAAGCAATAAATGGGACTTACTCCTGAAATTCAGCGTAGCTTAAGCTATTTGTGATTCAGATATTTCCAATATTATCCGCTGTTTTAAACGTCTCTCCAGTGGATACGCGGCATTACGCGCGTGGGGTGGAGATTTGATGAAAAGAAGGCGTGTCTGCAAGATAACGCGTATTCAAACTTATAACGCCTTTAAACTTAATCATTTTTTTCCGCGCAAATTTGTTTGGACAAAAGGTAGTTTATGTCTAGCGCCGCCAATAGATGATTATGAAAAATACAGCATCTTTCTCAAAAATGCATATTAGAATGAGTGCATGTTCTTTGAAAAAAATATTGGTTTTATTTTCCTTTGCCTAGCCTACTTACAATTATCAAAGAGCTGTCATAAAAAGAAAAATATGTAAAAGTAGGCTGAGTGACTGTCTGGTATATAATATAGTATATATTAGGAAGCGCAAAGTAACTTCCCGCAGTGTAGATCTACCAGTGCTCCAAGTTAAAATCTCACTCCTTCCTGGCCACATCCTTCCAGCATGTGACAGATGCACTCAAAAAATAAATCTTTGTTTTAAGTAAATCCAACGATTTATTTGTTTACTTAGTAATATTGTGTGCAACCACTGTCCAGCTATACATTTTTTGATTGTGTGATGGGTATATCCCAGTCATCAATAGAAGCTATGATCATTTTATCAATGCGATGTATTAATACATTCACTGCATGCCTATACCCCATCATGCAAGAGCAACTACGATGCGCAAAGGCAGGATTTTTCAAAAGGCAAATGAGGTTATTATAGGCACTGTCACTGACGCATTGAAAACGCATAACCCCACAAACATTTTTTTAGTAGATACCTGGCAACCCGGGGGGCAGAATACGAGAATACGGCGTAAGTCAGCTCGCGTTAAATCCGCGCAGGAGAGGCACTTAAGCGCATGACTTAAATTGGCCATCTCTGAATCCGGCCCTATGTGCAAGACTTTTTTTTGTTCCAGTGAGTCAGCTCTCCTCTCTCCACTTTCACCAAGCCTCATAGTTTTTTCTTCTAAAGGCCTACTTGTTTTAAGTCTCTTTGTTATTCATTTTTACATATGTATTTAGATGTAAAAAATAAACCTGCCTTTGGTTTTTGTTTTCACTCCATGCTCAAAACATTTCATCTTTTAAAATGAGCGTCTAACTGTTGGTCACATGGGGTAGACTTCCTGGTTATTGCTAAACTTGAGGAGTATCAGGGGTCACATAACGCACACAGCGATTCAATCAACAAGTAACTTTATTGAGAAATGCCAAGATGACCGAAGTTACAATTTGCTAATCTGAGTTGCATCTGGAATGTGTGTTTGGGGCCTGCTTTGGCCCCTCGTGAACAAGTTGGCACGATGACGCCAAAAAGACAGAAATCACTGTAGAAATCCAGACAGCTTTGCCCGGGAGTGGTGAGCTTTCAGCATCAGCTTAAAATGGTCTTTTAGGGGAAGAAAATAAAAGACAAAAAGATTGTCAGACGGGGAAAAAATTGGAAAATAAAAATCTGAGACCGCACACATTTTTTCACTCAGCTATCAATTGTAAGTATGAAACGTTAAGATTAGGATTCACATTAGTATCCTACTCACACCACCCACATACATCTGTTCTTTATGTTTTATTTTGTCAGAGCCTATTTGGTAAATCATGCAGGTATGCTTTGGCTGAGGATATAAGTGGATGGCTATACTTTCAAAGAGCAGTAGGATTTCAATTATAAAAGCATTGACAGCTATCTGCATGGGCCAGTGCATGCATTGGAAACAGACAGTTGAGATTACAGGAAATTTTTCTATCACACCCTTTTGAGATGGAGAACTGAAAGTTGTTCCTAATTTAGGTTCACTGAGTTGTGAAACACATTTGCAGGGTGGGAAGGTTTTTCGTTTTGTTGCCCCAAATCTCTTTTGAATGGCAGTGTTTTTTTGGCCACTACCATCAATATTGTGCATCACATCCCTGTATATATGCTATAACTGTGAACTGTGAAGATGAATGCAACCCGGATCATCTGGAGTGAGACAAGAAAACTGAGTTGGCCTGGGCCCCAACCACCGAACTATATAGTTTGGTGGCCCCAACAAGGAGGAGCTGTACTGTGCTCTTACAATTGTAATTCCATGTTTGAGACTGATTGTCAAGCTGCCGTGAAGTGCTATGTTTTGTTTTTCCCTGCATTATATTCACATAGACACAGACTTAGGTTAGTGCTTATCCCTTTTTAGGTCAGCTGCTATTTTGCCGTCATACTGTCATGCAATCTAAAGGTGAGTTTGTAGCATACACTACATGGCCAAAAGTATCAGGACACCCCTTGGTCTAGGGCTGTTTTTCATGGTTTGGGCTAAGCCCCTGAGTTCCAATGAAGGAAAATCTTAACGTTACAGCAAACAATGACATTTTGGACGATTCTGGAATTCAAACTTTGTGGCAACAGTTTGGGGAAGGCCCTTTCCTGTTTCAGCATGACAATGCGCCCGTGCCCAAAGCGAGGTCCCTACAGAAAAGGTTTGTCAATATTGGTGTGGAAGAACTTGACTGGCCGGCACAAAGCCCTGACCTGAACCCCATCAAACACCTTATGGATCAATTGGAAAGCCGACTGCGAACCAGACCTAATCACCCAACATCAGTGCCCGACCTCACTAATGCTCTTCTGGCAGAATTACAGCAAACACACAAACATTGCAGCAATGTTCCAACATCTAGTGGAAAGCCTTCCCAGTAGAGTGGAGGCTGTTATAGCAGCAAAGGGGGGACCAACTCCATATTAATTCCCATGATTTTTGAATGAGCTGTTGGACGAGCAGGTGTCCAACTGTCCATATACTTTTGACCATGTAATGTATTTGTAATAATAGAAGAACAAACAAGTAGTGTCATTAGAACAGCAAGTGGGACTATGTGGAGGACAGAATACCTGCTGAGCGGATCGGCCCTATATTTGAGGGGCCTGGGGCTGGAAGTCCCCTGTAAGGGGCCTGCCGATCATATTCAGCCAGCTGCTCAGTTCTGCTCATTCCCCGGGAGGGCTTCATGGTGTCTAGTCGCCTCAGAAGAGCCTGAAGGCAGAGTACATTCATACCTTCACAAGCACCTGTCAGGACATTACAGCATAGAAGCTGGGAGGTCCAACGAATTTACAACCGGTACGTGGTTCAGGAAACAAGTAACACGTTCATTCACTTCTTTTCCACCGATACTTTGCATAAATATATTTGTTAATTTCATCAATTTAGAAACTACCAATGTGTGTGAGAAATGAATAATCCAGCTCCACTAAAGACCATGCCAAACATGCTGAGGCATGCACATCGATTCCATTCTGAACTGCAGATCTACAGCAATTAAAGTACTAAATTATGATGGCACAACCTCTTGTGCTTACATTGAAGTGGCTTTGTGTTTAAAGATTATTTGGTGACTTTCATGTGTTCAATTTGAATCTCAACACATGATCAGGAACATTGTGAAGGGAAAAAGGAACCAAAATCAACATCAGTTCTACAGCCTCTAGCCTGTGTGGGGAGAGAGTTGAATACAATATTCTCATGAAAGGCAGAGAATAATATGTTATTGGGCCATATTCAGTTACCCCGGTCTAAGAACATAGAGCACGGAGCCACAAGACCTTTCATTCTTTCAACCATTCCAGATTAACCTATCTGCATTTAAATGGATCTCTTTGTGAATTTGTGGGTGGGACTAGATTAAGACGTAAATTACACAGGAATAGTGTGGAACCCATGGTTGGCTAAATGGCTGTAAGTCATCAACGGTCTGAGGTATCAAACGAGCCTCAAACCATGACTCTGCTGCCAGATATGCAGTAGATATAGATGGATCACTTTAAGGGTTGTTTCTCTATGGAAAAATAATTCATTAGAAACAACTAATCAGTCATTAGAAACAACCCTTAAAGTGATCCATCCATATCTACTGCACATAACCGGGAGACGTGGAAGGTGGGATGGATACGCATAGAGCGTGGCAGCAGAAGGTGCACAGTGACTGGGTTGATCTTGCGGATTATCTTAAAGAGCCCCATGAATCGCGGTGTGTGGACAGCCACACTCGTTGACCAACCCGGTAAGAGGGGGCTGGACGACGGCGCCTGTCGGCTGCAGCCGAGGCGCGAAGGAGCAAAACGCGCACATGCCTCCAGACCGCTTGACACCTCTGAATGAAAGATCCCGCAGATGGTACCTCCACATCTTTCTCCAATTCAGGAAATAAGGAGGGCTGCTACACCAGCTGAGCCTCAAAAGGAGAGAGACCTGTGGAGGCGTTGCGCAACGTGTTATGGGCGTACTCCGCCCAGGCGAGATGACGACTCCAAGATGTGGGTTTAGAGGCGGCCAAGCACCGGAGGGTGCTCTCCAGAGTCTGATTGGTGCGCTCCGTCTGTCCATTGGTCTCCGGATGGAAACCGGAAGACAGGCTGACAGACACAAAAAGAGCACCAAAATTTGGCGGTGAATTGCGGGCCACGGTCGGAAACTACGTCCAAGGGGACCCCGTGTACCCTAAAAACATTGTCCACCATCAGTCTCTGGTGCTGATGGCAGCTTGCGTAAAGCTATAAAGTGTGCCGCCTTAGAAAACCTGTCGACCACAACCAAGATCACCTGGGACACAGGCAAGCCAGTGACAAAGTCTAGGGTGACATGGCTCCAAGGGTGGCTGGGAATAGGCAGGGGGTGCAAAAGACCCGATGGTGAAAGTCGTGACCCCTTGCTGCGGGCGCAAACCAAACAAGCAGCGACAAATGCCCGAACAGGGCTGTAATAGGGGCAGCTACCGCGCTAAAGTTGCGGATAAACCGGCGATAGAAATTTGCAAAGCCCAAGAAGCGCTGTACCTGCTTGACTTGTACCTGCCCACTGAGTGGGCCAGTTCTTAACAGCGGAGACTTTTTCAGGGTCCATCTGAACCCTACCGTCCTCCACAATAAATCCCAGGAAGGATACAGATTTAGTGTGGAAAGCGCATTTCTCTGCTTTGACGTACAGCCTCGCCTTGAGGAGGGCTTCTAAGACCTGCCAAACATGGCCAATGTGCGTAGAGAGGTCAGGGGAGAAGATTAAAATATCGTCAAGATACACAAAGACGAATCGCTCCAAAAACTCCCTGAGGACGTCGTTCACTAGCACCTGAAAGACAGAGCAGCATCACCAGATATTTGTAGTGTCCATTGTGTGTATTAAAGGCCGTCTTCCACTCATCGCCCTCACGCATGCGCACCAGGTTGTACGCATTGTGTAGGTCGAGCTTAGTGAAGACCGAGGCCCCCTGCAGACGCTCAAATGCTCAAATTACATTACAGTCATTTAGCAGATGCTTTTATCCAAAGCGACATACAATAAGTGCGGTGACCAGTTAATGTGCGGTGACCAGTTAATGAGCGGAAGAGGGTACCTGTTTTTCACAGTGATCTCATTAAGACCCCGATAGTCAATGCAGGGTCTTAGCCCCCCGTCCTTCTTCTTGACAAAGAAAAAACCAGCCCCTGCCGGAGAGGTGGAAGGTCTAATGAACACGTTCGCTAACGCCTCCTCGATATATTCCCTCATGGCAGTACTTTCCGGAACAGACAGGGAGTATAGGGAACCCCTACGGGAAATCGTGCCTGGATAGAGCTCGATAGCGCAGTCGTAGGGCCTATGGGGGGGCAGGGTCGTGGCGCATTGTTTACTAAAGACCTGTGTAGGTCTGTGTACTCGGCGGGTATATTAACGGGCAACTGGAAATCGAGCGCCCCTGCCACTCTATTGCTCTCACGGTCAGGCGGGTCGTCCAGTGGTGAATCCCATCTGATCTCGGAGTCAGAGGGGTCCTTGTCCCAAAAAAACTCTGCCAATGAATCCCAGGCTAAACTCTCCCCTACATTCTCAGAGAGAGAACCCAAATTGTCCTGGTCAGGGTGCGGCTCCGCCTCCTCCAGGTCACTATCCTGAGCTAAGTTCAAAGTGGCCCGAGGCGCCACCCAACGTGAGAGTGGAATGAGAACGGCAGTGAGACCTGCACCGGGGACCCCATTGGAGGATAACAGGGCTGTCCCCTCCCCAACTAATATGGGGGCTGTGCCGGACCAGCCATGAATTCCCAAGAACAAGCGGATAGGCCGGCAAGTCCACTAAAAAAAATGTAATACTCTCCCAATGGCCCTGATGGGAGGTGCACATACGTAGGGCGCCCGTGATCTCTCTAATGGTCCCGGAGCCCAACGGGCGGCTATCAAGAGCGGTGACCAGGCGGGACCGAGAGAGAGAATGGACAGAAATTTTTAACTCTCTGGCCCACTTAGCATCGATAAAACATTTGACTGCTCCAGAGTCGATAAAAGCGTTGACGTTAACCGAACGCTTACTCCAGAGCAGTTGGAGTAAGGGGGGGGGACACCGGTAACAGTGTCCGAGGAGAAATATTGTTATGTCTTGCTAGGAACCCCGGTTCCCCTAGCAAGACCCCTTGTTTCCCCCCAGCTTGGGACACTGGCCCTTTGAATGACCCCCCTTCCTGCAATAGCGGCACCAGCTCTCCCGTTATTTAACTACAGTGGAATCACTGTTGCATGTGCCCCAGGCGGACCTTTTAACCAACACGAAAGTTAGCTGACAGTATACGCTGCATTTATGTCAACAAACAAGTAGAGTTAGTTGTCTGAGGAAGTAGAGGCTAGCAACAGTTGCTACGCAATCGAGCGCTGCAATTGGTTGCTTTCCCCTGTCAATTATTTCCCCAACATTAAGCTACAAAAGGTCAATTGTGATGAAAGCACATAGGTACATTAAAGGTACATAAAGGTAATGTCAAATCATCTGGGATAGTATTGTTAGGTCATAACAGTGTTGTAGAGGAAGGCATTGTGATGTCATAAGCAGTATAATATGTTACAGCATCCACATTCTATTACATCGGTTTTCAAAATGTGCCCATGACTCCCATTCATTTTTTTGGCGATAAAATGTCAATTATCTGAAAAAGTGTATATGGTAGCCTATAAAGGTAAAAAGTAATAGCAACCTGGAGGGTGTATAAAGGTATAATATGAGGTATCAATGGTGTGAATGGTGTAGGAGGAGATAGGTTCTCAAAAAGTGGCGGAATAATAATAAGTATGGTGAATAACAAAAGGTGTGGTTTCACAACCACACCTAATAAGATATCAAGTCTTTTGATATCCTTTTATACCCTGTCATGATAGCATCACCTGTGTACCTGTGGAATGTTCCAAACAAGCGTTTTTTAACTTCCCAGTCTTTTTTTGCCCCATCCCAACTTTTTTGGAAAGTGTTGCAGGCATCAAATTCGGAATTTGCGTGTATTTACAAAAATCTATAAAGTTGTTAAGGTAAAACATTAAATATCTTGTCTTTGTACTGTTTTCAATTAAACATATGTAAAAGTGAATTTACAAATCACTGCTTTCTGCTTTTATGTGCATTTTACATACTGTCCCAACTTTTTTGTAATTGGGGTTTGTAATAATAATAATAGACAGCGACAAGCGAACAGAAAAACTACTGCTGAAGCATCCCACTGTGAGGAGGACTAGTAGCCCAGTTACCCCTTAGCAAGTAAATAGGAAACAAGTGCCCTCTTTTGGTATAAAAGCCCGCAGCACCCACCGTCTGACAATACCCTACCGCATATCATAGACATTTCAAATTTAAATATGCCTACTGTAGGCTACTCAAGTGGCTCCTAGATTTCGCGCGCTGAGCTAGACCTAACCTACAAATGTGCACAAACCAGAAGAACATCAAAGCCAAATATGGCATCAACAAGCGTCACTGAGTAACCAAATTAAGTTCCATTTCTCTGGCCTTAGACCTACCTGGTTCTCCCTGTCAATTTTCTCCATGCCACGTTTCCTATTGACTGCACTGTGATATAGGCGTACACAGGCGCCGAGCTGGGGGCGTAACTTCTTTTTTGCTTTAGCCTGCTGCTCTAGTTCTCTTGAATTAATATCTTCTTCTTCTTTCCTGCCGCCTTCATCGCTGTCAAAAAACTGCTCCGTCTCTCCCTCATCTTTGGTGTTGGGCATGACTGCCTGCCCGGCAGCGTCTGACACCGTAGACCTAAAAACGGAACATTACCATAGTTGCAATTAATTCGGTGGTTATTGCGCCGTATTAAGTAATACCATGCTAAATCAAGTTTAGTTACCATCTGTTTTGCATTTAGACTAGCCTACTCAATTTAATCTGTGGATTAAACTTTTGGAGTAGCCTAGCCATTGAAACTTTTTATCTTTAAAACTGTTGCGATTACTCACTCGGAGGATACAGAGGGATTAGGAAAACAGCACGCCATCTAGTTTGTGTCAGCAATCATGAACTCTTCGGCGGCTATCTATATAAATATCTATAGTGCACCCCAATATCATTGTGACGCCACAACTAGCTTAACAACTGACATCGGCAACATTTTAAATGTTTTCCTTGAAACACTTGAATAGAATGTTTGAGGATAGAGAATAATAATTTCATAACTAAGCATCAAAGCAACTAAGTCGAATGTAGAACTTACAAGCTAACACTCTACGTTCTTTGTTAGCCTATGTTATAGGTTCGTTTTTAGAACTACGTGAATATATTTTTAACATTAGGCTATTTCACAAGGATAGCCTAATGAAGACAACAATAATTATTAGGCAATTATTATCTAATAATAGGTTTATATATTTACACTTTTATAGTATGAAGACAACAATAATTATTAGGCTATTATTAACTCATAATAATAGGTTTATATATTTACACTTTATGGTATATTCTCATACTCTTGAGTATTTTAGACTTGATATGAAGTAGACGTGGGCATCCATATGACACCGTTTTTTCAGTAGCCTACTAAATGTCTACAAGTGGCTACTGCTTTGCTATTGCAGGAAGTGGGCAGTTTGGTATGGGACTGGACCCCCACAGCACTACCACAACTAGACGTAAATTAAGTTTAATTTCACAAGCGCCAGTATTCATATGCTAAATGTTCTCTTTGTGTTTTATATCTGAGGGACCAGTGAAAATTATTTAAATTTCAAATGTCAGGTTAAGTTGAGGTTATTTATGTAATTCATGAAATATAGTGGGGTTTTTTAAGCACAAGACGGCCATGTAAAATCGTGAAAATCACGTTATAAATACACATTTGCTATAGCTGCCTTTCTTCAATTTTGAAAGACCCTTGGGAAACTATAAACCTGTGGAGGTGGAGATTGAGAACTGTCCACATAGGACAACATCAACATTTTACTGGTAGTATGTCTTAGCTTTGCTTTTGATACACGGACCATGATTAAAAGTATGTGGATCATCCTAGCTGTAGCCAGAAAACACGTGTCTTTTATTTTGGAAGTCGCGTGGGTAAACTCCACCGGAAGGCGATTTTGGCTAGCTTGGGTGGGTCATGGCCTCTTTGGTCATGCTTGGAACTGTTGCAGGGTTGCCGACTACCAAGCGATACGGAGAGCTGACGTGGCATAGGAAATTCTAGACGGGCGACTACTAGAATTCGTTGTTCCACCTGTCGAAATTTTCGTCTAAATTAATTAATATTATTACGTTTATTTTATTTTCTTTCTTTTGTTTGTTTGTTTAGTATTGTCTTGTATTGTATTAGGGAACACTAGTATCAGCCAGGAATGGCTGATGGGGATGTGAATGGAGGGATGGTGGTGGAGGAACAGGGTTGGTTAATGAAAACTAAGAAAAACCTCAGGTCACCAGAGAGTAGAGATAATGGAGGGAGAAAAAAGGGTGGCTGAGCCAGAGGAGTTTAAAGTAATATTTAAACTAAAAGAAGGAGGTTCAGGTTTTGGTTCCCAAAACCCAATCAAACTATCGGAAATTCTGAGAAAAGTTCTAGGAGAAGTGGTACATGCTAAAGTACTTTTCAACGGTATGTTACTTGTAAGGTGCAAATCAGAAGCACAAAGAGACAAAGCAGTGAAACTAAAAGTATTGGGTAAACAGAAAGTAGAAGGGTTTATCCCATGAGGGAAATCAACTGGAGTGAAGGGTGTTATTTATGGAGTCAGTGTCGACATATCTGAACATGAGCTGAAGGAGGGCATCAAAGGAGGGAGAGTGACTCAGATAGTTTTTTTAGGGTGTATGGCTTAGATTAAGGATGTATGATTTTTGGGTCTGCTGCTAAATCTATTCACGTAAAACTGGATAGAATTCAGACTAGGGCACTATGAACTTGTTGTGGAGCTTTTAAATCTACTCCAGTGCCTGCTCTTCAAGTAGAAATGGGGGATACCCCTTTGGAGCTAAGACGCTTAAAGCTAGGAATGCATTATTGGACTAAATTAAAGGGTTACGATGAAAGGTTTTCAGCAAGAAGCCTTCTGTATGAGGTGTGGGAGTTCTCAGGGAATAAATCCAAAGAGAATTCTATGCAGGTAATTAGGAAAAGAGTTGAGAACTCTAAACTAAAGGAAATGAGTGTCCTTTCTAGATATAGATCTGACATTAATCCAAAAATCTAAAGGAGAGGGAGTGAATCCTGGATAGATTGCAAAGGACTACATAGAGGGAAATTGGGCTTCTTGTGTTCAAATATATACTGACTGTTCCTTAGATCCTGAGAGTGGAAAAGCAGGTTTTGGAGTGGTGATTCCATGTCTTCAGATCCAGCAGAACATCCGACTCCCTGATAGTGGGCGGCAGTGTAGTATAATGGTTAAGGAACAGGACTTGTAACCGAAAGGTTGCAGGTTCGATTCCCAGCTGGACACTGCCGTTGTACCCTTGAGCAAGATACTTAACCTGAATTGCTTCAGTATATATACATATCCAGCTGTATGAATGGATAAATGTAATAAGAAGTTGTGTAAGTCACTCTGGATAAGAGTGTCTGCTAAATGCCTATAATGTAAATGTAATGTAATGATAGAATGTCAGTATTTACTACAGAAATAATGTGGGCACTATGGTGGGTGGAGGAATCGATTATATAGGAAGGGTTGCATTATTTTCTGATTCAGCCTCAGCTCTGATGGCTCTGAAGAGTAGCAAGTTAAAGAATCGTCCTGATATTATAAGGGAAATATACGTTTGTTTGTATCGAATTTCAAATAGATGTTTAGTTGATATCGTATGGGTTCCGGGGCACAAAGGTATTATGGGGAACAAACGTGCACATGAGCAGGCCAGGAGAGCTTTTAAAAAAGGAAACATAGACATAAATATCCCTTATGGAGTTTAACTCAAGAGGTGACAAATGAGTGGCAGAAGATATGGAAAGATATGAAGATATGGAAAAGCATGGAATTTCAGGAGGGTGAAAGAGAGATAGAAGGATTATCACAAGATTGAGATTAGGTCACTGTGCTTTAAATGAAGACTCGAAGTTAGTTGGAAAACATCCAGATGGATTATGTGAATGCGGCCAGCCAGAATCAGTACGGCATGTTTTGATGGAATGTGGAAGATATGAGGCACAAAAAAGGATCCTATACCAAAAAGTGGAGGAGTTGGGAATAACAACAATATCTTTGATCTCTTTATTGGGATACCATGAACGAAATCAAGCGGTGGAACGCAACATTATGGATTTTATTCGAGCCTCTGTCTGGACTAATTCTACGGATAATCATGTTTACCTGTGATCTATAAATGAACTGAGGAGGGCAGCAATACGCCATAGACGCGTTTTGCCTGCCAAAAACCAGAAGAAGAAGGAACTGTTGCAGTGTTTAGCAAGACAAGAGCAGCTAGTGAGCATGCGCTAGCCTATTTTTCTACGGTCTATGGAACTAGCATGTGGTTTTTGGAAGCAGTCAGATATAAAACTGTTCTGATAACAATTTAAATAAATAACGTTAGTTAGTTGGATTTGTGGTATTCAAAACTGAATTTTATTGTTGGACTCACACTTTCTACCGCCCTGAACGCACTCACGCAGACCCTGAACGCGATGGCCACGCAAGACAGTAATAAAAAAGCGGTGGCATTAACGTTACTCTGACTCTGAGTAAGTATTGTAATCACTTTTGATGCACGAATCGTAACGTTAATGTGAAACATTGTTTGCTGTTATTAGCTGGCCTAACGTTAGTACTTGGAGTAACACTGCGGTTAAGTCGACTTGCCCGCCAGCTGTAGAATCCCATGCGAGTTAATGATAATTCCAATGTATATTTTTTCAGCTTCAAAGTTTTATCCGGACAACCCATCTTCGCCAAGTGACATACTCAGCAAGATGTTTTCCGAGTTGAACAGCATCCTTAATATCAGTCCGGAGAATTGCCCGCAGGTAACTAACGACGTTAGCTGGCTAGCGATGTACCTAGCCACCGGGGTTAGCTAGCTAGCTAGTAGCTACCGTCCCCTGGTTGGGGTATTTCAGATAGACGTATGCTATTTATGTTTAGTTGCACTAAAATGCATTTTCGTGGCTCTCGGTAAATTATTATTTTATTTTTCCCCTCAGCGAGAGTTTACTGTTGTGTCTGACAGAAAAGCGGATGCCTCGTTTCTCATTCACTATTTCCTTTCTTTCTACTTGCGAGGTGAGTGAGTTAAAACAAAGACATCCAGTGTTTTTTCACAATACATTAATTGGTGGAACGTTTTATGAAACAAGTACTACGCTTAACATTACTACGCTTAAACATGCTCCACAAGTTCAGGAACACAGGAAATAGTCAATAGTCAAACCATGGATGACATGAATAAATGGAGGCCAGCAGTCAGGTTGTACTGGTTACTATGGTTACTATGTGTGTGTGCTTGTATTTCAGCGGGCTGTAAGGTGTGCTTCCTTGGGCTGGTGCAGTCCTTCAGTCACTATAGTGCTGTCAGTCAGCGATTGGTAAGTACAGTACTCAAATGCATCATATTTTGTCTATGTACACTACCGTTCAAAAGTTTAGAATCACTGAAACATTTTCAATACATTGATAATGTTACAAACTACTATTTTGTTCTATTTCTAGGGGGGGGGGGGGGGGGGGGGTGAGGACTGTGTAAAATGGCTAATTGCTAAATAATAGTAGTTTTTAACATTATCAATGTCTTGACTGTATTTTTTGATGAATTTAATGCTTCCTTGGTGAATAAAAGTAGAAATTATTTTCAAAAACATAAAAATGTCTCAGTAATTCCAAACTTTTGAACGGTAGTGTGTGTGTGTGTGTTAATTGTGTGTGTGTGTGTTTGTATGCAGGGTGTCAGTCTCATCCAAGCCAGGGAGAAAGGCCAGCTCATATTCCTGGAGGGGCTCAAGGGTGCTTTGGGAGTTCTGCTAGAGGAGCAGTCCAGCCCTTCGGCACAAACGCTGGGCTTCCTCAGGTATCGCTGACTACTCAAAACATTTGCGTTCCCGGTGTCACACCTGTCTTGGTTGGTTGGCTTTGTGATATGCATATGCATATAAATACTGTGTTATGCCCATAATCTTAGTTGACTTATTGAACTGATACACATCTCACTGTTTTGTTTTATCCCCTACATCCTGTTCTCCCCACCTTTATTTCCCTCCAGGTCTCCAAATACTGGCCTGCGGGGAGTGTATGAGTTTGTACAAGAATCTTTTACGACAAGGAGTGAAGGGGACAAATGGGGCCCTCCTGTGCTGATTGTAGATGACCTGACAGTGTTCCTGAGTCTTGGTGTCAGAGTGGGAGAAGTGCTGGATTTCGCACACTATTGCAGAGCATTTGTGTGCTCCAGGCTGCAGGTGATTGGGCTATGGACTGTATAGATTTGTGACCACTGCTTATAGAGTAATGGATTGTACTACAAATACTAAAATACATACACTTGCAGTACCCAGATACTCCGTAAACACAAACGGATACCATAATAATCCTCTGTCCGTAATTAGCGGAGCTCAGTAACGGCAGTGAGCAGTTGAACATCCATAAAAGAATATAATTTCACCTCAGTTTGATAGCAATTAATCTCCTTGCCTGTGGACCGTGGCCTTTTAGAGCAGCCAGCTAAATGTATCTGTTGTTGTGAGGTGTGGTCAGCAAGGGCCATTGTTGGCAACCCACAGCAGACCTATACTCCTGTTACAGTAGTGCCTGTGAATTAGACAAAACGGGTGAACCCGCCATCAGGCTTAGGTTGGTATAGTTTAGAAACGGGGAAAACAGTTGGGGTCAGACATGTCAGTGCACGCTGATGTCACCCCAGGAGAAGCAATGAAATGTGATGTCACCCCTGACCCTGGAGAAGCAATAAGTGTGGTTAGTGAGTTCCCCTGGTTGTGGCCCTTGCTCTTCACCTCGGCAAGCTAATTGCTTCTCTGTTGTGTGGTGTGTCTGGCAAAACCCCAGCAAGCGTAGACCCCCATAACACCTGCATGCGCACTGATACAGACGTAACTCACACATTATGAAATTTACCTGTACTTGACGTGGCCACTGATGAACACTCATGGATTCACATGCGCGCATATACAAACTCTCTCTGTTCATCAACTTAGTGTTTTCATGATGAGGTTTGCAATCTTGAAATATGGTGTCTGTCTGTCCAGGGCAATGTGGTGATGCTAATTAGGAGCGAGGAAGAGGAAGGTGATGAGGAAGGCTCGGAATGGCTTTTGAAGGGGCTCACTCACCAATGCAGCCTGGCACTGCGAGTGGAAGGCCTCCCCACTGGCTACTGCAGAGATATACATGGGCAGGTGAGTGAGTGAGTTAATAAGTGAGCAAATGAATGTGTGTGTAAGTAATGTTAGCTAAAGAATTGTGTTCACTTACTTCAACTTTCTAATTACCATTATTGATATAGTGAGAATACAGTCAGTTTTCCATGTTTGTACATTTTTACAGTTTTTTTTTTTTCTGTAAAAATGTTTGGTGAAATTGAGTGAATTGCGTTGAAATAAGCACATTTTCCAGTTGCTCTCTATGAGAACTTCAGAAGGCAAAAAACATTGTGAACAAAATATTTGTGAATGACTATTACTCAGAGTGACCAAGTTTAAATTGTCAAATAAACTGAAACTGTGCATTCTGCTCCAGATGGAGGTGTTCCGGCGAGGGAATGGAAGTTGTGTCAGAGGGCCAAAGACTCAACAGAACCTCTTCCAGTACAAGGTCCATGACAAGGGTGCATCCTTCTTCGCCCGGGGCACCTCCAGTGCTGTGCTCTGAGTCCCTGACTGCAATGCTCCACCTTCAGAGACCCAACAGCCTGGCTATGACCCATATAGGAGGGGAACAGGGACATGCACTCAAGATCGCCTTGGATTACACTTAAAATTAGGCCAAGATCGCCTTGGATTACACTTAATAAGGTCGTCTTCATAAAACACACTATGCCTTCATGAACATGGTACTACGTTGTCAATAGTTTATAGCCGGGTGGGCCGACTTATTTATGACAGCTGTCTTGTGATATGCTTGCATATGTATGCACATTGGCAGCTTTTTTTGGTAACACTATTTTGAGTGTCCAATATTGACGCTCAACTTGATATCAACTGGTATCAATTGAATAGCAGTTCAGCAAAGTATAAACTTACTGCTGTGTCTCAACTCTCTGATATTCAGTTGATATCAAGTTGAGTGTCAACATTGGACACTCAAAATAAAGTGGTATCTTTTTTATATATATATATATACGGTACCAGTCAAAAGTTTGGACACACCTACTCATAGAAGGTTTTTTCTGTTATTTTTACTGTTTTCCACATTTTGGAATAGTAAAGACATCAAACTGAGATAACACAAATTAAATTATGCAAAGACCAAAAAAGTGTTAAACAAATTCTCCCCAATTCCCATAGAGATCCATTCAAATGCAGAGGTTATATTATCGCTTGTAGGAGTACGAGAAAATAAGATATCAGGAGTCTTTTGATATCCTTTTATACAGAGTCATGATGGCATCACCTGTTTACCTGTTTTCTGTGTTTACCACATAAGTTGTTTGAGAGAATGGCAAGAATGTGCAAAGCTGTTATCAAGGCAAAGGGTGGCTACTTTGAACAACTTCTGTGGTAAACACAGAAAACAGGTAAACAGGTGATGCCATCATGACTCTGTATAAAAGGATATCAAAAGACTCCTGATATCTTATTTTCTCGTACTCCTACAAGCGATACTATAACCTCTGCATTTGAATGGATCTCTATGGGAATTGGGGAGAATTTGTTTAACACTTTTTTGGTCTTTGCATAATTTAATTTGTGTTCTCATAGTTTGATGTCTTTACTATTCCAAAATGTGGAAAACAGTAAAAAAATAACAGAAAAAAACCTTCTATGAGTAGGTGTACAAATTTTGACTGGTGCTGTATATATATATATTCAGACTAGCCAGCTGTCAAAAAGCACTGAATTGCTAATAAATGCTTTATGGAGTAATGATACCGTGCACCTGAAAGCATTATGAAAGCTTAATCGGCTGTTGTGAAAGTACACTTAATATGGTATATAACGTGGTAGGTAAAAAAGAAAACTGCAGCCCAACAGATACTCAAACACACAATCATCCACCTCAGGTTACAAAAAAAAAAAAAAAAAGTTGGGCTACTAAATGCCAGGACTATGAATGGACTGTCTTCAGTATTGGATCTGCTTTAATAAATGTGTTTTGATAAACAACATCGTCTGGAAGGATCTGTGGTGTGGCAGTGCTTGGTGGTTTGGGGGAAGGTCTACCTAAAGTAAACTTTATGCTTACCCATAAAAGTAAAAGTAAATATTGTTTAAAAAAAGGTCTGATTAGTGTTTAGGGAGGTCATTTCAAAGGTTATTACTATAATAACCATTACTAGTAGTAGTATTTTCAGTAGACAACAAAAGGGATACAGAATCAATTTTATTGCACACCAAGCATGCCCATTTTCCCTCCCCATGAATTGCAAGCAATAGTCTCAATTTCTATGTTGTATGTTGAGAGGATAAAAACTATTCCATAAGCCACCTGTTATTGACTTGATTTGATCTAATAAATCTTGTCAAGAGGTCTGTTACTGGATATTTAGTTTAACCAATGAGGAGAGGACACAGCTTATTTTTAGTTTCCATTTCCTTCACGCTAACCGAGATTAAAATCATGCTTCATACCACAAATAGTATCACTAGTTCACTAATACCAATGAGGAACAAATGTGTTAACAAAAATTATGAAAGAAACACAGGACCAAACATAAGAGTTCATTTTTGTCTTAAATTGTCAGCATTCTTCTTTGTGAGGGTTTGTGTCAAACGTATTAAAGTTGACTTTTCACGCATATTGCAGACTTGTCAACTCAAAATCCTGCTCCTACTTTTTGACTTACAGTAACTACAGACAAATCAAATAGAATTATCTTACAAACCTATACAGTTGAAGTCGGAAGTTTACATACACTTAGGTTGAAGTCATTAAAACTCATTTTTAACCACTTCACAGATTTCATGTTAGAAAACTACAGTGTTGGCAAGTCAGTTAGGACATCTACTTTGTGCATGACACAAGTCATTTTTCCAACAATTGTTTACAGACAGATTATTTCACTTTTAATTCACTATATCACAATTCCAGTGGGTCAGAGGTTTACATACACTAAGTTGACCTAAGTGCCTTTAAACAGCTTGGAAAATTCCAGAAAATGATGTCATGGCTTTAGAAACTTCTGATAGGCCAATTTACATTATTTGAGTCAATTGGAGGTGTACCTGTGGATGTATTTTAAGGCCTACCTTCAAACTCAGTGCCTCTGATTGACATCATGGGAAAATCAAAATAAATCAGCCAAGAAAATTGTGGACCTCCACAAGTCTGGTGCATCCTTGGGAGCAATTTTCAAACGCCTGAAGGTACCACGTTCGTCTGTACAAACAATAGTACGCAAGTATAAACACCATGGGACCAAGCAGCCGTCATACCGCTCAGGAAGGAGACGTGTTCTGTCCTAGAGATGAACGTGCTTTGGTGCGAAAAGTGCAAATCAATCCCAGAGGGACCTTGTGAAGATGTTGGAGGGAACAGGTACAAAAGTAGCTATATCCACAGTAAAACGAGTCCTATATCGACATAACCTGAAAGGCTGCTCAGCAAGGAAGAAGCCACTACAAAACCGCCATAAAAAAGCCAGACTACAGTTTGCAACTGCACATGGGGACAAAGATCTTACTTTTTGGAGAAATGTCTTCTGGTCTGATGAAACAAAAATTGAACTGTTTGGCCATAATGACCATCATTATGTTTGGAGGAAAATGGGTGAGGCTTGCAAGCCAAAGAACACCATCATGTTGTGGGGGATATGCCAGATATGCATGTTGTGGGGGATATGCCAGATATGCAGTAGATATGGATAGATCACTTTAAGGGTTGTTTCTCCCTCATTTTTTCATGGAGTTCAATAGGAAATATGTCAGGAGAAACAACCCTTAAAGTGATCCATGCATATCTGGTAGCATATTGATGGTTTGAGGCTAGTTTGATACCTCATACCCTTGATGACTTACATTTACCCAACCATGTGTTCCATACTATTCCTGTTTTATTTACATCTTAATCTAGTCCCACCCCCAAATTCCCATAGAGATCCATTCAAATGGAGAGAGATTGTAGTATCGCTTGTAAGAGTACCTGTAAATAAGATATCAAGAGTCTTTTGATGTTGTTGGGTCACAGACATCAGGAAGTCATGACATGCAAAGGATATGCAACCAAATATTAAATATGATAACTTTATTAAAGTTTATGTTAATTTGTCCAATTACTTTTGGTCCCCTAAAATGGGGGGGACTATGCATAAAAATGGCTTCAATTGCTACACCATTCACCCGACGGATGTAAAAACCCTCAAATTAATGCTGAAAGTCTGCACTTTAACCTCATAGTCACTTTCCATTTCAAATCCAATGTGCTGGAGTACAGAGTCAAAACAACAAAAATTGTGTCACTGTCCAAATACTTATGGACCTAACTATTGAAGCAACATCTCAAGACATCAGCCAGGAAGTTAAAGCTTGGTCGCAAATGGCTCTTACAAATGGATAATGGCCCAAAGCATACTTCCAAAGTTGTGGCAAAATGGCTTAAGGACAACAAAGTCAAGGTATTGGAGTGGCCATCACAAAGTCCTGACCTCAATCCAATCGAAAATGTGTGGGCAAAACTGAAAAGGCGTGTGCGAGCAAGGAGGCCTACAAACCTGACTCAGTTACACCAGTTCTGTCAGGAGGAATGGGCCAAAATTCCAGCAACTTATTGTGAGAAGCTTGTGGAAGGCTACCCGAAACGTTTGACACAAGTTAAACAATTTAAAGGCAAATACTAAGAGTGTATGTAAACTTCTCACCCAATGGGAATGTGATGAAAGAAATAAAAGCTGAAATAAATAATTCTCTCTACTATTATTCTGACATTTCAAATTCTTAAAATAAAGTTGTGATCCTAACTGACCTTAAACAGGGAATGTTTACTTGGATTAAATGTCAGGAATTGTGAAACTAAGTTTAAATGGATTTGGCTAAGGTGTATGTAAACTTTCGACTTCAATTGTATCTGGATTCTTGAGGATTATTAAGGAAAACAAAATTTTGTACTGTTGAGTGCCATGTGATAACTCTGTTTTCTCTGAACTAACGTTATACTAACTATACTGTATGAATCATTATCATAATTATCAATTTCACTCAATAGCGCACCACTCTACAATGTCCAAGAGAGGCCGCCACATCACCGGGTTTTAGTGTCTGTGATAAGGGGTGAGAGGTCGTAGTGGAGAGGTCTGTCTGCAGGATTTCACGCCGCTGACTGTGTGTAGCTAGTGGTTATATGGCACAGTAGCGGAGAGACCCTCCAGTTGAACTGAAGTGTGGAAACTACGGTAATAAATCCACAAAAATACCGACTGGGTAACGTTAGTAGGACCCGCGTTTACCGAGGGCCGGGAGAGGAGCAGTTAGGTGAGTCGATGGACGACTGTAACATGAGTTCCTGGCTGTTCTGAGGGTTTAAGTTTGGAAGGTTGCTGTCGAGCTGAGTTAGTTAGCTAGCTAGCTAGCTATCCCGGGTTTGTACTCCAGGCCCCGGATACATATTCACTTGGCTAGCACTTGTCGCACTGGAGTAATGGTGATGGCGTCCGGAAAGCGACCGAATTGTTGTAGAGAGGTTGTGTTGGGGGAAATGGGTTATCTTGTGCGGGTTCTGATAAATGCAAGGGCATTGTGCACGGTGAAGTGGGAGACTAGCTAACGTCGTTAGCTTGTTAGCCACAGTTTGACTGTAGAGAAGCGGGTTGCTTTGAGTAACTTACATTTCAGCTCATTTGCTTTGACAAGCGCTACCGTGTCTCCATAGCTACCAAGCTATCTAAATGTAGCCTAACGTTAGTTACCTAAGTTACACGGCTAGCACATTTTCTAGCTAGCCACTTTCTGTTATTTGCTGTCATGGAGACGCCGTTTCTTGTCAGCAAGATAGCAGAACACAGAATACAACTCACAGAAACATTAACACAAATGATTGTCGCTAACGTAGCTACAAAGGCAAGCTGTAACGTTAAGCGTGTTGGGACCTTTGGCTATCATTGGCACTTTATACCACAGTATAATGAGTTAAAAGTTTCGTTATAGCGTTAGTGTGTAGCTTGTAGCTAGCTTTAATGTTACCTAATACGCGTTAGCTAGTCTACTTGGTAATTAAACATTGAACGTTACTCATCAAATGTGCATGCTTTGCTTGTTAGCTAGCTAGAGTATACATTAGCAGGGATTGCTAGCCAGATAGCGGCTTCTCTGGGTACGTCACGATGCTGGCGCTGTTTTAGCTAACGTTAGCTAGCTATATAGCGAAATAACAAAAGATGTCAGCTAACATCGCTGGTTTTATGAAGTTATTTCATGAACGTCGATACGTTTGGATACGTTACCTCGGCTAACTAACAGGCTAGAATCGATATAGACTTGAATCAAACTTTCAACACTGTCAAAAGCGACGGCGGTTATGGTGTTCAGCAGTTAAGTGAATACGTTGCGGCGGTGTTGCAGCGATGTTGCATCACTGTCAGCGGCGTGCGTTGATCATCGCGTGGGGCTGTTTTGCGCTTATGGGTGCGGATCACAGTGGAGAGTCTCACTTTTCATGTTGATCTTTCAGACCATAACGCTAAAGTTATTATTGATTTATCCATTGTCCCATGTGTGTAGTACTTTGATTTTGCCTCGTCTCGCAGTGTTACACGCATGGGTATGTCCCGTAAGCGAGACAGAGACATTGTTAAACAATGAGGCATCTGCCTCAATGCTTAGACATAACACGACCGTGCCTTTATTCAAATCTGTTTCTGAGTAGCATATCTTGCTTTTCCTGTTGTGTCACCAAGTTTCTAAAATCTTGACAGCCAGATTTGTGTGTATGCAATAACGTGAACGAATATCATGAGGGGAAGACCAACATGTTGTATGACCTACAGACCTTAGTGGCGTACTGTATTCGGTGGGTGAAGCTATCCTACTTTTAACACAGTGCTTGTGGTGTTGATCATGCTTTTGGCGCAAACCACTTTTCAAAGGTGTATTTTGTCTTTTCTGCTTTCAAATCAGCCTAGCCAGAACTGCCCTTCATTAACTGAAGTGCATTTTGGAATATGTGTACTCCACTATGTCTTCTGAGCTTTCCAGGTTAATGAGTTGTAATTAAACTTATCACCTTGTAACTGTAGAGTACAGTACCTACCTGAGAGTTCAGAGCATCGGATTGCAGTGCAGGTTCTTGTATGCGCACACATGTATGTAAGCGTATGTACAGAGAGTATGTTACTTGCAGCTTTGTGCATTGAGTACATACATGTGACATATAAAACATGTAGATTCTGTTTATTTATTATTTAAATTCCGTTTTCTGCTGAGTCATACACTGCCATATTTGGAACATTGTAAGCGTGCATGCGGCTACGAGTTATTCAAGATGTAGTTTGGCTACTCATCAGACTAATGTGATAGACCTTTTTAAAGGATATAGTGTTTCACTGAGGTTGTGCGCTGTCATCATCTGCCAATGGGACTAGTGATGTCTGAACAACTGAAAGCAAATTATTTCACAAATTGGGAACAATGCCATTCACCAGTCACAAATTGTGATGACAAACCAACTGTGAATTGTCCTTGTTATAAGCACTATATGGAAATGAAATGGAAATTTTCCATGTGGAATTTTCTTTTCATCAACTGGGTGTTTTGGTTTTTGGTTGTTAACCACTGGAAAAGAACAGTAAAGCAAATAGGTCCAATTAGTCCTTACCCAGAAATGGCACATATTGTTGTCTGACCCTCTGAGAAACGGACCAGGTGGTTTTCAGGTATACCAAGTTCTTAAGTGCTTTTAATTTTTTGCTTTTTAAAAATGTCCACATTTGTCTTAATTTGTGATGCCCATTCATGATGGTAAGCCCGATCCATCACTTCAGCATCCCCTGTTTGTTCAGGAAGAATGCCCACAGCCTGCCACTGCCACAATCTCCCATTGAGCCATGGAGTTACTGCACCCGAGCACTGTGCAGCTGATGCAGGCAGACTGCAGTGTCACTGTTCAACCAGAGCACTAGCCGGTGAGAGATGAAGTAGGCGGTGGTGAATATTCACTGCCCTGGCGACACTATGCATCGCCTCATAGCATGTCTGGCCACAGTTGGCACTGGTTTGAATTCAGTACAAATCGCAATCTCTAAATTTATTTATTGTATTTTTAACATTCTAAGCTGTATCCACCCTCCCCTTTTAATAAGTAAATATGCAGTTGATGAATAAGTTATGTTAGTCGCCCTCTCAAGAGAAAAAAAGTACATCCCACTTAAACATAGGTGTACGTCAGCTGCTGACCGACCTTTCAGAACTAGGCCCACATTTAGTACTCCCACAAATCCTAGCTTTACAATCAACTGTAGCTAAGTAATGAAATTAAGAGTTTTATATTTATCACTACATTGAGTTTGAGATCAATCCTGGATTAGTGTACATTGAGTTTGTTGTGATGGTAGGAAAATGAGCCTTTGCTCATGTGGTTAGGATGAAAGCACTTTTATTACATAGTGCACACAGCAGCACTGATGAGTCAGGATGTCTAAATCTCAGAGCCAATAATACTCCATCCCGGCTGTATGCCGACACTACCTCAGTGACCCTGTGTGTCAAATCTGCCACTGAAGATGCAGCTCTGTCTGTGGCCAGCATGATGGCGATGGGAAAACTGGGGCAGAAGCTGCTGATGGGTTGTACTCCTGCCGCCCGAGCTGGCCTCTGGCTCTGTCGCACTGTCTCACTCACTGGACAATGACCGTTTTCTGACTTTGCATACAATATAAGTGCCCTTTTAAATTTGACAAAGGAGAGCAAACTGACCTGAGGCTGAAATGTTGCACTGCTGAGTTTCACAATGTCTGGTCTGCTGGGTGTGGGGGGTGTGTGTGTGTGTGTGTGTGTGTGAGAGAGTAGGAGGGGTGTCACAGCTAAGTGTAAGAATGTCAGGGCGACCTATGGGAGAGCTTGAGGTGAGGCCCGCAGGGGGTTGGTTGGGGGGTGGGGGGTGTTCTCAGTGTATTCTGGGAAAAGAAACATATTATCCCATCTTAAGCAAGCCTCCTTGGTGTGTGTGAGTTTCAGCACGTGCCTGCTTGGTGTCTCAGCTTGCAGAGTCTGAGGTGTTGAGTAAGGCAGTTTAATGACTCTTTAAAGCCTGTCTGGCACTAGGCAGCGTGCACGGTGGGGTACAGTTTGTTCCCCAGGCTCCTGTGAGCTCAAGCTTCCCGAACCTGGCGGCAGGAGCGGGAGAGAGAGTCCCGTCCCCGATCAGCCACTGCTAGAGCCAAGCCCTGTTCACACTACTCTGACCAGATCAATCCTGGATTAGCTCACTGACACACACACATTGAGCACTTGCCAGATCACGCCCTCCTAGTAACCCCTGAAAGCACACACAGAGAGACACCATAACAAAACCTCTTTTGCAGGTGCTTTTTTGACACAAGGTCCCTGTGGAGATGCTTCCTAGCAAGACCACACCCAGCTGGAACAGAGGGCACACCCGTGTAGGAAGGGAGTATGGTGAGGGAGGTTGCCGTACTTTCACGTGATAGAAACCATGCTATACACGCATATGATTGTAATAGGCAGCATCGCTTGATTTTTTACGTGAAGCCAGGAAAAGTGAACGGATCGCAAAATTCTGCACCCACAGACGCGACGCCGGCTGTAGCTGCCGCCTTTGTGCTCAGTCTGTTATGTGAAGGTGGCGTGTGTTTCATTGTAAATGGCGTATGTATGCCAGCAGTGCTCCTGCGTCTGTTACTCTGAGGTGATTTGGACTCTGAGAGGAATGTTCTGCTCCTCTCCTGAGCAGAGCTGCGCAGTCGCAGTTGCAGCCAGCCGACAAAAGACCTCTGTCTGAGCCGCACACCGCAAATAAAGCCTGTAAAAGCTTGTGCTCCGGGGGATATAAATAGGCCCAAGGAATTAAGCCCAAATTCCCTAAAAAGACAGGGTAAACGATGTCCCGTTCACCGGTGTGAAAATTGGGATCGTTCTGATGGACTTGCAGTCTGAGATATCGGTTTGGAAAAACGGAGCTTGGTTCTGTGGGTCAGCTTTGTTACAAACCTTCCCATGCACCAGTCATACCCAGCCTCCTCTATAAAGCATAATTGATTCAGTTATGTAAACAGCCTTGCTGCTCTGATAGCAGTGTTTGGTGCTGTGTTACCTCTGTGTTGCGCTATCCTGGAGTTTTTGCACTGTATCACATCGTACTGTGTGATGCATAAGCGGTATGTTTGTGTTGCAACTGACTGTTATCCTACAGCGTGTTTCCTGTTTAGGTCAATTTTATCACATTGCATATGTTTTTTAAAATTTTTATCTTGGGTTAATTTTCAACATGTCGCAATGCTGTGTGCTGGCCTGCATTGTGTTCTTGTGTTTTCTGATTCTCTCTGTGCTGTGATGTGTTCTGTTGCATCGGATTGCATTGCTTTTTACTGTCGTGTTTTGTTGTGTTGTGCTGTATTTGCATTGAATTTGGCTCTGCTGTTGTGTGCTCAGTTGAATTTTGTTGGGTCTCTGAGTAATTGTGGTTTGTATTGTGTTGTGCCGCATCGCAGTGGGTTATGTTGCATTGCCAGCGGTTGAGATGTTGCATTGTTGTTTAACGGACAATCCTCGCTCCTCATGAGAAACTCATCTTCAATCTTGAATTTGGTTTTGTGCATATTTTTACATGCATGTGCATGTGAGATGAACACGCTGAATGTTTGCACACAGATCCCTGAATGCCCCCCGGTGCCTCTCCCTCGGCCACGCGGTGCCCCCGCCTGATGGCAGCCAGCTGACCCCGCCCCTGAGGATGACGGTTCGAGAGAAGCTGCGTCAGAAGATCTCCGCTGGCTTCTACAGGCACGGCCTGCTGTGTGCCTCCTACCCCGTCCCCATCATCGTCTTCACTGCAGTGTGCATCCTGACCTGCTGGTGAGTGCGCGTGCGTATTTCGCTGTGGGCTTGATGCCCTTTTCAACAAAGGCATCCTTCATCCAACCCCACTGGTGAGCATGGGCAAAAAGCAGAATTTTGGACTGAATTTTGGACCAGGACACCTGGCTCCAATTGAAGTTGTAATGCTGAAGGTCTATTGGAACCGGGTGCTATGCTGTTGGGGTGGCTGAATTTGCAGTTGAGAATAGCAGCAGCGCTTCCCGCTCCTGAAGAGCAGGGCCGGGCTCCGGGACCTTGACTAAAGCTCTACGTGCCGCTGTGCTAAACAGATGGTCAGGAGCCCCTCCCCCACTCTCTGCTGAACAGAGGGGAGATCAGAGAAGTCAGAGGACCCTACACCATTAATCATTGGGATGAAACTGAAAAAATTTCAGTTTCAGTTTATATTATTTCTTTGTAAAAGAGGTGGTAGGGGTGGTTTGGACTATAGGGGCAGGGGTCAGGGTAACATTGAGTTCCTGCACAGCAGCACAGTTGGATGAAATAGACCTTTGGTCATGAATCAATGCAAATTTTCACCCGGTGTCATGAGAGGCCACGCGATGCCGTAGATGGAAACTAAAAAAACAAAAAAAAACAAAAAAAAGAGAGCAGAAATGTTGTTGCATCGATACTACAAGGACACTGAGCTCTGTCACTTTGTGAAAGAGCGTTAAAAATGCAGTGCAGGCAAATGCCTGTGAGAAAGTGACCATGAGAAAGTGACCTGTGACTGCTGTCATTTTTCGACTGCCTAGAGGAAGGTCCGCTATACTAACAAACCCGCTTTTGTAAAGTCACACACTGACCTGAACACTGCGTGTCAAATGGGTCATTTGAAACTATTTAGGAAGTTAGAAACCCAGAAAAGTGTTAGACACGGCTATGAATACACAAATTTGTAGGCAAAAATAAACCATTAAAAATGCTAAGAATTTCCATAACACGTTGACTATTAATATTTAATGTACAAGCAACTCACTTTGTTGATAGTACAGTAATATCTTTTGGTTCCTTTGCCGCCATTAATCAGAAACTATTATTATTTTCCCCTATATCCCCTTGGTTTACTGACAGAGGAAAACATTAATATCTGTATTGCATTTATTATTTGGGCAATAATAATTGTTTGTAGCCCCAGTGCTTGTTGTCTGGGGCGGAATACAGCTGGCTACTGGAGAAGACTGCTGTAAGAGCTAACGCTTCTAACTACACACTGTACCTGCTGTATAATAGTGTTGCACGGTACACCGAAACTTCGGTACTTTTTCGATACTTAAAAAAAAAAAAAAAAAAAAAAAAACGGTTCGGTATTAGAATTTTCCGACGTTCGGTACGTTTAGGTCAAATGTGTGCTCTGCTGTTATGTGTCTGCATTACTGATTGAGAGGATGAAAGGTGAACGTTAGCTAACAATACTACGAGTCTGATTCTTTCACACGCGCGATATTGTTTTTGGCCGGCAGAGCTATAGGCTACTTTACGTTACCTACTAAACTAACGCCTTACTTCCACGGAGAATTTAGGTGAGTACAAAGTAAAGGATTTAACGATAGTTTGACTTGAAAAATGATGGTATAATCACTGAAAATAACCCCGATAGACTGTCGTCGTATTTTATCATGTCACGTATAGAAACAATAATATTTTTTTAAAGCGTTGTACAAATGAGTATTCGCCGTTTTCCCTTGCTTACTGTACTATATACAGTACCTGATGCACTTTCGGTTTAGAAGACACCTCATTTTTTGATCCAAAATCTCTCGTATAAATATGTTTAAGAAACCAAGTACTTACCAGTATATTCAGCTACAGCTGTTTTCTGATGAACCCTGAAGAGTTTATCTTGTTATATTTCGCCAAAGTCCCGTACAGTCGACATTTCCGCAGTGACCACCCCTCTCACTTAGGGCTGAAATACGTTGCTGTACTTGTGTGAATACACACGCGCTTTCGTACGTTCTTTTTTAAACGTATTTAAATACATTAGGCGACGTATGTTATGGTTATTATATATATACTGTATGTGACTAATCTGAAATAAATGTATTCTGTAGCAAATTTCTGAATGGTAAAGCTTCTTCTTCAGTTCGAACTTAAAACCATGGATGTGCAGGGAATATTTTTTTAGATATTGACATTTAAATAAAACTAGTAGAAACCAGGAGGAAATTGCCTCTGAAGGGCCAAAGTAAATAGGGTTAAGGTCATTTCAGTAGAGGTACCGAGTATCGAATCAGTATCGTTTCAGTTTCAAGTACCGTTTCAGTATCGAGTATCATGATACTAAACCTGGTATCGGTATCGAAGTCAAAATTTTGGTATCGTGACAACACTACTGTATAAGGAATATTGAGCTCTTGGTTTGGAGATAGTGACGTGCCACATCTTTCTGCGTCGTGATTTAGGAGTCTCCGGGTAGCAAAAATCTTTGTCTTCAGTCATTCTGCCCATATAATGAAAGAATGCAGTAAATCATGTACAGTGGAACATGAAATCAGTTGCCGTTACCCTACCCCTCCTGTTGGGATGAAATGGTATGGTCTTTTGGGTTTTAAGTTATTAAAAGAGCTAGCTCAACCCCTTGAGAGTGGGGCCATATGTCTCCTGTTAATAGAGGATCCCAGGGAGGCGCAAGCTCTGCAGTTGCTCATGTGGTCTCTCCCTCCGCCTTTCTTTTCTTTTTTTTAAAGAGGTGAGACAAGCCACGCCCTAGGAATGTGGTCTGTGGAGTCCCATTAAGCCTCATCACTTCAATGTATGATGCAACTCCCATAACGCAAATTGTGAAAATATTTACATCAAATTCAAGTTGTCGTCATACTAATTGTTATTATGAACTGATGAAATGTTGACCATTTAAAAAAAATTATATTCATAATATATATATATATATATATATATATATATATATATATATATATATATATATTTAAAAAAAAACATAGTTGATTATGATTCATTCCCCTTCATTAAACTGTCAAATACCGCTGTATTTTATCTTGGGATGTATGGTGCGCTAAATTCATTCACAACTTCGTATTTGTTTTGCCCGATAGGGAAAACACGTGGATACAACTGCACGTTCATTCTGATTGGTCCTGTTCGAGTGTTTGCATTTTCATTGGTTGACCTTCCTCAATTTGAGGGAATATCAAATTCAGAGTATTAAGAATATGAATTGTTCATAGGCCTGTTGGTTTAGATCTCCTGCAAAACCTGCTTCCGGTCCTCAGTCTTTCTCTAACAAGTATTAGAGGTGGTTTCCCACCTTTCAGTGCCCATGCTCATATTCCAGGACCAGGGACTGCTCTATGGTGTTGGTATTGAGCTGACACTGCCATTCCCCTCCTCTGGGTTGAGTAGGCTGAGGATGGAGTCAAGAGGGGGGCAGGAGGGATTGGAAATGTTCAGATGTCATTTGACAGTGACACGGCGAGCATGTGCCACAGTATTTTAGTTAGTGTGCTTTCCACTCAGTTTCTTAATAGTATAAACGTAACCGTTCACAAACAGCATTGATACCTTTTATGAGATGTTTTTCTACATGCTTCTGTGAGACTTCGGTTGATCGGATAGCCGTATAACACTGTTGAAAGCACTTTTCAATTGCTCCATGCACTGCAAAGAAAAGCTGAGGCCAGTAGTGGAGCAGGGCTGCCCCATCCTCTGGAAGAGCAGAGCCAGATTCTACACCTACAGAGTGCTATTCTACAGTGTTTTTCCAGAGTGTTATACAGTTATGTGTGCCAGAAATTCGGATCAAAAAACAGAACAGATTTTGTTTCGAACAAACCTTTCCCTGCTTAGTGCTAGAGCGAAGCTCTGTTTGCTAAGCACAACATGACATGGTCAGCTAGCACTTATGCGCACAGAGCCTTTGCTGCAGCACAAACCAGGGCTGCTTCAATATTGATCCATCAGGCAGCACTTCCTCTATCATAAAATCCTGTTCCGTACTGCCAAGCCCTAATCTCCCAGCATGCCTTTTGCAGCTAATGTCACTCATGGGGCTGGCCAGGCTGGTGATGTGAGGAATGGCGGTCGGTTGGTTGGTTGGATGGGGGTGGGGGAAGGGCACTCCTCGTCACTAGTTTGAAGGAGGTGTGGCTCACGGCACTGCACACAGCTACACCATCATATTGGGTGCGTCAATATCTGGAAAAGGAGGGAAAATCATTCTTTCTGGAGGTAACGTTTTTATTTTTTCTCTTTCGTCCTCTCCTGATTAATCTTTCTCTTCCCGTCCCCTTATCCCCCTCTCCCTGACCCCTCGTTTCGCCAGTTACCCCCTGCTGAAGCTGCCTCTGCCTGGGACGGGGCCAGTGGAGTTCACCACAGGTGTGCGAGACTACACCGTCCCATCCCATGAGTCCCAGGGAGATCTCGGGGAGCGTCCAGAGTGGGTAAGCACCTCAAAATACCTCACACACAGTACTGTACTGTTCACTATATACTATAAACTATACACTGTCAATATTCCCAAGCACTGTGGTCTGTACCCTCCTGAGGCTATTATTCCACCACAGCTTTTCTAAAATGGGTAATGCCAAGGCCAGTCTGACCAATCGGATCAGAGAAGGTAATTTCATGCAAGTGATCATAATAGTCTCACTAGTGGGAGGGAGGGGCATATCCAGTGATTGGCACAGGTGTGTGCTTCCACCCAGCTGTTGTTCTGTTGGTGTTAACGAGAGAGCTACATCTTATATCTGTTTTAACCCGACTACCTCCCACCCCCTCCTGTGCGTTTAATAGAAAATACTGACCCCTAATGGGGTGTAAAGATTGCATGTCTCATGTCCACTTGTCTCATGCAGAATGATGGATAGTATCCAGTCATTTCACAGGCAAGCAAGTGACTAATAGCCCCTGTGATTAACGCGCTGACCCCCTGCTCTTCCTTCACCACAGTATCGGGGTCCTCCGGTGGCCTATATCCAGCAGGTTCTGGTCAAGGCTGCTGTCTCTCCCTGGGACAGCAAGCTGGTTCCCATCGATGCCTTCCGTTCTCCGCTGGGGCGTGTGTTCGCCCTCCTGGAGGAGATTCGCAACCACGTGCACTCGGACAGGTAGCGCTGACGTCACACCTGCACACTGTAGACACGCCCTCTGCTGTGCTGTGATTATGTTAGAGTCCGTAGAGTCAAACACAGACTTTAGACATACTTAATGCTTGAGAACCACTGCATTAGAACCATATTTGTGAAGCCCTGCAAATGTCGGCACTCAGCATTCACCATCACTGACTCTCTGAGGTAACTGATGTTTGCTTCTCTCCTATTGCCCCTGTCAATTCCATTTTAACTCCCACATCCCCTCCCTTTCTCTACCTCTCCTCTATTTCTAACCCTTTCTTCCCCCGCCCCCCCACCTTTCTGTATTTCTGTCACACTTTCTTTCTTTCCCTCTCCCTTTTTGCCCCTTCTCTCTTTCCATTTCCACATCTCCCTGTCTCTGTCTCCATGTTTCTCTCCTGTGCTGCAGTTCTGGGGTCCGAAGCCTGGAGGCGCTGTGCCTGCAGGTGACGGATCTCTTACCAGGTTTACGGCGCATGCAGGCGGTTTTGCCGGAGCATGGCTGCTTGCTGGTTTCTCCCGGTAACTACTGGCAGAACCAGCGGGAGCTGTTTGACTCTGACCCAGACCTCCTGAAGACAGTCCACCAGCATGAACCCAAGGGCTTGCACACCTCCGCCACACTGAGAGGTGAGAGAGGGGACCAGAGAGAGAGAGAGAGAGAGGGGAACAGAAAGCTTAAATGGAATTGTGGAGGGAGTGAAACTGGAGTTTCCTTTGGTAGTAGCCATTCATTATTGTAAGCAAAACCCCAAAGTCACACAGCCTGTCTGCATATTTATAGATAGCTGGGATTTGATTGGTGCAAAGGCACCCTTTTCAATGATGCTGGCTAAGAGCTAGCTGCCATTTAATTTGTGTGTGTGTGTGTGTGCGTTCTAATTTGTGTTCGATTCCATTGACTTCTTTCTTGACATTTTAGACCTGCTGTTTGGCGTCCCGGGGAAGCTGAGTCTCTACAGCAGGAAGAGGGTGGTCACCTACACCATCACCATGGCACTCAGCAGCTACGACACCAGGTCAGACTCAGCAGCCACCACACATGCTGTCATCTAGTGCTTTTGCTTTCCTCTCTGGCCCTCTCTTCTACTGTCTCTGTACTGATCTGGGGTAACAGATCCTATGCACTGATCTGGGGTAACAGAGCCTGTACAGTAATCTGGGGTAACAGAGCCTGTGCACTCATCTGGGGTAACAGAGCCTGTGCACTCATCTGGGGTAACAGAGCCTGTATAGTAATCTGGGGTAACAGAGTCTGTTCACTCATCTGGGGTAACAGAGCCTGTAGACTCATCTGGAGTAACAGAGCCTGTGCACTCATCTGGGGTAACAGAGCCTGTGCACTCATCTGGGGTAACGGAGCCTGTGCACTCATCTGGGGTAATGGAGCCTGTGTTCTCATCTGGGGTAATGGAGCCTGTACACTGATCTTTGATCTAGTTTCCTTGTACAGGTGCTGAAAAGTGTCAGCAGGATATTTGCAGGCTCTAAGGACCTCTTTCCCTCCCCCGGCAGATTCTTGGGCAGCCTGCGTTCCCGTCTGAAACAGCTGCACCCCTCGGTCAACTGCAGTCTGCGTGAGGACCACATGGTGCACGTCCACTTCAAAGAGGAGATCGGCATCGCGGAGCTCATCCCCCTGGTCACCACTTACATCATCCTGTTCGCTTACATCTACTTCTCCACGCGTACGTTCTTTCTCACCCTCCCTCCCTCCCTCCCTCCTTCCTTCTCTCTACCTCACCCTCCTTCCCTCCTTCTCTCTACCTCACCTTCCCTCCTTCTCTCTACCTCACCCTCCCTCCCTCTCTCCCTCTCTCTCCCCCACCCTCCCTCTCCCCCACCCACCCTCCCTCCCTCTCTCCCTCCCTCGGGATCCAGTCGTCCTGCAAAACCGTAGCTCTCCTCACATCTCTCCTTTCCCCTGCTCCACTCCCTCGCTCACTCTGTCAGCTCCTTTGACTGCATCAGCCTTGCTTGTCCACCTTTCTGATCTCCTCTCCAACACACACAGCTGAAATACACAGTCCTTTTCACCTCACTTTCCCATACTTCATGCCCCTCTCCCCTTCTCTCATGCATATCCCCCCATTTGCTGACATCTCACCCTCACCCAGCTGCCGTGTCCTTCCCTCTTTCTCTCTTTCCTTCCTTTTCACGCTCTCGCATTCACTCGGAGCCAGCGTCTGAAAAGGCCTCGTTCTCCCTCGCGCTCACACCACAGACACAGACTCGGACACACCCGCTTTCAGCTGGCCCCGCATTCTCTCGGTATTGGCTCTCCCTCCCTCTCTTTATCTTAGTGATTTTCTATTTTCTCCCCTTCTATCTCTCATTCCTGTGTGTGCGGCTACGCCTCTTCCTCAGGTGGAGTCAGACACAGTATGAGCTTTGCTGATTGTGGGTGCAGGTGCCCCCCCCGCCTGCGCAGCCTACAGCAGGCACAGGAGGAGCCATGTGAAAAGGGCCAGCCATGCCAAGTGGCAGATTAGGCAGCGCGCTTAAGTTTTAATTGTACCCTGTCCAACCAAGGCTGTACAAGTCTGGCCAAGGGATTAGCTAAAGAACAGGGCATTCACCAGCAATAATTTTTTTTCCAGATAAGGCTAGAGAGTTGCCAGCGGACCGAAACTCTCTGCGTGTATGCATGTGCGTGTATGACTAACACACCGTCTTTCTTCTCCAACGCAGGGAAGATTGACATGGTGAAGTCCAAATGGGGTCTGGCCCTTGCTGCCGTGGTAACGGTGCTCAGCTCTCTGCTCATGTCCGTGGGGTTGTGCACCCTCTTTGGCCTGACGCCCACGCTGAACGGCGGGTAAGAGCTTGGCTCCCACCCCTACAGGCTGGCACACCGTAAGAGAGGGTCACAGAGGACAGTCTGAGACTATCAAAGCACCCTGGGAAAATGCTCCCCATGTCCAGCACTAGCTGCATCGAATCACAAATACCTCAGGCTCTAACACCTCACCCCTCCCCCAGGCCGTCCTTCACTATTACGCCCCTCCCTTTTGGCCTCGAATCACAGCTGTCTGGGATTATTAACCCACATTTCATGCGTCATTAATTTCTAACTGATTTTTTGTGCATTGGTATCGACCTGGCGCTGTGAGGGTTAATGGACTGTGTGAGTGGCGGGTTAATGTGTAACCGGGATTACCGGGGCACTGTGTGAGGGGGAGTGGCTTCCTTTGGCGGAGCAGTGGATGCAGGGATGGGAGGCTGCTTTAGAGCTGTGCATGCAGAGACAGTGGTGTTAAAAGCTCACCTCATACACAAGTTCAGAGGCACGGTCCACCAGCCCCGCCAACCGGCGGATTACAAGCAGAGCAGACACTGACACACATGCACACACACAGGGCTGCTTTGTTCAGATAATTTGCTGACATCAGCCTTCTTATGCAAAGTAACATTGTAATGTGTTCAAAGTGTAGACTTTTATTATCTCTTACTGTGACCTAATTCCTTCACCGTGTTCACTCTCTTTCCATGTCTCTCTCTCTCTCTCTCTCTCTCTCTCTCTCTCTCTCTCTCTCTCTCTCTCTCTCACAGGGAGATCTTCCCCTATCTGGTGGTTGTTATTGGGCTGGAGAATGTATTAGTCCTCACTAAGTCAGTGGTGTCGACACCTGTGGACCTGGAGGTCAAACTGCGCATTGCCCAGGGTGAGCAGGTGTTGTAGTTGTGTAGACGTACCTGCAGATACGGGGATGATTATAATACCGGTGTCATGTCCCTTGATGCCCTGCTTTCTCTGCAGGCCTGAGCAACGAGAGCTGGTCTATCATGAAGAACATGGCCACCGAGCTGGGCATCATCATCATCGGCTACTTCACTCTGGTGCCTGCCATCCAGGTATCACACACTCGCACACACGCGCACACACACACACGCACACAAAATTGTCCCTTAGCCATATTTGTCTTTAATATGGCTGTCTGTCTGTCTGTCCTCAGGAGTTCTGTCTGTTTGCTGTGGTGGGCCTGGTCTCTGATTTCTTCCTCCAGATGTTCTTCTTCACCACCGTGCTGTCCATTGATATCCGTCGCATGGAGGTGAGCCATTAGACCAGGTATAAATCACCTATCGTAACCTGCCTACACAGCACTGACTGACCAATCCACTGCCTCTCTCCCCCCCCGACCCCTCAGCTGGCAGATCTGAACAGGAGGCTGCCGGCCGAGGCAGGCATGCCCCCCCCCAAACCGGGTCCCCTCCGCCCCCGCGAGGCCCCTCCCCCTCCCCGGCCCTCCCCCCACACCATCACGCTGCAGACGCCCGCCTTCCGTAACCTGCGTCTTCCCAAGAGGCTGAGGGTGGTGTACTTCCTGGCACGCACGCGTCTGGCCCAGCGCATCATCATGGTAAGCAGTGCGCAAGTGACTGTAAACGGCCACGTCTCTGAGCCCCCCGTCTGCTTCTTCTTCATTCTCTCAACCTCAGAGTCTATTTCTGTTCATTACGATAGATGCCTGTCGCCTGCCCCACTTCCACTGTTTAAACCAGGGGTTCTCAATCCTGGTCCTGGGGGACCCCTGTGTATGCTGGCTTTCGTTGCAACCGCAGTTGCAATCCCAGAATTTTAACAAGCTGTTAATTTTTCTTAATTAGGTGCTTGTCATGTTTGGAGGAATTATTCACCCTCTTAAGCCACATTATATCAGAAATAGCTATGGATGCCATGTAGAATAAACACGCCATGTTCACATTGTGCTATATTATTTAAAAAAGATAAGAAAATTATTTAACAGATCCATTTAAAGACTGATTTGAATCAATAGGCTCCTAATTGGTGAAAGTGTGGACACATGGCCACTAAAATTAACCATTTCGTAGATAATGAAGAATTCAAACACAAAGCAAATGATAACGAGCCAAACCTGCATTGTCTTAAGCTTAAAGAAAAAATTGAGTTAAACACATGTGTTCAACAACCTAATTAGGAGCCTATTGATTCACTTCACTCTTTCATTTGAGTGAAAATACATTATTTTGTAACCTTTTCTTATGTAATTGTTGCAATATAGCACAATAAGCACAATGTGAACATGGGGAGTTTGTTCTACATGGCATGCATAGCTATTTCTGACATAATGTGTCTTAAGTGGGCGAATAATTCCTCCAAACATGAAAAGCACCTAATTAAGAAAAATTAACAGCTTGTTAAAATTCTGGGATTGCAACTGCGGTTGCAACGAAAACCAGCATACACAGGGGTCCCCCAGGACCAGGATTGAGAACCCCTGGTTTAAACTGTCTGTGCCTGTCCCAGAGGAAGCATTTCTCTCATTTCTGGCAAAACTCATGAACTTTAGTTCGTCAGGGCAGCAGATATGCTGTGGTTTACACTGAGCACTGTGTAGTTGGCCTTCTACCAAATGGCTTTTTTAGGATTCTAACGGGACAATGTTTTAGTAGCCTCACGCCAGAACAGATAAACTACGTCATACTTTCTCAGTGATTTACTTTTGTCATTATTTGCCTTTTTGGCAAAGAAATGTGATGCACCCCCACCTCCCCTGATTTGCTGTACAGTGTGGAGTTAGGAGCATGTCTGTGAGTCGTGGGGGTTGATGTTCTGACTGTGGGACAGGGGCTGCTCGTGTCTCAGGCGTGCTTGTGCTGCGGCAGGTTGGCACGGTCATTTGGATCGGGATCCTGGTCTACACGGACCCGGCGGGGCTGCGCACTTACCTGGCGGCCCAGGTGTCGGAGCAGAGCCCCCTGGGAGAGGCGGGGCTTCCCCACTTGGGCGTGGCCCCCGTCTTCCCCGGAGGGGACCCCACCAGCACGCTCAGCGTCCTGCCGGCCCCCGAGCCCACCCCCATCCCCGAAAACCAGTCCCAGGGCCACGGGCCCCCCGGCCTCGCCCGCGCCGTCCCTCCCAACCCGCAGATCAGCTGGGGCCCGGAGGACGAGGAGGTCTGGAGGCGCCTGTCTTTCCGCCACTGGCCTTCTCTCTTCAGCTATTACAACATCACACTGGCTAAGAGGTGGGTGAGCAGCAGCGTCTGGGTGTATGTCCGTTTCCCTGTCATGCTTCTCTCTGTTAGCAAGCAGCTAAAATGGCAGCCATGCTGTTTCTGGTGCTCTGTGTGGTTTTTGGTGCGAGTGATTCTGTCCTGCACATGTTCTGCGTTAATCTGTGCTGGGTGCATTGTTGGCCTGTGTTGGCCTGTGTTACGTGTGCTGGTGCTCCGTGTTGACCTGTGATAGGTGTATTGGTATACTGTGATAATCTGTCTTGTGTTTCTTGCGCTTTTGTGTTCATTTGTGTTGTGTGTGTTGGAGCACTTTGTGACTGTGTGGAGCTGTATTTATATGTGTATTGGAGCTATGTGTGTATTAGAGTATTGTATTTCTATGTGTATTAGAGCTGTCAGCTGTGTGTGTGTGTGTGTGTGTGTGTGTATTAGAGTATTATATTTATATGTGTATTAGCTGTGCGTCTGTGTATTAGAGCTACTGTATGTGGGTATTACTGTGTTTATATGTGTATTAGACTGTGGGTGTCTGTATTAGAGCTGTGTGTGTGTATATTATAGTATTATATTTATGAGTATTAGCTGTGAGTCTGTATTAGAGTATTGTATTCATATGTGTATTGGAGCTATGTGTGTATTACTGTGTTTATATGTGTATTAGACTGTGGGTGTGTGTGCATTAGAGTATTGTATTTATATGTGTATTAGAGTATTGTGTTTATCTGTGCATTAGAGCTGTGTGTGTGCATTAGAGTATTGTATTTATATGTGTATTAGAGTATTGTGTTTATCTGTGCATTAGAGCTGTGCATTGTGTGTGCATTAGAGTATTGTATTTATATGTGTATTAGAGTATTGTGTTTATCTGTGCATTAGAGCTGTGCATTGTGTGTATTGAGCGTTGTGTCTCTGGCTGTGCTGCAGGTACATCAGCATCCTCCCTGTAATCCCTGTGACGCTCCATCTGAGCCCTCAGGAGGCCCTGGAGACGCGTCACCCCCAGGACACCCGCCACTCTCCTCCCCCCGAACTCAACCTCCCCCGCGTCCCACACGGGACCATCCTACAGACGGACCTTACTCTTTACAAGTCAGTCTCTCCAACTGTACTGATATTATGATGTGCACACACACAGCACACCATTCATACACACACGTGCGTACACAGAATAACATCGTAATGGACACATTACACCATCTCACACACACTACACCATTCATACACACACGTACGTACACAGAATAACATCGTAATGGACACATTACACCATCTCACACACACTACACCATTCATACACACACGTACGTACACAGAATAACATCGTAATGGACACATTACACCATCTCACACACACTACACCATTCATACACACACGTACGTACACAGAATAACATCGTAATGGACACATTACACCATCTCACACACACTACACCATTCATACACACACGTACGTACACAGAATAACATCGTAATGGACACATTACACCATCTCACACACACTACACCATTCATACACACACGTACGTACACAGAATAACATCGTAATGGACACATTACACCATCTCACACACACTACACCATTCATACACACACGTACGTACACAGAATAACATCGTAATGGACACATTACACCATCTCACACACACTGTACACCATTCATACACACACGTACGTACACAGAATAACATCGTAATAGACACATTACACCATCTCACACACACTGACATGTACATACACAGAATAACATCGTAATGGACACATTACACCATCTCACACACACAGCACACCATTTATACACACACACAGCACACCATTTATACACACACACACACACACACACACGTACATACACAGAATAACATCGTAATGGACACATTACACCATCTCACACAGACTGACATGTACATACATGCCCACTCAGACAGATGTACACAGACATACAAAAACCATTTAAGTGGCAGCAAGTAACTCACACACACGCAGATACTAGGGTACACATACGTGTACACACAAATGCACACGGTACGGTACACACACACAGTACAGTACACACACGCACACACACAGTACGGTACACACACACACACACACACACACACACACACACACACACACACACACACACACACACACACACACACACACTCATCTTTACTATGATACTGACCCAGAAAGAGCTCAGTCTGTCACTGTTTTAGTGGTGTGGATGAAGCGATCAGCAGCGATAGTGCATTATCTGGGTGATATTTCACCCTTGACAACACAGAGCAAAGTCCCATTTGTGTGAAGCGATGCGTTTCTGCCTTTTCTTCTTATCACCGCTCAAACTTCCTGCACGTCTGTAGATAACCTTTCCCCCCCTTTTGGGCGGCACTTGCTCTGCCCTCGGGCTGTTGTGATGCAACGTTACAACAGGCTGGAAACAGGTTATTGCGGCTGAGGGGGTTTCAGAAAGAGGCGTTGTGCTCTCTCCACTATCGATCTCAGTGTGTTAGAAGACAGCTCTTACAGCCACTGAAGTGTCTGGTGGCCAACTTTATCCCACACCCGCCCTCCTTCTGCCCACAATATGTGCACAGTGGAATCTGACCTCACAGTGAGATGTGGAAACGCCGGCCCTGTGCTGGTTTAAGCGAGTGCTGCTAGTGACTGCGCTAATGTTTATCTGACAGGGAGAGAGTAAGAGCTCTTATCTCTCCTGTCTTCCCTGCTCTCTCTCTCTCTCCCTCCCTCTTTTTATATGTGAGGCGGGATACGTTTTCACTATTGACAAATATTGACAACTGTGTCCATTGCCCGCCCACTCCTGTGCCTGATTGGCTGACGGCCTACTTGTAAGATACCAGTTGGGTCGGTGATGTCACTCCAGGAGTGGGAGATGTTTTTTTTTTTTTTTAAGAAGATGTTTTCAGGATGTCTAATCATGGGTGTTCAAAAGAACAATGAAAGCCATAGTTTCACCATGCTTCCCACATGTAGACCAATGGTGTGGCTTTGTACAATACAAAGTTTATCTTGTTTCGCAATTTTTAACATGTTGTGTACAATGAGTGCCCGTGTGGCTTTAAAGGTGGAAGGGCACTTCAGAACCTAATTTCACACTTTATTTCCTGTTCTAAGGTCATTTAAAGTGTGTTGTTGGATTTGTTTTATTTTTTATAATGGCGGGATGAGGGAGGGTCAGATGTTCAAGGCCAGAGCAATGCAGGAAGCTGAAGGACACTAATATTTCTTGCTCAGCGACATGTTTCCAGGAATGGGCCAAAGCCAACAGCGCTCTCATTAGGTTACCTTTGACCCTTAACCAGCCATCTCACAATATGGGAAAATCATCATCGTTGTGCTCTAATGTTCATGGCTAACTGTACTGTCTGTTGTTCTTTCAAACATGCTCCCTTTCACATCCTTGTAACATTAGAAGCCTGTCCATCTTAAGAACTATTAATGATTTTGCACTGGCCATTGCTGTGGCCATGTTTGGTTCATATTAAGATGAAAATTAATTCTAAGAATATGACTGGATTCTTTTTTATTTCCCTTCATGGTTAGTCAGTGCAGACAGTAACAGTAACAGAGCATTTGAACATTTGTTTGTAAAATAGAGCAGTTCTATTTTGTGCCTTCATTCTCCTGTGTCCAGCAGGGTACATAGACCCAAAATGGTTACCGCCACAAAACTGCCATCATCCAGAGTGCATCGTCAGTATAATCTAATATCCATTCAGTAATCACATATCAAATATCAGCACCAGAATTAGACAAACACCCAACGGGATGTTTGTCTGTCTGTTAATGTGTTTGAGTGAGTTTGTGCGTCTGTCTGTGTGTTCCTGTAGGGTTATATGTGTCATAGTGTGTCTGTATTTGTATGTGAATGAGGTTTGTGTGTTTTTAATCGGCCTTTACCGTGCTAGCATTTCATCTGTCCTTTCATACTTCTTTTACGCCAGAATTTGAGCCAGCAGGCTCTAGGTCGGAGAGAGAATATTATTTATGTTTACAGATTTGCCACAAGAGGGCAGCCTTATCCCCTGTGCAACAAACAAAATACAATAACCTGCATTCAAACTGTAATGCTGAACAGACGCTGCACAGAGCTTTGTAATAATACCAGCCATGCTAACTGACTGTGTTTCACATAGATTGTGTATTGCATGTTGTGCAGGGAATTGGAGCAAGGTTTTACCTGTGGTTGATTCAGAATGAATGGGGTTGAACATGGTTGAATTGAGGGTGGTGGTTCTTTGGGGGCAGGGCGGTCCCCCCCGTGTCCCAGGCAGCTCAGTCTAAGGCTGTGTCCCATTGTCCCCTTTAGGGTGGCGGCTCTGGGTCTCGCTGCAGGGGTGCTCCTTGTCCTGCTGCTCTTCTGCCTGTACCGGGTGCTGTGTCCCCGCAACTACGGACAGAACGGGGTACCCCACGGCCGCCGTCGTCGTGGCGACCTGCCGTGCGATGACTACGGGTACTCGCCTCCTGTCAGTGAAATCTCGCCTCTGCTGCTTCGTGGGCATAGCATGGTATGATTCTTCCAGACAGACACGCACACACACAAATACGTTTTTAACTCATGGCACTTTTTTAATACTATTACGATTGACGCTTATTGGTCTCTGGTTATACAGTGAGCACCATAATTCATTGGACAGTGACACAGTTTTTTGTTATTTTGGTTCTGTACTCTCGCACTTTGAGTTTGAGAGGATACAATGATGAAGAGGTTGAAGTGCAGACTGTCAGCTTTAATTTGAGGGTATTTTCATCCATATCGGATCAACTGTTTAGAAATTATAGAACCTTTTGTACATAGTCCCCCCCATTTTCGGGCATCAAAAAATATTGGGCAGTTCACTCTGCTGCCAGATATGCAGTCGATATGGTTTCCTATTGAACTCTATGGAAAAATAAGTCAAGAGAAGAAACCCTTCAACTACCTTCTACTGCATATCTGGCAGCAGAGTGATGGTTTAAGGCTTGTTTGATACGTCAGACCCTTGATGACTTAGAGCCATTTAGCCAACCATTTGTTCCATACTGTTCCAGTGTAATTTACAACTAAATCTAGTCCCACCCTTCCATTCCCATAGAGATCTGTTCAAATGCAGAGAGGTTATAGTATCGCTTGTAGGAGTGCCAGAAAATAAGATATCAAGAGTATTTTGTTATTGTTGGGTCACAGACCTCAGGAAGTCATGGCATGCAAAGCAGGGCCGGCCCAAGCCTCCATGGGGCCCTAAGCAAAATTTGATTTTGGGGCCCTCTATTACTGCCAATAATACTGATTATTGATCATTCACACACCTACTATAAAGTATATCTTAATGAGATAATTTGACTAGAAATTATATATATATATATGGTGACAGTTGTTCGATCACCTGATTCATCAGCCTTGGCTGATCTTGAGGAGGTGGACTGCCCCTGGGCTGAATCAGTGCCTCCTCCAAAATACTTTAACAGTGCTCCTGGGGAAGTTTCATATAATTTATGAGCATAATAGGGAGTTGATGTAAAAGAAATAACGCTATGTTTATTTACTCACATAAATTACTATGCTCTGCAGCAAACAATTTCAAACAACATACCTCAAACTATACGTTAACTAAGTTAATTCATTAACGTTAATGCAAAAACATATTGCTAGCAAACGCCACCGCGTTTGTAATTAACGTTAATTATTAAACATTTAATGTTACTATCAAACATTGTTATCAAAAACGTTTTTTTTTTATGCCAAAAATCGACCCAGAATAATATACACACTGAGAATCAACTTATTCAAAGTATTATACAAACATACAAAACGTTTACTTGAATAGTAAGCTATCTAACCTACCAGTTAAAAGAGACATTTCTCTCGTTTTGAACTAACGTTAGCAAACTGTTAACTAATTATATGCTAACGTAATTTCAACTATAATTAGGGACTTTCCTAATTTGAGGAAACTTTGCAAAATCTCCTTGACACCAAATGTTATACCAAGACATGCAAACATACCTTTATCTTGATGTTTTTTCTCCTCTTCTTCTTTCTTCCTTTTTCTTTTCTCTGCCCCTGAAGGGTATGTCCTTTTTTGCGACATGATTAGGCCTTTCACCTGCTATCTCCTGGAAGCGCACTGTTAACGTTTCTAGAGCGGAGCTCTGACCTCTGACATTCTGACCTCTCACATTTGACACTCTGTTAACATAATACATATATATATATATATATATATATATATATATATATATATATATATATATATATATATATATATATATTTATATATATATATATATATATATTTTGTACAATAACGTACATTTGATAATATATGAATCATCATCACTCACACATGGAAAAAAAATAATTAATTACGTTTTTCTTTTTTTAAGTTAATTGCTCTTGGGGGCCCCCTGGTGGTCACGGGGCCCTAAGCAGCCGCTTAGTTCGCTTATGCCTTGGGCCGGCCCTGATGCAAAGGATATGCGACCAAATATTAAAAACGATTACTTTATTCTACATTATGTTAAACTGATGCCCGAAAATGGGGGGGGGGGGGGGGGGGGGGGGGGAGACTATGTACAAAAGGTTCTATAATTTCTAAACGGTTCATCTGATATGGATGAAAATACCCTCAAATTAAAGCTGACAGTCTGCACTTCAACCTCATTGTCATTGTATCCTTTCAAACTCACAATGCTAGAGTACAGAACCAAAATAACAAAAAATGTGTCACTGTCCAATGAATTATGGTGCTCACTGTATTTCACGTTGTTTAACAGTAGCCATACAGCTCACTTCTGTAATGTTAGTGAGTGACTGGTTCACCCTTCTTCTCTTGTGTACAGGATATTGAATGTCTGGCCAGTGATGGAATGCTACTGGCCAGCTGTTGCTTGGCGGGACAGATCCGTGTGTGGGACGCACAGACAGGGGACTGTCTGACTCTCATCCCAAACCACGGGTAACACCCCCTATATATAAACTATACACTGTGCACTGACAACATCCCCAACCTGGTGTCCAAGCCTGGAACTCCATTGGTATCTGTAGCTCAGTGGGTATTACAGTGTTTCTCAGTGTGTCACATAGTGTGTCTCATGGTGCCTTTCAATGTGTTTCTCAGTGTGTGTCTCTGTGTCTGTGTTTTTCAGTGTCTGTCTCATAGTGCCTCTCAGTGTGTCTCATAGTGCCTCTCAGTGTGTCTCATAGTGTTTCTCAGTGTGTCTCATAGTGTTTCTCAGTGTGTCTCATAGTGTTTCTCAGTGTGTCTCATAGTGTTTCTCAGTGTGTCTCAGTGTTTCTCAGTGTGTCTCATAGTGTTTCTCAGTGTGTCTCATAGTGTTTCTCATTGTGTCTTAGTGTTTCTCATTGTGTCTCTTAGTGTTTCTCATTGTGTCTCAGTGTTTCTCAGTGTATCTCATAGTGTTTTTGTGTCAGTCTGCGCAGGAGTAGCAGCAGTGGAGGCTGGGAACAGCATAACTGCTGGGATGCGGTGGGTCTGGCTGAGCCTGAGAGCCTGTGTGGGGTGGAGAGGCTGGAGATGGGCGGAGACCTGGTCGAGGAGGGCGGAGCAGGCTACCCCCTGCGGAGAAGAGTCACCCCTTCGCGCCCCACCCTCTTCGTAGACCAGCCTGACCTCACCGCCCTCATCGACACCAACTTTGGCAAGCAGCCCCCGTCCCAGGAACTGACCGACTCCGGCTTCGATTTCGGGGGTCTGGTGGAGCGCGCCTATCAGGAGCACGAGCCTTCGCCCACACTGGGATTCCCTCCATCGCCCCCGCCAGCCCAGCAGAGACGCCGCAGCCTGGGGGACCCGCCCATTCTGCCACCGGATCGCCCCTCCCCCAGCCCTCCCGACTGGGACAGCTCTGTGTGGGCCATGGAGCTCAGGGGAAACCTCATCGCAGCAGGGAGGAGCAGCGGCAAGCTGGAGGTGTGTGTGTGTGTGTGTGTGTGTGTGTGTGTGCATGGCTGTGTTGCTTTCTGTGGTTGAAGTGATGGACCTAATAGTATGTGTGTGTATGCTGCTAAACAGATGTGCTTGTGAATTATAGTTTCAGTGGTCTGTGTTTATGCACTAGTACTGATGTGTATGTCTGCATTATGAGTGTATTGCAGTGTATGTATTTGTGGTGCCCTGCACTGTGTGTGTGTGTGTGTGTGTGTGTGTGTGTGTGTGTGTGTGTGTGTGTGTGTGTGTGTGTGTGTGTGTGTGTGTGTGTGTGTGTGTGGTTGTAATGCTGTTGGTAATAGTACTTGTGTCTGTTCCCTGTGGCAGCTGTGGGATGCAGTGGAGGGCAGCCTGCGCTGCAGTAATGAAGACGGTGTGTCAGGGATCACAGCACTGGCCTTCCTTAATAACCGGTAAGCATGCTGCGCACACACACACACACACACACACACACACACACACACACTTGAAGTACACAGTAACATACGCACATGCATGGCAGGGGATATGATGGAGTGGTGGATTGGTCACCTGATGTTGTGTTTGTGCTGCAGGATCGTAGCAGCCCGGCTCAACGGCTCTCTGGACTTCTTCACAGTGGACATCAATAAGCCACTAGGCCTGTTGCAGTATCGCGGTGAGTCCAAGCATTCACTTTTCTGTCTAAACACAGTGCTAGATCATTTTTGGTGTCAGACTGTCTATCCCATTCCCGAATTAGACGGGGCAACAGGCTGCCTATTGGACAGTGCCTTTGTCAGTGTCTGTCTGTCTCTTCTGTCAGTGTCTATATGTCTTTCCTGCCACCATAACTTTGTGTGTTTATCCCGTAATGAGGCCTACTGCTTGACTGCCTTTCCCAGTGCAATCGGGTTTCCCTCTGTGTGTTTGCACTGTGATGTGCTGGTACGGGGCTCCTGGTTGAGTACCTCTGTGTGTTTGTACTGTGATGTGCTGGTATGGGGCTCCTGGTTGAGTGCCTCTGTGTGTTTGCACTGTGATGTGCTGGTACGGGGCTCCTGGTTGAGTACCTCTGTGTGTTTGTACTGTGATGCGCTGGTACGGGGCTCCTGGTTGAGTACCTCTGTGTGTTTGTACTGTGATGTGCTGGTATGGGGCTCCTGGTTGAGTGCCTCTGTGTGTTTGCGCTGTGATGTGCTGGTACGGGGCTCCTGGTTGAGTACCTCTGTGTGTTTGTACTGTGATGTGCTGGTATGGGGCTCCTGGTTGAGTACCTCTGTGTGTTTGTACTGTGATGTGCTGGTATGGGGCTCCTGGTTGAGTACCTCTGTGTGTTTGTACTGTGATGTGCTGGTATGGGGCTCCTGGTTGAGTGCCTCTGTGTGTTTGTACTGTGATGCGCTGGTACGGGGCTCCTGGTTGAGTACCTCTGTGTGTTTATACTGTGATGCGCTGGTACGGGGCTCCTGGTTGAGTACCTCTGTGTGTTTGTACTGTGATGCGCTGGTACGGGGCTTCTGGTTGAGTGCCTCTGTGTGTCTCTGCAGGGACCCCAGGGCGGGGCAGCATGCCCCCCTCGCCCTGCTACAGCAGTGAGGACGTGATCAGCTGCCAGCTGACCCGCTCGGTGCAGTGTGCCCATCAGAAACCCATAACTGTGCTGCGGGCGGCGGCGGGCAGGGTGGTGACCGGCAGCCAGGACCACACTGTCAGGGTGAGGGTGTGGGCATAGCTGGCACATGCACTTGTGCACACACATACAGACATATAGACATACACGCACACACACACATACATACATGTGTACGTCTGCAGTGCACACGTACACACACATACATGAATACATACATCTCATCTCTCCTTTGTTTGAAAGTACCACACAGACTGATACATGTTGTTTTTTGCCAGTCCATTCTTACAACAGTGTCAAACCCATTTCCTCTGTCCCAGGTGTACCGCTTGGAGGACTCCTGCTGCCTCTTCACTCTGCAGGGTCATTCTGGGGGCATTACTGCCATCTACATCGACCAGGTCTGTGCCCTTCCCCACCGCACCCAGTGTGCAATTTAAAATCAACTGTGTTAAGGGGCATGTTCCTTTTCGATTGGTTTTACATAGCTTTAAACCTGATGTTATAAGGTTTTGGAACGGAAACCATGCGCTGCCGGGCTCTGATGCCCCGCCCTTGTGCCTTGTGTGTCTTTCAGACCATGGTCCTGGCCAGTGGGGGGCAGGACGGAGCCATCTGCCTGTGGGACGTCTTGACGGGCAGCAGAGTCAGCCATGTTTACGGTCACCGCGGCGACGTCACCTCCCTGGTCTGCACCACTTCCTGCGTGATCAGCAGCGGGCTGGATGACCTCATCTGCATCTGGGACCGCAGCACAAACATCAAGCTCTACTCTATACAGCAGGCGCGTATGACTGTGTTGTGCATCTATGTGTTTGTCACAGCATTTAACATAAGCTATTGCATTATGTAGTGCTACCTTTCATGTCTCATTGTCACACTGCAAAAACCAAACAATAAGTCGATCTTAATAAGCATTTTAATCTCATATTTAGACTTCAGAATCTTATTTCTGTTACTTTTTTGCTAAATAAGACGGAGATTGCCAATGGAGTGAGCGTTTTACTCATTTCGAGATTTGCAAGTCGGGTAAGATGATTTCACTTGTCAAGCAAAAAACATAAAACAAGCTAATATTTTCCAGTTTAGAGAAAAAAATGACAGGACTAAAACACTTGTGAAGACGGACATTTATTGCAGTGCACTCCTATTTCTTATTGTCGCTCTGTTTGTCTTCCTCTCCCCTGTCTCAGGAGGTGGGCTGTGGGGCCAGTCTTGGCGTGATCTCGGAGAGCCTGCTGGTGACCGGGGGGCAGGGCTGCGTGTCCTTTTGGGATCTTAACTACGGGGACCTGCTGCAGACTGTGTACCTGGGCCAGAGCAGCGAGGGCCAGGGCGTGCGGCAGCTGCTGGTGCTGGACAACGCCGCCATCGTCTGCGACTTTGGCAGCGAGCTGAGCCTGGTGTACGTGCCCTCTGTGCTGGAGAAGCTGGACTGAGCACCCCAGGCCGTGATTCGGCCTCCCAAGCCCCACCCGCCCCGCAGAGGGACGGTTTACGCCAGAGCTCCGCCCCCCAGACGCTGAAGCTCAGACTCCTCGATTCCATCCTTTTCTCTTTTGTTTCCCCACTCCTGTACACCTCTTTATTAGCCAGAGGGGCGGGGTTCTGTTTCCATAGAAATGTGATGTCAGTGGACAGTGGGAGAATGGGCTGGCGACTGACCCAGGACTTGGTTAGGACCGAACCGCCCTCTGCGTGCGTTTTGACATTTCTGCTGGCCCTTCGCTTTTGATCATTTTTTGTGTTTTTAGGCGAGTGACCTCAGACAGTGTTGCGTCTGATGTCTATGCCACAGAGGCCGCCTACGGTGGCCTGCACGGCTGAGATACGTCCCATCCAGCCGGCTCGTGTGCAGGGGGGCCACGGTGGCCGCTGGCCGTAGGCTTTACTGAAGCCGTTTCAAACTGCAAATGTGCGTGTATTTGTGCGCACGCGTGCAAGAGTATATGAATGTGTGTATATTCAGAGCCAGGGAAAAGACAGGACAAAAAGAAGAGTGAAGAGTGCTGACAAAGTAGAATTGGGGGGAGGGGGAGGGGGAGGGGGGGGGATACAAAAAACGTTTGTGTGTGTCTGTGAGTATGCTCGCCTGCTCCTGAATGTGTGTGTGTGTGTGTTTGTTTGTTAGAGCAGTATACTGTACTCAGCAAAACCTCCAGGGGGGGTTATTTTTTAATGTCTGAATTTATTATTTATTAGATTAATTTTAAATAACACATACAATTTGTATGAAATAAAAAAAAATAAAAAAAATCTTTTTAAATATGGGGCTGATGTCAAAAAAGCTAAATGTGAAAAACTGGGATATAAGGTGTATAACAATTAAAATTGGCAGTTGTAATTATACTTATATTAATATTTATGTCAAAGAACTGACAGATGTTTGTTTGTTTGTTTGTTTGTTTGAAGGGGGAAGGGGAAAATGGCACCAGAATCTTTGCACACATCCTCCAGAGACCCAGCTATTGGCCTTGCCTAATTAACCAGTGTTGCATTTAAAGAAATTTCCAGTACATTAGTTACAATAATCCGTTTACAGCTAAGTTTCCTGATTAGGGCAATAATCAAATTTGATTGTTTGTTCATTCACATCAGCCAACGGAGAAATTCAAACAGTTTACCAGTTGGACAGTAATGGACTTATTGCTGTATTTGTAAGTTCTTAAGTACTGTTCATTCACGTTAACAGACATTTAGGTTAAAGCTCAATTTTTCCATTACAAAGTCATGTATTATATTCATTCATTCACATTAGCGGTTGATTAATTTATCTTGGCCTTGCCAGGTTATTGATAGGCTTGAGGCCTCTGCACTGTATAATTATAACCTGCTGTGGACTGTCATGAATGTTCAGGGTGTCAGGCGCCAGTGTGTAGCTTCCGTTTCTCCTCGTTCAGAAGGACACCGTCATGGACTTGCGCAACTTTTTTAGAAGGAAAAATGTAGTGTTTATCGAGATTTTGCTATAAAGGTTTACTGTGCTCATTTATCATGGTTATAATGGATTGGGTTTACAAAGCTGAATATTAATGGTGAATATAGATCACAGGTAATTTAATGAACATGCCATGTAGACATTCTTGATGTTTACCTGTGTGTGTGTGTGTGTGTGTGTGTGTGTGTGTGTGTGTGCCTGTGTGAGTGAGAGATGATGATCTTTCAAGATGGATGTCCAAAAAACAATCTAATATGTTGTAATCTGCCACTTTGGAGGTCTATTCAGTAGTTTCTAAAGGTAGTGCGTTCTTTAATTTTCCTGTCTGTTGACAAAGAGATGTCTTCAATTTTTATCAGTTGTCTGCTGGTTTTCTGGAGGATACAGGGATAGTTGTGGTGTGACAGTGTTGCCCTTGCTTACTTTGTTGTTGACTCACAATGCTAATACCAGTAAGGGACATTTCTAGCCCATTGCCCTGGGTCACATGGCACCCATAACCCCTCCCAGCACAGTATCACTGTGTGAATGTACAAGAGCAGGGTCTGCCCTGTAAACACACAGACATACAGATTTAAGTGCACACTGACATAGAGACACACATGGTAACCCCCAATCCATATATATAAGGACACATGGATGTGAACATATTTGTTTTCAGCAAGACAAGAATGCACTGAAACGCATGTACATACTTCTGCTGTTCCATAGTGATGAATGTAGAAAATTCAAACTTAGACGGACAGAACATGTACATACACATTTTAGACAAACATTTGAACAGGCATGCAAGCAATGCACACAAACTTGTTTACATGCAAACATAAACCTGAAATTGGACTGACTTGGTCACACAAGCATGATTGCTTGACATATACTTTTTTTTGACATTCGCACCTACAAATAGCAATTTGAACAAGCAGAAATGCACACCAGACAGAAATGTCTAATGTAATGGTTATAATTTATTAGTTTTTGGATGTAAATATTAGGTGAGAAAGCTTTAGAAATACTCTTTGATTTGAGTGACTTTTTATTAGATTTGATTATTATTGTTTTTTAACTTTATACTTTTCCAGACCTGGTTGTAATTTTGGTTTCATTGTGAATGTTATTGGAAGGGTGGGGTACTGTAAGTGTGCTTAACCTGTTACTGTGGAGGGTTTTCATGCAGTCTACCTGATATCAGAAACCAATATTAGTTATCCAATTACCATGGCTTAGCCAGTGCCTCCCTGTCCAAGAGTCATTGTCATACATTTGAGCCCTTCTTCTGGGGTCGTGTGGCGGTTATCTTGGGTAAACATGGGGAATGCTGTTGATTAGCCGGTGCCACAGTTGGGCTCAAATCATGGCCTATGTTGTGGTCCATTGTTTAAGGATTCTGTGGCCATTGTTCATATTCAGCCCTTTTTGAGGACCACTGTGATGGCTCGCGAAGATGCAGTGCGTTGCGTGTATGAGTAGCGTTCATCTCGTACATAAGCTACGGCGATGCTATCGGATGCTTGCTTGTAGACTCATGCCTAGCCCTGTCGCAGTTTAGCTGCAAGTATAAAACACACTGATAAAATTCTATATTGACTCGCTCACCCAGATCTCAAGAGGTTGGCCAGGTCCAGCGACGTCTCGGATGTGTTGAAGACCACACTTCCATTTGCATTGCTGAATCTTTCACCATGCCCCTGCAGGTGTGCATGCCAGCTGTGAAATATCAGGTGTTTTTGTGTGTGTGTGCACCTGCGTCTGTCTTCTTTCCCCCAGCAGAACCTGGCTTATGGTTCTGAAATATAAACCGGTTTTGACGCACTTTCCCTCCTTCCCGTTTTTCAGTGTAGTGGGGTTTGTCACATCCCAGGGACAAAACTAGACCTGCAGCAAGGCTGATTAATCAAAACGCAATGTCAGCCACTGGTCCTTATCGCCCCAGCTCTTACCAAAGCCAGGGGTTGGGGGGATACCACGGGGGGGGAGCCAGTGCTATTGACAGTCATACTGTGTGTGTGTGTGTGTGTGCCTGCGCCTGCGAGTGCGAGTGTACCTCCTCCGTGACTGCAGGAATACCTGTAATTTGACTGGGTGGTTCAGTTAAGGGGGGGGAGGGCCCTGACCTGACCCCTCTCCCAAGTTTCCCATGAGCTGTGTACTGTGCATTTGTCTGCTTGTTAGAGATCTACTCTTATTTTTACTTCGTTTGAGAATGTGCCCTGTGGGAGGTGGGTGTGGAGTAGGATGACTGGGTGTAAATATTGTGAGACTCTGAAACCTGCCCCCATTCCACCTCCACCCCGCCCTTCCACTACTATACAGTGTAAACATACTGTAGATGATGAAACTAACAATCTGTACTATTTTTAACACAGGAGCAAAACTTTATACTAATTTACAAATAAAAGGCTTTAATACCTTAGTCTACTGTTTTTTTCAATGTGATTATTCTGCAAATGATTATTTGTGTGAAAGATTTTTGCCATTTATATTACACTTGTATTCACTCCAGTTTTGGAAATAACTAAAATATGGCAAAAACAGAAAACGGTCCGTCCACACCAAGAACGATAACTATAATAACGTGAGCATCCACACTGATGAACGATAACGTTCTGTAAACAGTGGCACCAAGCACGCGCTGCGTGCTCCAGCTGTGTCGGCAGCTTGTAAATTCTGATGGATTTTGATTGGCTGTCAGTGTTTCTATCGTTCATCAAATCGCTCTGAAAGTGATCCCAATGATATTGTTCTTCACTGTCGTTGTCGTTATGGTTGTGGTGTGGACTCTACCATCCACTTCAGTTAGAATGAAATAGAATGATATATAGTTTAAAACTATATATTTATAGTTATCGTTCTTGGTGTGGACGTGCCTTTATACCTTAGGCCAGGGGGTTCCCAAACCGGTCCTGGGGGACCCCTGTGTATGCTGGTTTTCGTTGCAACCACAGTTGCAATCCCAGAATTTTAACAAGCTGTTAATTTTTCTTAATCAGGTGCTTTTCATGTTTGGAGGAATTATTCGCCCTCTTAAGACACATTATGTCAGAAATAGCTATGCATGCCATGTAGAACAAACTCCCCATTTTCACGTTGTGCTTATTGTGCTATATTGCAACAATTACATAAAAAGAGGTTACAAAATAATGTATTTTCACTCAAATGAGTGAAGTGAATCAATAGGCTCCTAATTAGGTTGTTGAACACGTGTTTAACTCAATTTTTTCTTTAAGCTTATTAACACAATGCAGGTTTGGCTCGTTATCATTTGCTTTGTGTTTGGATTCTTCATTATCTACCAAATGGTTAGTTTTAGTGGCCATGTGTCCAAACTTTCACCAATTAGGAGCCTATTGATTTAAATCAGTCTTTAAATTGATCTGTTAAATAATTTTCTTATCTTTTTTAAATAATATAGCACAATAAGCACAATTTGAACATGGGGTGTTTATTCTACATGGCATCCATAGCTATTTCTGATATAATGTGGCTTAAGAGGGTGAATAATTCCTCCAAACATGAAAATCACCTAATTAAGAAAAATTAACAGCTTGTTAAAATTCTGGGATTGCAACTGTGGTTGCAACGAAAACCAGCATACACAGGGGTCCCCCAGGACCGGTTTCGGAACCCCTGCCTTAGGCTCTTCCCGCCAATAATGAGTAAACGGTTTTCGAACAAAACACGATACTAGTGTTGACATTATTTGTTTAGAAGTGCACCTTTCATTTTACAGGGTCAGTTTGTGCTGCAGGCTGTTAAAACGGTTCAGGTTAAACACCTGACCTTGCTCCTGGGTACAACAGAAGCGTCTCAAATTAGTCTGGTAATGTATGTGACTGAGGGAGTGACAACATCTGAACTTGTGAAGCTGGGTTAAGTGCTCAAATAGGGCTTTAGGGCCTCAACTGTGTGTACGTAAGACATTACACTTATAAACAGCCTGGTTATTAGTAAGCAAATTATCAAATTCAAAATTTTCTTTAAAATATATATTTATAGTGCTTTTTCTCCACAATTTGCAATGCCCAATCATATTTCAGTGCTCATTGCCACAACCTCTGCTGTCAATGTGGGAGAAGACAAATGAGCAGGTGTTCTCTGGAAGAATGAAATGTCAGCCACTGGTCCTTATCGCCCCAGTTTGCAGAGACATGACTCGGAGGAAGACCCTTCATGTGCAGCTAATAAGCGGATTTGCTGGACCCCAATTGACCAGCGGGGCTGCTAGTGCGCGATGAGGTGCTGTAATCCCGGCAAGGCTGCTGACCGCAGTGGGCACAGGCACAATCTGGATTGGGAAACCTTTTTTTTTTTGATTAATGGCCCATTGCTCCAAATGTGGTTAGGTATTCTGTAAATTACTTCAAATATATATTGTAGGGTTGTCTGAACCACACTGAGCGTGTTTTGACAAGTGCTTATGGCTTGATTTGAAGCATGTCCTCAGCTGAGAATATAAACCGGTTTTTCCTTTCCCTAGTGATTTTCCACACTAAATGTGAGTCTGCTAGTTCTACACCATAAGACCATCTGCACCCAATTTAATATTCCCCCACCTGTACAGAAATTTACATAAAACACAAAGACGGTGAGTTCCAGAAGGTTTATTTTAATTAAGACGTATTTACATTGTTACAGAAAGGAGGGAAATAGTCACTGCATTAAAAAGGTGTTATTATTCAAGGTCTGCTGATTATGTGTTTGCGTGTGTGATACACTATTAAAGTGAGAATATCTGGCCTATTTCATTACCCGCTACACTTCCATTCTACATACGTACATACAGATCAACACGATCCAACAGCTCACACGTGGGTCGCTGTAGTGCCAATGTGTGTACAGTAACCGTTATGATAGGTGAGCTTCTGATTCAGGAAGCCAGGTGGACTCGGATTGCTCCATTGACCATGTTGTCGTTGATGGGAAGCCGTTCCTCTTCGTTCCGCAACTATTAGTTCACACCGATGCGACGGCCAAGTGCCATTTTATCCCAGATGTCCATGATCGACGGTCACGATCATCATTCAAGCAGCTTTGGTGAACTGAACTCTGGGGTCCCACACCCGGAATGGCCGGTATCCGGGAGGTAGGAAGCGTGCTGCAGTTGTACATGCACATGCCCTCAGTACAGAGACAATGAGTTACTGTACTGGGAAAGCATGCTGGGATACGGGATGTGACTGGGCAGACTCAAACTTAGAGGGGGAGGGGGGTTGGAAGAAGACTCTTTAGGACACAGAAACAGACAGACGGACAGACAGACTGACACTAAAGTGGTCCCAGGCGCATAGGCGATTTTAGGGGAGGGGTGGGGCATAATGGCGGAATAACAGAACTGGACCAATCCTGTGCTAAAAGGCAAAGAGCGAGATAAAGAGTGCAGAAAGGTGGACTGAACCTATGGGGCAGGCTCAAGTCTTGTTCAGCGTCCAGAGTGGATCCAGGCTGCTGAGCGGATCGTCTTCTGAAGGCGGCCCCTGCAAGCCCTGGCCCTCGTGTGGCTGGAGAAAGCTCTGCTTGTTGATACGCTGCTTCCCCCGATAGGCGCTGTCCAGCGTGAACGCCTCAGGGGTGAGGGAGGCCAGCAGCTCCAAAGAGGAGGAAGAGGAGGAGGAGGAGCCTAGTGCAGGGGGCAGGGCTGGAGCTGGTATTTGGGCGGGATCAGAGAGGTGATTGGCGTTGGCAGGGTTGGGGCCATGCCCATCCAGGCCATTGCCATGCTCCTGATTGGGGAGAGGAGGGGACTGCGCCTTTTCAGGAGAGGAGGGTGGGGGGCTGAGTGAGAGTGGCAGGGGCTCACTGGGGGTGGGCTCTGGGAGTGGCAGGGTGGCAGGCTCTACATCCCCTGGAATTAGGACATCAGCCAGGGCAGGAGGAGGCAGATCCTGGCCTAAATCAAGCCCCTGCTCTGAGGCACTGGGAGGGCGAATGCTCAGCTTGGCAATGGTGGCCTGGATGGAGCTGATTGGCATGTCACCCCCAAGAACGATGTCCTGGGACTCCTGCCGTGAGTAAGGCTGGGGCAACAGGACAGACATACCGAGAGGATTACATACAGGACAGACACACAGAGAGGATTACATACAGGACAAACAGACAGAGATGATTAGAAGTCTTCCTGGGTTCCAAGTGAGTGGTCTTGAAGCAGCAGGTCTTTTTTTTTGGGGCTGAGTAAGAGGCCTACAGGATGACAGGTCCTACCTTTGGGGCTGTGCTGTTGTTGCTCTTGCTGCAGGTAGCGGTAGAGACACCGTGGCGCTGGAGGACCTGTTCAGCATGTTTCAGGACGGCCTCGTAGCAGAACTTAAGGTGCAACTGCAGGGAGAGAAGCCAGCCGTAGTCAACGATTATCGATGTAGCAACCAACTAAATTGCACTGTGATTGGCGGAGCGCCACGTGGCTTACACTTTCAATAGCCTTTCTTAATTTGGACAGAAGTAATAACAAACAAAAGCTTTACAGCACAAAAGCTTTTTAAGCCCTCTGTGTAGCATCGAATGGATCTCCCTTGTGTGTCTGGTCATTCCCCTGGCAGTCCTGCTCTCACCTTCTCCTGTAACATGTTCTTCCTCTGCTGCCTCATCTTCCTCACGAGCAGCGGCAGGTCTGGGATGCCGTTCCCCGCCTCCAGCTCCTGCAGCGCCGCATACAGCAGGCAGAGGGCGCCAGTTCGGCCTACGCCCGAGCTGAGAGAAGATGCGACTATGAGAATGCTGCCGCTCAAACACACAGCTGACTATGAGCTCAAAGAACAATACAATGTTCATATCAATGTTAAAATAAATCTGTGACTACTAATATTTGGATATGTATATGCTGGAGAACTTGTTTCTTTTGTAAGGTACAATTTTACTCATTGTATTTTTTTTTCTTGGGACTCTCATTCAAACTCTGCGGGTGCACACAGTGGGAGTCACAGAAACCACAGGCTGTAAGCAGCAATGGGACATGGAAGGTTGTAAACGGCAGCTGGAAAGACCATACAACTGGACATTGGAGGTTCTGATGTTCTATATTCAGGACATGGGACAATCTCGCAACCTTTTTAATCCCTAACAACACCCATGGACTGGATGGGCGGGAACACAGAATTTCTCATGGGGAAAACAGATGGCCGGGACAAAGCCTGTTCACAGGTCGTAAAAAACCCCCAAGACACCCCTGATTCAGACGGAACCTGAATAAAACAAATATATCGTGGACTGAAAGAAAGCAATATATGTGTATGTGTATGTGCATGTAAATAACTGGGTATGATATGATAACCGCGGTGGACCGGGAATAAGATTAACTGAAATGAGGGCTATGTGAAATTATAGGAAGGGGGAAACTACATATGGTAAGAAATAAAGAATGTGGTTGGAAGGAGGGTTGGAAGTTATCAGAGGTGTTTGTCTACATAAGTGTCTGGATCACAGAGGGGACACTACCTTAGTCCTCCATATAAAGGTATCTAGAGAAATTATGAAATGATAAGATCATACGTCGTCATACAAAGCATCTTATTACTATCACTAGATTACGAGGGGAAGAGACTATGCAGTTTTTCTCTTCCTGGAGGGGTGGGGTCTCTCAGTGGTGGGGTGGGGGTTTTACAGCCCTATTCCTGGCCAGGCCTTGATTGAGCAAACAAAGGAAATTGTGGATTGTGGAAGGCTTGCTCAGTAGCATTTAAGGGAAGTCCAAAGGGACATTCGGGGAGAATCTGCTTAACAAGTCCCAAGACCTCTGAGTTTTAGGTATAGATTCTAAGTTGCAAGACCTATGAGTAGTAAGTTAGGTAACCAGTCTCAAGACCTCAGTTTCTAGCATTAGATTTCCAAGTAATGTAACCTTTGCGTACTGAATCCGGTAACAAGTTTTAGACCTCTGAGTTTCTCACACGTTAAAAACAAGTTCCCCAACCTCTGACACCAGAGCCAGAGGGAGAGCCAGCGAGTAGGCCAAGGCCCCCGAGGCACTAGTTTACTGCTCAGCACCAAGGTGTACAATTTCAACACTGGGTATAAACAGTCAGTTCTGTCAAGACCTCATAATCTCTGTCTCACCCTTAATTATTACATTTCTCTTAAAGTTTGGCACTGCAAGCAGGGTACCTCTTACCTCTTGGTTTATAATCGGTCTCACCCTAAATTTACCTTACACTTACAAAATGTAAACATCTCTATGCTGCATGTTTTCAAAGCATTCTGGCTGTGTAACTACCAGTGTCAAAAACAACAGAAAAGTGGTGCAGGGCCTGGCCTGGCCTGCTCCCTGTACCTGCAGTGCACTACGATGGGCGTATGCAGGGGGCGCTGGTGCAGGTAGTGCCCGTGAACCTCCTGGATGAAGCGGATCAGGTTGTTTTTGCTGTCTGGAAGGCCCCTGCAGACATATAAAGATTCATAACGGTCAGGGTTGAAACCAACCTACATTTTTACCACAGTAACAATGCAATTCCTGTAAAGTAACAGAAAATCTAATCAGTTCATCCTTGAGTCCAAGTAGACATTTGTGTGAAATGTTGTCATAATTAGCGTAGGAATTCTTGAGTCATGGCCAAAAACGTCTTTTGTGAGGTCACAGTGACCATGAACTTTGACCACCAAAATCTAATCAGTTCATCCTTGAGTCCAAGTGGACGTTTAGGCTAAATGTGAAGAAATTCCCTCAAGGCATTCCTGAGATATCGCGTTCACGAGAATGGGATGGACGGACGCCAGCGCGGAGGCATAAAAATCTCAGCTAAATCAGGTTTAAACTAGAAAGAATGCAGTCAGTAGAGTGCAGACCTCCGGCAAGGCAAAACAATCTCCCCTCGCATGAATGTGCACAGAAAATAGGTAAATGTGGAGGTAAAAAGGACACGACATATAAAATGTAGGGTCTGTGAATGAGGTTTGGTAAGAAAAAAACATTAATAAATAGGCACCACAGCAGCGGATTGCACTTACAATTCTGGCCAGGATGTGAACTGCAGGTGGATGACCGTTCGCTTCAGGCTCTGGTCACGGTACTGCAGACCGATCATGCGCTCCACGTGACTGGGTGTGGTCTTCTGGGTGGTGAGGGTCAGAGTGATGGGGCCTTGGGAGAGCTGTTGCCCCCGTTCCAAGGGGAAGTATGGCAGCACTTTTTGCTGGAAGGAGCAAATACAACTGCAGGTTAAGGATTTGACTATATAACTTAACTGTATGCACTCTGGTCTCTAAGATTTTCATAAATATGCATATAAACTGCTGGACTGCAGCCCTCTAAAGGTTGGCTTTAGAGTGACCGTGAATTGAAATGTACCTTATCCAGCTCTTGCTCAGACACCAGCATAACCACCAGAGACACCTTCTGCTCATACACCATGAGCCAAAAGTCAGCCGCAGTGCCGGTCAGTGGCGCCTGGGTGGCAATGATGCGCGGACAGTAAGGCGACAGGTCCTCAATGGTGCTGGCATTGATGTAATCATCCTTGCCCGACTGCAGGACCACGCGGTTGCGGTCGTAGGGCATGATGTCCTGGTGGCGGTTCTTCATGCTGTAGCAGCGGGCGATGGCAATGGACATCTGCCGGGTGTCCTTCTCCTGCTGGTCCTGCAGCTCTTTCCAGCGGGCGTCCAGCTCGGACAGCGCCCCTGACTCCACCTGAGGCTGCTCCAGGGACTGCACCGCCCCGCGGAACCGCTCCAACTCCGTGTAGAGCTTCGAGACCCGCTCGGGCGCCTGGTACGGGTCGCCCTCAATCAGCCGGACGCCCTCCTGCTTCTTCCTGCGTTGGCCGTCCTGGGGGTCGGCCTTAGTAGGCAGCAGCACGTTGGCGGCGGACTTGGGGCCCCCATGCTGGCTCTCGGGGCTGGAGGACAGCAGGTCGTCGGTGCTGGAGGTCTGGCGCTGGAACAGAGAGTCGGAGGAGCTCGGAGGGGAGGACGAGGTGGAGGAGGGGGCGGCCGGGGGAAGGTGGGCCCCTCCCACGGGAGTGAGTGCAGGGGAGGGTCTCTGGGGGATCAGCCCCAGGGAGGGGGGTCCTGGTGACGGGGAGGGCGAGGGGGTCGGCGAAGGGGGGATGATGTTCGGTGGCTGTGCGACTGGTACAGAAGGGGAGGGGGGGGATCATGTGCTGTGGGAGGGGCTGAGGACCTGGGGGCGGTACCATGTTGGTGGGGTGCTGCAAGGGACCGGCGGGGACAGTAGCGCTCGGAGGGGCGGAGTAGTTTGCGGGGCCAGCAGGGGGAAGTGCTTGGGGCTGCTGTGGGGTAACTGGTGCAGCCTGGTGGGGCATCATGGGAGCACTTCCAGGGTAGCACATTGACCCTGAGTGAGGGGGGAGAGGCTGCTGGGGCATGCGGATGGGGGGCTGGGGAAGGAGTGGCTGACCGGGGGGCATGTGAGCCTGGGAGGTAGGGGGCATTTGGGCATGAGGGTGTAACTGAGCCTGGGAGCCTGGGGGCATTTGGGCATGAGGGACACGAGGGGGTAACTGGACCTGAGAAGTAGGGGGCATTTGGGGATTAAATGCATGAGGGGGTAACTGAGCCTGGGAGGCAGGGGGCATTTGGGCATGAGGCATGTGAGGGGGTAACTGGATCTGAGAAGTGGGGGGCATTTGTGGATGAGGGGCATGAGGGGGTAACTGGTTCTGGGAAACAGGGGGTAGGTGAGGGGGTAACTGGTTCTGGGAAACAGGGGGTAGGTGAGGGGGTAACTGGCTCTGGGAAACAGGGGGCAGGTGAGGCTGCGGGGGGTGGGGCCCAGGTATCATATGGGGCTGTGAGGCCAGAGAAGCTGGGACTAAATACCCCGGCTGGGGCTGGGGGGGGAGACCGGGGTGCACCTGAGGTGGAAGCTGTCCTGGAAAGGCAGGCTGTTGAAAGTGAGAAGGAACAGGCTGTCGGGGCTGGGGCATGTAGTGTGGGTACTGAGGCTGTGGGGCAGGGAGGGGTCCCCGGGGCCCGGAGGAAGGCTGCTGGGGCCGCGGAGGGGTGGGGCCAGGGCCAGGGGCTGGCTGGTAATGAGGGAACTGGACGGGGGCCTGGGGAAAGGGCTGCTGTGGGTGTATGGGCACCCCAGGTTGTGGGGGGTACTGGGGGTAGTGGCCCATCTGTGACGGCACAGCGTACCCCCCAGATATGGGAGGGATGGGGTGACGGGCAACGGGAGCCCGAAGTGCAGGCTGCCCTGGGGCAGGGGTGTAACTGGTGATGGGCGTTTGCACGCTGTCCACCGTGGTTGTGGAGGGGCGGACGGGGACGGCTCCCCCTATTGGGCCAGCCTGGGGCTGTGGGGGTGGCACTCCGTAGCTGGAAACGGCAGGGTGCTGCAGGCCCTGTGGAAAGGGTTGCGGCTGCTGCTGGGGCAGGTGGGGTAGGCTGGGGGGGAAGCCCTGGGGCCGCGGGGTGGAGAAGTGCGGGAGCCGAGCCAGGACCTCCGGAGGGGGCAGGTGAGGGGGGAAGCGTGGCCAGTGGAGGGAAGGGTTGGCCGAGCCTCCTGGGAGGAAGGCGTCGGGGGCAGGGGGGCGAGCCCCGCCTGGGAAGGAGAAGTCGGGGGGCATGCTGCGCAGCTCCTCGGGCAGGTCCCCTCCCAGGCTCAGGATGGCGGCGCTCAGCTGGGCCAGTTCCGGGTCCTCCAGGCTGGAGGGTGGGTCCATGTCGGATGCCTTCTTCTGCAAGGGGGGCTTGGGGGCTGTGGGCCGTGGTGGTACCTTCTTCTGTAGCTCTCTGAGGGGAAAAGACAGAGGACAATAAAGGACAGTGGGGGGATAAGCAGGCTGTGTGAACAATTTTCCTGAAGTCTTACTAAGATAAAGTTGTTCTCAGAGTCCAGCAATGGTAATCTGCAAAATACGACTGTTTATTGCAATAAACTGCAATGAACATTCATGGACAGCACCTGAAAGCACGGGTGAGAACAGTGTCAGGGTGTATCTGTGGCAGGTTTTTGGGTGAGGAGGGGACCCAAGTATGACAGTACCTCTCCAGCAGTGCCTGCCTCTCCTCCTCCCGAGCCTTGCACATGGCTCTGGCCCTCTCCAGCAGGCGTGAGGCTTTTCCCTCCAGGTCCTCATAGAACTCCTTCCCCTCCTGCGACTTCTTCATCAGGTCCTCATAAGCCTCATAAGAAGAGACCAGGGTTTGCACCGTGCTGTTCCACCTTCAAATACACAGCAGAGGTAATAGGCCTCAGATGAAGAACAACATAGCGCTGGATAGTCTTCATAAACAATCATATGAATGAGAGTGGGTGGGGTAAACACATCTGCCCTGTGGTACCACTTAAGGTTTCGATTTCCTTTTTGAGGAATTTGTTTTTCAGACCCACAGAATTTAGTTCCTTCAACCTCTCTATCTTCCTCCATTCTTTGCAGGGTCAACCAGAGTCTTATCTTCTGGGAACATTCTCTTTGGTGCTCCTACGTAACACCCAATGTGTTTGCATTGGACCGACAGTAAAATCACAAGCCTACGGCTTTATTAAGTGTGATCTTATGGTTTTGTTTAGTTTGGTCAGGTTAGTTCACTCTGTTCTTGTGCATGGTGATGGCTGTAGTTCCTTTATGTGCGGAGGGACGCCCCGTTCCCCAGCTCACTTGTGCTCAGTCTCTGCCAGGCCTTTGCGCACAGAGGCGTACTGCACGTTAGCCTCTGTCAGGGCCTTCAGAATATTCTCCTGAGCCGCCATGTTCTGGTCAATGTACACTTTGACCTGCTCATACTTCTTCAACTGCTCTTCAAACAGCCTCTGACAGAGAGAATAGCAAGGTTAGTGAAGATAATTTAAAAGGAATTAAATATATCTGCTCACTGCCATGTCGCTATTATTTTTGTACTCTTACAGAATTTATGCGCAGGTTACACATCTAAAATTGGTGGCTACCTTCATGTCAGCGCGATCCGTGGTGACCAGAGCGGCGGTGATGTCGTCCTGGTGAATGAGGTCCCGCAGCTGTTTCTCCAGTGAGTTGCGCTGGTCCCTCATCTCCTGCACTTTCCCCAAGATCCGCTTCACACACTGCAGCCCCGCTACCTCTTCTGAACACCAGGGGGCATAAGGAAGCAGCGTCTCACGCATACATTCACCAACACATCTACACTTTCCTCAGCTTTCATATACTGCCTTCTCCTTACCCCTCCTGTCCACTAGGAGGCATAACTGGGTCTCTCTGTCCCTCTCTCTCTCTTGCTCTCTCTCTATCTCTCTTATTCACTGTATGCATGGCACACAGACATGTAGATGCTCAGACGCACATGATTTTCTCCGTCTATACCGGTTTCCTGGCCTCCCCACCCAAAGACTTTGAACCTCACCCTCGCTCAGATCAGGACGGGGCAGAGCGTCCCTCAGGGCATCCAGCGGTCCACCCAGTAGGCGCAGGTTGCTGATGTGTAGGTTCATGGCTCGGTGCAGCTCTGTGTTGGTGAAGCTGGCCTTCTCGTGGGCCTCCAGGTACTTGTCCAGGTCCCGGCGCAGCTCTGCCAGGGTGTGAGGAGCAGGGGGCGTGGCCTGCTTCCCCACTGCGTCCTCCAGGCTCCGCTCACCTGCCTGGTCTTCATCCAGGACGTCCCGGATCTCCCTCAGTGAGGCCTCCACGTCTGTGAACACACCTGACAGCACTGCAGGAGAGAGAGGGGCAGGGTACGGGTGAATGGCATTAACTTAGCAGGGTCTTTATACAGAATTACTTCAATGGCTTGTACAAAATTCTTGTGTGTGTGTATACACTCACTCTGCATGGACTGGATCAGGCTCTTCACAGTATCAGGTCTCACACTAAGGGCTGCACACTTCTCCATTAGGACTGGGGGGATGTGGCTGTACATGTCCAAATTATCCACAGTGTCAGGGTCCAGACTGAGAGAGTCCATGAACTGCCTGTAAAATGCACACACACCCACACACAGGGTCAAAATGGATCAGTTCTTCATAAGCTCAGCAAGGTGCATGCAACAAGCATTCAAAACAAAGGTAATTTTGCTGCACTGGCTGTTTATCACCACACCCACACACACATATGTAAGTACGGTGCTGGGCACCCACCCAGCCCTCTCCAAACTTACTCCAGTGTCTCATTCTTGCTGTCAATCTTGGCCATGATATCCCGCAGCAGCTTGGCTTTCTCCTCACTGGGGTGAAGGGGTTAGGAGAGGAAAGAGGAGATGCAAGGAAATTAGTTAATCAAATTCCAGTTTAACACTTATCAGAACAAAATGATAGTTTACAATGGCCTCTAAAGATTCCCTACACTCTTATGGTCACAAAGTCAGAATGCCACAGAATATTCTAGAATGTTCTGTCATTTAATGTAGTTTTTTTCATGAGTACTCTGAACTCTCCATCAATCAACCCCATGATACTCTACTGTCCACAAGCTGAAGAGGAAGAGGACTTTCTTTTCAAAGAAGGAAAAAACTGAAAAAGTGGTGTCTTTTAGCCTTACCAAAAGTAGTGAGGATAGTGCCTCATACCTGTACAGAGAGGAAGCCTCATGGGCAGCCATGGGCACCAGTTTGGAGAAGATGTCAGGACCGGTTACACTGGGGTCAGTGGGGTTTACCGGCAGGGCCTTCACCAGGGGGGCACCTGTGATAACACAGGAAGCGCAGTAACACATCAGTATACAGACACTACATCAGGGACTCAAAGTGATTGAAATGAAGAGTTCCAGCATCCTTATATAGGGCCTATAATATAATAATAATAATATTTGTATTTATAAAGCAATTTAAAACAACAATAATTGACCAAAGTGCTGTACAATTAAGATAACAAAAGCCATAAACAATACAATAAAAACACAAAGACCAGTTTAACAGACAAACAAGACTGAAATGCTACTTTCATACTGAGTTAAAAGCCAAGGAATAAAAATGTGTTTTAAGACGGGATTTAAAAACAGGCAGGTATAACTGCAGTCTGGCTCTGGTCATGGGGGCTGTGTGCCCTCCATACCTTTGACAGAGGGCAATGTGTCCAGTGCTGGAACAGACTCATGGTAAATGAAGTCATTGTCCTTTTTGGCAGAGTTGAACCTGGAAGAATGGAGCAGAGAACAGAGATTAGGATAAACTACCCATACTCAGGTGTTTGTACGATTGCTGCTGTAAAGAACCACTACATATTAAGTCCAGTGCTCTAAGACAAAGGTGTACTTAGCATTGCTCACCTATCCTATGGAGTTCAAATCAAATGGCTCAGATCACAGCATAAACACAGTGTTCTGTCATAAATTATAATTATACCAGACCACAGAATGCCTGTACGGTCGATATTCAAAATGGAATGCACTTTTACAGTGTTTCTGTGCAGTTAGTGTTATGAAAATTGGGATGGCGGGTATGCCATCCGCCAAGTTACGGCTTGGCGGGGCATGCCCCATACCTATACAGCACCGAGAGTTTGGCACTTTTCAGGGTTTTCTACAGAAGTAACCACAATGACCATAGACTCTCAGCCCTTAAAAACATTAACTTCTGTATGTTCTGACCTCATGTAACCACACAGCATTCAGATACAACTTCACACATCCACACAATAAAGCCCCAAACATGGGTTATTTTGCCGCTTTTCTCCTTCCTCTTCCGCTTCTTCTTCTTCCCATTTTCCTGCCAAACTGCCTGCCTCCGTCGCGATGTTATCCAATGAGGAGAATTATTCTTTGAGGGTATGGTCCGTATACCTTCTCATCACACTTATCGCCCAATAAAAACGCTTCATACTATTGTTTTTTAATGTTAATACAGCTAATGGCTTCATGTTTTCCACAAAGGTACTTTGGCCTAATGATTAGAGTTGCGGTCTCTCACACAGAAGATTGTCGGTTCGAGCCCAGCAGGGCACATGCTTATTTTCCACAAAAACAATGTGCAACTGTTAATTACTTTTCATTTATTACACTGTTATTATTTTCTCATTAACGTATTTTTATTGCAAAGGCAAAAGAGGTTTCCAATATTAACTGTTCAATGTTTCACTTGTATTTCACTTGTAGCCTACTATATCACACCCTCCCCAAACCGGACGCTCGCTCTTGTCTGGTTTGGGGAGGGTGTTATGCTCTGCTCTTGCGGTCATGACTGACTGACTGAAACCAAACTTCAACGTATTGCCTCGGCCAACATTTCTTTATTCATTAATTTCTTCACTTCAGCTCTGTTCACTTCATCCTTTTCACACATAACACAATGTCACCATAAAATTAACTACTAGGAAAATTAAGAGTTTACGATAATAGCCTACATTAAGAATTGATAATAGCCTCCTATAAGCTGCAATCCTTTAAGAGATCGGATTTATAAACGGCCAATTTCCCAAACATATTTCATCCATGGTTAGTCACTTTAAAAAAAACAAAAAACAATAGCCTCCGAATGTGGCTCTAGTCTACGCTACTCTGCAGATAATGTAGCTTACTGCAAACACTTTTAATTATAATAATAATAATAATAAGAAGAAGAATCTCTGGCATGTACTTTCTTAGTAGTATGTATTGTTTTCTTTCTGGCTAAGATTCCTGGGAAATTGCGTTGTCCAATTAACTATTGCGAGAGACGTGGGTTCGTACCTCGCCTGGTTGATATTAAAGTGTAATTTCATTTTGGACTCAAACAGTGTGCACATGTTCTGGTCTTCTCATGCAAGAATGTTTTTTTATTGCAAAAGCAAAGACACGTTTACAAGTTCTCTAGTCTACGCTACTCTGCAGATAATGTAGCTTACTGCAAACACTTTTAATTATAATAATAATAATAATAAGAAGAAGAATAATCTCTGGTATGTACTTTCTTAGTAGTATGTATCTGAACAAAAACGTCTCCGACGTAAAATTATTAATTAATCATTAATACTTAAGGTTACTTATTGGCTTACTGTTGTACATGCCAATGATTGATATCGTGTGGTCCCACCCCCCAAAAAAAAAAAAATAATAATTAATTTTTTTTTTAATACTGACTGCGCCAGGTGTTTGAAATCGTATTTACCTTTTAGGTTTGTTTTAACGCACTTGTTTCAAGTTGGAAAATGCACTAATGTACGTCGCTCTGGATAAGAGCGTCTGCCAAATGACTAAAATGTAAATGTAAACGATAGGCAATATTCTTTGTTGTAACTTGGCCACATTTTGATATCAATACTTTTAAAGGCAGGCCTAGTTTTTGAAAGTTGGAATTAAAGACTTAAAGACAGCGCTCTGTAGGCTATGCGTGAGTAACTTGGCTTTTTTTTACGTCGGAGACGTTTTTGTTCAGATTTAAGTCACTTGTCTTTGGTCACCTATGTGTGTATTGTTCTGCAGACACAGTGATTCATAAAGAGATGGATGGAGTCTTACTTTCCCCCAATGACATCCATGGTGAACCTCAAGGCCTCCTGTACACTGTCTGGCTGACCCTGCAAAGAATGGAGGAAGGGTGAAGAGAAAGAGGGAGGGAGGGAAGGAAAGAGAGAAGGGGTGAATATTCCAGGGAGCAGAGGGTTCCATTTATTAACCGACCTACTGTGCAAAATCTGCAAAGTGTCTTACAACAACCATCAGGGCTAGCAGCACACTCCACCCCTTCATACAGAGGAGAGGAGGAGGATACACTGTGGCAGAGGGCTACGTTACCTTGGACAGCTTCACCGCTTCACTCAGCTTGTCTAAAGAGCTCTGCAGGTATGCCAGCTGTGAGAATAGATGATACACATAGGTTAGAGGGCGAGGAGGACTAAGACAGAGAGATAGACAATTCAGAATATTTGAAGTGTAAATGGAAAAGATAACATCAGAGTAGTAGGGCATCCAAAACCCTACAGATGCTGACTCTAATGAATGAAAATTTGAAAACAAGACATACCCTTTCGCCATATTTCTGTTGCTCTTCTGCCTGTTTCCCCATGTGCAGCTATAGAGGGGGAAAAGGCATGTCAGTTACCGTAGAAACCATGTATGCAAGTCACCTACGCTTGAAATACTGACTTCATTAAAGAATCACAGAGACATGCCCCAAAATATCTAAAACCCCTGAAGTCTCTCAGACACAGTTAGTACTGTCGCCTGACACTGCTGTTTCAAAGGAGTGGTGACTCACATGGGCAATGGAAGCAAAATAGTAGATCTTCATCTGAACCAGTTTCTTCCAGTCCTTCTGGATCTTCCCCAGCAACGAGGCTGTGTCAGAGTTCTCCAGCGCCCGGCATGCCTCCTTGTAGTAGTCTACCACCTACAGTGGTCCATAAGTAAAAAACTCAGCCAGCTGTACTGTGTGCATGTGTGTGCGTGTGTGCGTGCGTGCGTGTGTGTGTTTTCAGAGGCCTATGCAACAGACGTAAGCCCACGGTTGGGCAAATCCTGGATGTGTCACTGTCATCTACCTATAGTACATTTCATCATGGAACATTACTAAGGTCTGGACCGGGAGGCAGGATGGGTGCCTACCTGGGCACTGATGCGTGCCACAAGAAAACTCTTTCTGTTATCCAGCATGGACTTCTCCAGAAGACATTCCTGTGCTTGTCCCTGATCCACAAGAAAAGAGGGATTATCATGAACCCAACACAAGAACCCAACACAGGAAACCTTATGGGACAGCAGAGGGAGGGGCTGGTATTACAACACACCAGGTAACCATAACAACCTTGCAAATCAGCATGGGCTTGATTACCAGCATGAGATTGATGTTGAGGTTCAGAATCTGGTGACTCATGTCCACGCTGAAGTTGTGGCTGAAGTGGTCCCTCAGGTAGGAGAAGGCTCCAGCTGAACACTGGAAGTGAGTGCAGGACACCTTCATCCCCTGAAAATAGAGAGAGGGAGAGGGGGAAGGAGAAGGAGCGGGGGAAATGTAGAGAAGTTGATGTCATGGTTGCCTAAAGAATAATATATATGCAGTCACTCATTGTAAAGATAGACAGAGGTTTACTTCCTCCTACGCTGTGAAAAACATTCAGGAATAAGAAAAGTGTATTTCAATAAAAGTAGTCATTTCCATCTTCGCTAATGCAGAAATGCCACCAGTCACATTAGGGGAAGAGCCAACAGCCCTACTCGCAGCAGTGTCTCAACCTGTCACGTGAGCTAGAAACCATCCAACACTGAATAATCAAAATTAATAGAATAGAGAAATCAAATCAAATCAAATTTTATATAGCGCATTTCACTAGTTGTCACAATGCCTCCAAAATATAAGAATTTATTTAGGTTGAATTTTTAAATAATCTTTGAAATACATTTAATTTTGTTGTACCGTTACAGCTATCATTATCATGATTACAGTGTTTAATTTTCATGGTCATTGACTACAATGTATACTTTAATGTTAAGCTTTGGGAATATTTGCAATATGCATTTCACAGTGGGGGACAGAGGGAAGCTCCATGAGTGAGTTAAGCTCTGAAGCACTTCCTGCTGACTCAAACTCCAACTGACCTCCTCAGACACCCTGTTGTCCATAGCCCCAAGCATGGAGTGAAGAGCGCCTGCAGGGTGGACAGCACAGCGGGAATGATCAATATGAACAACCAACAGCAGTCAATACACCGAGACACTATGTCACAAGACACTGCACACTGTGAGCACAGTGACGCCACTGCTTACCCAGATTGTAGAGAATGCAGGCCTGCTCATAACTGATATCATCATGAGTGACAGTCTTTCCAGAGAAAATCTCAGTCCTGTGAGAGACAGAGGGAGGCAGAGAGAAAGGGAGGGATGAAAAGGAAATCGAGGACAAACCCTTTTCACATCTACGGCCTCGTCCTAAAACGGAACATAGGTGTCACGTCTGAATGAGAGCCAGAGATTGCATTGTGGGAAAGTAGCGCAAGCAATTTGCCGGCTAGAGACCTAGTAACATTAATGTAAATGTTCAGTTTAGACATTAGTGAGAAAACATTCATGTAATGTAACATTAATGGAACAAGTAAGCAAAACTCGGCCTGTTTGCAAAGATATCTATCCAGCTACGTTGTTTCTCACTACTGCAAATAAAATGTGAACAGAGCACGAACGCCCTGCCCTTGACATACTTCCATCCCATTGTTTGCACTTTTTCAGTATTTGACAGCCGTTTGTCAGACAACAATTACTGGCACTGCCTTGGGTGAATGCTATCAACCCATTACCTGACGAATGGTCACAGGCAGTGCGAACAAGAGAAGCCACAGCCGTTGCCAGAGAAGTTAACACAGCAACATTCCTTGCGCAAAAGCGGCTAAAGAGCAAGCAGTGCTTCAGGTCCAGTGTTGTTTATGACAGAATATAGCAGAAAGCTCCAAACAGCACAAACAATGCAAGTGTGATGCTGCTGTACACTGCTGTTTCTTTTCGCAGAGAATACACAAATGGACAGGTGAACAGGACAGGACTGTGACAGGTGCGGGTTTCCAGCGATTTAGCTTGTGAAATGTGAGGGGAAAGCAAGGACCTATGCATGCGTGTATTTGTGTATGTGTGTGTACGTAGCATGTTTGCGGTCCTCACCAGGAGATTGGCACAGCGGCCTCCTGGCCTGAATCCAGGGGTACCCTACTCTGAAGGTAGTGCAGCTGACCGAAATACTTCCGCAGCGTGCTACACCCCTCAAAGTCCCGCGTCACATTGACGGCGCTCTGTAAGGGACACACAAACACACACACAAGACTCAACCACGACATGCAAAAACACAATCTGACACTAAACCATCCAACGTATCGTTAGTTAATAATGAAAGCAGGATGGATCAGATTTGTCCTATTTTTACACTGTAGAAAGATTGTAAATAGCAATGGCCTCCTGCTGGGGGACTATGCATCTCCACTATTGTGCTTCCTGAACATCTTTTTCACCATAAATGCTGTGACTGGATATTCTCACCTTTCCATAGGAAACACTCGCTATACCACATGACAGAATGCCACAGTGGTTAACCTGGTTTTACTAGATAGTTTTGAGTTTGATTCCCATGCGGGACTTGAGTACTGTGTAATACTAATGAACTGATGTGTAAAATTGCGCTGTCACTATATAAAAGAGAAAAGCCATGTAATTTGCACTGTATCTAAGTAAATTAATAGGAAATCTGGAGGAAATGATCTGTAATAATGGAGCACTTGCTTCATTCACCAGATTTAACATGGTCTTTCTTGACCCTCCACCTCCTCTTCAGTGTGTGAATATTTGCTTCCTGCCTCCTTACTATTGTACCTTCAAGGCCTCCCCGCTCTTGTACTTCCCCATCAGCCAACCCCCATACTAATTTCCCTTCAGCACAGTCCCTCCTGGACCCAGACAACTCCCCCTGCCCATTCCGCCATCACTTGCCAGGCGTAGTTGCTCCAGCTTCTTCAGCTGCTCATTGTAGTTTTCTGGGTTTTCCCCATAGTTCTTCAGGATGAACTGTGACAGAGAGAAGAGGAGAGACAGGTCTATAAGTCACTGAGCCATGCAACTCCCAAGGGGGCCCTGAAACCATTCTGTTTCTTAGATCCCAATCCTCCTCAGGAATGAGATTTGATACAGACCTCCTCACATAGGACAATGTTGTAGGCTAATATTATATTGGCCCCTGCTGTGTACCATTCTTTGAGCTTATCAAATATCTTACAAATTTATTATCTAAAACCCCCTATAAAACCTTTTGAAATAAACGGCGTAACGCACCGTCCGCAACCTAAGATCGACTTTAGTCCATACTGTCTTTGACGTTGTGTCAAAGAACTATACAAATAAAACGGTATTGAATGAAGATAGCCTACAGCTGCAGTTTGCTAAAATCTTGAATGCCTCAGTTCAATTTCGCATCATTAACTATGTTAGCTAACCAAGTGTTCGTTTGAATGCAGTTCAAGAAATATAAGCATTCCTGCTATGTCACACGTCAACATATTCCTCCCTTCACCCACAACATACACTGCCTGGCCAAAAAAAAGGTTGCACTCTAATATTTCGTTGGACCGCCTTTAGCTTTGATTACGCCACGCATTCGTCGTGGCATTGTTTCGACAACCTTATGCAATGTCATAACATTTATTTCCAACGTCATTGCATTCATTTTTGGCCGAGGTCTTGTATTGACGACGGGAGAGTCGAACCACTCCGTAAAGTCTTCCCCAGCACATCCCAAAGACTTTCAATGGGGTTAAGGTCAGGACTCTGGTGGCCAATTCATGTGTGAAAATGATTCCTCATGCTCCCTGAACCACTCTTTCACAATTTGAGCCTGATGAATCTTGGCATTGTCGTCCTGGAATATGCCCATTGATGGGATAACCTGGTCATTCAGTACATTCAGGTACTCAGCTGACTTCATTTTATTGCTGCATAACGTTTCTGAGCCTAGACCTGACCAATGGAAGCAACCCCAGATCATAACACTGCCTCCAGAGGCTTGTACGGTGGGCACTATGCATGACGGGTGCAATGGCGACTTCTTTTTTTGGCCAGGCAGTGTAGTAAGTTGCATTGCAGAGTCTCAAGATTGCCAGAAGGTGAAGGTGCAGAAAGGAATTTGCGCGTCATAGCAGCCACTGAGTGAAATCGCACTTTGCAGAACGGTTTATGTGTAACGGTATCAAAATAGACAAATTAACGCTTTAGGTTAGTTAGCGTTAGTTTACTGCCTGAAAGAAGTTCTTAATGGCTGTTCTGACCCTACACTACTTTGGACATAACATTGTCAGGCCTGATGAAATTTCTGAGTGGTTTTACAAGATCACAAATGCAAAAATGTACTCGTCTTCATTTTAGAGTTGACAGATTGACCACAGTGAGAAGTGGCTGGGCAATCGAAAGAGATCGTAAATGTCTGTCCAGAAGATGGCCATGATCATTAGTTTACATTAATTAACTATTGTTTAATGAAGGTCTCGTGGTTCTTTCTTTCATTTATGATGGGAGACACAACCACTCTTGCTCCAAAACAGCAAAAAAGTTACTTTTCAGGTGAAGCCTTTACGTGTAATCTCTTGCTTACCAACTGAGTCAAAGAAGGGACATTTTGCAAAAAATATTATGTGGGCACTGACAGGAAAGTCTTATGTTGCTAGGTGAGTGAATGTGCAGTGAGATAGATATTACAGGAAACAAAACATTTTTAATGATCATTTTAAAAATCAAGTCAATCACAAGGATAAACAAAGTGCTTTGTATCTACGGTTGTGCAGCTGTGATCAGGACTAAAGCTACTGGAATGCTAAAACAGTGCTTCCAGGACCAGCGCTTATTTTGGACACTGTCCCTCACACACTGCTATCTTCCTGAATGTTAACTAATAACCATTTTCCAGTATGTCTCCAAATGTGTGAAATTCACTCCGATTCTCATTCCCAGTCCCTGTCTCTCAGTCCTCCCAACTCACACACTTATTTCTCAGTATGGGGAAGTCTGAGATGAAGCCTGTTTGCCCAGAGCTTTCTAGAACTTCAAGACCAGGAAGTGAAAAGGGTATACTTTATTGTAAAAGGAAGAGCTTACAGAAATGAACAAAACAAGCTATTTATAAGTCATCAGATATTTATAAGACTTTTCAGGTACGGAAATGAAAATTACATTCCAACTGAGAGCAGAGGACAAGCGAGGATATAAACAGCACAATTTACACCCTGCTGACTTACAGAAACATCGGCCTGGCAGGTAGAGGTCAGTAAAACTTCAAGCATTAAATGATCAAGATACAGACAGAAAACTGAGAAGGCCCTGTGGTCACATACATGGTCTGCTCTTTAAATCCCCCGCCCCCCAGCTTTTCTCTTACAGTCTGGTCCAAGCCATGTGACAGTGATATCATCTAAGCACTTGCCTCCCATTGGAGGGCAATGACATCAGCAATCCAGGTTGTTTCCAGTTTACTGGGGGAACAGCACAAGCCAAATGCCGAGGGAGTGGAAGCAACTAGAACACACACACACACACACACACACACACACACACACACACACACACACACACACACACACACACACACACACACACACACACACTTCCCTCCCTTATAAACTGCACTGATAGGTCAGGAACATTCTATCATCTGAGGAAATGAAATGCTCTACTTTCAAGGTTTTTGGATTAGCTAAGGGGTGGCACTTAGGCTATATCGTATAACAAATTAGGTTTTGAAAGATTACATTCTGAACACAGACCGACTGCAAGAGTCCACAACAAGATTTGAGGCAGGAACAGCAATGTGGTTCAGTCTGCAGGCTAGCACCAGACTACCTGACTGATCCCACAATGAGAAAAATGTATTAAAAGGGATGCAGCAAGTGTTATGTCAGTGCTGTGGTTCTGTAACAATCTGATATCCCTGCAGTGGGTGGGTGTTGTTCTTTTAACAGCACAGGAAATTTTCCTATCAAATTGGGACACCGAGGATTAACATAACATTACAATCCAATGACTTTTGGAGAATGACAGAATAAAATAAAAAAAATAGCATGTGACGTAGGCTAAAACTGATATTAGCCCCATATGCTAAAACTGATATTGGCCCATATGCTGTGCAGAGTCCTTGACACAAAGAAAATTATATATATTTATATGGCTGAGGGAAATTTGAGATGAATCACACAGATATTACAATGTATGTCTATAAATGGAATGGAACATAAACACATCTGACCACTAGGCCACAACTCATGGACTTGCCTAGTCTTCAGTTGCTGGGGTGTGATGCTGGGACTTGCAACATATTTTTAAATACTTCTTTTTAGGTTTTCGACATCGAAGTAAAAGCATTGATTGTAAAGGAGTAGCCTTCAATGTAGAGAGACGGGGTGTGGGGTTTTATTCCCAGATATTTTGATTTAATTTGCAAATGTCTGCACAATAAGCTTTATTCAATATTTTCATTAACTGACTGTTGGATTAGTGCGCATGATGTGTCCTGCAGGTGAAATTGTAATTGTGGCCCTATTTAAGATTGGCTTGCTGACTAATGGGAGTTGATCTTTTTGGAATAAGGTTTGGGTAGCATGGTTACAAAGCTTTTGCAAAATTTGCCTAAACAAATTTCATGCAAATAGCCTGGCAATATGTAAATCACGATTATTGGCACCCCTGGTAAAGGGTTATAAAAAATTCACTGTTTGGTGAATTAGCTTAATGTCACACTGAAAAAATGAGGAAAAATCCAACCTTTAATTGAAGTAAATTAATTATGAGAAAAATATAAAAAAATTCTTGATGAGGGATTTTAACAAAACCATGTGTGCCACAATTATTGGCACCCCTGCATTTATATACAGAATAAAGTAATACTTTTTTACATTTGGTCGCATATCCTTTGCATGCCATGACTTCCTGATGTCTGTGACCGAACAACATCAAAAGACTCTTGATATCTTATTTCCTGGTACTCTTACAAGCGATATTATAACGTCTCTGCATTTGAATGGATCTCTATGGGAACTGGGGAGTGGGACTAGATTTAGCTGTAAATTACACTGGAATGGAACACATGGTTGGCTAAATGGCTCTAAGTCATCAAGGGTCTGATGTATCAAACAAGCCTTAAACCATCACTCTGCTGCCAGAAATACAGTAGCTATGGATGGATAACTTGAAGGGTTTCTTCTCCTGACTTATTTTTCCATAGAGTTCAATAGGAAAATTTGTCAGGAGAAATGGTGAATTTTTAATCTTTGGTTGTCCAAAGAATTGGCCAGTTTTGTGGCAAGGCTAATGTAAGGTGAAACAAGATGAACTGACTGCCTGTAATGAAGTTGCATCCAATGTTGCCAACCATTTTCTGGTGAAGATGCTAAACAAACACTCAAATCCATCCAAGAAAAAAAAGTAATAGCACAATCATCTGTATGCTACAATTTCACAGTAACATTCTTCTCAGGACTTGAACCATAAAAAATCTTGCAAAATCTGTGTGGTTCACAAAGACCTCCCAAAGATCCTGCCCTAATGGCCATGGAGCTCACCTCCATGCAATGCAATGCATTTGCATTTAATTTAAGTTTTTTTTTATTTTTATTTTTTTAATACTTGACACCACATAATTAGGTACTTACCAAAATAAACTCAAATGTCAAACAACATGAAATGTATTTAAACCATTACAAAATTGTACAATGGCACGATGCCAAAGCAGAGCAGAGTTGGATTGGGTTGGGTAGGGTGGTTTGGAATCCAGCCAGACAACAGCCACCCCCCTACTCTGACTGAATGTGACACAGTAGCCAATGGTTCCTGTAAATGCTGTGTGAGCACATCATCAGCAACATGCAGGGTTGAGTGGCCCTTAGAGGCCATGACTCTGCATCTGCAAAGGGGTGAGAGGGGGATATCACTGACCCCTGCAGAGCTCTGCCCTAACAGACTAGGGAAAGGCAGACTACATGGACTACTGTGGTCATGGAGCCAGGGCCCACACATACATCTGCAGGAGTAGGGGTGCAGCACTGCAACCAGTGCCCAATATTTATTTTTATATTTATTAAAGATGAAGAATGAAACAGGGACAAAAATATACAGTTCAAGACAATGAGAGAGAGAGAGAGAGAGAGAGAGAGAGAGAGAGAGAGAGAGAGAGAGAGAGAGAGAGAGAGAGAGAGAGAGAGAGATAATAATTGCCCAGATATACGGAGGCCACTCCCGTCCCCAAGTTTAATGAGACTGAGGAGAATGACCTGTCTTACTGTCCAGTCAACAGAGATTTCAGTGCTGATTTTTAAATGTTGCACTGGCTCCTCTGGTGATCCTACAATCTTGTACGTTCGACTAGTAAGGAACTGGGGCCAACGGATCTGAAGCCATGGAGGACATACAGTTGTATTTAACGGAAACACTACACTACCACTATAAACATAACTATATTATTGTGAAGTTAAGATAACTATCCAGCTTGTATTAACCTACAACCTAAACAAGCAGACGGCTTCGCTGAAGGTGGGCCAGCTGCGTAGTTAATGTACACAATTCGACAGCTAGTTAAGAGTCACAATGGCGATTAGAAGATAAAGCAGTCGAACGATGGAAAATTGAGTACATGGAGTTATGCAACGTAGGCAGCTAACAACTAACACAACTTTAAACCTACACGGCCTTGTTTGACTCTAGCTAGCTCAGTTAGCTAACGCTACACCGGCAAATTTCCAACAGCAAACTAGCAGCATAATAACACTAGCTAACTGTTAGGTACAAAACACTAGTTGTGGATAAGATTCCTCTGCTTCCAGGAAGAACCAGGACACATTTAATAACCGACAAGATTTCATGATGTCCCGTAAACCTTTTTCACTTCCGATTGCACTCGCTCCGTGACGCCCTGTTGCTCCGACCATGAATGCTCCGCTCACCTGCTTGACGGATGGGCTGAACAGGAACTCCCCTGCCTCTTTCAGATCGAGCCATATCATGGGCATTCGAGGCACTGCCTCCATTGCGGCCTGCTACTTTGTCGTATCCTTTGACAATGGTGTTTTCTTGTCCAATATAGTATTACAATATGGTTGTTGATTCGTTTCCGCAAGTTTCACTAATTGTTTTTATCTGTGCGCCCTCAATGTCTGTGTCATATCCACAGTTCTGTGGTCATATCCCATTTACTACTCCAACAGGAAACAGAGGAAATTAAGGAGGTGACGTTCCTAGAAATGTACCCGCAAGGCGACATGGGAAATGTAGTCTGTATTATATGTAACCACTATCTTAATGTTATTCATTTAAACAACCAGTATGGCATCATTGGTGTATAAACCGTCTTGGTCAGGGCTACGCTGTAATTCGCTATATATGTAAGCAAACTTAATAAATAGAATGTCATCGTAAAACGGGCACAAATGAGTAGGCTACAAATATTGAAATATTTGACATCTGCTGCAAAGTGTAAAATGCATACGATTCGAATACGAATACGATTGTGGAATACAAAAATGTATATTGCCACAGTTATGCAAAGCGTGTGAGAGCTACGGCTGATTAATTCAAGCAAAGACACTACAGCTACGGCTGATTAATTCAAGCAAAGACACTACAATATGCTTTCACTCCGGCTCCGCAGACAGAGAAAATGTATTTAGCCTATTTATTTAACATGGACGACAGTGAGCATTGATCAAAATTTCAGTTTTCCCGTTAATGTAAACGTTCGCTAATGTAAACGCTATATGCAAACGCGATAGGCTATGTATCACGATTTAATGTAAATCTGCCAACTTTATGTGCATCATGAAAAAAATAATATGATCAACTGCATAAATATCATCACATAGTAAAGGTAGCTACATGTTATGCTTTCTGAGAACCACGAATGGTTCCATATTATCCACAATCTCTGCTATCGGATAAACTACTGCGGGCTGCGGCTAGATAAGATGATTCTGAAGTTCTGGGGCTGCTGTGGAGGGGCTGTCCTGATCAGCTGATAAACTCGTGACATGTGACAAGAGCGCCACCCAGAGTAAAAAGAAGGAAATGTGCGCTACTCTGTCTCCATAGGAACAAGAATAAACACGGATGTGGAACAACAACTTTGTCTATGGTTGTAGCATGTTTCCCCAATAAGCCACGAACAAGGTGAGCACATTTTATTTTCCGTAATTTCTTGCTTTATGTTTCCAAATTTTCTGAAGACAAAAAAACCTAATACCTAATAACTCATTTGGCGGGTCGACGTTTGCTTTACGCAATATGATGGGAACAGATTTCAACTAAGCACATTCTTGTATTTAAAAAGGGAATGCAGTAATATGCTTTGCTTTAATTAAAACCAAGCCTGTCACTCATTTATTGCATAGTGACCATGACTAGCCTAGACTGTATTATTAATCCACAGCTATATTTAAGCTTTAAAAAGAAAGAATGAAAAAAAAACAAGCACACACGAGAGTCCTTTGTCTTCTGTGGGTTGTACATATCGTCATTATGTACCAGGTAATGTAACTTACCAGCCGCCAGCTAGACCCTGCCACAGCCATACTCGTAATATGCCCGCCATTCGCTTTTTCATTTCATACTGATTCTGAAAACAAAGGCTAAAAATAAATACCAAAAAGGTCTGTCTGGAGCACGGGTTGTGTCCTAACACATGGTGACTTGGGATGTGTGTGCATTGCATTTCTGCCTCTCGAGTGGAAAGAGGAGGGACATTTGAAATCTAGACATTTGGGATTTTTTGTGTGGTGTGATTGTATCTCAGGGAAACATCAGGCAATAGCAAATCCTCATCTAACAGTTTGAAACATGATCTTCTCATGCTGCTTGTAACAGGGCGAGATGGTTTCATGTTACTGTCATTTTGCAGCACTCACAAAGGTACAATCCCCAACAGTGGGAGGTGTGATCCTTCATGACAGTGATTAAATGTACATTTGTGTCCATGTGCTAGGATAATTGCCAATTACTAGAAAAACAGCAAAAAAAAAAAAGTGTGCAAACCATCCAATTTATTTAATTGTAGCCTTTTGTTGAATCTGTAAAAGTCACCGATGTAATAAAGAGTTTTGTCTTGTGGTTGTATTCACAGCAGTCCACTGAGATTTAGACTTGAAAGTCTTCTCACTGGCAGCCTACCTTGGTGAAGATGCCCAAGTTCCAGGAGCTGGGAGCACGGTCAGCTTCCTTCTCTGTATCCTCGTTGACCTCTGACCCCAGCAGCCTGATCGCTAAGAGATACATTATCCAGCAGAGGCTGGGCCGTGGGAGTTTTGGGACGGTGTATCTTGTGCGGGACACCAAAGCCGGAGAGGGCGAAAGCTTGTAAGTGAACCTCTCTTGAGACATTCATAACATGCCGCAATGAGAGCAATGATTCAGGACTACATTCAGCCACATTGCCCTTTGTCCATTACGCGAGAAAATAAACTTCAGCTAATGTTACATTTTTTCATCTTACACAAAATGGTCAGTTCTTGTCAAATTCATAAGTAGATGCAAATAAACCCCCCCCCCCCCTTTCCCCACATAATTTAATAACTACTATGTGCAAGGTAACAAGATGTAATCTCACTCATTAGCTATTTTGTGCTGAATGATTGAATCTCTCATGCTTAGAGGAGTGAGGTTTTATGTTGAGCCATAATAGGTGATTGCATGCACTGATAATAAGAAAATGTGTGTAATTTCCTAATAATAAGAACATTTATTTGGCTTGTAGTGTGGATACTTCTGTTGTCCAGTAGCCTCAGGCTACTAATCATGACTGAATGCTTGATTCTGGACCACTTCAAAAGCATACTGGCCTGCAAAAGTGAAAACCCAGACAAAGCGTAAACAAACCTGATTAAAAAAAGTAAATAAGCCTCTGGTTTAGTATGCGTGTGGTACATTTAGCTATTACACTCATCTCAGGGTTTAATGTTAATTATCCAGAAACATTACTGGTTCCAAGGAGATGCATAAGACAGATAATTGTGTTGAGGAATTACTGATAGATTTTCAGAGAACAGACCAGGGTGCTTCTTTAAGATGATAGATGGACAAGGGGAAACACGTATATTTTCTATTATAAATGTAACATGCAGTCAGCCTTGAAATGTACAACCAAGTTTGCTTCTTGAAGACGCAACAGCATGACCAAACTGAGTGGTACAACCTAATTACTGTCTCTTTTAGTGTCAAGTGCCATTTGTTCTGTACTGTGCCACAAGGGTTCAATGCTCTGTTTCATCTGAATAGTGATCCGGTGCAGCACAAAGTCAGTTTTATCCTTATCTGATGTTGATAGTATTTATGTAATTTTATGTGGTGTCTGTTAGCTGGCTGTCAGTTTGTCACTTGTACTCTTAGACTGCACAATAACTGCATTGGCCAATGGTTTCACTTAAGCACGTAAAATTATTTCATATGGCACTGTGAGTGTAATTTGGCAACAGAGCTTGAGATAGGGTGGCCAGATCTTACCTGCTCTGAAATCTGAAGTATGACAAAATGACATCTGGGGAATTTAGCTAAATAAACGTGTCCTGTCAGCTGTCTTTGGTATGAATGATAGACAAGTAGTGGCCTTTGCACAACTTTTATCTTTTGCCCAACACTCACAAACGATGTGAAACTGGGCACTCAAACTGGACTGCACATGAATTAACAATATGGCTGACATTCTATATAAATGTTGTTGGTTGCTATGAGGAATAGTTCATGGTGTGTTACCTTAATAAGGTGCTGCTTATTACTTGCTCAATGGATCACAGCTACTGGAGACTTTGCTACCCTCCCCACCTTTGACCATTGTCTGTTGTGCAAAAGACTTCCAACTTGATGCTCAACTTTGCCAACTTATATATGAGCAATTCCGCAAATAGCCATTGGGTGGCAGAAACGGTCTATGTTTTTAAGGCCACAATTTTAAGGCTGTGACATACTGTATAAGTGACATATAATAATGCATTTGCTTTGGAAAAATGACTGTACTGGCAGAATAAATTCATGTCTCTACACTGAATAATGAAAGTGATTCTTTGGAAAAACATAGTCTGTAAATAATTTTAACTGAGGAATGTCAACCAAGAGAAGGAGAAATTTGAGTTGCGTTGCCAAAATATAATTATTTTCAATCATTATTGATTATGAGCCAAATAGACCTGTCAGGTCTTCTGGCACCCATTGTTTAGTTGTTCCAAAGATAAAATCAAAGTCTGGTGAAATTTATTTCAATCATCAGTTGTTGGAATGGTTTGTTAGAGGACATGAAATGTGCCCCAGCTCTAAGTTTATTCAAAAGCAGGCCGAAAACTTTCCTTTTCTCTAATGCTTTTGGTTAGTGCTCATGCTTGTGTGTCTGTGTCCTTGGATATATGTTTGTGTGGTCATCTGATGGGGCGGGGAGGGCCTTGGTATATGAGGGTGTGTGCGTGTGTGTACAAACTGTAATGCACAATTTCTGTGCTATTGATTTTAACGTGAAGCACATTGAGTTTCATTGTGTTTTGAAATGTGCTATATAATTAAAATCTGAATTGACTTGACTTCCATGAATGGGGTGAATTCTATAAATATAGGATACATCAAGAATCCATTCAAAAATTGCTTACGTAGGTTATTGTATTTTGCTGAGATAGCGATGTTTCAGATTGGCAGAGGCATGATCATGTCCTGAGGTCATGTTTTCAGTGTTTTGATGTCATGGTTTGATGTCATCTCTTTGATGCCATGGTTTAGGTTCCCGAATACATTGAAATTACCTGGTACATCAGTGATCATGTTCAGCTTTCCGTCAGTGATGACCTCTGCTATAAATGTGAAAACAAGAGCCTTATTTAGCAAATAACGCTGCAAAAAGAATGTGTAAATAAACTGAGCTGGACTGCAAAAATTCCATCTCCACCATGCATCCCTATTGCGTATTTAAAAGTGAAAGGGCTTATCTCTCCACGTTAAAGGAAGAAGAAAAGGCAACCAATTAGACCTGCGGTCTATTCACTGTCTTGATGCTAGGAGATGCTATGCCTGGGGTGCTGGGTTTTGCTTTCCACTCATCACAGCATCCCAGCAACCCCCTCACAGACATGCTGCCCAGAGCAGGCTGGCATTGCCACAGCAAGCGCCTCTCGCTGTCCGAGCCGCGCACCTACCAAGCTTCATTGTGCATCTCTCCTCTTTGTTTTCTTTAAGCTGTATTTGATGAATGCCTCCCTTTCATGACTGAGAAATGTCAACACACCGTGTGCCTGAACACCCCACTCCTGCTCCTTCAGCGCCTCATTAGCTAGCTCTGCGGCCTTCTCTCTGTGTTTGGGCCAGAGGGGCCACAGTGTGCTCCGATCCACCAGAGAGTAGCATTGCGGGCACTGAGCGTTTGGCATTATTTGGTCCTCGTGGCTTTGCGCTGTAATGTGTTATGTGTCAGCATATATTCAGCCACCATCTGTCAATTTTCTATGTCACAGTTTCAGCTGTAAGCCGAAACACTTTGGCTTTTGGGGGTTGTTAACAATAAATATATTTTTGAGCTTTCATGTCAGTCAAATTCTTATATCCAGTTTTTTGTCTTTCCTTGGTGCAGGGGAGTGCAAGCATATGATTTGTTTTTCTTTGGTGGTAGGACTTGATTTGAACACCAAATTGGATTTAAAATACGAATTAGGCCTGCTATTTGTAGTTGGAGCTGGTCTTGATATCTTACACATTCTCTCACTATATTCTTCAGAAAATCGGATTTCATATTGACAGTCGAAGAAATAACTAGCATCATTAATTTACTAGAAAAACCTTTACCTATTCTTCTGTAATTTCAAACAACAACACACTCAAATAAAAATACCATCAAAGCTTTCTACATTTTTCAGCTCCCAAGACGCCATTTCGATTCCAGAAATTAGGATAAATGGGGAAAAATGATTAAAACCACCAGAAGCTGATTCTTAATAATACATTTTCCTCCATCCAAAATAATAGTGACTAAGGCAATCATCCATAGAGCACTAAACACAAACATTCAAACTGGCCTAATCTGATTTTAATATACACACATAGAAGTAATATATCTGAGAAACATGACTGCATAAATGGCTCTGCCAGCCAGTTTAACATTTGTGGATGAAAGTCATGGACAAATGATCCATAATCTTGAGACACAGTCTTTCTCAGCCCTTCGGATAATGGGAGATCTGACCTAAACCCACCATCTTCAGAACAAAGTCTTAAGAACAAATTTGTTCGTAGAGTGATTGTTGAATGAGGCCAACATTCCTATGCTCATTTTATCTTTTGTTCTATGGTGTGATATTGCTTGGGTTTTACTGCCATTATAACGACAATAATTGGATAGCCATGCAGGTGAAACATTCAGTCCTATAAATGGAATTGGGGAGTAATCATCTCTAAATATTGCAGGTTTACTGAAGACTGTTTGAGTCAACTCTGTCATAGTACCGGTAACTCTTTAAAGATGTCACGAGCGCATTAATTGTGCAGTTTGATCTCTTGAATCCGTCTACTCAACAGCTTTGCTCTTCACCAGTAACATATGGTGCTTGCTTTCCAGGTGGTTAGTCAATCTGCTGTATGCATTTTTCAAAACAGGACTCATTTGAGAGGACCCCTTAGTGAGCATATCAATTATCTTTATTGTAAAGTTCAGCAAAAATCTTTTTGGTGGGACTAGTAACAGTACGACTAACAGGAGTTCAGTCAAATCTGTTTGGTGGAAATAGAGACAACGCTCTGACAGTGAGAATATCAAGTCCGTTTTGTGGAACTAAGGACAGTGTGGTGAAATAGAATAGAGCTGGTAGATAAACAGAAGCATCAGGAGTTGAGGGCACCTTGCCATTGAATGCCTTGGCAGTTTCTGTCATTCTGTCATTTTTTGTTATTTCACACTTTACCATTGTCACAGTATCGCTGAGAGAGGGCTCTGTTATCTAAGAGTGTGTAAATATACAGTAGCATATATGATGCACGGCACTCAAATTAACTCATACAGATCATTTCATACAAGATTGCCAGTTGCATGCATGCACTGCTGACACAAGGCTGATACACATGAAGTCATACGCGTGTTATTACTGAGTAGAAGCATTATTTGCACAAATCTTAACATTACCTTCCGTGCAGTATAGCAGGTTGGATGGACCATTATTAATATTCTGGATGTGAAGGTTAGGTTTGATTGACCTACCTGTGCATATGCGAAAGATACACACACGCATACACTTGCACATACCCTAGAGCACTGGTACCCAATCATGTGCCATGGAGGGCCGAGAGTATGCAGGTTTTCATTCCAACCAATCACTACATCTGCTGATTTCACTAATTAACATACCTTAAGCCAGAGGCGGGAACTAATCAGTGAAATCAGCAGGTGTAGTGATTGGTTGGAATGAAAACCTGCATACTCTCTGCCCTCCATCGCACATGATTGGGCACCACGGCCCTAGAGAGTCCTGGAGGATGTCATAGAGACACAGCCATGTTTTCATAGTAACATAAACAGAGGCACTCATGAATGCATGCATTGCATACATGAATACCCACTCTTATTCCAACACATACATACAAACATGCATGCATGCTATGCACATAGTAGTGCACACACGCACGTGCGCGCACACACATACACACACACACACACACACACACACACGGTTGACACTTCTTTACTGAGCAAGAATATACCTGGCCTCACTCCTTGCACTTTTGATGCATGGTAATGTACAGGCTAACCTACAGCTTGAGATATTTGGGGAACTAACTTGCTAGTGGTCACCTCTTGCACTAAAAGATTACTTCCATAGGTATTAGTGGAGTTTCAAACACACAACCTATTTATTTGTTAATCACTTGATAATTTGTCTCTGTGATGATTCGATTCAGCAACATTTTCATTTCAAGGCCCTATTGACACCAGATGGTTTAAATGACCTTTTACTTGGCTGGACAACTGTAACTAAAAATAGTCATCCAAAACTGTCAAAAATGTCACTTGTCTCATGAATTGCACAATAAATCTGTGAAGTGAACCATGTATCTCAGTCAGATTGAACATTGGATTATCCGTTATCCATTTGAGTACGGTCACTAACATCCATAACTTGTTCATATTTGTGCTGAGGAACTCAGCTTTGAGTGATGGCTTTGAGTGATGCGTTTTCCTTGGGGGAGCTCTACCTCCCTTTGGAATTGGCGTCCATGACCCACTATAGTTATAACCGTGATTGCATATCCATCACTCCAGCGGGATTCAGTGAAATCATGGGCTAATGAAAACAGATACGCTGACACAAAGAGAAATATGGGCAGAACACATCTCCCCCTGGCAGATAATTTCCGCTAATGACAGCTTCTTATGCTGCATAAAGATTGAAAGCCAGGCCTGGTTGTCTTTAGTAACAAATATCTGGTAGCAGAAAATAATAAATGCTTATTGCATCTCTGGTGATGGCCACTTCATTGTGCTGTTGAAAAAAGCAGGGTTGGAATGAACATAAATACGTTCCACCACTTGTTTAATAAATAAAAGTGACAGGCAGTGTAGATAGGCTGAAAATTAAAAAAGAGCAGTACTTGTTTTTCTGAGTAGTGCTCAGCATTCTGCATGCAGTAATAATTGTGTCTTTTCTATTTTTCAATCATGTTCTCTCCAGCCTCCTCCTAGCAATCAGCAAACCCGCTATAAGTCACCCCAGTGCTTCGAAGCACATTAAGTCACATCAGTTCATTTGTAGAAACAGTCATTATCAACTAATTAGTCGCTTGAACTGGAAAACATTTGATAATAATTCAGTGTAATTTTTTTAAAGGCAATAGCTGGTTGTTTACAAAGGTAGGCACAGATAAAAACACTTGACTTGACCATTGGTATTTTCATTGTTAGTTTTATGGAGCTATTGTCCCGTGCCAAAAAAAACCTCTGCAATAGTCAACTGGACCAAAAAATAAAATTAGAATTTTCTATGCCAAAAAATAACAGAGATTGTATTTTATTCAAATATTTGCATTTCCATGAAATGTATACAATCCTTGAAGTGTGTCCTATTATGTGTTTTATGTCCACAAGGGGGGTGCAAGAAAGACTCAAAGGCAAAGGAAGTTAACGGTCCACTTAAAGATTGAATACTGAATCATGAGATCACTTTTCAATTTGTTGATGGATTGTGAAAACAGAAAGCATGGTTGGTTAAGCCTTATGTTATATATGGAAATTGGGTGACAGTATTGTTGTTTGTAACAATGACCTGCAGTAAATAAAAAGCTACACTATTAGGTAACAACATAAAAACAGTCTAGGTCATGTATCCACACCATAAACCATGTATTTTAACAAAACAGTTAAACATTAAGTCTATTATTTAGTATGTTTTCTGTGACATTAGAATGTTTCACAAAAATAACCTATTTCCCGACAGTATTTGAACAGCAGGAGTGAAAGAAAAAAATCTATAACAAAATGCAATTTGTCTTAAACTGCCAATTTCCTACATTTTACAATGTTAGAAGGAACCTGCAGCACAGAGCTAGTTCAAATATACTGTATACTGTATACTCAAGGGCTTTGGAGTCGTTCTGCTACCCTCTGCTGCAGCTATTGATTTTGTAATATACCACTATATAATTTTCAGTGCCCTCCAGTACATAAAGCAATAGACAGTCTGTATGTGTTGTCTATGATATTATATGACTGTATTTGACATTTTGGGATTAAACAGCTGAACATCTTAGAAAGACAGATTTGATTTCTATACGAGGAAAGAATTTGGCTGACCAAACCAATCCATTCTGATTTCCATTAATAGCTGTTGTGAAAATGTTTAAATGTGGTATTTATATAAAATATAGGAATCTTGTCACTTAATGTTTGATAATATTTTGTATGGATGGTTGTTTTAAAGACATGTATTCATTTTGGCAAACAATGCTTTTTAAATTGTGTAAAGAAAATGTAAAAATAACATTTACAGCCTGCCAAATTAAAATGTTTAAAATTATTATAAATTAAATTTAATTACATTAAATGTAATTTTGGTGTAGACTAATGTGCTCTTGGACCATCTAAAATTAGAGCTACAATTAAGGAGTTTTATAAAGTTTATATTTTATTATTTGAATACTGAATCATGAGATCACTTTTCAATTAATCAATAGTTAAATGTAAATCATTGACTAATGAACAATCCTTGTCATCAATATATTGACCGCTAAGAACAGTACTTGTAATAACAAATTACCAACATACATTTCCTATCTGAAATTGGGAGAGATTGCACATCACTTTTCTGTGAATCACACTAAAAGTGCCAATAAACTTTTGGTTATAAAAACATATGACCCCAGTACCCCTTGCACTGTTCAAATGTTATTATGTAGTGTGTATATTAAACAATGAAATCTATATATATATATATATATATACACACACACACACGCACATGCCCCCACACATATATAGCCCAACGTACATCATCCAATTTGGGTCTCATTGGTTTACAATTGCTTCGCAGGGTTTCCCCCTATCCAGAAGCAATCCATCTCACCCCCCCGCCACCTTTACCACTTACCTGTCAGAACAGCCCCCTGAGAGGCCTACCAGCGGAAGTTATTTTTTACCTCTGCTCAATCAGGGCCATTGCACAGCCCCAAGGCCCCGGAGATGTTCGCATTTGTACACCCCTGCTGCTCCCCTGAGCTCTTTTTATCCCGCCTACTGACATATCTGGGGCTCCCCTTGTCCCCGTTAATTGGCGCTGCGGCTTCGTACAGCCAGATTCAAGTCATCTGCATAAACGGTGATGCACAGTATATCTGACCTGGGTCAGCCATCATGAAGAAGGAGCAGATACAAGCGACTCATACATCAGTTTGATGCTTAATTGGAGTTTTGGAAGGAAGGGTTTTATGGAACACTAGTGAGTCTTTGTGTCGCTACAAGAGAAATGGAATGACTAGAGAGTCTGAGACATGAATATGACTGTCATGAATATTGTAGTAGAAGCATCATAAATACTGTAGTCAAAGCACCAGCCCGGGCAGCTGGTTAGAACTGCCACTAGATGGCAAGCCAGAGGTGGTGGAGGTGTTTATTGTAATGATAATATAATAAAAATTACCCTTTCATACAAGGAAACAAGCATCTCAAAGTGCTTCATATCGGAATTAGAGACAATACCATAACACATGGGGCAAATTACAAACAAAATCACATACCGGTAAGTGAATAAAAATAAAAATAGAAAAGGTGGATAATATCAACAGCAATTACGTAAAAGCCATCCCAAACAAGTGTGTTTTCAGAAGACTGGAACGGGCAAATGATGTAGAGATGCATAGGCAGGCTTGGTGGGCACAGTGGCAATTTCTGGCATTAATAATTAGGCATGTTAATATACCCGTTCAGATGGAAATGCATTCTGAGAGAAGGCAAGCCCATTGGAGAGCCACTCTATAGCATGTGGTTCCAATGGGGTCACTGACTTCCTCATAGATATTCCTGTTATATTGTTCCATGTGGGGTGGACAGGAGTTCAATTTTTTTTTTTTATCAACAGTGCCATTTCTTACCTTTGAGTTGGTTGGAGGTTTTATTGCACACATTTGGATGTAAGTCGCTCCGGTTAACAGCTTCTGCTATGTAATGTAATGTAATGTAATGTAGCACAGTGTTTTATGATCAGGGCTCAGATCACTGGGTACCAGACTACAATTATAAATCATTGGTGGCAGTAGCTTTATCTCCTTTAATTGAGTCCAGCGTTGACTAGAAATTGGAGTATATTTGATATAGAAACAAGGTTTTTCCTATTACATTTAGTTTTATATGACATGACGTACATCAAGGCCAGAACAGAGATATCCTTTACCAACTCCCTCAGCCAAGAGAACTGCCTTGATTCAAGGCCCATCTTTGTTCCATGGGCATGAGCAGGGGGAACACACAAGTTTATTAATGGGGCCCATCTGATATTCGACATAAGCGGTGAAATAAAGTGGTAATGGAACACCTGGTGCACAGGCTCACTGAAGGCCCACGCTCCCCCTCTCCCTGACACTGTTGGTGGAGAATGGAGGCACTCAGATTTCTATTTTCACTCTGTGGACTTTCTGAACTCCATGTAAGGGGATTTATTTTCAATAGTTTTTATGTGTCTTTGATGTGAGGATTGAAGTTTTATTTATTTATTTTTTGAAATACTAAATTCCTAAAAACTGCTATAGTAACACTCGCAGCAAGGGATAAGGTGACGTAATTCAAATTACCCTCCTATACTTAAGGATTCTGGATAACAAGTTTGTTTATTGTCCATCCTTAGAAAACTGACGGTGGGATATTTCAATGTAGAACTGTGCAAACTAAACTATAACTGCACATTAACTAAGAAGAACAGAACAGCCATTCAGCCCATCTAGGCTTATTATTTAGCAACTTTCTGCAGATCTCACCAGATCTCATCTCGCTGTCAAACTTGGTCTTCAACATCCAAAGGTTCTCTGCTTCTAATACCCGACCTTGCAATCATTGACAACTCTCTGTGGAGGGAGATATGGAGAACCGTGACACACGTGTATTGGGGCTGAATGCAGATATGATGAGCGTCAGCATTCTTTATATATCTGGGGGAGTCGGATGGCATGTGCAAGAAAACCAGAAAGGAGAGACAGTTTCTTTGGTCCAGTCATGCCAACACAAGGACATGAATAATGAGCTAAGTAGCATATGTTGTAAGGAAAGGATGGATTTTACCCTCAGCTGTGACTGGTCTCATATCGCTAGTCTAAAGTCAGTAGATGATTGAGAATAGGGTTTAAGAACGGTATGAAAACCATGTTGAAAACTGACTAGGTCAGTCTAATTTATCTGTCACAAGAACTTAAAAAATCAATAGTAATCCAGTAAATGCAGCTATGGTTTCTGACAAGAACATGCTATCAACAACATAAAAAAGCATCAAATGCTGTTTGTATATTGTCTAAGTTGCAAAACATAATTGTTCACAAAAAAATATATTTTTTAGTGCTGTTGTAATTTTTGCCTAGGTTTTAACTAAATGCTCACCTACTGATTTCTCCACATTATTCAACGAACTGATTCACGTCTTAATAATGTTTATTTCTGTAGCGCAACAACCTGCTAACAAATGACATAAAGCATAAGCTAGCTAGACTATGTACTGAAGTTAAGCTATCAGGAAAAACAAACCCTCACCCAGCATGAAATGCCAAGGTGCCAGGTGCTAGTATGTTAGCAAATCTAAATGCAATTGATATGACATGGCTACAGCAAAAAAACTATGTGGTACACATTTGGTTACAAAATGATGAGATCTGTAATCTGAATCAAACAACACGACCACAATTCTGCTCTAGCACCAGGTAGCCATGGGTAGTTTCCGTATATCATCATATGGTAATATTATGGTAATATGAAAAGCTACATTGCATCCTCTGAAATTAACCCAAATTTAGGAATATTGGCGCAATTATTTAAGGTGTAAAGATTTTGACTTTATATTTCCACAGAGAACATTGGCCCCTTTTTTGGCTTTCTCCATTGGCTTACAATGTGGTGGGTGGGGTTTCAAGTTATTTTTGCAATGAAGCGTTGGGGAAAAAGCTTTAAAAATGGAGGCGGTTGTGGCCGCTTGAGGTAGACATGAGAAAATAGTTGTGGGTCATCAGCATAGCCGTGGCAGACACTATGTGAATATATTAATATTGAGTCAAGAGATTTGGGGGGAGGGTGTGTCAGAGTGTTCCACAAGATTTGAGAGTGATCAGACAATTGAGAAGCAGTGGCTGGCCAGGATTTTTGAAGGGGAATAAATGAGAATGAATGGCTTTTGTGATGTTTTTAAGTTTTTTATTAACTCTGTGGTGACATACATGGGATTTGTTTTGTTTTGGAGTTTTTGTAGGTTTTTCATTAGGTATTTTGCTGCTATCATGACATCCCGAGTCATCTTCCTGGCGGTCCGACTAGTTCCGTGGCACTGGCTTGCTCTCTGGCACTTCCGGTCTCCTCAACTAAAAATACAATAAAAAACTGCTATACTCAGTTCTAAGTTGAACAGTATACTATCATCAAATTACATCACACAATTCTAGCTATAATATTATTATATCCAGTTGAATCACCATTATTTCAGCCAGAAATAGGCTAGCAGTGTTATTTATTCTGAAATAAATCTAACCACATTATTTTTAACCCTAGCCACGGTGGCCCCCTAGAGGTAGTCGTATCCATCCCAATTAAAGTATTCATGTTTGTCTGAAATGATAAACTACGGCTTTAAGAAAGCCCCAGAAATTTTGACGCAGGATTGTTTCTTCACCGCAAAACCTCAGCCACTCCAGTTGCACTACAGTTCAATAAAACAGCAGGCTGCTATTATTAGCCCAAAGCACTTACGACTGTCATAGACTTGCCGTCTTGCCACAGTCACAGACTATAAAATGCACAGTTTATACACACTAAGAAAATCATCTTCCAATATAGGAACAATAATATATTTTTAAAACGTTGTACAAATAAGCATTCTGTGTTTCCCCCTTGCTTACTGTACTGTTAGGCTACCCGATGTATTCTACATTAGGTTTAGTAGAGACCAAATTTACAGAATTTTACAAAATACAGAATCTCTCGTATAAATCTCGGACACTCAACATTTCCACAGTGACCACCTATCGCACTTACGGCTGTAATACGTTGCTGTTATTTAAAAACACACGTAGGCTACTTTTGTACGTTTCTTTTACATATTTAAAAACATTAGGCTACCTATTGTATGCATATTACGTATACTATATGTGACGATTCTGACATAAATCTATTCTGTTGCAAATTTCTGAGTGAAAAGGCCTCACTTTAAACCATGGATATGCAGTGAATATTTTTTTTGAGATATTGACACTTAAATAAGGAAAATTGCCTGCTTAAGTTAGTAGGATTAACCAACTGACCTTTTTTTTCCTTTTTTCGCTTCTATCTTCCTTTTGGGAGGCATTCTTCATTAATGACACTTTTTTTTTTTTTTTTTAGAGTGGCCGGCCAAAATTTGTTAGTGGTCGGCTATTATGGAACACTCTGGGGTGTTCTAAATGGGGGTCTGTCGAAAGCATTATATGACATTAATATAACCTCCTTTGATTTACACTCTGTAGATTTTGCTAACCAAGCATTCTGTTCACCTAATTTAATGTTGCAGTGCAATATCTTGATCCTGATTGACTTGGAGAACTATTCCACCCAAGTCTTTTTTTTTTTTTGAATTGGCACGTCCTAATTTTGCTTCTACATAATTTAATCATGTCTTAAATGGTTATTTCCCTACACATAGGCTACAATTTACTTGAACTGGGTCAAATTTAATTTGCCAGGTTTCTGCCCAGTCCTGGATTCTGGAGCGATGTTAATAATATTGGGTTATTTTTGTGGCTTCGGAATGACTTGCCAATCCCCAAAGTTTTGTTTCATTTGCATATTTTGCTACTAATGTCAAGGTGACTTAAGAGCAGAAGTCCCAACTCAGATCCTGGGGAATAGCACCTTTCTCACATTATGGCCACGTCCCTAAGTGCTACCAGAATGTGCAGAGCTGCAACTAAAAAAAATTATGACTAGCTATGGTTTCCATATGCTGAAATTTAAGTGTGTCAGAGTTTAACAGCCAATGTTCTGCTGATCTCCAAGAATGGCTGTCTAGTCCAGGTGTCATGGCAAGCTTGCCATATTACTGAACCATATCTTTTGCCTGCACATAACGGCAATTACAGTTGCCAGGGGAATCAATGTATCGTGGGTCATTTTGCTCTGACAGGACTGTGAAAGAAGCTCTAACTTGTCACTAAGATGGGCCTGGAGAAGCATGTTGCAACCCAACAGTAATTGGCAAGCGCAGAAGAACAATGCCTTACAGTTACAGAGACCATAAAAACATGCTCTCATTTCTGGAGCCTTCTGGAGTAATCACAGTAAAGTGCTCTGCTGAAGTGTCAAAACACCCTGTCAGGTTTCTTCATATGGCATTTCCTGGCTCCCAGGAGGTCAGAGGCACATAAAAAGCATGATTGGAGGTATCCCTGCTGGGATATGTATGGGACTGTGTATGCTATCCGAGCAAGGCTTAGGACTTCCTGCCGGAAGGCTTTCAGTGCTGTCATTGTGTGATGCTGTCACTGTGCTCTTCCTTTTCCTCCTCATCACTGGATTCATGGACAGGTTGGATTGTGTTATTACAAGGCAAAAGTGGATCACAGAAATGTGGTGCGAGAATTATAAAAATACCAATCAAACCTCCTATCCACAGCTTTGGTAATATTACCTCCTCTTATGTTGCATGACATACTGTTACTGTTACCAAGTCAGGTGATGTTGCATTATGACAGTTACAGAAGTCATGTCCATGTTACTATGCTCTTTATGCAAATTATTTAGGTCCACATGCATTGCCAACGTTGATTAGCGGTAACAATCGGTAACAAAAATGTCAGCAAAACAATGGGTGAGATCAATAGAATTAGCCTAACAAGGATAGTGAACTAATCACTGTTCCAGAGGGAAAAACAGTGGTGTTAGATTGGGCTTACTGTTTACGTATACTCACTGTCATAAGCAGGAAGCATTACTTCAAAGCAGGGGAAAATGAAAGTAAAACAGAATGCACCCACATCACCTGTGAAGGCTGTTGCTATGGCTGACTCACAAAGTCTAAATATTCATGCCGGAGGAGGAAAAGCAAGAGCCTTAATGATTGCCCAGCACCTAATAATGGCCAATTATAACTGACAAGAACCCTGGAACTGCCAACAGTGTTACAGTTATTTCCGTTAGTGGTCTTTGATTAGTTCCCTGAAGGCTGGAAGGATGGGTTAAACACATAGGGCCCTATCTTGGTGCTTGGTCTAAGCGCATGACGTAAAGTCCATTTAGGGCGTGTCCAAGTCCACTTTTGCTATTTTAACGGCGTGTTTTTTGGGCGCTAAGCACGGCGCAACGTCCAAATGGGCTGAACCTAGTCTCTTCATTAGTTATAGGTGTGTCTTGGGCGTGACATGCAATTAACTAATCAAAGTGTCATATCCCATTCCATTTAAAAGCCTGCTTTTCCACCTTGGCGGATTGCTTATGATGGTGAAACAGACATGCTCGTGCGTGTTTAGTGCGATCAAGGAATAGGCTATATGGATCAATAGTAGCCTATGATCAATATTATTCGAGCTAACCATTATGAGTTCCTGGTAATTCCTGACAGTGCTGTTTACAAAATATATGCGGTTAAATTTCGTTAAAAGCACCTGCAACAGCTGAGAATAAGCGACCAATTGCTTCCGTCTCACCTTAAAAAACGCCAAATTAGCCTGCTTGTTTAACGAATTTCGTTTGATTATGTAATGAACTCATGTTCAAGCTTCATCCGAAGTTCATTAGGCTACCTGCATTCTAATTTTGATTAATAACATAAATAGCGTTATTTTGCCTTAATGATGACACTAAATACAATAAATCTGTCAGGTTGGCAACCCATAAGTTCAGCATATTTTCCCTTGTTTTATAATGTCCTGCTTATGGAAATGTGAGCAACCTGTTTTACTGGTAGCGTCATACTTTAAAACGATCCACTTTCCCAGGAAGACCATGAAAAGTGCGATTTACAGCAGGGGAAACAGACCTGCTCCTGTAAAGCGCACATGCAGATAATGGAATTAAAATGAATTGTAAATTAATTGTGTAACGTGCTGCAAATTTAGTTTCTAATTAGACGCTTAGTTCTCTTTAAAATCTTTTGTTCAGTTATGGAATAACAGGTGAAATCAGCGGGGTTTTAATAAGCTGAGGGTATGGAAACCTTGTCACTGTAATTTAAAAAATATGAAGGACGAAGAATAGCTAAGGTTACAATTCAGTTATAGGCTATCGAAAAAACCTTATGCACAGCGAGTCCGCTGTAGCCTAGGCTATTTGAAAAACAATAAAAGCAATATTCACTGGACAAGGTTTTGAACTTTTTTCAGTCACAAACCATTCTATTTACTTACAGGCTGTATTCCTAGATAAACAGAGCTGTATTGTAATGACATCTGAAGCGCATTTTCAGAACTCAAATGTCCGTCTATTGCAGTGCACGTGTTTGCCATTGAATGACAATTCACGCATTAGGTGCAAATGACAATTTGCGCATTAGGCTTGATATAGGTGTTATCAGCTCCTTTTTAATCGATAGCCATTGTCACGTACCATCGCACATCGCCTGGATGTTGATGGACTGGGCTGAGAGCAATGTAATGTGGCATCGTTTCCCTTTGCTGAGGGAAAGGTATGTGGACCTATGGAACCTTTTATTATTATGCATTTTGATATAGCCTACACAATAATAATATTTCACATTGTGATCTAGATATTTTAGTCATGCTTGTGCGCGCCCCTGTGCGCCTATGTAGACGCACTTATATGCGCCGTTAAAATAACATGTAAACAACTGCGACATGACTTTAGACCAGGTTTGTGGTGGTTCTAGCGCAAGCGCTTTCTGCTGGCTCAAGATAGCAATACGCCAAAAATAATCCTGGCCACTCCTCATCTGAAGACCAACACGCCCAGTTCACTTGCAACGGGCGCAAGAATGCATGGTAGTTAAAGGACGTAAGCGTTAGGCGTTATAATGAACCTAGCGCCGGGTGTAAGATAGCAAAGACACTTGCGTTTGGGTTAGCGCCGCTTTGCGCCGGGTGTAAGATAGGGCCCATAGTTTTAAAGTATTTAATATATTGGTTCATTTCTTTCTTGAAGCTTTCTTATTGCTGTTAGAATGAATTGAAAGCCATTGATGTAGACTATTTGGATTTTTTTTTTTAAATGCATGAAGTGATTTACTTAGTGTTCCTTGCTATATCCTGGATAGCTGTCTTTCATTGCAGTTAACCTATCACTAAGGTGGACCCCAATCCTGTTGCTAACATTAAGAAAGGTGCATTTTGATGTGGTGGTCTCACATAAACAGTGCATAAAATCCCTAGTGGATAAAGTATCTTGATAAATCTAAGCCTACTTCTTAATCTCCAACTTTGGAGTTGGTCTTCAGGGACTTCTCGGTAGTGAGTCAGGGTGACCTGAGTCATTAGTCACTGCTATCGTTCATTTACTTGGCTGCAGCAGGCCTTTGCTTGCAAAAGAAAAGCAAGCTAGAATTTCAAGTCTTATTGCACTTCTATTGTCAGCCATTTAGAAATTACTCAATGGCAGCAGGATGGCTCATCCTGTTGAGGCACTGTTCCAATGCATGGGTGGGCCACATGGTCTGGTTTTGAATCTGGACTGTGGTTTTGAATGTGATTGTGGCCCTCAGCTACAGGGCAACGTGCAATTGCTGCAATTGCCCCCCCCCCCCCAGGGAAGGACAGTGTCAGTTGGCAGTGTCTCATTGCCCATTAGTGACCCCCTCTGGTTGATTAGGTGCCTGTGGTCTACCTGTTGAGCTGCAGGTGAAGTGTCTTCCTCCAACTCATAGCTGAGTGATCTCAACTTGGAGACTGTGGTGCGATAAGAAGTGGTGGCTGACATCATGTACTTAGGAGATCAGCATATGCTTGTCTACATTCATAGTGACTTTGGATAGCACGGTTTCCTCCTCTTTTTGTGTTGGATGCAGCATTTACTACTTTATACATGTATATATTACACTATTGATCATTTGTACTTAAGTCCAATAATGCGCGGAAGAGTATGCCAGATCATGTGGATACAGGGTTCAACGTTAAGGATTTTTCTCACTTGATCAATCGGGCAAGTAGGTCTGAAACTGTAATGGGGCGTGACGTGTGAGATGGGAGGAGCCAAACGCAGCAAGGGGAATCATTAAGCCCTTAGGCCACTAAGGCGGGATACCCGCAGATAAGGGAGGAGACAAGACAAGGAACACAAACACACCACAGACGCTACTAACCGGCTAACTGTCAAACGCTAAGTAGAGCGCAAGGACAGGAATCTGAACAGCCAGACATAATACGCGCCCTGTCTCGGCAACGAGACAAATCAGAACGGGCGAGTAGCGTAAAGGCAAACATAAAACAATAAACAAACACCGCAAAATAATACGATGGTAAGAGAGGAGGCGAACAGGAACAGAGATTTAACGTTCCCATGGCGAGATAAATAGGCTCGCAGTCAAATGAATTAAACCAAGAGGGTAAACACCCGATCTCCCAGGAGAGAAACATTTTACAGGTGAGCCGACGAAGCACTGTCGTCCCATAACTTTATTATCCACAGACTAACGCAAGCTTAAATTGGAACAACCGCCCTAGCCTCTCGGTAAAGGAATGAATGAAAACGAGGCGAAATGGAACAGAGATTTAACGTTCCATGGCGATATAAAAAGGCTCGCAGTCCAATGCATAAAACCAAGAGGGTAAACACCCGATCTCCCAGGAGAGAGAAACATTTTACAGGTGAGCCAACAGAGCACCGTCGTCCCATAACTTTACTATGCACAGACTAACGCAAGCTAAAATGGAACAACCGCCCTAGCCTCTCAATAAACGAATAAATTAAACGAGGCGAAATGGAACCGAGATTTAACATTCCATGGCTAGTTTAATAAGTAGCAGTCAAATGCAGAAAGCAAAGCGGTAAACACCCGATCTCCCAGGAAGGAGAAACATTTTACAGGTGAGCCGAACGGAGCACCGTCGTCCCATAACTACTATCCAAAAGACTCACGCAAACTTAGATTGGAACAACCGCCCTAGCCTCTCAGTAAAGGAATGAATGAAAACGAGGCGAAATGGAACAGAGATTTAACGTTCCATGGCGATATAAAAGGCTCGCAGTCCAATGCATAAAACCAAGAGGGTAAACACCCGATCTCCCAGGAGAGAGAAACATTTTACAGGTGAGCCGAACGGAGCACCGTCGTCCCATAACTTTACTATGCACAGACTAACGCAAGCTAAAATGGAACAACCGCCCTAGCCTCTCAATAAACGAATAAATGAAACGAGGCGAAATGGAACAGAGAGCTAACGTTCCGATGCTATATAAAGACACGCGCAGTCACACACAAACACGTCCACAACAACGCCCAAGCTCCATATAAAGAGACACACCCGGAGAACGAAACAGAACAACAGTTCCAAACAAAATCGTCCCGCAGGTAAAAAGGACGTACAGGACGGCTGCAACAAAAGACCTACGCAAAATAGCACGACAGCCTCAATATAAATAAAAACCCTGAGTCACAACAAAGGGGAACGTAGTCCACGAGAAGGACAACAGGGAATAAACGTACCAAGCTACTTACTGGCTCACCGTAAAACGGAATTGAGTAGAAGCAAAACGCCAGGTCTCTAAGAAAACCAAACAGGCGAAAATGGAACAATGAGCTGCTACTCTATACTTCTACGAGCTAATAACTAAGTAGAAGCGAAACGCCTGATCTCCCAATGGGAAGACATGTGCCGAAAGGCGAGCAGAACTACTGTTCTGAACAAAATCGCCAAAAACTCCATACACGGAGGAAACGCACAAATAAAGGCAAAATAGAGCAGAGATTAACGGTCCCAAACTCCTACGAGATAACCAACCACCAAGCCAGCAAGAAATAAGCCCTGCCTCAACTAAGAGACGTTAACAATAGGCGAGTAGCCAAAAACGGTACGAGAACTCACAGCCAACAATACACCACAGTACAAGACAAATAACAATAAATGTCGAAGCACCGAACGAAGGGAACGGTAGGCTTATATAACTCAGGTGACCACGCAACAGGTGTAAAAGCTTAACCAGAAACTCCCCCAACTCAGCAGGGCGGAGCAACATCTACCAACAGGGCAGCGCCCTCACGTGGCCACTGAGGAAAACGACCGCATAGGACCACAGGGTCCAAAACCATGACAGGACCCCCCTTCTAAGGGGCGACCCAGGCGACCCCAAAAATAAAACCATGCGGAGTTCCTCAAGAGAAATACCGACAAAATAAATACAAAATATTTTATTTATTTATTTATTTTTTGGAAGGGAAGGGAGGGTGGGACTAAGGGTGAGGAGGGTGTGGAACTAACTAGTGCCTGGCTAAAGCACCCTGGAGAAAATAATCAGCACCCTGGTGCCTAGCTACCTACCCAAAACCTTACTATAGCCTATCTTTTCTTCATGAGGCGTGCCAGACAAGAGGTGACTTTAAACGCTGAACTCAAGGGCAATGGCCTACAAACCGAGACCAAAGCCCTTGAAGCGTGCCCCTGACAGGGATAAAATCCCCACCCAGGATTACCCCGAAAATAAAAAAGGCAAAATAATAAAGTAGTGGGCCGCTGGGAAACCAAAAGAGATTAACTGGCTCACTCGGCGCCTACCTACCAGGGTAGCTGAAAAACAAAAGAAACCCCCAGGTGCTAACAAAAACCAAGACAAACTACAAACAGTTGGCCACCAAAAACCCCCCTAGTAAAAAAAAAATTCCCCTAAAAAGCCGCTGGCCCCGGTAATGGCTTCGACATTCTGTAATGGGGCGTGAAGTGTGAGATGGGAGGAGCCAAACGCAGCAAGGGGAATCATTAAGCCCTTAGGCCACTAAGGCGGGATACCCGCAGATAAGGGAGGAGACAAGACAAGGAACACAAACACACCACAGACGCTACTAACCGGCTAACTGTCAAACGCTAAGTAGAGCGCAAGGACAGGAATCTGAACAGCCAGACATAATACGCGCCCTGTCTCGGCAACGAGACAAATCAGAACGGGCGAGTAGCGTAAAGGCAAACATAAAACAATAAACAAACACCGCAAAATAATACGATGGTAAGAGAGGAGGCGAACAGGAACAGAGATTTAACGTTCCCATGGCGAGATAAATAGGCTCGCAGTCAAATGAATTAAACCAAGAGGGTAAACACCCGATCTCCCAGGAGAGAGAAACATTTTACAGGTGAGCCGACGAAGCACTGTCGTCCCATAACTTTATTATCCACAGACTAACGCAAGCTTAAATTGGAACAACCGCCCTAGCCTCTCGGTAAAGGAATGAATGAAAACGAGGCGAAATGGAACAGAGATTTAACGTTCCATGGCGATATAAAAAGGCTCGCAGTCCAATGCATAAAACCAAGAGGGTAAACACCCGATCTCCCAGGAGAGAGAAACATTTTACAGGTGAGCCAACGGAGCACCGTCGTCCCATAACTTTACTATGCACAGACTAACGCAAGCTAAAATGGAACAACCGCCCTAGCCTCTCAATAAACGAATAAATTAAACGAGGCGAAATGGAACCGAGATTTAACGTTCCATGGCTAGTTTAATAAGTAGCAGTCAAATGCAGAAAGCAAAGCGGTAAACACCCGATCTCCCAGGAAGGAGAAACATTTTACAGGTGAGCCGAACGGAGCACCGTCGTCCCATAACTACTATCCAAAAGACTCACGCAAACTTAGATTGGAACAACCGCCCTAGCCTCTCAGTAAAGGAATGAATGAAAACGAGGCGAAATGGAACAGAGATTTAACGTTCCATGGCGATATAAAAGGCTCGCAGTCCAATGCATAAAACCAAGAGGGTAAACACCCGATCTCCCAGGAGAGAGAAACATTTTACAGGTGAGCCGAACGGAGCACCGTCGTCCCATAACTTTACTATGCACAGACTAACGCAAGCTAAAATGGAACAACCGCCCTAGCCTCTCAATAAACGAATAAATGAAACGAGGCGAAATGGAACAGAGAGCTAACGTTCCGATGCTATATAAAGACACGCGCAGTCACACACAAACACGTCCACAACAACGCCCAAGCTCCATATAAAGAGACACACCCGGAGAACGAAACAGAACAACAGTTCCAAACAAAATCGTCCCGCAGGTAAAAAGGACGTACAGGACGGCTGCAACAAAAGACCTACGCAAAATAGCACGACAGCCTCAATATAAATAAAAACCCTGAGTCACAACAAAGGGGAACGTAGTCCACGAGAAGGACAACAGGGAATAAACGTACCAAGCTACTTACTGGCTCACCGTAAAACGGAATTGAGTAGAAGCAAAACGCCAGGTCTCTAAGAAAACCAAACAGGCGAAAATGGAACAAAGAGCTGCTACTCTATACTTCTACGAGCTAATAACTAAGTAGAAGCGAAACGCCTGATCTCCCAATGGGAAGACATGTGCCGAAAGGTGAGCAGAACTACTGTTCTGAACAAAATCGCCAAAAACTCCATACACGGAGGAAACGCACAAATAAAGGCAAAATAGAGCAGAGATTAACGGTCCCAAACTCCTACGAGATAACCAACCACCAAGCCAGCAAGAAATAAGCCCTGCCTCAACTAAGAGACGTTAACAATAGGCGAGTAGCCAAAAACGGTACGAGAACTCACAGCCAACAATACACCACAGTACAAGACAAATAACAATAAATGTCGAAGCACCGAACGAAGGGAACGGTAGGCTTATATAACTCAGGTGACCACGCAACAGGTGTAAAAGCTTAACCAGAAACTCCCCCAACTCAGCAGGGCGGAGCAACATCTACCAACAGGGCAGCGCCCTCGCGTGGCCACTGAGGAAAACGACCGCATAGGACCACAGGGTCCAAAACCATGACAGAAACTTGCCCCAATTTCTACATGCACGGATATGGCATAGTTTATAAACCGTAAAAAAAACCACAGAGCTTATATATTAAACTTTTACTTATAAACTATTTTATTGAAGAATACACAATAAATAAACATCCTAAATATTGTGCTTAAAATATCAGTTTAACCTTAAATAAACGTATGGACAATAACTGTTTTTGCAACTTTTAAACTCATTTTCCCAACATCCCATGAATGATAAGAGTAATACTCTGACGGCACCTAAAAACAGATCACCAATGTTCAATTCAGTTGTCTCGTGGTCATTCTGTCAGTTGACTTGTTCAACTGTGAAAAGACTAAAAAGACTATCAGGTCAATATTTTCACTGGATACTCTGTATATCCCGCCTTATAACTTAAAAGTCCCAGTTTTTTGGTGAAAGGTTTAAATGGATTCTGAAGATTTCAGGCTCCAATCATGTTAACGGAGATGAGCGTAGGGTAACATATGGGTAGCAAATAACAATTTTTGCTAAAGGCTACTTCTGACGTAATTTACATAGCAACTGTATGCCCAGATCACAATCAATCACGATTCAGAAAATATATAACTTTTAAAGATTAATTCCATCTTCTACTGGGACTTCTTCTGTGTCACTGACCACAATCGACGCTTTCACTTTTACCATTCGTTTGAACAAGTAACATTTAGAAGTCAATTTCTTTATGGATTAGTGCTATTCGTTTCTGATAGCTTCATCATTCTAGCCTCATACGGCGATGAATAAAGGTTAACAACAGACTAGCATTTCATTCTTGTAAGTTTTATCACCACTGCGGTGATGTAAATAAAGTCAACAGACTACGTTTTCTGTCAGAAATGTATTGTCGAGCTCACGTGCATTGACTGCTGCCTACGTTCTAAACTACTAAAGCTCCGGTTTGCCCTTCCTGCCGCCGCTGAGCCAAAGATCCACTTCTTTCTCTCTGCCTGCGCACCTCGGTGACTGGTAGCTAGCAATTGGTCAAGAATCTTACTCTTTTAATGCTATGATTAGTCTCTTTCCTTTTTTACAGAACCACGTCTCTCTCACACACACACTGCTGCTGTGCTTGCTTGCATGCGGGCGGGGTACATACAGAACCCAGAGATTTTGCAAACTGAAATTATGAATTTGTTCTGAATCCTCACTTGCCCACTCGGGCAGGTCACTGGTCGGTTTTACGTGCCCGGCACATGCTTTTACTTGCCCCGGGCAATCGGGCAACCATTAATGTTGAACCCTGGGATACCTTGCTGTCTCTACACAGCAGGCAAAACCCCTTCTGTCCCTTGTGTTTCAATCCAGCTCCGAGTCAACATCATTACAAGTGTAATGACAAACTGTATTGGACTCAGCCTTAGTCTCAAACTGTTACTTAAAAAGGTCAGAAACCCAATCCATTTCCTCAATCACCAATAAATGGCATTCCTCAGCCATGTTTGTGCCAGTAATTGAGGAACACACAACTTATACACATACACAATCTTCACATGACACCTGTGTTAGGTGCCAAACAATAGGAAATGGAAAAGTGACAGCAGGAGATTGAAGGATGAACAATGGCTGACAGGCTAGAGGTGGTCTCTGAGTCTTCCGTGACCTTCCATTTTGTGTGCATTTAATCTTGTCGGGGGGATGATACTATAACCTGAAATGGGAATTATTGGTGCTATATCGCACGCACACACACACACACACACACACACACACACACACACACACACACTAATAGTTTTACAGTTAAAACTGTAAGATAGAGTGGCAGGGGAGGGTATGGTGAGTTGGAGAGAGGGTGCAAGAAATAAATGTAAGTGAGTTGGGATAAGTCCATTTTGCAAGATTAGTAGACTCCCATACAGATTATGTACAAGTCATACCTTTAGATTCATTCTGTGTTAGATGATTAAATTGTTCTTTATTCCATACTGCCAGAACATCAAAATCTTTGAATATAGCGTATGGCTGTGCGGGTGTGATACCATTTCCAGTGAACAGTCAGTGCATATAATTGTGTTCTCAAGTTGTTTTCAGGATCTAATAGATTTTGTGAAGCTGCGACAAGTTCAAGCCACAAGTAGCATTGTAATTCTATGTCTGCTGATCATAATGTAACATAGTGTTTGGAAATTTAAGCTTTGATATTCATATGGTAGCAGAGGATTGTATTTGTTTTTGCTGTGAACTGCTTTTTAGTTTTTCCTGCTTCCAGTGAAAATATTGACTTGACAGTCTTTCAGAATTCTGACAGTCGAACAAGTCAACTGACAGAATGACTGTGAGACTGTAACGTTCCGTTCCCTTCCTGTCCGTTTTCCGTGTTTTCCCTGCTGCTGCAGTCTGGGCGTCTTCCTCTGTCTTGTTCGTTTGATTATCACTTTAGTTTCCGCCTATCGCTCTCCCCACTCGTTGCATGCATTCCTCACCTTTGTGTTTAGCAATCACTCCCGGTTATTTTCCACACCTGTGCCTCATTCATTCTTTTATTCCCTGCACTATTTAAACCCCCGTCTGGTTGCTAGTCGGCGCCAGTTCGTTAACTAACCTTCCTAGTTAAAGTCATTTCACGTTTCTGGTCCGGTGTTCTGCTGTTCGCTTGGTGTAACTTGCTTACCTGTTCTGCGGTTTGGTAGCTATCCTCCCGTAACATTCGCTGTTGCATGCTACTTAACTTGTCTCCCTTCAATCTCCAGACGCCGTGGTTTCAGCTCCCCTGCAGCAGTGTTTGTTTCCCTGTATGTTGTGTGAGTGTGTTGCGGTACCTCCAACTCCAGCTCGGGTCTAGATCCGCTGCCAAGTCCTGCCTGGCTAACTCACTCTGTCGTTCCTGTCCGGCCGTAGCTACCTCCTGTACTTCGGTTACGGTTCCAGGATCCCTGGAGTACAGCCGGCTCCTACGGGACCTACCCGAGCTACGCCTCACCTCCCAGCCCCGTCGGGTTTTCGCCAGCTACAACCCTGGCTGTCGTCTCACCTCCTTAAAAGACCTCCCGGTCGAAACCCTGTCTGCAGTACCCTGCTACTAACCTCTGCTTTCTGTCCTTGATCCAAGTAGACCGTCCGGTCCAGTTCCTGTTCTGTCCCGGAGAGAGATTCTCCGCCCGAATAAAGTCCAGTTTCGGCTTGGAACAATCGCGCCGTTCCAGTACCTGTACCTGAGTGGTTCACCCGGTCCAGTTCCAGTCCAGTCCCGGTGTATAGCCCACCATTCCGTGAGAGTCCAGTTCCGGCTTGGAACGTATTCCGTTCCAGCACCCGTTTCCTGAGTGGACCTCCCAGTCCAGTTCCAGTCCAGTTCCAGTCCAGTTCCAGTCCAGTGCCGGTGTGTTGTACACCTCCAGTTGAGTCCAGTTCCGGCTTGGAACAAGTTCCGTGCCGGCTCCCGTTTCCTGAGTGGACCTCCCGGTCCAGTTCCGGTCCTGACCCGGTGCTAACTCCTCCACCTACCCTATCCAGTTCCGGCTTGGAACTGTTGGGCACTCCCTGCACCCAGTCCGGCTTGGACTTCCAGTCCTGCACCCTTTCGGTTCCGGCTTGGAACCCAACCCTGGTTTAAAGTCCAGCTCCGGCTTGGAGCAGTCCGTATCGGACTACATTTATGTTCTGTGTATTTATTGTTTGACTTTCCTGTACAGCTTTGGGACTACCCCAACGCGCTTAATAAATACCCCCTTTTCTTGAATCTGCCTCCTGTCGTTGCACTTGGGTTCGTCCCGTATCAGGATCGTAACAGAACGAACTGCCAAAAGCATGGACCCAGCCGACCTGGAACAGATTCGCCACGCCTTCTCCTGCCAAACTGCGGTCAGCGACCAACAGGGCCGTCGTTTGGATGATGTTTTGGAAGTACTAAGGGGCATCACGGAGCAGGTAGCTCAACTTTCGCTTCATCAGCCGCTACCCGCGGATTCCTGTGGGCCCAATTCCTCCCGCTCCTGAACCACCTCCGGAGGCTCCGGTTCCCACTTCAAGCCGGGAGCCCCGAGTGCAACACCCCGAGTTATATCGCGGGGGGTTGGGGAGATGTCGTGAATTTTTAATGAAGTGTGACATAGTGTTCCGTATGCAGCCCACCTCCTTCGCCTCTGACTCCTGTAAGATCGCGTTCATCATGAGCAGCTTGGGAGGAAGTGCCCTGGAGTGGGCTACATCCATCTGGGACAGCCAGGCTCCGTTGTGCAGCAACTTTGCAGCCTTTACCGCTGAGATGCGGCGCGTGTTTGATCACCCTACCTGCGGGCGAGACGCTACCCAACGTCTGCTCCAAGTTCGTCAAGGCAATCGCAGCGTCGCAGAGATGGCCATTCAGTTCCGCACCCTCGCCGCGGAGTCCGGATGGAATGACACCTCCCTTCAGGGGGCTTTCCGCCAAGCTCTTAGCGAGGAACTCAAGGACCAGCTTGCTACTCGGGAGGAGTCCAACTCTCTCAATAGTCTCATTAGCCTCGCCATTGCTATAGATAATCGTCTCCGTATCCGGGCCCGTGAGCGGGGAAGAAACTCCGGGCGTCATCTACCCTCCGACACTCTTAACGTACGCCACCAGCCTCCCTCTGGTCTTCTCCTTCCCCTCCCTGTCCCGGGCCCGTCTTGGAGTCACATTGGCGTGGACTTCGTCACCGGTCTGCCGTTGTCAGAAGGTAACACCGTTATTCTGACAATAGTGGACCGGTTCTCCAAGGCGGTTCACTTTGTTCCCCTCCCTAAACTCCCGTCTGCCCTTGAGACCGCTGAGCTCTTGGTGTTGCATCTGGTCAGGCTGCACGGGATCCCCTCAGACATTGTGTCTGACCGTGGGCCCCAGTTCTCCTCCCGGGTTTGGAAGGCGTTCTGTGTAAGCCCCGGGTGCCTCGGCTAGTTTTATCTTCTGGTTTTCATCCCCAGTCTAATGGCCAGGGAGAGAGGGCGAACCAGGGACCTGGGGGCCGCCCTGCGGTGCGTCACTGTTCGTAATCCCGCCTCTTGGAGCCGTTTTCTCCCCTGGGTTTGAGTATGCTCACAACTCCTTAAATGTGCTTCTACAGGGTTATCTCCTTTCGAATGCTCGTTAGGTTATCAACCCCCTCTCCTGTCGGCCCAGGAGGCTGAGGTAGCTGTCCCCTCTGTTAAATCTCATCTCCTTAGATGTAAACGCATGTGGAGGCTTACGCGCACCGCACTCCTTCGCTCCAATTCCCGTTCCCAACGTCTGGCGGACCTTCACAGGACCGCAGCCCCGCAGTATAGGGCCGGTCAGCAGGTCTGGCTTTCTACCTCTAATATTTCCCTTCCCTCCTCCTCCAAGAAACTCCAGCCCCGCTTTATTGGTCCCTTTCCTATCATTTGTTTGGTTAATCCAGTTTCTGTTAAACTTTCCCTCCCTGCCTCCCTCAAAGTTTACCCTGTTTTTCATGTCTCCCAAATTAAGCCTGTCTCCTCCAGCCCCCTCAGTACACCCACCATCCCTCCGCCTCCTGTCCGGGTTATCGACGACGCCCCGGCCTACACGGTTAACCGTGTTATTGATATCCGCCGTAAGGGCCGGGGTTTCCAATACCTCGTCGACTGGGAGGGATATGGTCCTGAGGAGCGGTCGTGGCTCCACAAGAGCCTCATTCTGGATCACTCGCTCATCCTGGATTTCCACAGACTGTTCCCTGATAAAACCAGGCCTCCTGGTACGCCAGGTGGCGTACATTGAGGGGGGGGTACTGTAACGTTCCGTTCCCTTCCTGTCCGTTTTCCGTGTTTTCCCTGCTGCTGCAGTCTGGGCGTCTTCCTCTGTCTTGTTCGTTTGATTATCACTTTAGTTTCCGCCTATCGCTCTCCCCACTCGTTGCATGCATTCCTCACCTTTGTGTTTAGCAATCACTCCCGGTTATTTTCCACACCTGTGCCTCATTCATTCTTTTATTCCCTGCACTATTTAAACCCCCGTCTGGTTGCTAGTCGGCGCCAGTTCGTTAACTAACCTTCCTAGTTAAAGTCATTTCACGTTTCTGGTCCGGTGTTCTGCTGTTCGCTTGGTGTAACTTGCTTACCTGTTTCTGCGGTTTGGTAGCTATCCTCCCGTAACATTCGCTGTTGCATGCTACTTAACTTGTCTCCCTTCAATCTCCAGACGCCGTGGTTTCAGCTCCCCTGCAGCAGTGTTTGTTTCCCTGTATGTTGTGTGAGTGTGTTGCGGTACCTCCAACTCCAGCTCGGGTCTAGATCCGCTGCCAAGTCCTGCCTGGCTAACTCACTCTGTCGTTCCTGTCCGGCCGTAGCTACCTCCTGTACTTCGGTTACGGTTCCAGGATCCCTGGAGTACAGCCGGCTCCTACGGGACCTACCCGAGCTACGCCTCACCTCCCAGCCCCGTCGGGTTTTCGCCAGCTACAACCCTGGCTGTCGTCTCACCTCCTTAAAAGACCTCCCGGTCGAAACCCTGTCTGCAGTACCCTGCTACTAACCTCTGCTTTCTGTCCTTGATCCAAGTAGACCGTCCGGTCCAGTTCCTGTTCTGTCCCGGAGAGAGATTCTCCGCCCGAATAAAGTCCAGTTTCGGCTTGGAACAATCGCGCCGTTCCAGTACCTGTACCTGAGTGGTTCACCCGGTCCAGTTCCAGTCCAGTCCCGGTGTATAGCCCACCATTCCGTGAGAGTCCAGTTCCGGCTTGGAACGTATTCCGTTCCAGCACCCGTTTCCTGAGTGGACCTCCCAGTCCAGTTCCAGTCCAGTTCCAGTCCAGTTCCAGTCCAGTGCCGGTGTGTTGTACACCTCCAGTTGAGTCCAGTTCCGGCTTGGAACAAGTTCCGTGCCGGCTCCCGTTTCCTGAGTGGACCTCCCGGTCCAGTTCCGGTGCTAACTCCTCCACCTACCCTATCCAGTTCCGGCTTGGAACTGTTGGGCACTCCCTGCACCCAGTCCGGCTTGGACTTCCAGTCCTGCACCCTTTCGGTTCCGGCTTGGAACCCAACCCTGGTTTAAAGTCCAGCTCCGGCTTGGAGCAGTCCGTATCGGACTACATTTATGTTCTGTGTATTTATTGTTTGACTTTCCTGTACAGCTTTGGGACTACCCCAACGCTTAATAAATACCCCCTTTTCTTGAATCTGCCTCCTGGTCGTTGCACTTGGGTTCGTCCCGTATCAGGATCGTAACAGAGACAACTGAATTGAACAGTGGTGATCTGTTTTTAGGTGCCCTCAGAGTATTACTCTTATAATAGATGGGATGGGATGTTAGGAAAATGATGGGATGGGATGTTAGGAAAATGAGTTTCAAAGTTGCATAAACAGTTATTGTCCATACGTTTATTTAAGGTAAAACTGATATTTTAAGCACAATATTTAGGATGTTTATTTATTGTGTATTTTTCAATAAAATAAAAAGTTTCAAAATAAAAGTTTAATATATAAGCTCTGTGGTTTTTTTTTTACGGGTTTATAAACTACGCCATATCCGGGCATGTAGAAATTGAGTTTGAGCAAATTTCAGACCTACTTGCCCGATTGGGCAAGTGAGAAAAATCCTATCACAAGCAAAATTCACACAACGAAAATCAAGTAAACATTGTACAAGCTTGCAGGAAAAAGAAAAGTGCAATCTTCCTACGTCAAATAATCTTTCAGAATAATTACTTTTTTGTACTTGTAATGAATGTGTATCAGTAATTGCTCAGTAACCATAAGAATTAACACAAATTCCAAGGTAAAATTAATTTATGCTTTAAAGAAAGCGCTTTATTATGTATATCTTTGTGAGGCACCTTCGACAAATTCAAATGTATTATTTAAGAATAGAAAAACAGTTTCCTAAAGATTCCCAGACTTTGTACTGCTGTGACATAATTTTGACTTTCTTCAATTATTATATTATGTATGATTATAATACATAAATAATGCATAATCTTAATGATGGGAATAGGCCAATGAGCCTGTCTTGGCTCATTGTTTGCCTTTGATTTAGAATGAATCTATCTATCACTGTGTCCAGTTCTCTGACATCGGTACAAATGCCAATAAGTATTTTCACAAGCAGCTCTGGTAGAATGCCATTAATTACCAGAATGTTCCATCTTCTAACAGGCAGCTTCATTAGCTTCATTCCACTTCACAAATTCCAAACACCATTAACAACTGCATAAAAGTACATAAGATATACAGTAGGCCTATTGATGTACTGTAAACCATATAAAGTATAATCTGCATCCCAAATATAGAAGACGCAGTGTAGTGTGTATGTTATTACTAGATCTCTTGCAAATATGATATCTCATTGTCATTTAATGCACCGCAGTTCAGTCTTGCAATTAAAAATTTGCATTTGAAAATGGAACCCAGTGAATATGTTTGTTTGGCAACACAGTACCAGTCCTCTTCACTCATGTTTGGACTCTGCTTGTGCAGGAAGGTGCTGAAGGAGATTCCTGTTGGTGACCTCAACCCCAATGAGACAGTGCAGGCCAACCTGGAGGCCCAGCTCCTTTCTCAGCTCCACCACCCTGCCATTTTGAAATTCTTTGCCAGCTTCCTGGAGAGGGACACTTTCTGCATAATAACTGAGTACTGTGAGGTAAAATGCCTTTTCCCTTCTCCGGTTTACATGATTGGTTAGATGTTGCTCCACTACAGCGGGACAAGCCCCATGTTGTCTTGGTAAGTTTGTAGAGTTTCTACTGCTGATGTGACAGTTTCACCAGAGAACTTATTTTCCCTGTAAATAAGGCAACATTTTGAGAGCAGCGATATATTTGCAGTTTATTGGAACGGTATGTAAAATGTGCCTAAAAGCAGAAAGCAGTGATTTGTAAATTATTTTTTACATATATTTAATTGAAAATAGTAGAAAGAAAAGATATCTAATGTTTTACCTTATCAACTTTATAGAGTTTTGTAAATATACGCTAATTCCAAATTTGATGCCTGCAACACATTCCAAAAAAGTTGGGACAGGGGCAAAAAAAAGACTGGGAAGTTCAAAAAACACCTATATGGAACATTCCACAGGTAAACAGGTGATGCTATCATGACTGGATATAAAAGGATATCTTATTTTCAGGTACTCTTACAAGCAATAATATCACCTTTCTGCATTTGAATGGATCTCTATCGGAATTTGGGGGTGGGACTCGATTAAGCTGTAAATTACACAGTAATAGTATGGAACCTATGGTTGGCTAAATGGCTGTAAGTCATCAAGGGTCTGAGCCAGGCCAAATGCCAGAATGGCCGGTCTGATTTTCTACTGTTTTGGGCCGGTGTAGCGTAGGCTACAATTCTTCCCAGCGTATAATTTTCCCAGCGGATACTTTCAGGTCCGTCACTCGAACAGGACAAATAACCAACCACTGCTCAACTCCAAGCGGGAAGTTGAGCAATGTCCAATCAGATAACAACTTCGTTGTGCACGTTTATGAAAAAACGAGCTATCTTTTTGAACCCATCCGTGGTCAGTAGCTAGCATTCGTGCTATGTAATGTCAGTGTAGAACTCGCTAATAATGTTTATTTACAGGCCAATTGATCATTGAACTTTGTATGAAGTTGATTTTATAGGCAAGCGAGCTCTGCGACATCAAACTTGGACTGTGCATGTGAGAGTCTGTTCGGTCACCATAAACTTGAGCTAGTAGCCTATACAATCACATGCCGCTACTGGAGTAGTGTATTAATACATACTAAAGACTAAATAGTTTCCAATGTTTGTTGGTGAAATATAGCATCTCCAGTGGTTAAATAATAATTAGCATGGAATAGCCTATATAAACGAAATACATCTCGCCTGTCTCAGACCTTTCTTGCGGGAGTTCTGGATCTCTCTCGTGTAAAAGTGACTCGTTTCCTCTCGCGTTTTCGACCGACTTTTGTGCACAACGGCGCCTCATAGGTCTGAGGTATCAAACGAGCCTCAACCCATCACTCTGCTGCCAGATATGCAGTAGATATGGATGGATCACTTTATGGGTTGTTTCTCTGACTCATTTTCCCATTGAACTCTATGGAAAAATAAGACGGGAGAAGCAACCCTTCAAGTGATCCATCCACTTTGTTTTACTTGCACTCAACCAAGTGCCATTGTATTATGCATGTATTAAAATAGTTAATAGCCATTTTGGTGTTCCTCTCTGTGGCTCCAATGACCGTACCACTTTTCTGAAGTGTAGAGCAGTTATTGTACTGTAGGATATCTAATATTTCCCCCCTTCTCTCTATCTCCTTCTCTCTCTCTCATTCTCAACCCCCCATCAAAGATAAGCCAGTCTGTCATAAATGACTCCTCTCCCCCCCCCTCCCCCACACCTTAACCCAATCAGGACAGGGATGGTCTTCCTGTGGAGGTATTTTATGAGTGTACCGCAGAAAAAGAAGTTAGTCAATTGTGGAGTTTGTGTGAAGAAGTCATTCTTTTTGGTTCCTCGTGCGTTTCCTTTTGTTCCTGTTCCGCTGGAGGGTAAATAATTTGACAATTTTTGGCTTATCTCTCTCTTTTCTGGTATATTTCCTAATTAATGTCTGGTTTAATGTCTTCACTTTTGTGAATTATAAGTAGTCAGCCTACAATCCTTTGTGAATGTATGATTCCCAGTCATTATTCTAATTGAATGTTTTCATTTAATAAAATTACTTAATCTCAAGACCTGATTTAGACTTTGTTTTGGCTTGTTAGTTGATCCACCAGGTTACTGTTCGACTTACCTATTAACGAATTTGGCGATTTAATTGATGATTGTAATTTTTAATAATAATAATAAAATTAAATCACGTAAAACTTATTTTGAATGTAGGTTAAGTGAGGGGTTCTAGCACGCAATATCGCTTGTGTTCAGTATTCAGAGTGCCGAACGTTTTAACAAGGGTATTGACTGTTGGAACCGCTGGATTCAGAAAATACACATTTTACCTAGTCCTCACTTACCCGACAGTACCATGCTGCACTTGAAACTTATTCTATGCATAATATCATTCAAAACATTCTATAAGGTACAGTCCATGGTTACATGTATGTCATTAAATGTTTACGGATGATGTTAAAATGAAACCTACAGAATAAACTGAGTGCTCTAAATATCTTATATGTAAATAAGCTTATAAGTGCTGCTATTTTGTTTTTTATAAAAGAATATTCTCCCTGGACCACAAATGACTATATGAAAAGACTTTATGATGTAACTGTTTGATGAAACTTGTGTTTGGCACATGTGGATTCACCTTTATCTTTCAAATGCTTTTGATTTCTGGAGGGTTCTGTAGCATGTGAAGCCCAGAGTGAATGATTGATCAGTGCTGCTCTCTCCTGCTCCTGCTCCTGCTCATCAAGCAAAATGGAGCTCCTATCTGGAGTTCAAAAAAGAAACTGGTCATTTTCCTTCTCTTTACTTTGCAAAGCATTTGGCATACAAATTGTCCCTTCTCATGCTAATGGACCTGACAGTCTTTGATCATCTCCCTATAGTTCAGGAATGATGCTGTGTAGTCCATTCCTTGAAGAGTAGGTTTGCATAATATTCCCCACCTGATGCAAAACCAAGAAATTCCTGGGTGTAAATTCACAACCCATCATAACAGCTGCCGCTGCTGTCGTCAGATGCTTTAACCACCCATGTCACCGAGGATCTCCCGTTGACAGTGATTTGCTTTACATCCCTTTCCTGTTTCCTCCCTGCTCAGTACAGTGACTCTGCCTGTGACTAAACTAACACCAAGCAGCTCAAATCCCAGAGGCCTTTGTTGCAGAACAGCTTTAGTCAAGCCTCAAGTTTTTTTTCTCCTCCGAAGTTTGCTGGTTTCAGATTGAGGGAAATCAGCTCAGCTCAGCTGGTGCTCCTTGTGCCCAGCATGGATTGCTGTTATTAGTATAAGGAAGTTCAATGTGTCATTCCTGCACAGACACACATTAGGCAATGACTCAATGTGCCAGATTTGATTATCTCTATGTACTCCTCACCCAAGTGGATACCCTCCAGTGACTTAACTGACAATGATAAAATGGTTATGTCACCGCTGGTTTTATCTACTATAGGTCCAGGAGTCACTTTATTATTCTCAAAGATTGTTCATCATACTTGGATGGTTTTGCCCACTGTAATAAAATCATGTTCTTAGACATCTTAAAATTGCAAAAAAGGGCATTATGCACACACGCACGCACGCACACACACACACACACACACACACACACACACACACTTACATACAGGTAGTGGGCAAAAAGGTGGAAACACCAATATAAAGTCACATAGGGTGTTGGGGTACCATGTGCCACTAGAATAGATTGTATCCACTAGGAATGCACATTCTGGCTTTTTTTCTTCACCGTTAATCAATCCTCATTAATCAATCATTAACCATTAACCAATAAGCATAAAACCAGGGCACAGTGAAGGTACATGTTTCTTCTTTAAGGTACAAATTTCCCAAATGTATCCTGAAAGTACAATAATGTTCTATTTGGGTATTTCAAGGAAAAAAGGTACAAATTAATGATGTATTGCTGGCTAGGGGTACAATTTTATGTACCTATGAGGTAACACCCCAGTGACAAGCGTTTGTGCCTTTTTAGGTACATTTTGTACCTTTTTTTCTGTGAGTGTATTACCATTTGCACACTAGCATGGCAGCATGTTGGGAACACTCCGGGCCAGCTGATTAAACTTTTCAATGGCCCCCAGGCCTGCTCCTGGTCCTGCTCATCAAGCAAAATGGAGCTACTATCTGGAGTTCAAAAAAGAAATCTAACGAAGAGGAGGAAAACTGGTCACTTTCCTTCTCTTTACTTTGCAAAGCATTTGGCATACAAATTGTCCCTTCTCATGCTAATGGACCTGACAGTCTTTGATCATCTCCCTATAGTTCAGGAATGATGCTGTGTAGTCCATTCCTTGAAGAGTAGGTTTGCATAATATTCCCCACCTGATGCAAAACCAAGAAATTCCTGGGTGTAAATTCACAACCCATCATAACAGCAGCCGCTGCTGTCATCAGATGCTTTAACCACCCATGTCACCGAGGATCTCCCGTTGACAGTGATTTGCTTTACGTCCCTTTCCTCTGTTTCCTCCCTGCTCAGTAGAGTGACTCTGCCTGTGACTAAACTAACACCAAGCAGCTCAAATCCCAGAGGCCTTTGTTGCAGAATAGTGATGTGCAGTTCGCGAACGAATCGGTATTTTTGAACGACTCTTTATGCTGAGTTGTCTGAGACGACTCGACAGTTCGAGGGAATCGTGCTTACCCACGGCTCTGGCTCTTAGCTCTGGCTCTTGACTCTACCTGCTTTCTACTACAACCTTATAACCTAGGTTGAGCAGCAGTAGTGATGCGCCCATTAAAATAGGTTGCACAAATCTGTTTTATAATCATTTACGAATACATTTTAATTTAATCTGACAAAATTGCACACATTTTTGTGAATTAGATAATCGCCCCAGCTCATTCCAAAGTGATTATTAGGCTACTACTGCTAACGGTTAAAAGATGTAGGCTCCCTACAGTCGCCTACTAGCCTATCCAACTCTCATCAGCACGAAATCAACTCGAATCAGCATCGTCAACCGTGGCAATATCCCACGGTTCCAGAGCCGTGACACAAACCAAAGTCCTTTTGAGTTTTAATAGAGAGCAAATGCTGTAGCCTACACCATTAATAGTCGGGTTTAGCCTACTTAGCGTCAGATCAACCAGAAACATTGACAAATGTATTCTGTTATATCTAGCCTAATGATAGTCCGAGATGCCTACTTTTTATTACGAAATTATTAGGCTACATGTGGCTGTTTGCAACCGAATTGCAGCATGAAACAGAATTAATATGCGATTGTGTTCAGCAAATAGGCTACTTCTTATTTAAAGTGGTGGCATTTTTATTTTTAACTCTTGACCAACAACAACAACAACAGTGAACAGATAAATACAATTTTGTATAATAGAATAAATAAATAGCCTAATGGTTGAAATAAACATATTTTATGGTGTCCAAATAAATCTTTACAAAATCTACTATTTAAAAGTAATAAACGAAACAGGCTCCTGTAGCCTCCCCCCCCCCGACACACACACACACATCAAGATCTGGTTTGTTTGTCGGATTTGGCTGGCTATCTCTCCTACACAGCCATCCATCCACCACATTTTCAGTAGGCTACTGGATTCTAGGATCTGATTTTAAAAAAAAAAGATTTATATTTGCATAGACTAATAAAATAGCTATAGCCTATGCAAATATAACCATTCAATGTCTATTCTTACATGTAATATCTAACGTTACAGTCAATGACCGACAGCGATATTTTACACTTCTGCTAGAATAACGGAGATGGGAAAGTTGTAGCCTAAATAAATGTAAACTGGATGCGATTGCAAACTAGCTTGAAAAGTAAGAGGGAGTGAACAGAAAACATTGAGCATAGGCTATTAGAAAATGAGTATCAATCAGGTGATGTACGTCTGAATAAAATATCAAAGCTGGTTTACCAACTTCATTTGCTACCAAACTCTGCTGTCTGAAACAGCTTCAAATTCCAGCTCGCGCTGCTGGGAGAAAAAGATGCGGCTCGGGTAGCTCAAAAGAATCTAACAGACGAACGGTCGCATACTGTAGCCCAGGGATTATTTACCGTCTTAAGCCACATTATGTTAGCAATAGCTATGCATGCCATGAAGAATAAAAGTCCAATATTCACATTGTGCTGTATTGTAAACAATTAAAAAGAGGGAAATTAAACTGATCAAATTAAAGAGGTGAATCAATAGGCTCATAACTGGTGAAACACATGGCCACTAAAACTAACCGTTTGGTAAATCATGAAGAATTGAAAGACAAAGCAAATGATAACGAGCCAAACCTGCATTGTGTTAATAAGTTTAAGGAAATAATTATGAAGGAACTTAAACTTGTGTTCAATTATGTAATTAGGAGCCTATTCACCTCAGTTGTTCTTTGTAATTGTTTGCAATATAACACAATATAACACAACATGGGAATTGTATTATTCATGGCATGTATAGCTATTGCTAACATAATGTGGTTTAAGAGGTTAAATAATCTCTCTAAACATTAAAAACACCTCATTAAGAAAAAATAACAGATTGTTAAATTCTGGTATTGCAATTGTGGTTGGAACGAAAACCAGCATACACAGGGGTACTCCAGGAGCAGGGTTGAGAACCACTGCTGTAGCCTATTAACCGGAAGTACCCAAATCTCGCGACTCTGACTCCGATCCGACTCTTCTCCTCCGAAGTTTGCTGGTTTCAGGTTGAGGGAAATCAGCTCAGCTCAGCTGGTGCTCCTTGTGCCCAGCATGGATTACTGTTATTAGTATAAGGAAGTTCAATGTGTCATTTCTGCACAGACACACATTAGGCAATGACTCAATGTGCCAGATTTGATTATCTCTATGTACTCCTCACCCAAGTGGATACCCTGCAGTGACTTCACTGACAATGATAAAATGGTTATGTCACCGCTGGTTTTATTTACTATAGGTCCAGGAGTCACTTGATTATTTTCAAAGATTGTTCATCATACTTGGATGGTTTTGCCCACTGTAATAAAATCATGTTCTTAGACATCTTAAAATTGCAAAAAGGGGCATTATGTGCACACACACACACACACACACACACACACACACACACACACACACACACACACACACACACACACACACACTTACATACAGGTAGTGGGCAAAAAGGTGGAAACACCAATATAAAGTCACATAGGGTGTTGGGGTACCATGTGCCACTAGAATAGATTGTATCCACTAGGAATGCACATTCTGGCTTTTTTTCTTCACCGTTAATCAATCCTCATTAATCAATCATTAACCATTAACCAATAAGCATAAAACCAGGGCACAGTGAAGGTACATGTTTCTTCTTTAAGGTACAAATTTCCCAAATGTATCCTGAAAGTACAATAATGTTCTATTTGGGTATTAAGTACCATTTCAAGGAAAAAAGGTACAAATTAATGATGTATTGCTGGCTAGGGGTACAATTTTATGTACCTATGAGGTAACACCCCAGTGACAAGCGTTTGTGCCTTTTTAGGTACATTTTGTACCTTTTTTTCTGTGAGTGTATTACCATTTGCACACTAGCATGGCAGCATGTTGGGAACACTCCGGGCCAGCTGATTAAACTTTTCAATGGCCCGCAGGGCCAGTAGGCCTGGCCAGCTATACAAAAATCCAACACAGTAAAAGACACAATCTCACATTATTTTCCTGAACTACAAATGGCATGTTGTTAAAAAATAGTTTGACATCGCCTTGGTAATTACTGCTAGAAGCTAGGATGTGTGCCTCCGACATCTCATGTTATGATGATTGCGCAGCATTGTAGCACAAGTCGCGCCCAGGCAGTCAGTGTGTCTTATCCCACCTGCGCAAAGCATCAGTCTTTGGTGAACCATCCATCGGAAACATTTAATTCTTTCAACTAGAATGCTAGTTGCTAGCTAGCTTTTTTACGTTCTGAATAAAAGTTTTTATCATATTAGTAGGGCTGTAGCGATCACCATACCAGCATACTGCGGTAATGAAAGTCATTACGATGAAAGGTGACATGGGGATGAAGGTGATCACTCAGAATCCTTATGTAGTGATTAACATTGCCCTTGTCATCTAAGGGGATGAGTGCACCATACCAGGAAAATGTACTCCACACCATTTGTACGTGAGCCCTAAGCATGCTGGCATGTTGTTCCACTGGAACAAAATGAACAAGTGAATCCATTAAACACAAACCAATGGTTTATACGTGGATCTGCTGTAATAGCAAAGAGCCCTCATCCTGCTAGCTGCTTTAGTTTAGTTTCAGGGACATGCAGGAATTTTGACTGCCAGTGCCCAGCTCACCAGGGATGTGTGTTTTATGGGGGGGGGGGGGTCATTAGGTCACCAGGTCTCCAGCACAGGTGGGAATGAGACCCTCTCATCTGACAAGGAACCAGAGATCAAAACAAGTGGAGATGGGCTAAGATAAAAAAATTTAAAAAACTTGACCATGGATCAAAGTCCTGAGCAATATTTCAGAGGCAATCTATCATTATTCAATCAATCTATCTCCTTAACTTTGATGTACATGTATGTGAACACAAGCATTATAATTTTTCTTCACAAACTCATTACGACAAGTCAGTTTTAGTAATTGCTGAACTCGCCAAACTGTGTTTATGAAGATAGATAAAAAATAGGTTGACTCCTTTTGCTTATACTAGTAAAACATAGTAATAACAACAACAACAACAATAATAATAATAATAATAATAATAATAATAATAATAATGAGATCATGTTGAAGAAGAAGAAAAGCCATTTAAACTGTTCCTTAATAAGAACAGTTTAAATTATCCTTTTGTATGTCTAGTAAAAACCATTTGGGTGACATGCAATGCTTTGGGAAATGCTGTAATCTATAAGGCAGATCAAAGAATCAGTTAATTTTATACAAATTGTTTGTATAATTGTCTTATGTGGTTGGATGTTGGCAGCATACCCAAGAGTATCAATCACTGCTGGTGTGCATGTGTGTATTGCAGGACAGGGATTTGGACTGTAAGATCGAGGAGCTGAGAGAGACGGGAAGAACACTCCCAGAGCAACAGATCACAGAGTGGTTCATTCAGTTACTGCTGGGTGTCCACTACATGCACCAGAGGTGGGTGTATGTTGTTACCCTGGATACAGCCAGATTATAGTGCTTGAAAAGCATGAACAGGAAGTGAGTCTAAATTCATTTATTGTTCAAATAAACAATGCAACCCAACTTAAAATGTTTTAGTTCTGCTCCTGAGAATAACTAAAGCATTTCTTATTTTGTAGTATTTCATGTGAAGTCATTTGAATTCCCACTGCTTTGTTCAGAAGGAAATTCTGTGTTCTCTTCAAATAAAACCACATGTAACACACTCCTATATATTAAATGCACATTCGATTATTTTAAAGGTTTTCATTTTTCAAAGGCCAACAAATGGTTTATAGAGTAGACCTGATTGAAACAGTAGTGGTTTGTTACATCTGTCACTCTTTCATTCCTATCTTTTTAATGTGTTTTTTGCTTCTTCTAGGCGAATACTCCACAGGGATCTAAAGGCTAAAAACATTTTTCTTAAGAAGAACATTGTTAAAATAGGTAATAATCTCTCCCGCAGAGTTCTTGGGAACGGGTATTTCTGAGGTTGTGTGAAGTCTCAAAGTAGGTTTTTGTGGAACCGAAAAACTGAGAGCCTTCATGCTAAATTCACAAGATTTCCTTTCAGTATGACAATGAGGACTCATTACAGCATTGCTATCCAGATGCTAAAAGTAATGTTGAAATCTCTAAGTCCTTATTCAACAATGAGCTGTTATGTGCTGGGCTGTTAGTGATAAATGCCTTAACTAAAAATATATATTAGTAATTTGTTCAGTTGTTTTATTTTTCGTCAGGTGACTTTGGAGTGTCTTGTCTACTCATGGGGTCACGTGACTTAGCCACCACCTTTACCGGAACACCGTATTACATGAGCCCTGAGGCTCTCAGCCATCAGGGATACAACTCTAAATCTGACATCTGGTGAGTGACATCAAGGATGTATGGGTGGCTGTGTGAAACAGCAGCTAGGTAATTGGGTATGCATCCCAAAGACTGTTGGTTCAAATCCCAAGTGGAACACTTCTGTTGTACTCTTGGGAAGGTGATTTACCCTAATTACCTCAGTAAATATCTAGCTGCATAAACATGGTGTGGAATTGGTATCTTGTTGACTGAATCTGTGGGGGGGAGACCTACATGACTTGCTTATGTATGCAGTTATTTGTGTCAAACTATAGGTAAAATGCTCATTAAAAAAATACAACTTGAACTATTGAACTACGTAAATAGCTGTTAGTTCTTGGATATTACTTGCCATCCAGACACTTCTCATTTCTGATAAATTCCCATTGGAGCCATTTTCTATGTCTCAGGCATTTGATCAATCAAACTGGGTTTAGAAGTGAAGCAAAATTGAGTTATGGGAATTACATGAGAAAGATTAATGGTGCTATATCTGGATTGGCTACCACAACAAAACTACCTGTTTCATAGAAATACATTCTCTGACTGATCCAGCCAGGGGCAATTATGCATTCTGTATCCTGGCCTAACTTCCTGTGCTCAGTAAATATTTCAGAGAAAACTGTACCTTTCTGGTCATGAAATGACCTTGGTCATGTCTAATGACATTGGCCTATGAACCTTTAGGGTATATGTTGATATAAATTATTTCACTAATTTAATTAATTGGTGAATTATTAATATTTCAATGTTTGAAACATTGGCTAATGTGATTGGCTAATTATTATCTAACTGTCTAAAAAAAATTCTCAACAGAAAATATCTGAGAATTCAAGTTTTCATTCCTCCATGAAGACCACCTAACGTAAATGCTGAATGGTGAAAACACAAACATGCATGCATCAATGAAAAATCGCTTGTTGACTAGAATGTTCAATCAGGCAAAGCGTAGGCAAGGGGAAAATATAATTTTTCCGTAATGAATGAATGCGTCAGTGCCTGTATGCAGTCAATGAACCAAACAGATATGCTTGAAAGGTACTCTGAAACAAAATGATTAAGTAAAGGCAATATAAAAGGTATCTCTAGTATATTGAAGTCCTCTTAGAATGGTTCCACTGAACCACCTGTAGGGGAACTTGATTTATTTATTTATTGTCTAGGATATTGTGCTATGCAAGACAGTTCTTTGGTGCACAATGTTTCCCTCTCATTTAAAGGTTGTATCAGCGATTTTGGGTGGAAACATAAATGATCACATTCATCTGATTTTTCCTCACGATCCGCTAGCTGCCCGCCCCATAAGCAGGCCGTCAAAAAAACGCGTCTCTGTAGGCAGCCTATGCTCCGAGATCGTACACAAAAACAAATGGTACTACCAACCACTCAAAACCAAAATAAACAGTATTCCAACCAATCACAATGATCTGCACAAACGCTAATACTCTTATCTCGCTGAAATCTTGACGGATTTACAAACGGTTTGGTTTCTTACAAACGTTATTAACGTGGCTATAATTCTGGATGCTTGAACAATATTTTTTAAAACATAACATAATTATTCATAAGTATGTTTGTTTGGGATTTCGCTTCAGAAGTGACGTCACGTTTGTGCAGATCATTGTGATTGGTTGGAATACTGTTTATTTTGGTTTTGAGTAGTTGGTAGTACCATTGTTTTTGTGTACGATCTCGGAGCATAGGCTGCCTACAGAGACGCGGTTTTTTGACGGCCTGCTTATGGGGCGGGCAGCTAGCGGATCGTGAGGAAAAATCAGATGAATGTGATCATTTATGTTTCCACCCAAAATCGCTGATACAACCTTTAAGCACAGTGTTCCCTGCCACCCATTATTTCCATACTACTTGAGGTCCATTCAATTATATTATTATCCAAAATACTGATGCATCACATTTCATCCATAGCAGTATGTATTCTATAGTTGAAGTCGAAAGTTTACATACACCTTAACCAAATCCATTTAAACTCAGTTTTTCACAATTCCTGACATTTAATCCTAGTAAACATTCCCTGTCTCAGGTCAGTTAGGATCACGACTTTATTTTAAGAATGTGAAATGTCAGAATAATAGTAGAGAGAATGCTTTTTCAGCTTTTATTTCTTTCATCACATTCCCAGTGGGTCAGAAGTTTACATACACTCTGTTAATATTTGGTAGCATTGCCTTTAAATTGTTTAACTTGGGTCAAACGTTTCGGGTAGCCTTCCACAAGCTTCTCACAATAAGTTGCTGGAATTTTGGCCCATTCCTCCTGATAGGGCCTTGTAGGCCTCTTTGCTCGCACACGCTTTTTCAGTTCTGCCCACAAATTTTCGATTGGATTGAAGTCAGGACTTTGTGATGGCCACTCCAATACCTTGACTTTGTTGTCCTTAAGCCATTTTGCCACAACTTTGGAAGTATGCTTTGGGTCATTGTCCATTTGGAAGAGCCATTTGCAACCAAGCTTTAACTTCCTGGCTGATGTCTTGAGATGTTGCTTCAATATATCCACATAATTTTCCCTCCTCATGATGCCATCTATTTTATGAAGTGCACCAGTCCCTCCTACAGCAAAGCACCCCCACAACATGATGCTGCCACCCCTGTGCTTCATGGTTGGGATGGTGTTCTTCGGCTTGCAAGCCTCACCCTTTTTCCTCCAAACATAACGATGGTCATTATGGCCAAACAGTTCAATTTTTGTTTCATCAGACATTTCTCCAAAAAGTAAGATCTTTGTACCCATGTGCATTTGCAAACTGTAGTCTGGCTTTTTTATGGCGGTTTTGGAGTAGTGGCTTCTTCCTTGCTGAGCAGCCTTTCAGGTTATTTTGATATAGGACTCGTTTTACTGTGGATATAGATACTTTTGTACCTGTTCCCTCCGGAATCTTCACAAGGTCCTTTGCTGTTGTTCTGGGATTGATTTGAACGTTTCGCACCAAAGCACGTTCATCTCTAGGTCCGTTTCCTTCCGAAGCGGTATGAAGGCTGCATGGTCCCATGGTGTTTATACTTGCGTACTATTGTTTGTACAAACGAACGTGGTACCTTCAGGCATTTGGAAATTGCTCCCAAGGATGAACCAGACTTGTGGAGGACCACAATTTTCTTTCTGAGGTCTTGGCTGATTTCTTTTGATTTTCCCATGATGTCAAGCAAAGAGGCACTGAGTTTGAAGGTAGGCCTTAGAATACATCCACAGGTACACCTCCAATTGAATCAAATAATGTCAATTAGCCTATCAGAAGTTTCTAAAGCCATGACATCATTTTCTGTAATTTTCCAAGCTGTTTAAAGGCACAGTCAACTTAGTGTATGTAAACTTCTGACCCACTGGAATTGTGATATAGTGAATTAAAAGTGAAATAATCTGTCTGTAAAAAAATGTTGGAAAAGAATTGTTGTGTCATGCACAAAGTAGACTTACTGACTTGCAAACACTATAGTTTGCTAACATGAAACCTGTGGAGTGGTTAGAAATGAGTTTTAATGACTTTTAAGTGTATGTAAACTTCCAACTTCAACTGTACATATGTACATGTTCTCAACAGCTACAATTTTGTAGGTGGTTGCTATGGAATGAATGTCCTATTTCCCATAAGGTGAAAACTGCTGGACACTGCCTGTTGTACATCCAATTTCATAATTTGTTTTCTTAGCTGGCCAACAAATAACTTCTGAATGAGTATAATCCTTTTATCGATTGCCTATCTTTTATCGGCATTATTAATCTGCTGCCATACATTGTCAAACGATGTACCCAGAATTTGAATAGAATGTCTTGATTTTTTTTTTGCATTACATTGACAGTAACAACTCTGCATGCTCTTTTAATTTGTAATGATTCCTCCACTTCAGGAAGAATTGTAAACATAATTTTTACGTTTCTGTGATCTGACATATAGCCAGCTAGAAGACGAAAAGCTGAACCAGTTGAAATAGTAATTTTCTTAGAAACAGGTGCTGGGTAGGTCTACTGATTGAGGCTTCGTTTCAGTTCATTTCTTCCAAATAGAATACTGTTTTTTCTCATTTCAGAGAAGGAGGGGTAGGGATGCAGAGAGAGTACAAGAGAAAGAAAAGAGAAGAAAGGAAGGGGTAGGCAAGATAATAAGGAAAGGGGACTGTTTTATTTTACAGAGAAAGAGAGTGAGAGAGAAAGAGAGAGTGTGTGTGTGTGCAATATGTTTCTGTGCATAAGTGCATGTGTATGAGTATATGTGGGTATCTAATCTCTGCGCATATGACTGCATGGGTACTGTATATGTGTGTGTATTTGGCACGTGTGTTTGGGTACATACATGCATGTGTGTGTGCATGTGGTTGCAAGTGACAAAGTGAGAGAAAGAAACTAGAACGAGAGATGGGCAGAGAAATTGAGGGAGTGAGATGATTCGCATAAATTGTTTCCATTAAATTTTAAATCACATCAACCTTAGTCACTGAGTTTTTCCCTTTCAATGTTTTCTTATTTATTTCTGTTCTCTGTGCCTATCAAGGTTAGATGTTGAGAGTATATCAGCAGACAATTGTATTTCGATGGTATGTCATGAACTCCAGGTTAAAACGTATCACACAGGTATCTGTTGTCTTTTTATAAATAATTTGCTTGGTTTTATGTAATTGAAAAGAGTACTGGTTTGAACAACCCAGACTTGAAGTTATTTCTTTGGCATTTTTAATCAAAAAGCCAGAAATACAAAACCTCATTAATACATTCATGTTCAGGTTGTTTTGGCAATACCCAGCCAAACAGGAAGATACTCCAATGGTGGAGTTTTCATAAGGAGTCTCTCCTTAGCTAAAGACAACTGATATTCACTTTCAGTTAAATATTTATCCTTACATTGGTCTACAAAAACCAAACCTTGGTGAAGCTGTCACAAACTTACCTGAAGAAGAGGCACATTAACCCCTTTATCACAAGCTAATGAAGGCTGTATGTACTATTTTGATATTTTTTGGCCATATTGAACCTGTTGTGTTTGCTACATATGAGACTGTACATATCACACTGTAGGGAATACATATGAAACTGTACACATGGGTTGTGGGATTGGTAAGGTAGAGACAATAATTACTCTAAACAAATGAGTAATAATGTGTAATGTTGCAGGTCATTGGGCTGTATCTTATATGAGATGTGCTGCCTGGAGCATGCCTTCAACGGACACAGTTTCCTTACAGTTGTCATGAAGATTGTGGAAGGGACAACCCCGGCTCTTTCAGAGAAATATTCCAAGGAGCTCAATTCAGTGCTGCAAAGGTACCTTTTATATTTGAACAGTGATATCACTAAATAAAATCCTCCACCACTTTTCTGGATGGGAAAAGTCTTCTTGTTTTGTTATTACCTGTATATGAGCTTTTGTTTAACGCTGGATTGACAGCTAAATATTCTTAATGGGCCAGCAGTGCTGGGTGAGGTGTGGGCATCGGTCAGCCTAATGATTTGACTAGGCTTTCAAAAAGGGCCCTTTCACACTGGTTACTGTTTTCTGCACAGTCCATCAGTTCTTTATTTCCCTAGGAACTGGCTGTGAGGTCAGCCTAGGTCATCTACAGACAAACACAAATAAAGCCTTTGTTTTACCTTGCACAGTCTAATCTTAGGAAATATTACATTTGCATATTCAATCATTATATTACATTAGCCTGTTATATATTACCATTTCCTATGTTCATTATATAATGCTTTTTCCAAGTGAAATAATGTTTTAATCATAAAGTATTTATAATGATAGGGAAATGGGAAGGTACAAAAATGGGTTAGAAGGATGAAATCTGGATAAGAGGAACAGAACAGGATTTTGAGCCACACAAAGCAGCATCAGAACGTGGCAAAACCACTTGTGGATGATACAGGGTAACTAAAATGAAAAACAGTAAAGATACAATAACAAGAGCTGGTTATATAATTTCTAAGCAACACCCTCCTAAGGGAAACAAATTAGAATAAAAAACAGGAATAACATGAGATGAAGAAGAGAAGAAGAATCGCCTTTATTTTCATTGTAAATTCATACAACTGAAATTAAAATAAATTCATGAATTCATGAAATGAAAGCCAAAAATAAAGATATTTTTGTGAGGAAACTTTTCAGTCAGTGGGGTCCAATCAGTAAATCCAGGCAGGTAGAAAATCTGTTTGAGGATATTTTTAAGTGAAATACATCAACCATGTAATTGTGTTTCCTGATATAAGCATATTTATGTGACATATGTTTTATAAAATGCACAGCCTGAAAACTGGGTCTTAATAATGTGTTAGTCTGGAACTAAGGATTGGGGTCATGCTGCTATACCCTTAGACAGGCAATTGCCTTAGTTCCCATAACTTCCCATTAGGAAATGTGTTACACACATGCTAATAGATTTAAGCATTGTAAGTCACTGTGGTTTATGATGTCTGCTAAACTAACAGATAAAACCTTATGGCGCCAATGGTGACATCTGAACCTGTGCCTTTCTCTGTGTCGTTAGGATGCTGAGTAAGGACCCAGATCAGAGGCTGTCTGCCGGAGATATGCTGAAGATGACGTTCATTGAGGAAAACATGCATGTGAGGTCTCGTCCTCTACTTACCCATGAGAAATGATCAGTCGGCACCCATTACCGACTGACTCGTCAGTGGGATTGATTGCCTCTCTCAGAGCAGCTTAGCCGAAGTCCAATGCAAAACCTCGTCAGGCAGGGAACATCAAAAACTGCTTAGAAGCGGTATCAAGATTATGAAGCTCTGAAAAAGACAAGTCTCCAGAGCCCAAAAACCGCCCTGGCACTGAACTAAAGCTGGAGGGGTTGAAAGTGTCACTACGTATGCTATAATGGCCCTATTGTATGATACACAGAAAGTATGAAGCATATACGTTGTATGCATATCAGTGTGGCCTGTAATATGACTAAACCAGCATTCATTCATGTAACTATTCACTCTATTCACTCTGCCATGCGCAATTAATGCAGAGGTAATGCTATTAACATCAGCCAGGCTGACACTGTTAAGGTGGAACTGAACAATGCCTTTGATTGTTTGACAAATATATCCACAAGTGCCTCCTCTAACAAATTATTGCATTTTCTTTAAAAACCTAATAATTAGTGTGGTGTTGGTATGGTGTTCGAGTAATGTAATGTAAATGTAAATATTGGTAAATATTTGTAAATATGTAAATGTATTTAATTTATATTCAAGAGCAATAATGTAAATATTGCTTTTTATTTTTTCCCTTTTTTCTTCTCTTTATCTTTTTATTTTAAATGAAATGTTCCTCATTTATTGGAACTATACTTCTTTTTACACACAGTACTGCTTATGTCAGTTTCTCACAGCTGTGAAACGCATCCTCTTCTCTCAAAGAAATCAGCTTGTTGAATTCCTCTTATGAATGTTGAATATTCTGTACCCCTTTAAAGCGAAATCTCAGAGGGATCAAGCTTTATCATTTTGTACCTTCTTCTTCATCCCTTTTCATCCTTACAAACTAAGAGAATTACGAAGCAGGCTCACAATATCACAGTAACCAACATCTTTTCTTCTCACCGTAGAGCATAAAACTGAAATTTTCCAGCTTGACGCTCAAAGACAAAACATTGAAGAGTGAGAGAGACGCTGCAATGATCATGTGTGCCCTGTAAGTTTGCCAGCATTTCCGGGGAGATGACCTTCACCTCTGAAGATTAAAATCTCATGACAACAGCAATGCAGGAGACCCATGTGTGAGGAGGTTTTTAGATGTAGTCTGTCAATGAGATCTAAAAATACTCCTGCATCACTTGTGTGACATCTTGAGATTGGAATGTATTAATCAGCCTGACCATGATGCCTGCTGTTAATTACTTCCCTGTCATCTTGCATGCCACATCACTGGCCATTATCTGGTGTACAATCTTCACAAAAAGAAAAGGAATATAGCAAACACTTTTCTGAAAGGTGACATGCAGATAGCGTGAATTTGACATTTATATTGCTTCACAGCTTTTCATGACAGGAGTATTGAAATCATTTGCGTCTGTCTGTCTGTCTGTCTGTCCGTAACAGCCTTAGTGCCTAGTTCTGATGGGATTTGGATGAAACCTCTCACATAGGTTGACAGCCAGCCACGGACCTGAATTGTCCTACATTTTTCAAATCGGTCAACGACAAGTACTTTAATTTGTATTAATTTCCACCCATTTCTAATAGGAAGAGGAAATGCTCACCGCACACTGCAAAAAGGCATCAGTCTAACCCGTAAAAGTCCAGGTTTATTACAGCTCACATAGTGTCAATACAAAAGTGCACGAAAAAAAGCAAACAGTGCCTAAGTGCACAAACAAAAAACAAAAAACAAAGAAACGTTTCGGTCACACTCAGACCTTCATCAGTGCTGACAGGTGCAACATTCACAAGCACTTAAATAGAAGAAGTAACTTAATTGTGTCATAATCAGGCTGGAAGGCAATTACCTTTGATGTAGACATTGAAATAAGCAACGAACACAAAATTAGTAATGTTATTTAGAAATTGATAATATGAAATTGGTTAAGTGCAGGTAATCCAACTGTTGTAAATAGGCAGTATACAGACTATTAATGTATTAATTGTCAATTACAAAATGGTCTTATTTAATACAGAAAACAAACATTTAATCCTGTAGAGATTTACACATATACATATCAAGGTACAAAATATAATTTAGCAGAATATGGAATATTTGCAGATCTAGATTATTATACAACATGGTTATCCTACTGTTTTATTCAAACAAGATAGAGTACTGAAGAGTGAATTAAAGGAAACATGATAAATTATGATCTTCATTCATCCCCCTTGGAAATACGGACTGGAAATCAAAAATATAAAAGGCTTCCCGTTGGAGCAACCGGACCTCTAGGTTACCACCTCTACGATGGGGTAGAACTTTCTCAATAGCAAAAAAGTGGAAATCAGAACTGCTATGATTAGCCTGTTTGAAATGACGAAATACAGGAGATTTTTCGTCTTGTCTAGTTAAGGCACTCCGGTGCTCAATAATATTTGTACGCAATGGGCGGTATGTTTTGCCAACATAGAATAACGGGCAAGAACAACCAATAACATATATCACATGAGGAGATTTACATGTCATATGTTGTTGAATTTCATAATTCTTTGATGTAAGGGGGTGAGTAAAATGTTTGTACGGTCTATAGTAGGGACAAACAGAACATCTCCGACATGGAAAGTTGCCTTTAGCATGATCAAGGGTACCCGTATACGTCTTACCTGCAAATGTATCGGCATGCGCCAATTTGTCTCTGAGGTTAGGACCTCTAGAATGAACAAAAAGCGGGGGATCCTGAGAAATCAATCTTCGAGTTGATCATCGCTCTTCAAGATATGCCAGTGTTTTAATACGATCTCTCTGATATTGTCACTCTAGGGAGAGAAAGTGGCCTTAAAAATAACTGAAAAGGGTTTCTTATTTCTATGGTCTGATGTTTGTGCAGTGTTATTACAAGCTCGTTGAAGAGCAGATTGAAGCCACCTACAGTATGTGGATATCCGCAAGCCAAAAAATCATTATACATGCGTCTAGACTGGGAATGAAAATCATCGGTATTCGAACAAATGCGTCGTAGGCGTACAAATTGACTGTAGGGTAGTCCACGTTTAAGGGGTATGGGGAGAAAACTCTTAGCATGGAGGAGACTATTTTTGTCTGTCACTTTAGTATGTAGAGATGTGCTGATTATCCCGTCATGCACTGAAACCACAGTGTCCAAAAAACTAACCTGAGAAGAATCAACATGGAATGTCATTTTAATGGACTCTCTCCAACTATGCAGAGTACTGCATTTTTTTCGTGCACTTTTGTATTGACACTATGTGAGCTGTAATAAACCTGGACTTTTACGGGTTAGACTGATGCCTTTTTGCAGTGTGCGGTGAGCATTTCCTCTTCCTATATTATCAGCTCTACTCACCTGCAGTACTATTTAGTCTTGTATGTTGACTGAGCACAACAACACTTTCTCGTTTCACCCATTTCTAATGAAATTAATGTCCAGGAATAGATGTTGGAGGAATATAGGGTACACCTTTTGAGGGCAAAAGGTATTGGACAAAGGCGCAGATGTAGGCATCTCTCTAAGTGCCATTCTAATTGCTTATATTGACAAATGATATTCATTGTATTGTGTGCTTTTCTGTGAATTTTGCATTTCCTTTTACCTGAAACACCTCCCTCCCACAGTGAGTGAGATCACGTGGTGGTGGTGGTGGTGGGTTCAAGTTTTATTTGTGGGCTTGTTGTCTGTATTTGAACCTCATTAGGCAAGTAGACTGGAGCTGGTACCGCCTTGCTGTCCGGCCATTTCACCTGCCTCTCCTGCGCCCCAACCCTACTCATCCCATCCCATGTTTTGTGCCCCTCACAGACAGAAGAAGGTTCACCTGCAGACCTTGCGGGAAAGGTCAGAGGTTCAGAAGATGACGCCAAGGGAGCGCATGAGGCTGAGGAAGCTGCAGGCTGCAGACGAGAAGGCCTGGAAGCTGAAGTAACGTGACCACAATACTGTTTTTATCTGAGAGGTCACATTAATGCTAGCTCTGAGAAGGTTCACATTAATGCTAGCTCTGAGAAGGTTCACATTAATGCTAGCTCTGAGAAGGTTCACATTAATGCTAGCTCTGAGAGGTCACATTAATGCTAGCTCTGAGAGGTCACATTAATGCTAGCTCTGAGAGGTCACATTAATGCTAGCTCTGAGAAGGTTCACATTAATGCTAGCTCTGAGAAGGTTCACATTAATGCTAGCTCTGAGAGGTCACATTAATGCTAGCTCTGAGAGGTCACATTAATGCTAGCTCTGAGAGGTCACATTAATGCTAGCTCTGAGAGGTCACATTAATGCTAGCTCTGAGAAGGTTCACATTAATGCTAGCTCTGAGAAGGTTCACATTAATGCTAGCTCTGAGAGGTCACATTAATGCTAGCTCTGAGAGGTCACATTAATGCTAGCTCTGAGAGGTCACATTAATGCTAGCTCTGAGAGGTCACATTAATGCTAGCTCTGAGAAGGTTCACATTAATGCTAGCTCTGAGAAGGTTCACATTAATGCTAGCTCTGAGAGGTCACATTAATGCTAGCTCTGAGAAGGTTCACATTAATGCTAGCTCTGAGAAGGTTCACATTAATGCTAGCTCTGAGAGGTCACATTAATGCTAGCTCTGAGAAGGTTCACATTAATGCTAGCTCTGAGAAGGTTCACATTAATGCTAGCTCTGAGAAGGTTCACATTAATGCTAGCTCTGAGAAGGTTCACATTAATGCTAGCTCTGAGAAGGTTCACATTAATGCTAGCTCTGAGAAGGTTCACATCACGTTGCCAAATTACCACCTATCGTCTTTCAAAGTTCCACACTCAAATTACTGCTTAGGCTTCAGTCTTTTCTTAACAGTGGGAGAAACCAGAAGCACCACAAGTCTGGGAAGGGATAATGAATGATGCGTTTGATATTGTTGTTATTGTTATTTGTAATTATGGTAACGGTGAGTAAATGCATTTATCCTGATCTATATTCCACATGCTGGACTGTTCTTTTGTCAAAATTCTGAACTGGAAACACTGCGTGGTGCTAAATCTTTTAACAGGAAGCTGATATAATGCAGACCATAGCTCCGCAGAGAATCCGGTAGCATGATCACTCAGAGATTTAAAGCTTTGCTTACAGACATAAATTTTGTGGAGATCATGAAGCTATAAAATATAGCCACTGACAATACTCGCTGCAATTTTAAGTGTGCTGCCAATAAATTGTCTTTGGAAAACAGATTTAATATTATTTTACTGTCATTTCCTGTCACACAATAGGCAGCTCGCTGAAGAGAAATATGAGGAAAACTATCGGCGGATGCAGGAGCTGCGATGCCGAAACTTTCAGAAAGTCAGTTTGGATGTCCTGAATGTAAGACACTCCATTCTTTTAAAACTGACCATATAATTGCGGGTGTAATAAGCACTCAATGTTTGACTGCAGATAAACATATTAGATATAATCTTGTGCAAATAGTTCTCTCATTTTAAATTTCAGGATGTTTGTTTTCATTAAGCTGCACTGAGATTTCTTCTGCTTTCCTTTGCTCCAGAACTCCTGCTGTTGCATTGAAATATACTGTAACCCGAGAGAGTTTATGCGTGCATTTCTATTTCAGCCAAATATTATGTACTTGCCAGTTCCATCAGAAGGTAATAGACAGTTTAAAGATACCTCCAGAGACTTTTCTCAATTATGCTCGGCAGGAGAGCATGGCTGAGGTAGCCAACAAGACCCAGCCAATAACAGCACAGGACTACCAGTCTCTGGGATGCCCACAGCCAATGGACAAGAAACAACCGGACAGGCTGTCAATGTCTGAGCCTGGGGAACGCGGTGAGTTGCTGTATAGTGTCACCACAGCCAAAATCATGGATTGTGGTTCACTGGACTGCATGGAAACACTGACAGCTGGTGACTTTGCATCAGCCACAAGGCTGCTGAGAATGTACAAATGTACCATCAGTCACTGGGCCTACTTTTCATGGAAACCATATTGTCCATAATCCCAGTCACAAAGGATACTGCTCACAGGAGTTACTTTTTTAAAATTATTATTTTTGGTGAATCACAATTCCATTAAAGCCCCAGGGAACAAAACCTGAAATTGTTAAAATGTATGTATGATATCAAACTTGAGTGTGTTATTAAGCGTCCACCATAGCTTGAATGAAAATAAAAAAATATATATATAATAAATATGATAGGACACTGCTGAAAAACAGCTGAATTAGCTGATCAGACCGGTATTAGGACGGTCGGGGCGTGGTTCTAATATTCTAACAAAAATACAAAACAGCGCAAGCGGCGAGAATCGGGGTTGTACAACCATATAGAGTATGTACGAACCTACCAACGCTGAATTTGGGAGTGAAGAAATTTGTGTTCTCTGGCTTCACAGGTGGTGACAGAATGGTGGGTTTAGAATAGAATAGAATAACTTTTATTTTCCCGTGAGGGAACTTCAGTTGTAGCCACCAGCAACAACAAAAAAAGACATAGACAGTGGGGCAGACCCACAACACGCAAACAAACCTATCAAATAAAGACATTCAATAGAATAATTGATTCTATTGTTTCAAGCAGATACTAAGTTTCCATGTTTCTATAATAAACCACACTTCTTAACTTTGTTATAACATTTGTTTCTTCCAATAAATTCTTGGATATTGCGGCTAGTTAGCTAATTGTTGACATTGTGTAGCTCCACAGAATGATATAAGAACTGCGGGTAGCTCGCATGTTGAATGCCACAAAATTGTTTGATTGGTTACCCTGGCAACTAAAGCTCCACTCCGCTCTGCTTCAGTTCTGTGAATCAACTGCGCTGTACCCAGCACCAGCGAGCGCAGCGATGAGAAGGCATACGTGACATTATTAGCTAACGTTAGTGCTAAACAACCAACGTTAGCCAAGATACGCGTAACGTTACTGAAAGTAGTAAATCCACAGGGCTAGCTGACTCACTGGTCGTGTTCGAATAAGGCATTAATGCGGGAACGCATTCGTTTTGGCTGGTGGGAGGGACAAGCGACATCAGCCTTGTGATTGGTTCGGGATTAGTGATGTCACCATTTCCAAGTATAGTACCGCCCAACTTCAATCCAAAAACAAGGGTAAAAGTACCCAATATCTCTGGAATTCAGAAAGTAATTATTTCCAAAACAAGTATATACATATTATATGTCCACAAGACCCAAATTAACCTAATTAGAAGGCAATCACAAATATTTGTTCCCTGGGGCTTTAAAAGTATGGGGTCAAACATACAGTTGAAAAATAATATATAGTGTAGTATGAGTGAATATATACAGTAGAGAGCATGTACACTATAGCGGATGGTACAGTCTCTGGGGACAGTGGAATGTCGGTCTCAAGGCTCATAGTGCCTCCTGAGGGAGTCCTGCTCTGCCTGCTCACTCTTTTGTTGTGTTTCTCCCTTTAGAGGATGAAAGGGAAAGAGGATGAGAAATAAAAGTAGTCGATTTGGTGTGCACATTCGACATTCCTTTTCAGGAGGGATTTGATTAATGTTTTTTTTTGTGTATTCAAAGCTAGAAAGTCTCTTTCCTGTCTGAAGTCTCATTCACTACCAGGAAGAGAAGTTGGGGTAATGAGATTCCCCTGATAAATTGGATTTCATTATAAATGTTCCTCACATTTTATGTTAAATCTCAAATTAACCCAAATAAAAAAGACCACCAATACATGCAGACACGCACACACACACTATGTGTGCCTGTAAAAACTATATATATAACTATATCTAATAATGATAATATGATATGTATTGTGTGTGTGCCCGTCCATATGTATGTGTGTAAAGCAATTACAGGTTCACTGTTATTAAGCAGCAGTTTATAGTTATTCAGAGTAAGTTAAATAGCACACATTGTTAGACATCTCTGAGATTGTGAATGCATTTGACATCCCTGCTTGGCTCTGGGTAAATCAAAGCCGTGACCCATGCGCTTAGAGCAGAAACACAGTACAGTATATGAGCCTGATATAAATTCTGAAAATCTGGGAGAAAATGTGTAATGTTGTTTTGCTCTGGCAACCTGCTTTGCGTGTAGATTCCATTAGATGTGGCGGCGGGGGGTGGTGCTTCTCCCTATGGGAGAGGGGTAGATGAGAAGAGGGAGAGAGGCTTTCTTCCCTCTAGGCAACGTGGCGAGGGAGTGAGCGGAAGCTTGAGGCGGTGGGGGGTAGTTGCTCTAGCTGCCAGGCTCCAGTAGAGAGGAGTGAAACCTGCTCCTCAGGGGATGTGTGGCTGCTGGGGGGGGGGGGTTGTGGGTCTGTTGGGCATTACCCATCTCTGCATGCAGCCAATAAGACCCCTCATTCCTCCAGGCACACCCTGGGGTAGGAGTGAGGGGTAGCAGTGGAAAAGTAGCGTCAGTACAGCCCTAAACATAATCAAGGACATGAGAAAGCTGTGAAAATCAATGAGCAGACAGTCTACCCTTCTTATGTACTTTTGCACTTTATTCAGACAAGGGGAAAGCAGAGAGGGTTACAGATAAAGATGGGGATAGAAAGTGCAAAGGTGGGGAAGCCGTGGCCGCAGGGGGGCTTTGTATGAATCACTGCCGCCACATCTGGACTGTCATCTAGCTGCTGCAAATTATATTATCATGGACATTGGCTGTTTTGTTGGTCTTTAAGCCCTAGAACCTGAGCCGACCAGAGGAGGATGGGTTCCCCCATTGAGTCTGGTTCCTTCCAAGGTTTCTTCCTAGTTACACCAGGGAGTTTTTCCTTGCCACTGTTGCCCTTGGCTTGCTCTTGTGGGGGGTTTAGGCTGGGTTTTGCTGTGAAGTGCATTGTGACAACTTGTTGTGAAATGCGCTATATAAATAAATATTGATTGATTGATTGATTGATCAGCCGTACTATAGACTGCATTACACTGTAAGCCCACACTACAATTCGTGCTCAAAGACATTACTTATTTACAGATTTAAATGACTGTTCTTGAGGTCTGTACACATATGTGCTCCCATATTATACCGCAAGTTAATAGCCAAGAATTGAAGTTGGCAGCTTTGTGTGCCCTTCCTTCACAAGGATAGCGCTACTGAGTTGACCTTTGTAGTGTTTTATGATATTGGTGAACATATTTCAGATCATGTTTGACCATTACTCATACAGAATCTTTCATGATCCTCTGTCTGTGCTCGTGGACTGCCCTCTTAAATTCAAATGACAATTTTTTTATTGGATTCAATTCTGGCCATTGCAAAACAGTAATTTTGTTGTTAGTTAAACACTTTGGGCCCTATCTTACACCCGGCGCTAAGCGGCGCTAACCCAAACGCAAGTGTCTTTGCTATCTTACACCCGGCGCATGGTTCATAATAACGCCTTGCGTTCACGTCGTTTAACTAGCATGTATTCTTGCGCCCATTACAAGTGAACTGGGCGTGTTGGTCTTCAGATGAGGAGTGGCCAGGATTCTTTTTGGCGTATTGCTATCTTGAGCGAGCAGAAAGCGCTTGCGCTAGAACCACCACAAACCTGGTCTAAAGTCATGTCACAGTTGTTTACATGTTATTTTAACGGCGCATATAAGTGCGTCTACATAGGTGTGTGCACAACGCGCGTACCCTCCTGTCTGTTACACACAGGGGCGCACACAAGCATGACTAAAATATCTAGATCACAATGTGAAATATTATTATTGTGTAGGCTATATCAAAAATGCATAATAATAAAAGGTTCCATAGGTCCACATAACTTTCCCTCAGCGAAGGGAAACGATGCCACATTACATTGCTCTCAGCCCACTCCATCAACATCCAGGTGATGTGCGATGGTACGGGACAATGGCTATCCATTAAAAAGGAGCTGATAACACCTATATCAAGCCTAATGCGCGAATTGTCATTTACACCTAATGCGTGAATTGTCATTCAATGGAAAACTCGCGCACTGCAATAGACGGACATTTGAGTTTTGACAATGCGCTTCAGATGTCATTATACAATACAGCTCAGTTTATCTAGGAATACAGCCTGTAAGTAATATAATAATAATAATGCATGGCATTTATATAGCGCCTTTCTAGACACTCAAAGCGCTTTACAATGATGAGGGGGAAACTCGCCTCTACCACCACCAATGTGTAGCACCCACCTGGGTGATGCAACGGCAGCCATTTTGCGCCAGTATGCTCACCACACATCAGCTGAGGTGGAAAGGGAGAGAATTATTTTTTTAGCCAATTAAACTGGGGGATGATTAGGTGGCAGATTGAATGAGCCTGGGTTGGGAGTTTAGCCAGGACACCGGGGAAACCCCTACTCTTTATGATAAGTGTCGTGGGATCTTTAATGACCACAGTGAGTCAGGACCTCGGTTTAACGTCTCATCCGACAGACGGCATCTCCTACAGCACAGTGTCCCCATCACTGCACTGGGGCATTGGGGTTTATTTGACCAGAGGGAAGACTGCCCCCTACTGGCCCACCAACACCACTTCCAGCAGCAACTTAGTTTTCCCCAGAGGTCTCCCATCCAAGTACTAACCAAGCCCACAACCTGCTTAGCTTCAGCCATTCAGCAGGCGCAGATTGCATAGTGGTATGGCTGCTGGTAAATAGAATGGTTTGTGACTGAAAAAAGTTCAAAACCTTGTCCAGTGAATATTGCTTTTATTGTTTTTCAAATAGCCTAGGCTACAGCGGGTTCGCTGTGCATAAGGTTTTTTTCGATTGCCTATGGTTAAAAAACGGAGCTAAATATCACCATGTTAAATGAATTGTAACCTTAGCTATTCTTCGTCCTTCATATTTTTTAAATTACAGTGACAACGTTTCCATACCCTCAGCTTATTAAAACCCCACTGATTTCACCTGTTATTCCATAACGGAACAAAAGATTTTAAAGAGAACTAAGCGTCTAATTATAAACGAAAACAAATTTGCAGCACGTTACAATTAACTCACAATTAATTTTAATACCATTATCTGCATGTGTCTGTTTCCCCTGCTGTAAATCGCACTTTTAACGGTCTTCCTGGGAAAGTGGATTGTTTTAAAGCATTACGCTACCAGTAAAAAAAAGGTTGGTCACATTTCCATAAGCAGGACATTATAAAACAAGGGAAAATATGCCTAAACCTATGGGTTGCCAACCTGACAGCTTTATTGTATTTATTGTCATCATTACGGCAAAATAACGTTATTTATTTTATTAATCAAAATTAGAATGCAGGTAATGAACTTCGGATGAAGCTTGAACATGAGTTCATTGCTTCATTGCATAATCAAACAAAATTCGTTAAACAAGCAGGCTAATTTAGCGTTTTCTAAGGTGAGACGGAAGCCATTGGTAGCTTATTCTCAGCTGTTGCAGGTGCCTTTTAACGAAATTTAACCGCATATATTTTGTAAAATAACAGCACTGTCGGAAATTACCGGGAACTCATAATGGTTTGTCCGAATAATATTTATCATAGGCTACTAGTGATCCATATAGCCTATTCCTTGATCGCACTAAACACGCACGTGCATGTCTGTTTCGCCATCATATAAGCAATCCGCCGAGGTGGAAAAGCAGGCTTTTAAAGGGAATGGGATATGACATTTTGATTGGTTTATTGCATGTCACGCACAAGACACACCTATAATTAATGAAGAGACTAGGTTCAGCCCACTTGCACGCTGCGCCGTGCTTAGCGCCCAAAAAACACGCCGTTAAAATAGCAAAAGTGGACTTGGACACGCCCTAAATGGACTTTACGCCATGCGCTTAGACCAAGCGCCAAGATCGCCAAGATAGGGCCCTTTGTGGTTGATTTTGAGGTATGCTTGGGAGCATCGATTTGCAGCCAAGTTAGAGCTTCCTCGCAGAGGGAACCAGGGACCTCATTTATAAAACGTTCATACGCCCGGACAAGGACGTAGATCTAATTTCAACGTTGGGGCGACAAACAGGAAAGTTTCTTCAGGATTTTCTTTCTTCTTTTATTTTATTTTATTTTATTTATTTTATGTTTTTGGGGGTGGGGGGGCACTAACATACCACCCAATATAACATGAAAATATGAGGGGGGGGGGGGGGGGGGGCATTTGATGTTTTCTACATCCATGCGCACGGATTTGATCCTTTAAGAGATTTGATATTACGTGAAAATGTTGCACAGATTGAAATTGTAAAAACTTGAAACCAACGTGAAAATGTTTTTAACATATGCAAACTCTGCACTGAAGGCTCACATTTCTTTTTCAGATGTGAGAATATTTTTTCCAATCCCCTCATTATGGAGATGTATAGGCTATTAGACCACGCACGCGTCAGAGTTATTTTTGTGATAAGTAGTGCTTACATGCCGGGATTCCTGCTTTTTGCTCATATTAGTACCGGTTCCGCCACATCTCATAAGCTGTACGCATTGTTTGTCCACCCGTGAGGTTCTTTTTCTGTCATTTCTGTGAGCCATTGACATGTCATACAAACGGACTTCATTACCCAGAGGGTAATCACTGCTTTTCTGCAATGGAATCTGTCTTTTCAACATGTTAACTTGGCTCAAAAATGGTAACAGACCCTATCAGGACTTCTGCGTTTGGCTATGACTACCGGCACTTTAATACATTTAAAAACATTTTTAACACAATTTTTAACCCTATGCTTTTTTTCTTTGCATTTTTTATTCCGCAATAATATTATCAATCTGCCAAGGTGCAAACGCAAGTGACCTTTAAAGGGAATGGGAGATGATACTCTTGTTTATTGCATATTACGCCCAAGACACACCTATTATTAATTAAGAGACTAAGTTCCCATTTGAACCTTGTGCCTTACTGTGTGGTGAAATTATTCGACGTTTAACTAGCAAAAGTGGATTTGGAAAAGCCCTAAATGCGCTTGCACCAAGGGCTTTAGACCATGTGCTAAGATCGTTAAAATATAGCTCAACATTTTTAAGGAGTAAAATCCTGTGCATAATGGCATCTGTTAAGCCTGTAAATAATGCAGTTATAGGTATGCATTAGTACTAGTGGGTTGTTACACTGTAATGTTGTCAGAACAATTTTAATTCATGAATTATTAATTTTATTACAGCAATATTAAATAGTCCCCACAATGATTTATGTGCTAGTCATAAAAATGTTGGTAATAATGCCTGGTCTGTACATATCCAACATGAAATAGCCATTTTGTTTATTGTTAAAAAAAACACCTTTATGTGCATTTCAGACATTGTTCTTTTGTTCACACAGCAGTTTTTGATTAAGCACCAATGGTACGTCTTTCTAATAGGTGCAATACTTAATAATGATTTCCACTAATGGTGTGATTTTCTGTCATTATCTTTAATTGTGCTAATTAAATAATGTACTTCCATAGAACATGTTCTTCCTCTCATCAACTTAAGTGACTCTAAACTTCTTTATGCACATTACTCATTTATATTTAGCAATGCAGCTTTACATTTACGAAATTTAAGATGCATATTTTGTTCAGTTGTACAATGGAATGATGGAGTATGGAGTGTTGATGGAGTATTGTGTTTCATTGCACTTTAAACAGCTTATTAAAGTCATTTTAGATTTATTTATAGAAATGAAAAAGATTAAAGAGAATACCAGAATAGATCTTTAGACCCACATAAGTGTGTTTGCCTTCTCTCTGCTCAGCTTAGGTCTTGATGAGAGCATGCAATGTAAATTTGGAGGTTGTTTGTGTTTTGAGAGCAGTTCATGTTCATGTTTGAAACCCCAATTGGTTTTCCTCTGCCATTTTCAGTAAAATTAATTTAGAATCTCCAGAAGCAGTATACTCACTCCTTTTGAGTTTTAATGAAAACCACGACTACACGCCTTCTTTTGCTGCTTGCAAAGTCTACTGGTGCCCATATTCTGAGGGTTGTGTATACCAGTGCAAACATCAAATATATACTCATGAATTGATCAGCGGTGGAGGAGACAGCTAGAGATGTGGAAATAATACCAAGAATACATTTCCCTGACATGGATTCAGTTGGTTGGCCCTGGGTAATTGCCAATAAGTTTAAGTCTGTGTGAATGAAATTTGAATAATATGGTAGCCTGCTTCTCATACATTAAAATACATGTAACAATGCAAACAGCAGCATACCCTGGACAATTGCTTGATTTTCACATTTGGCTTTCATATCATGGTATCTTTTGGATTTCATGTTTTGCCATACTTATGTGGACACAATCAGTGGTCACATTAGTAGGTACACCGACTCGTTCACGCAAAATTACCTGCTCCTCAAAACAACAAATCATGCAGCTGCAACTCAATATATAGTAAAGCATGTAGACATGGTGAAGCGGTTTAGTTGTTGTTTGACCAAACATTAGAATAGGCACAATGCATGGTATAAGTGACTTTGACCGTGATCTGATTGTTGGTGCCAGACATGGTGATACCAGCATCTTGGAAACAGCTTCCCTCCTGGGATTTTCACGTACTAAAGTCTCTATAGAGTTCACAGCGAATGGTGCAATAAAGAAAAAACATCAAGTGAGCGGCAGTTCTGTGGACAAAAACACCTTGTTAATGGAGAGTTCATTGTAGATGATTCGATCAAGCTAACAGAAAGGCCACAAATGCTCTAATGACAGCTGTTTACAACCGTGATGTGCAGATCGGCGTCTCTGAATGCCCAACACATAGAACCTTGAATCGGGCAGGCTACAGAAGCTGAAGACCACACCGTGTTACACTCCTGTGAGCTAAGAACAGGAAAATTAGGTTATAGAGGACATGCGATCACCAAAACTGGACAATTGAAGATTGGAAAAATGTCGCTTGGTCTGACAAATCTTTAATTTTTGCAGTTGGTAGGGTCAGAAGTTGACGTAAAGAGCATGGATCCATGGATCCATTCTGCCTTGTGTCAACTGTGTAGGCTGATGATGGTGATGGTGTGGAGAATGTTTTCTTGGCACACATTAGGCCCATTAATACCAATTGAGCATCATTCCAATGCCACAGCATACCGAAACATTGTTGCTACACAGTAAAATGTCCAGTGTTAATGCAACTCTAACAGAGTCCAGTAGGGACCATATGTAGAGTATTATGGGGGCAATTGTAACAGGGGGCAATTGCAACACCATACAATTGCACCAATCTGAAACAAGCTAGAACTGAGGTTCTATCCAGCAAGTTTCATTTCAACACTGAACATTTTATTGTGTTACCTTCACTTTATTGCCAGAGTCTACCCTTTTTCAAATGGATACTTCCAGCAGGATAGTGTGCCATATCACAAAGCAAACGTCATCTCAAACTGATTACACAAACATGACAGTGATGAGGCGGAACGAGAGTTTCGCAGCATGAATGTGACTGAAGGATCTGCTGCGTGATGCTATCGAGTCAGCATGGACGAAAATCCCTAATAAATGTTTCAGCACCTTGTTGAATCCATGCTGTGAAGAATTCAGGCTGTTCTACAGGCAAAAGGGGGTCCTACCCACTAATAGATATGCGTACCTAAAGTGGCCACTGAGTGTATATTACTTTTTCATAATGTTAAAATCGTATGGGTTCTGAGTGTATGGGGATGACCTTAGTGCCAGAGATCTGATTGCTGGCTTTTTCCTGCTTTAATTAACTCCTTCAACCACTTATGCTCATTTAAGCTTCATAATAAGCCCACTTGAGACAGAAAGTCTTTCCCTTGTGCTGAATAAATACAATACCCATTGCACATTACTGCTCACAAATGTGGATCTCTTTATAGAAATCTAAAATAAATTGTGATTTTGTCTCCACACCCAGCATGTATTCCTGGGTCAAGTGGTCTAGCTTCTGTATGATTAGTAAAATGATTGTGGACTAGTAATTGGAAGGAGCAGAGGGTATGTGATTACTTGTGTGTGTGTGTGTGTGTGTGTGTGTGTGTGTGTGTGTGTGTGTGTGTGTGTGTGTGTGTATGTGTGTGTGTGTGTGTGTGTGTGTGTGTGTGTGTGTGTGTGTGTGTGTGTGTGTGTGTGTGTGTGTGTGTGTGTATGTGTTGGGGGGGGGGGGGGGTCGGGGTGGGGGTGCATGCATGTGCATGTGTGTGTCTTATGGGAGGATTTTGGATGGAACACGATTAAATGTTTGCCTCAGAGACAACAGCTATAAAGGAATTTAGCAAGCCAAGGAAGAAGTGGCTTAATATTAGAACTGAAATGAAAGCTGTTTGGGGTGGTTTGGTTGTAGGTCCTTTTTCAGGGCATAACTGCTCACAAACTGGCACATGGTCAGGTAGCTACAGTACCTTCGACTGATGTTAGATAATAGACAGCCATCAGCTAATCAATGCTCACTTGCTATGATGCGGTACATACATGCTTTGCTTCTTCGTTCTTTTAAATGATAACGTTCTTTTTAACTGAAGCTAGCAAATAGCACCATAATCTTTTCTTTCTTGTCCTTAATTTTGTCTTAGTCTAAGTGGATATGAGGCTTTCATGAAAATTTTGCAAGGATACCCCCCCCCCCCCCTACTCCAAAAATAAAAATCTTGATGTGAGCTCCCCAAATTGTTGTGGTATAGATCTATTGCAGTCACATTTGAATATGGGGTGTTGTTTGTAAAATGTTACATGTGCTGTAATCTAGCTCAATCTTTGACAATCTTTGAACGTTTTGCATTGCCTAATGTAAAAAATACACTACAATTTTCAAATGCCCCTTTCTTAAACATTTAGAGAGAAATTCATGTAAAACATTGTAATCGCACTGTAATCCAAAAGTAATGGTCTGCATTAAACCAAGATTTTAAAATTATATATAAATGTAAATATTAAAGGAAAGTGTAAATGTTACATATAAATGTTAAATGTAAATGTTATTTATAATTGTAAATATTAAATACAAATGTAGGATTTGATACTAGAAAGATTAATCCTACAGACAGACATGGCCAAATAGATAATGAATTCTGGACAGGAAGGACAAAATACTTACAATTTTGAGCCTGCTAGGTGTCCAATGGACTGGGAACAGGACAGGAGGAGACGAATTAACAGGGATCAGCACGAGATTGAGATGTGGTCTGAGGAGAACTTGTGGCGAGTTGGACAAATGTCTTGGTGAGTGATCATAGTTAGTGACACTACAGCTGTTATGCTTGCTAGCTAACATTAGCTGGCTCACATCAGCACATTTTTTTTCTATTTCACATCGTAAACAGAAATAGGGGGCTATAATATATTCAGATTTGATCAAATTGCCCCCCCCCCCACACCCCCCATATTTTTGGCTAATGGTACATGGTACACTTTTGGTACATGGTTAAGAAGCAAGAATGCACTGGTGAGCAATAGCAATGACCTGGGGTGCGTTTCCCAAAAGCATCGTAAGGCTAAGACGTCGTAAAACCCTTCGTACGAAGCTTCTTTAACTTTGGGTGCGTTTCCCAAATGCATCTTAATTTAAGACAGTCTTTGAAACGCTCGTAGATTAACGATTACTCCAGACCAGTCCTGTTAAGTGCGTTTTAGAAGCCCATAAATCACATACTTTATTAGATTTTTCGTGTTAGTGTTCATTTAATTTTACGGTTACCATAACCACTGATTGTTTTTTTTATACTGATGTTAGATGCAACAATATTTACATTTATTTATTTATTTTTAATTTACTTATTTTTATATATTTGGAAATTACCCATAAAAGCCATTCCTTAAATAGCCCTATAAATAAATAAGTTTGAGACAAGTAAGATCAGTGGGAAAAAGATTTTATTTCAAAAGAAACTTTGACGTGCCTAACTGGCCATGTATTGGGCAATACAGTGGGGTTCACGTCACCCAATCTATCGCCCCTCCCGTATCAGCAGCACCACAGACAGAAGTACAGAGATGTAAAATACAGGGATCAAAAAGGAAAAGTCCTGCTATGTGTTTCTTCCATCCATGAACTCAGGAGGTCAACTAATCAACTAATTAGTTCCACCTCCTGGCTGAAGAATTGTGCAAATTAGCAAATCCAGGTGATTGGAACTAAACTAAACCTTTCTGAACCCGGATTTATACACTTCTGGTTAAGTAAGAGGTGACTGCGCGTTCACGCTTTAAGAACTGTTTTGGGAAACGCGTGTTACAAATTAAAGAACCATCGTAGAATCGCTCGTTGAAATCGCACTTAACCCTAAGATTGATCGTTATTGGGAAACGCACCCCTGGTAGATTACAGAAGACCTTTTTCAATTGTGAAGAAAAACCCCTTTTAAACTGTCAAACAGATCAAGAACACTCTCCAGGGTATAAGCGTAGATACAGTTGAAGTACATACACCTTAGCCAAATCCATTTAAACTCAGTTTTTCACAAATCCTGACATTTAATTCCTAATAAACATTCCCTGTCTTAGGTCAGTTAGGGATCACGACTTTATTTTAAGAATGTGAAATGTCAGAATAATAGTAGAGAGAATGATTTATTTCAGCTTTTATTTCTTTCATCATTCTTGCACCAGTCCCTCCTGCAGCAAATCACCCCCACAACATGATGCTGCCACCCCTGTGCTTCATGGTTGGGATGGTTGTTCTTCGGCTTGCAAGCCTCACCCTTTTTCCTCCAAACATAACGATGGTCATTATGGCCAAACAGTTCAATTTTTGTTTCATCAGACCAAAGGACATTTCTCCAAAAAGTAAGATCTTTGTCCCCATATGCAGTTGCAAACTGTAGTCTGGCTTTTTTTATGGCGGGTTTTGGAGTAGTGGCGTCTTCCTTGCTGAGCAACCTTTCAGGTTATGTCGATATAGGATTCATTTTACTGTGGATATAGATACTTTTGTACCTGTTCCCTCCAGCATCTTCACAAGGTCCTTTGCTGTTGTTCTGGGATTGATTTGCACTTTTCGCACCAAAGCACGTTCATCTCTAGGAGACAGAACATGTCTCCTTCCTGAGCGGTATGACGGCTGCGTTGGTCCCATGCTGTTTATACTTGCGTACTATTGTATGTACAGACGAACGTGGTACCTTCAGGCTATTGGAAATTGCTCCCAAGGATGAACCAGACTTGTGCTGGTCCACAATTTTCTTTCTGAGGTCTTGGCTGATTTCTTTTGATTTTCCCATGATGTCAAGCAAAGAGGCACTGAGTTTGAAGGTAGGCATTAAAATACATCCACAGGTACACCTCCAATTGACTCAAATAATGTCAATTAGCCTATCAGACATTTCTAAAGCCATGACATCATTTTCTGGAATTTTCCAAGCTGTTTAAAAGCACAGTCAGCTAACTGACTTGCCAACACTATAGTTTGCTAACTTTAAATCTGTGGAGTGGTTAAAAATTAGTTTATGTTTTATTAGTAAAATGTGTATGTAAACTTCCGACTTCAACTGTATGTCAAAGACTACCATAAAGAGAAGACTACATCAGCATAAAATCAGAGAGTTCATCACAAGATGCGGCAGTGTAGCATAATGGGTAAGGAACTGGGCTTGTAACCGAAAGGTTGCAGGTTCGATTCCCAGGTAGGGCACTGCCGTGTACCCTTGAGCAAGGTACTTAACCTGCATTGCTTCAGTATATATCCAGCTGTAGAAATGGATACCATGTAAATCCTGTGTAAGTCGCTCTGGATAAGAGCGTCTGCTAAATGCCTGTAATGTAATGTAACAAGATGCAAACCACTGGTAAGCCTCAAAAACAGAATAGCCAGGGTTAGAGTTTTCTAAAAAGTACATTATAAAAAAACTTGTTCTGAACAAAGTCTTATGGACAGATGAATTCTGAAGTGTACAGAAACATAGTATCTGCTCAGATCCAACCAAATGCCACAAACCCCATTGGCCGGTGCTTCACCCTTGACCCCAAACATGCTGCTAAAGCAACCAAGGAGTTCTTCAGGGCCAAAAAGTGGAATATTCATGACTGCCTAAGTCAATCATCTGATCTGAATTCAATTGAATGTGTGTTTCACTTGCTGTAGACAAGACTGAAGGTAAAAAAAGCCCCTGAAACAAACATGAACTGAAGATGGCTGTAGTACAGGACTAACTGTAGCAATGTATGTTTAACTAGACAGGAAAGCACGCCCTCAGCCAACTTAAGCTGTGAAGCCCCGGAAGTAAGCCTGTACTGTGCCTGTTGAGTGCAAGTACTCCCCATTAATACTGTAGATCCCATCTTTAAATACTGTAGATATGTAAATATACTATTCACTGAACCATGGACTCAATATCTAAACTTTTCTTCATATTACAATGCATGGGTTTCTCAGGTTAATGTGGTTGACGTGCTACTTTATTTCTGGTTAGATAGTACAGACCAGAGCCATAATTTCCAGTAGGCTACCTATGTTTCTGTTGATACTATGATTAATGTCCTAATATTGAACCAATACTTGCTATGGCTACCATTATATAGTTATCAGCCGAATGTTTTTCAATAGGAAAAATATTAATAATATATTTCAATCAATAGAAGAACTGAAATAAATATTCTTATAGTACTACTGTGGACATTTTCTCATGAACCCTCAGATTCACCTAAAACTTCTACAAATGTATTTTATCTTTTTTTCTTGTTTTTTTTGTAAATACCTAAATACTCCTCATACTCCGCCCCCACCTCTTTGCCATATTTGGTCCCCCATGTTGAGTATGTGGTTTACTGCCCTGATTCTGCTCACATGGAAGTTGCTATATGATTTTAACGTATATTAACTCATCGATATTACACTGATTCTTAGGACTCTTAGAATGTAAAGTTGCATGGAATTTGTAAAAAGAATGCACTTTCATCAGTTGAGGTCAGTGTTATTTTTTTTAGATCTTCTACCTGTAGCTTGCATCTCATCGCCTCAAATATCTGGTCAAACAGTCTAGGACTTGGAGTGTCCATTATTTATAAGCTCACTGAAGCCTGTCAACCACTGGTTCAAACTAAAGTGTTCTCCAACTCATGCTGCCCAATTATCTTTGCTGGCATAGCCACAGTGGCTCCCATTCATAGTCCAGAACTCTCAGAAGGAATCTGGAGGGGGCAGTATTTGACAGTAACTGGTAAGTGGTCTTTGTGCTTTTGTTTTTGTCCACATTGTGTTCTGCACTCCTCACTGAACCCTACATCCATGCATCATTTTGTCCCCAAACAAACAAGGTAGTGGTTATGATGGCAGTACTTGGAATTGAATCTTTTGTTTTTAATTTACTTTTAGTGCATTGTTGCCTCCTTATATCCTCCATTGTTTCAATGATCACATGATTCATATGTCCATTGATAACAATAGATTACAATATTGGGAGACCTCATTGATTATCACTTCATATTAAAGATAAAATAGAGATTTGGTGCGTTTAATGTCTCCAAGAAACAAAATATGTTTGTCTTAATCCCTTCCTCTTCCTTTCACACATTCCTAGTTCTTCACTCATTTTCTCCGTTATCTCTTTCTCTATCTCCATAATACATATAGTACATTGAGTTAATTTAGCTTCCTACCAGGCCCCCACAGCCAGCTGGCTATTTTGTCCTCTCTCTGTCCATCGCCAGACAGCTTTGCCAGTTACCATCTCACCAGTATAATCCCACACAGACTGCTCTTCTTAATTTCTAGAACCGTCGCACGGGCTCAGATTTGCAGATGATGATATTTTTGCAGGCTAGCAGCCTGCTCAGTCTGGACTCCTTAATTTGATTGAGTGTGTAATGGTGAATGAGATCTCCCCGAAAAGCATACAGCACCTGTGCAATTGATTACATGAGCAGAGGTATGTACTATGTATGCCAAATACAGCATCTGGTGCCTGTCTACTTGACAAATAATTTAAGTAATAAGGCCAATAAGGTCTCTTTGTAAGGATGGCAACTCAGAGAATGCATGTCCATATTGTCCTCAAATCTTTCCTTGTGAGAAAAGAAAAGTGCTTTGTTTTCTTTTTAAAACTGGTTAGCCACTTCTGAATATGTTCCTGGAGTTCTGCTTTGGCGAGATGTATAGCAATACATGTCAGAATTTAAGTTAATGTCAAGCTTCCCACAAATGCATAAAGAGATGAGCTATTAGACCGAGCCCAATACAACCTTTGTAAAATAATAATTAAGCCAACATGACATGAGGCTTAAACTACAAAAAGGAATTGGAAGTACAACTTTGTAGCAAGTTGCTGTTCTCTTTTTTGATAGATGTTCTCCGCTTATACTCTACATGCAAACAGGTTTTGTTTTGATGCTTTTCATGCTAGCTAGATATGAAATGGAAGCCAAACGACCCTAGTTGTTTACCTAATGAAAGTATGCTGCTTGCTCTCTTGTCCTTTGGCGGTGTTTACTAAGCGGTTGTATCTTAAAAGGAAGTGTATTTGGGTTGCACAAGCCAGGTTAGCGCAGGTAGGCTATGTGACTGCTTTGAACAGAACAGACAATGGAAGATTCAAAACATCTGCACTTACCCTAGAAGATGAAAATGAAGCTTGTTCATTAGAGCTGGATTCTTTGCAGGAAAAATCTGGTCCTTTATTTAAAGGACAGGTTAAAGACCTAGCTAGCTCATACAATTGCAGTTTATCAAATGTAGCTTTGTTAATCTGTGCACATGAACAGATAGCTTTTTAATTATAAAGTGTTTATTCTCAATTATAAACATACGTACATATCTGTTTTTATATATAAAAAAATCCCTCATCAAGAAATAATTATTTTTAACAAAACCATGTGTGCCACAATTATTGGCACCCCTGCATTTATATATAGAATAAAGTAATCATTTTTAATATTTGGTCGCATATCCTTTGCATGCCATGACTTCCTGATGTATGTGACCCAACAACAATCAAAAGACTCTTCATATGTTATTTTCTGGTACTCTTACACGCGATACTATAACTCTGCACTCTTCAAGTTATCCATCCACATCTACTGTATTTCTGGCAGCATAGTGATGGTTTAAGGCTTGTTTGATACATCAGAGCCTTGATGACTTAGAGCCATTTAGCCAACCATGTGTTCCATACTCTTCCAGTGTGATTTACAGCTAAATCTATTCCCACCCCCCAATTCCCATAGAGATCCATTCACATGCAGAGATGTTATAGTATCGCTTGTACCAGAAAATAACATATCAAGAGTTTTTTGATGTTGTTGGGTCACAGACATCAGGACGTCATGGCATGCAAAAGGATATGGGGGGGGGGGGGGGGGGGGGGGGAATCACATGCCATGACGTCCTGATGTTTGTGACCCAACAACATCAAAAAACTCTTGATATGTTATTTTCTGGTACTCTTACAAGCTATAACCTCTCTGCATTTGAATGGACTTCTATGGTAATATGGCCTCAAACCATCACTCTGCTGCCAGATACGTTGTAGATATGGGATGGATAACTTCAAGGCTTGTTTCTTCTGATTCATTTTTCCTATTGAACTCTATGGAAAAATAAGTCTCCCTAACAAAGTATTTGTAGTGACTCCTCAAATAGGCCCGACACATTTTAAAAAGCCTGTAGGAAACCATGACTTTTGTCTGTGACTGTGTGATGGACTGTGTGTGTGTGGGGGGGGTGGGTGGGGGGGGGGGCACAATGTGTCACACCCCGCCTGGGTGAATCAGCCATATTGCATGAGAACATACTTACAGTTATTTATGAAAAATATTGTTAACAAGAAAAACTCCCAAAATTACCTAAAAATTCCTCAAAAAGGGAAAATTTCCCAGAACTTTACAACCCTATAAGGCAAACTGACCCACCCTGTTTGCTGCATTTCCAGTTGCACAAAACCGGCAATGCACAACATGTGTTTCTCTACTCAGATCCTCGTATTGGCCTCCATAGAAGCAGACAGCAAACTGCATGCACTTCTGAGGATACAAATTCTAACATGTATCCTTGTTGGAGGACATTGTGGTGACGGGATGAGCTCACAGTTATGACTGTGAAACGGTTTCAGATATGAGGTTATCATACACTGAATTGTTGTGAGCTTAAGTTAGGGGCTGTTTCATGACAACAATTTTGGTTTGGACACATTTATACATCAACCTTGTAAGGGCCTGTTTCTGTTGGGTATTTGTCGTGATACATCTCTATACACTTGGTTCATTGAGATTATTGATGGTTTTCTGAAAAATGTTATTTCCATCTACAGTGTAATTAGACATAAATGTTAAATGCTGACTAAATGGCTAAAGGTTTTCCAGCCTACAGCCCAAGGTACATTTTAGGCTCTGTGACAGTGACAGCTTGGTTCAGCAAAGGTGAGGACATATGAAGGTGTATAGTTGGTTAACAAAGTGCATTGTATGTAGCCCGTTAGCTGTATCTTCTAACATTTCTACAAAGAAAACCACTTCAAAACATTTCTGCTGGCCATCAATTTATGTAAAAGTTGTTGAAACTGAAGAAAAGCATTGCTTTAAACAACTTTAATCTACAGTTTCAGTGTTTTTAAACTAAACATTGTCATCATAACTCATGCCAGTTTTAGTCAGAATGCACCCTAAATTAGTATTCATTATCTACATAATATATAAAATACATTTCACAGATTTACTAACTGAGAGTAAAAGTACTTCACATACTGTGAGATTTAACATCAAAAGCTCTTTGAATAATAAAATGAGACACACCAGACATTAATCACTAGGCTTCAATGCTTGGATGTGATTTACCTCAGTTTCAACATTTTTCTTGGTTTCTCAGACTAATTTTATATTGAGTTTCTTAGTCAATCTCATAAATATCTGAACGCATTATGCTGTAAGAACTGGAAAATATTTTTAGTTACCAGAGCTTCCTGTCTATAATCAGTTATTTTTTCAGAGATCCCAGAGGATCCACTCACTGCCGAGGCATACTATTATGAAGATGGATTTGAGTCTTGCTCAGATGAAGAGAAAACACAAGAGGATGAAGACTTTGAGAACTCATTGGACACTCTACACAGAACATGTGGGCAGGTGAGATGTGCATCTCTCTGGTGAACCAGCAAAACCATCAAGTTCCCAATAAGGAAGAGAGTGATCAATAGTCAATTTAACCTCACTCACCAGGCTCATAATATGTACTAGCTGGGGCATGGAAAACATTATTGTTACAAACTTTATAACTGAATATTATAATTCATGCAATGACTAACAGTGAAAAAACTGTTCATGCCCACTGCCGATTCGGGAGCGTATGACATCATCCAAAACATGTGGTTTTTACACAGCCCACAGCCAAGTCTGAATAGAGTTGAGTATGAGGAAGACATCTCATTATTTGGTTTTAGCATGCAGTCGATGCCAAAGCTGCATAATTAGTGGGGGTCACTAAAGAGTGATGAAACGTGGACCCATAATGGACTGAACCTACCCTGGATAATGCTATCAGCCATTCGATCTGAGACCTTGGGTCTCATCTAGGGGTCGACTGATATGGTTTTTCCAGGTCCGATGCCAATACCGATTGTTGGGATTAAGGAGACCGATAACTGATATTTGGGGCCTATAGTCATTTGCAGTAAATATGATAATTTTGGTGTCAAAATCTAGAGTAACACAAACGCCAACACAGCTTCCTTAAATGAACATATGTTTAATTTAAAAAATAAAGTGCATGGAGCTCCCAGAAGGTATGGAAATTTTAACAAACTGAATGGACATTTTTAAATACATACGTAAAAAGAAATAACTAAATAAATAGATAGAATAGAAAAGTGTGATAAGCACCTGTATTTAGCTTGCATGAAAGGGCTCTATTTTCCGGCTGGTGGCGAGCTGTCGTGCTGGCGAAGTGGCATTTTCACCGTGGATTTTGACGCCTGAGCCCGTTTGGTAATTTTGTGAGTCGCCATGCGCCGAAGTGGGAGGAGACTCACTGTTTATGGTGTGTCCGCGTAGTTAAATTTAAACTATTTCGGCTACTTACCATATATATTTACTTAGTTTACATTATCTACCTTAGAGGGGATATAGTATTATCTGAGTAGTCTATAATTGCAATAGGCTAATACACAGATTAAATCCAGTTGAAACCAAGTTGAAACCAAAGATGCAGATGCCATTGCAAAACACTTTAATTCTCATGAAGCCATGAAAGTAGGCTATGCATTTTCAAACTTAGCCTAGTACAGAACAGGCATAATTTAACTTTTTGTAAAATTTGCTTTTTTCCTGCATAATGTGCATAATTCCAATGAAAGATTTAGCCTAATTATCACTTTAGCCACAAAGGTTAGAACATAGTGATGCCATTATTGAAATTAATGCACCTCTTCCTTTGACATAAAAAAAGAACACAGGTTTTTTGTCACATCACGGGCCACAATCTGCTGAGATTCCCGTGGCATCGCAGTGTCGCTCACGTATATCTCTGGGCTGTATTCCTGCTGTTTTCTCTCCACTCAAATATTAGTCCTGACAAGCTGAGGTAGATTAAAACTATTTGTCACTGTGACAAAAGTGGAGAAGTAGAATCTTAAAACCAAACCAAATTAGAGAGAGTGATGAGGTTGACTTATGCCCGGCAGTAATTTTGAAATGAAAGTTCAGGAACAGTGCACATTCAGAATTTTTTCTGTCTGATTCTATAGAGCTTCACATCTTGCAGTTGTGGAATGGTTATAAAAGTGTTGGCGGGAGCACTGCTGATTATTGCAGATGTTTCTCTACCTGCATACATATCATGCTTATCTCCATATCTGTTAGAATCCTAGGCAGAGCATATTGATAAATGCATTACAGTCTTATTTACTTCTAAAATTGTGCAAGGTGCCCCAGATTAATATAGATAAAATAATTTAGATCATATCTCTCACCTCTCAAGTTCAGAAGTAGCCAAGCAATAGTTTAGTTATTGGGAATATGCGGAAGCCTGTTCAGAGATGGTCTTGGCAGTAGGGGGTGGGACCGCAGATTCTTAAATGCAAACAAATGTATGGAGAAATTGGATTTTTTTTTGTCTAATGAAAACTACAAGGTGCGACCCAATATACAAAAAAAAGAAAAGCCAAAAAAACTGCTAACATCACATGGTGTGCGTCTGTGTGTGTGCATGTGTGGCGCATAGGTTTTTATGTATATTTCCCCACTCATATGTGTGGTGTATACCCCCCCCCCCCCACTTCCCCTATTTAAAGTTAATAGTTTTTATTAATTATGTCTCTCTGCCTTGTAATGATGGCATCCATGTATTATGGGGTAGTGGTCTGGTAGGTAAAGTTCTGGAGCTCAAGCTGTGTCCTTCAGGTTGGCTGTTGGAAGCAGTAAAACTGATATCCCAGCCAAGCTCACCGGTTTTAACGTTATGATTTTCTGGTGAGAAATGTCACAGAAGCACTCGTAAACATTTCACTGTTATATCAATAACCTACATAAATACTGAAATGATGTAAACATGTGTTTTCATATTTGAAGGCCCTGGTGCTAAAAGTACTGAAGTCACAAAATGTCTATTTTGAGAAAATCAAATCCGAAAATATCATTGATCCATAAAATCAGCCATTAAAAGTTTTGCTGTTTTTATGCATTGCTTAGGCACCTTTTCTGTTAACAATATTTATAGGGTGGACTTAGCTAAACAAATACAACATGTTTCTATGCTGAACTTGAATTGTCAAAAAATGTGACTTCAGTACTTTTAGCACCAGGGTCTTAATTTTATCAATAGTTTAATTAACTAGCATCCTAGTGGTAGCGTTAGTCATTAGCGTGTTCGCTGGAGCATAAATCTTCCCATTAGGTTTTAAGCTTTTGTTTCATAAATATGTAATTATTTGGAGTCAAAGGTGACACCAGCTTTGCTTCTATGGTATTTGGGCAATGTGACGTGCTGGTGAAACGGTCCACAAGTAGCACATATTATGTACATACAGGTATTTGTATAGACAAATCATGTTTTTATATTTTGTATTCATTTCAGCCTGGCATATTTAAAGCCAGCTAACTAGTGATGGATTAATTGAGTGTTCACTCAAGCACATTTAAATAAAAATAATAATGCATTAAGTATGACCTTAAAGGAAACACAAAATATAACACACACAATACAATCAACCGTTTACACATGGTTTTGTTATTTTCTTGGCCTTAAAACGAAATACTGTTTTTGCATTTAATGCTGTAATGAGTATTCATTTAAAAGCACATGAATCTAATGTTTGAGAGTAATAAATATATTTCCTTTTAAAGCAATGCATAAATGTTTTTAGTGGAAAAACATACCCAAGACAATACAGTGCAATACAGTATTTGCAATATTTATTAAAGGTCGTTCTAGAAATTTGGCCAAATATTTTGGCAACCAGACTTGGTAGCCCAGTGGGCTAGCGCAATTTTTTTTATCTGTCTACCGTTGGTAACTGCTCAAAGCAATACCACGGCGGTCATAAACATTCAGCTTTTTTAACAGTCTGTGAGCATAGCATTCTTGATGATTCTTTGCATCTTTGTTTCCCAGAATAGGCGGACAAATGCTCTGCAACGCCTTTAAGTGCATTTGCTGTTGTGTAAAACAGGCTTTATGCACAAAAGCAGTATTAATTTGTAGCATTATTAATGTCGTGACTGTACTTTTTGATCAATTTAATGTCACCTTGGTGAATAAAAGTATTAATTTCTTTCAAAAACATAAAAATTCCTTAGTGATTCCAAAGTTTTGAACGGTAGTGTATCCTGGAACAGATATGAGGAGATAGAGATGCAATACAGTAGAATTGATGAATGTTGAATTCACCGTTGTTTCCGCAGACTGCTTCTGAACAAAAAAAAACATATTTTGTATTGTTTTCAGTTTTTGGTTTCTGTCATTTTAAACAGTACCATAAATCTGGCTATAATGACAAACCAGTATTCTCAGACTGTTTCATAGATCAGATATAGCTAGTGCTCTGAAGCTCTCCTACTGAATGGATGAACATACCCCAACCTGCCCCACTTATGAATGAGTTTTTCTCTCTTGTGTCCCCTTCAGGACAGTGACATGGAAGCCATGGTGAAGTACATGGAGAATGTTCTGGAAAGTGAGTCCAGTGGTGAGTACATGCCACGCCATCCATTAAATCATTGGCTAAAGCACACCCTACATCTAAGTCTGTTTACTATGACCAATAAACAAATTGTCACCAATTCATAGAGCTGTATTTTTTTGCAAGAGTAATTAAGTTAAAATTCCGGGACAAATTGTTATAGCAGCTCTTCCCTGCCCTAGCTGAGATTCCAACCCAAAACACTGAGGTATTGTAGGACCTCTAGCAGGTCAGTGCTGTAACCACTGCTGCACTTGGCTACACTATTATTAGATTTGGTTAATGGGGCTTATTTTTTGCATCAGTGTTGACAGATTCACTGATATTTTAATCATCTGGATGGTTAATCCTAATGACTAAGACCACTGTTTAATTTGATCCATATATTATAAATATCAGTAAATTTGTTCATTGGTGTGGCATTGATATAAAAACTCAGTTCATAGATACTGGGTAAATGTGGAGCATAAAGACATCACAATGGATCTGTGGCATCTCTCTCAACCCCCATCCTCTCTCAACCCCCAACCTCTCATCTCCTGTTAACATACACCAAACAACCTTGACCTTAAAGGTCCCATGTTTAAAATGTGACATTTCTATCCGTGTCTGACTGGATAATTAGGGTCATAAGATGCACCTTGTCTCTGAAGGTCACATTAAAGGATAAACTGGCCCAAGCCAACAGCGCTGTAATGAAGTCCCATGCAGAGAACTGTTTTATTTCACGCACGCACGCACGCACGCACGCACGCACACACACACACACACACACACACACACACACAGGTAAACGCACGCACGCACGCACGCACACACACACACACACACACACACACACACACACACAGGTAAACACACACACGCACGCACGCACGCACACACACACACACACACACACAGGTAAACACACACGCACGCACGCACGCACGCACACACACACACACACACACACACACACACACACACAGGTAAACACACACACACGCACGCACGCACGCACACACACACACACACACGCACACAGGTAAACACACACACGCACACACACATGCACACACACACACACACACACACACACACACACACAGGTAAACACTCTAACACATGCATGCCCGGCACACGTCACACGTTAGCATACACATGCAGCACATTCACATGCTTGCACACACATAGCCATATACACACACACATATGCACACATGTAAACACACAAACACATGCATACCCGGCACACATCACACGTTAGCATACACATGCAGCACATTCACATGCTTGCACACACATAGCCATATACACACACACACATATGCACACACGTAAACACACAACCACATGCATGTACGCACATACACACATTCGCATACACATGCAGACCCAATGAACCGTAAGCCTCATGTCAAACCTGCCAGAGATGGAGGTTACGGTTGAATTTATTTTGTCTGGGCTTGCATAATGTCTGAACCTCAAGGACGTTTCACAATCCCTGTAGAACATGTAGATTCTGATTCACCCTTCATGTAGGAATCAGTGATGTTATTGCCTAACGTCTCGTACTATGTTTAGGTCAGTAATCATTATTGCGAAATAGCACCTCTGTTAGATCTATTGTACAGACATTGCAAACTGCATGTACATAATTTCATGCTAATTTTCATGCATGCCAAGCCTGTGCTGTGACCATTTTAGAAAATTTTGGATTATAGTTTCAAAGTTAGCACTGCCATTTTTTTCCATTAGGTTAATATTTTACATTACAGTTCCAAACATTGTAGAGACTGCAGATAATAGGAGAAGCACAACAAATATGCCTAATATATAATGTGCAATATACTGTGATTCATGGGCTCAATAAGGATGTCTTAAGCATGACATTTTTATACACTTCCTCAGGATTCTTTACATAAATCTATGTTTTAATAACTGAAACAGCTGAAGCCCTCGTATCGTATCATTTGGTAAATGGTAATTGCCCCCATTGCTTTCAAAACAATGTGGAAAAAGAGATGAACTTCATTTTATTCCAGGCAAGGCGGCAGAAGACTTCATTGTAAATAGACGTCCAAGGGCAGAGATAATGTCATCATCTCAGCAGTGAAAGCACAAAGAAAAGCAAAGAATCGTACATCTGGAACAAGGTTTTGATGGGTGAAATGCCTTCAGATGGAAGTTTGCCAGTGACTTTTTACTGAAGGAAATTGGCAGTCTTGCGTGTGCTTGGGTCCCCTTGTAGCGAAAAAAGCATAGCTGCTGCAGGAAACCGGACAGGATACAGTGCCCTCCAAAATCACTCTTGGTAACTGAACAAAAAATACTGTATAAAATACATAATACAAGTCCTTCGCTGTATTTTAATTCTCAAACATTGAGAATATATGCTTTATTAATGATTCAGTCAGCTTGTACGCGTATACATCATGTGCCCGTACACTCATCTCTACCTGAGTACGCAGGACTTGACGTTGATTACTGAGAATCGTCTGCTAAAGTTAGCCTTTAAAGCCTAATAAAGTGCAGGAATCAAATTGTACAAATTTCTCATGGTCTAGAGCATAAGTGTCAAACTGAAGGCCGGCGGCTCGCATACAGCCCTTTGTGTTCTTTCACACGGCCCTCCTACATATTATCCAAACGCATATGATTTGGCCCGCAGTAACATAGTTTACAATTTTAACTTCAAATCCCATCATGCAGCGTGACATGAGAAGAAAGACATGGGGGTCATTACCATTACCAAATGATACTATACGAGTGCTTCAGCTTTTTCTCTTATTAAAACATAGATTTATGCAGGGGCCTCACCAGAGATATATGTATGTTTAGGTACTAGGGGGGTCTGGTGGCATGCACCCCCAGGATAATGTTTTTTTAAAGCAGTCATAAAATGGCATTGTTGTTCCAAAGAATATTTCTTTAAGTTGCTTGGATATACAGCAATAGGGTCGGGCTGATGTACGATACCATCGTCTATCAACTAAAATGTATGGGCATCGGAGATGGTTGACACATCGTGACGTCAAAGACAATGGGCCTCATTTATTAATATGGTCCTAAAAAAGTGCGTATATTTGACGGATCCAGCTTGCGTACGAAATTTTCACATGTGTAACTTGTGTAAAAACTTGTGTAAATCACTGATCTGAGCGTAAATGTATGATAAATCAGACTTGATCGTATATTAGGAGGCGCGTTCACATCCTTAGTATTACCATACTCACACGCCCATTTCATTATTTATATTTGGCAATGCCACCTCCTTTAAAACACACATGCCAACACGGTTTTCCTATAGGCAATAGGAAAGCAAATTATGTTTCTGTGAGGCTAAACTTTAAATGCTTATGTATGAAAAAGAAAATAAATGTGTGGTTAATTGGGAATGTTAGTAGTGGTGTGCAGCCTAGCTCAAAAGCCGCGATGTGGCAGGGGATAACCAGGGCTAAAATGCTTCGTCTGAATTACGAACTACAGCTGAGATAAAGCCATTCACGCAAAAAAAGTTCTGCCGGACGGTGCAGTGGACCAGTGGCCACTCGTCTGCAGAAGAGAGGGTGGGGGATAACATTGAGTGATAGAAGACGTGACTGTGACTAGATTTCAAGATTCTATCATGCCGGTTGCGACGTTTGTTAGGTCTTCTATGCTAATAAAACTAGATTGATTTTTGGAAATATATCAAGAGTCTTTTGATATCCTTTTATACCCAGTCATAATAGCATCACCTGTTTACCTGTGGAATGGCAAACAGGTGTTTTTTTGAGCTTCCCAGTTTTTTTTTGCCCCTTTCACAACTTTTTTGGAACGTGTTGCAGGCATCAAATTCAGAATTAGCATATATTTACAAAAATCAATAATGTTGATAAGGTAAAACATTAAATATATTTTCTTTGTACTGTTTTCAATTAAATATATGTAAAAGAGAATTTACAAATCACTGCTTTCTGCTTTTATGTGCATTTTACATACTGTCCCAACTGTTTTTGGAATTGGGGTTGTATGTATGCATGTATGTACAGTACATATTTATGTATGCGTATGAATGTGATTGTCTGTCTATTTCAGGATTAGGCAGGCTCTGAGATATGTGCGGCCTTCTGTTGTTTGTTTCAGGATCAGAAACAGTGACGGAAGAAGCCCAAGAAGCCCAGGGTCCCAGTGTCATCAACTGCACAATGGCTGAGACCAGATTGCAGCGTATGAGGGAGTAAGTATGGCGAGAGAGCTTTATGCTTCAGCTAAGCTCCAGTAAGCATCCGTCAGCACCTTTATCAGCCTATAGCTCATATTGCCATATTTTAGATTTCTCGCTTCAAAGTGAAACACGCCTATAGAACTTTTTTATTTTCCTGCATGGGGATTATCTCCTAGCAGTGTGATGCACAATATTTGTTGCAGAAAGGAGACTTGCACACTCAATAAATATTTTATCCCAATTTCATCATCTATCACCTATCATCTATCATATTAATATTATATATTAAAGGCCATCGTGGATACACTGTAGGGTTCCTTGCTGTTTCAACTTCAGTATTTCAGCAAACAAACCCACAGCACTCAGCATTCCTCAGATGCACCTGCTCTCATCCCACTGTCAAAGCGTTCAAATCTTTTGTTTCTGACACCCACCTCCCCAGGCTGTTCTTCGAAGCACCACTAGGATTGGCAGCCAGAAAGCTCCTGTCATAAGGTCTGTGATCCCTGGCCCAATTCTGTCAGGGTCAGAAGCCCACCTCACATTTGTTGATTTCCTCTGAGACCTTCAACCAGTGGGCCGGTTCCTTCCCAATGTCTGCTTCGTCTATGAGCATGACAAACTTGAGGATTCCCATTTGCATCTCCTGCTGGACCAGCTAATCTCCTTTTCCATGATGCACAAAAACACAGAAAACATCCATTTAAGCAAGCCCAATATGCTCTGATCCAGCAGTGAACAATAACCCAAAACTCTCAGAAAATACAGCGCGGACTGTAACTATTTGGACAGTGACACATTTTTGTTGTTTTGGCTCTGTTCTCCAACACATTGGATTTGAAATGAAATGACGAATACAAGGTTAGGACTGTCAGCTTTAATTTGAGGGTATATACAGACGTGCTCAAATTTGTTGGTACCCCTGGTAAAGATGGGTAAAAAAGGTTATAAAAAATTCACCGTTTGGTGAATTAGCTTAATCTCACACTGAAAAAAATTAGAAAAATCCAACCTTTAATTGACGTTCATTTATTATGAGAAAAAAAAATCCCTCATCAAGAAATAATTATTTTTAACAAAACCCCGTTGGCCACAATTATTGGTACCCCTGCATTTATATATTGAATAAAGTAATATTTTTTTATATTTGGTCGCATATCTTTGCATGCCATGACTTCCTGATGTCTATGACCCAACAACATCAAAAGACTCTTGATATGTTATTTTCTGGTACTCTTACAAGCGATACTATAACGTCTCTGCATTTCAATGGATCTCTATGGGAATTTGGGGGTGGGACTAGATTTAGCTGTAAATTATGCTGGAACAGTATGGAATACATGTTTGGTAAAATGGCTCTAAGTCATCAAGGGTCTGAGGTATCAAACAAGCCTCAAACCATCATTCTGCTGCCAGATATGCAGTAGATATGGATGGATCACTTTAAGGGTTGTTTCTCCTGACAAATTTTCCTATTGAACTCAGGAGATAAGTCAGGAGAGGAAACAATTCAAGTTATCCATCCATATCTACTGTATTTATGGCAGCAAAGTGATGGTTTAAAGCTTGTTTGATATGTCAGACCCTTGATGACTTAGAGCCATTTAGCCAACCATGTATTCCATACTGTTCCAGTGTAATTTACAGCTAAATCTAGTCCCACCCCCCAATTCCCATAAAGATCTATTCAAATGCAGAGACATTTAGGGCTCTATTTTAATAAACCAAACGCAATGGTGAACGCAAGAGTAATCGCTTGGCGGTATCGCTCTGAGGGCGTGTCGGCGAGAAATTTGGTAATTTCATGACGGCAATCTTGGCGCATCTGATGGCGGTATTGCTAAAAGGCTGGGTTTAAATGTCCAAGGTGTGTCTCTATGGTAGCCAATCAAATAGTTGTTCTCATGCTTTAAAAAAAAGCCAGTTGGAACGCAATCGCTCCATGCCATTTCATAATGAGCAACCCAAACGCACTGGACCGTCAACGACAAGAGCGATTTTCCGCACAGGAATCAGACATACTTGTAACAGAAGTACAGGCTAGGACTAGTAATTTATGGATCACAATCCACACCACCTCGTCTCCCAGAAGTTCGGAAGGCACGGGAGGAGGTGGCGAATGCATTAATTAGCCTACATGAGGTGATGTAGGCATAATTATGATTCAAATGGTAGGCTTATGATTCAACTGTGTGAATGTGTAATTTATATATTATAGGCTATTGGCCTACATGATCGCAAGTTTCTTGTAAGCTGTCCTGTTTTATTCTAGTAGTTTAAATTAAAATTAATTAATTAATAATAATTATAGGCTATTTGTTCATTAAATGGAAGTGTAATGTTGGCATCACCTATAGACACTACATAGAACTACATGACTAACAAGTTGTCAAATTGCCAGAGTCTATTGCGTTGCCGCTAAGAGGTGGTTCCAGCGGATCATAACGCAATGGGTTTTCGTTGGTTCAAATTGTCACTGAGCCGAAAGTATTTTAGAACACGCCCCAGACAGCGCCACCCATCCCACTGCAGCGCAAGCGAAAGGATGTTATGTTGAGAATTTGTTGATCCTAGCGGTATTGCTGAGAAACGCCATAGCGCCAGTTTTAAGACGTTGATGCTGTCAACAAGCTTGCGTTTGACTATACCGTCCCCTTGCGCTGGTTTGAAAATAGAGCCCTTAGTATCGCTTGTAAGAGTACCAGAAAATAACATATCAAGAGTCTTTTGATGTTGTTGGGTCACAGACATCAAGAAGTCATGGCATGCAAAGATATGCGACCAAATATAAAAAAATATTACTTTATTCAATATATAAATGCAGGGGTACCAATAATTGTGGCCAACGTGGTTTTGTTAAAAATAATTATTCCTTGATGAGGTTTTTTTTTTCTCATAATAAATGAACGTCAATTAAAGGTTGGATTTTTCTCATTTTTTCAGTGTGAGATTAAGCTAATTCACCAAACGGTTAATTTTTTATAACCCTTTTTACCCACCTTTACCAGGGGTACCAACAAATTTGGGCATGTCTGTACATCCATATTGCGTGATCCATGTAGTAATTACAGCCCTTTCATACATAGTCCCCCATTTTAGAGGACCAAAAGTAATTGGAGAAATTAACACAATCTTAAATAAAGTCGTCATATTTTGTATTTGGTTGCAAATCCATTGTATTTGATAACTGCCTGTGACCCATAGACATCACCAGTTGCTGGGTATCTTCACTGGTGGTTTTCTGCCAAGCCTATACTGCAACCGTTTTCAGTTCCTGTTCTTTTGGGAGCTTTCTGGCTTTCAGTCTTGTCTTCAGCAAGTGAAACACATGTTCATTTGCATTCAGGGTGATTCACTTGGCCAATCAAGATCATTCCACTTTTTGGCCCTGAAAAACTCCTTGGTTGATTTAGCAGTATGTTTGGGCTCATTGTCCTGCTGCAAGGTGTCCAATGAATTTTGTAGCATGTGGTTAGATCTGAGCAGCTAAGATGTTTCTGTACACTTCAGAATTCATCCTGGTGCTGCTGTCAGCAGTAAAATCATCAATAAAGACAAGTGAGTCAGTTCCAGTGTCAGCCATACATGCCATAATACTACCTCCGCGCCATGTTTCACAGATAAGGTGGTATACTTTGGATGATGAGCAATTCCTTTCTTTCTCCACACTTTCCTCTTTCCATCGATTTGGAACAGGTTAATAGTCATCTGATCTGTCCATAAGACTTTGTTTCAGAACTCTACAGTTTTCTTATACTTGCGGACTGCACTGTAGGTTAGGACCAGAGTGGGTTTCCAAGAACACTACAAACAATAATGAAGCATCAGCAAGAGATAATATACAAATACCACAAGTTTACTATAATTATATTACCAGTACTGAAAGCTGGGGGGCAGGAGAGGTTCCGATCCAAGAGATTTTTGCCCTGGTTGGAGTGCGCAGATGGGAATACTATAAATCCACTTTTGGTTGGGGACAATCTTGGTTGTGACTTGGCGTTGAATGTTCCAGACCTGACTGTTCTGGTGTCATATCTTGCTGTGTTGCTTTGCTGGAGGTACTAGCTCACTATGAGGAGCAATTAGCTGTTCTGCCTTCGCATCAAGCCTGGTCTCAGAGACGAGAGGTTTTTTATTTTAATAAACTGGAGCACTGGCTCGAGCGGTAAGTGATGCGAAGCACTAATTGACTCGTGCCGCCTGTGGAATAGGTCCTTTACTGCTGCCCGTTTGATTAGATAAATCTATTGCAGTTTGTGGGAACCAGCTCTGGGCTGCTTCAAGTGAGGTCTGAAGTGGCCTTATGGACTGGGGAGTGATTGACTCACTCTGTTTATGGTTGAAGACACTTGACTCACACAGGAAATTAAAAGTGTGAACTCTTACTCTGGTAATAAATCCATTGTGAATATTTTGAATGTGTGGTGTATTTGAGATGTAGTCACAGGCATTATATGTAGAGTCACCATTTGTTCTAAAGTATATAACCAATAAATCCAATCACAAAGGTAAAACCTTATATTTTCATTCAATCTGGGTTCATCAGATTTTAATCTAGTTACTTTTTTTATTAGCCTACCTCAACAGTAAACAGTTTCATTATTATAAATAGCCTTGTATTTAATATTGTTGGGCAGGTGATATAATTGCGCATTTTATGTAGGCTATTCATAGTAAGTATGTAAGTTTTTTTTGGAAAAATATCAGGGAACGGTCATGCTTAGTTGGTAGCAATCTTAGAAAGAACTGTTCTGAGAGAAATCCAGCACCATACACTGTGTTTACACCCTCAGATTCTGCATTCTAAAACCAGCGATTCGGCCCAAATTTTGTTTTCTACACAAAGTGGCTTATGACCATTGACCGTAGAACCAATCGAAGAGAGAGGCCGGTTCACATCGCGAACCATGCATACCAGCTGTAGCCAGATAATGCCTGGTTCAGACTAATGCTACACAAACCCAGTGTTATGCAACAACAGAAAAGATTCCATTGTTTTACCTGGACTTTTGGATTACTTTTTTACTGTAATGTTAGCTATACCAGTCTGTAATCCTGCAGTCGTATCTAGAAGACTTGCACATTCACAATGAGGTCTGTGGCAGCAGTGGGGTGACTGTTGAGAAAAAGTTGCGTACTCTAGCTTTAATAGCTTACACATGTTTCTGTGTGTAAGCTCCTTTCCACACAATATAACACAATATAGCACAATACTATAAAAACATACTACTGCCACATGTTTTTGGTTATAATAACCACATTGAATAGGATATTTGAATGTGTGGGAACATTGATGCCAATCATAGTTAAGTGGAAATTGACTTGACATGGATAACTGGGGAGGTGTAATGTGATAATTGTCATGTGATCATGTGTGATCAACTGACCTCATGTTGAGGGATGACTGAAATGCAGGTGAGAAAACTGCTTTAGGAAAAATGGTGACCTTAATTATATGTAACTAGATCCTGTTGCATTCAGTGCGGTGATATCTTCACCGGTTCATGAGAGGGCTAGCTTGTTGAGAGTTGGGCTAGCTTGTTGCAGCACAGCAGGCTTCGACTTAACAGTGTAGGGTGACAGATAGCGTAAGGTTTGCATTGGGTTTTCAGATTGGTCACAACTGTACACACAAGCTGCAACAGTGTTTTCCTCATCTGAGAAAGGTTGCAGTTATAGATGCAGTCATGCCTGATTCATAGAATTGACAGAAATACGTCGGTGTGTTGTTAGCACATGGCATTACAGAGGTGGGCTGGCATTACCTCCTGCAGTTAGGTTTCAAGCAACAAAGCCAGCACAGTTGTGATGACTGGTACAATGCTCCTTGCCCCCAGCACTTTGTGGCATCATGAACAAAGCTCCTGTTACTCACCTCGCACACACCCCAGGCACTTGCCCTGCTCTGTAATACAATAAGCGCACTTCCTGTGGGAAATTGAATTTCCACCTGGCAGTTCCCACACAGTTAACATTGAAGAGGGGAAAAAAAACCTTAAAATTGTTTCCACAATCAGAAAAAAAGGTATGAAGTACCTAAGAAGGTACAAACGCTTGTCACTGGGGTGGTACCCTATAAGTACATAAAATTGTATACCTAGCCAGCAGTACATAATTTCTACTTTTTTGCTTGAAAAGGTAGTACCCAAGTAGAACATTATTGTACTTTCAGGGTACGTTTGGGAAATTTGTTGGTTAAAGAAAAAAATGTACCTCCATTGTACCTTTATTTCTGAAAGTCCATGATCATCGTCAAAATGCTGGGCATTACATTCCTATGGAGGGAGTGTTGACGCCCAACGTGGAAGCAATGATGTGCCTGGTGTAGTACACAGCTCAGAATGAATGCCAAGTTGCAACTCTCAAAGTTCAAATCGTTCGAACTGTGACCTAGTGTGACGCTGACCTTTCATAGTGCATCTAACCACATTACAGCTTTGTATGTAGTCAGATGTAAACATGGAAGCACAGCTGATTCTGTAACCTTATCTCAGTTTCCAGAGCTGTACAACTCAAAAGTAAAAAATGATTTGGGGAAGAAGAGTGTTGCATGGATGCAGATAAGTAGTCAGCTGGTGCTACCAGGTGATGTACTGTAGTGTGTTTCCTATTCTGTATTACCACTAGCAACATATGGCCCATATTTCATGTGTCAAACTGGTTCCTAATAAGGGGCTGCCCTTCACAATTGCACAAAATGTATCCGTGGCTGAACAGAAAGCGTTGGTTCAATTATTATTATTTTTTTCAAATGTTGTGAAATTTGAGCTTCTTTGTCTGGACATCTTCTTTGTCTGATCAGTTGTTGTTAGTTATATTGTAGGTTCATCTATGTTTGCCAGCTAATGGTCAGTAGTCATCAGTAACGGAGTAAGTTTGAATTTGTTCAATAAGCAGCTCTTGAGACATAAATCCAACACAGCGCTGGATAAATAGCCAAAGTTTGCTACATTGTTAATCAGAGACTTTCTCCGGTAAGTGTAGCACCCTGCCACTAGGGAGCGCTATAATGCGAACTGGGAACTGACTTGACTACGCCACCCCTCAGTTTATTCCTAGAGCAGAGGGGAGCTCTGATAGAAAGAACACTTCCAAGTAATATCCAAAATACAATTTATTGATTGACAAATAAATAACAAATGGACAATAATGTTGGCAGGAGAGCAATAAACTGGTTACAGCACAATCAAGGGGACAGACCAGCAGTTCAGCTCATAAGCACAGCTGATATGGGCAGTTTGAACAATAGAAGCAACTAAAATCAAGCTTAATACACACGTGACATTCAAATGGCTTCATGTTGCAATTTACAATACTAAACTAAGGGCAGCCCATTGTGGACTTTGAGTGTGGTGAGTGGTTTGGTGGCGGGCCGTTATTCTGCCCAGCGCTTTGTAAGCCCATTGTTATGTTTCCACAGCAACCTCTAATGTTGTAATGATTAACATTATTACTGCAATCTGCTATGCTTAAATTTAAGAGCTAATTTGATTTAGGTCATTTACTATGGCAAATCAGAGGACAGAAGGAAATGATGCACACCATCAAATGTGTCATGGTTTTTAACCCTGTTTCACTATGCGGTCGTTTTCCTCAGTGGCCACGCGAGGGCGCTGCCCTTTTGGTAGATGCTTGCTCCGCCCTGCTGAGTTGGCGGAGCTTCTGTTAGCGTTTACACCTGTACGTGGTCACTGAGAGCTATTTAAGCCTTCCGTTTCCTTCTATCGGGGCTTCGTTCATTGTCTGTTCATTGTTTTGTACTGTGGTGTTTTTGTTAGCTGTGAGTTACTCGTACCATTTGGGCTACTCGCCTATTTTAACGTCTCTTTGTTGAGGCAGGGCTTATTTCTTGCTGGCTTGGTAGTTACTTATCTCGTAGAAGTTTGGGACTGTAAATCTCTGCTCTATTTCGCCTTTTTTGTGCTTTTTCTCTGTGTATGGAGATTTGGGCGATTCTGTTCGGAACTGTAGTTCTGTTCGCCCTTCGGCACGTCTTCCCATAGGGAGATCAGGCGTTTCGCTTCTACTTAGTTATTAGCTCGTAGAAGTATAGAGTAGCAGTTCTCTGGTCCATTTTCGCCTTTTGATTGGTTTTCTTACTGAGAGACCTGGCGTTTTAGCTTCTACTCATTTCCGGGTTACGGTGAGCCAGTTAGTAGCTTCGGTACGTTTGTTCCCTGTTTTGTCTCCTTCTCGTGGACTACGTTCCTCCTTGTTGTGACTAAGGGTTTTTGTTTATATTTAGAGGCTGTCGTGCTATTTTTGCGTTAGTCTTTTTGGATAGTAAAGTTATGAGACGAGGGTGCTCCGTCGGCTCACCTGTAAAATGTTTCTCTCTCCTGGGAGATCGGGTGTTTACCTCTTTGTTTTCTGCATTAGACTGCGAACTAATTAAATAGCCATGGAACGTTACTTCTCTGTTCCGTTTCGCCTCGTTACATTTCCCCTTACTGAGAGGCAGGGCTTGTATTTGTGTTGGTGCTTGTGTTAGTCAGATAGCCGATAGTTTCGGTGCAGCTGTCCTTTCGTCTTTTGTGCTCTTTCTCCGTGTATGGAGATTTGGGCGATTCTGTTCGGAACTGTAGTTCTGTTCGCCCTTCGGTGCAATTCGTCTCTTAGGGAGACCGGGCGATGTTTTGGACATGTTTGCGTTTGACTGCGAGCCTATAAATCTAACCAGGGAATATTATCTCCGTTCCTTTTCGCCTCCTCGTTTACTAATTTGCATTAGTTTTCAGGGTTTGTTTGTTGTGTGTTTTATGTGTACCTATTGTTGTGTTTTGTTTGTGCCATTATGCTACACACCTGTTCTTATGCGTCTCGTTTCCGAGACAGGGCGTTTATTTCCGGCTCGTTCATTAGTTAACGTGTTACTTAGCTCGTAGAAGTAAGGGGTAGTAGTTCTTTGTTCCCTTTCGCCTTGTTTGGTTTTCTTGTCGTTAAACCAGGCGTTTTTGCTTCTACTTTTTGGTGTGTAACAGTGAGCCGGTCTGTAGCTGTGGCGTGTGTGTGTTCCTTGTCTTGTCTCCTCCCTTATCTGCGGGGTATCCCGCCTTAGTGGCCCTAAGGGCTTAAAGAATCCCCTTGCTGCGTTTGGCTCCTCCTACCTCACACGTCACGCCCCATTACAAAATGCAATGTCCCTCTAAAAGAAATGAGGTTGGCTGCTGGGTGCCTCGTCCTGTTAAGCCACTGTTTCAGTGCATGTGGATGGACCCCACAGTCTGGTATAGAATTGTGCCAGTGCCCACTGTGGCCAGCTGCCCTGCAGGGTGATGCAGAGTTGGCTCAAGCGTTGCCCAGGGATGGAAGGGTTTCAGTCGTTTGGGATGACAGCGTCGCATCACGCAACAGCAACCCTTGCTGGTCAACCGCTAGTTCGCCTGTTGAAATGTACATTAAGTGTCTTTCTCCGGCGTGTGAGAAAAAGCAGTGTGTACTTGCTGGTCTGCACTCTCCCAAATCTGTAAAGGAGGTCACTGCAATGAGCTCTGATAAATATGATTGGGCAAGGGGATAAGGGCACTAAAAACACAATGCACTATATATTTAAGGAATGAGAACACATGTATGCAGAGGAAAGAGGACCAGGGTGAGAATTTAGCACCATGGCTGTTAAATTTTGGTAAAATGTTTTACTCTAGCAGCCACTTTGGCAGGTAACAAAGCAGGTTGTGTTATATTGTAAAAGGTAATGTGGCCGGTAAAATGTTTAAAATGGCTGGTGATTTTTAGAATCCACAAGCCACTCTGGCCAGTGGGTGAAAAAGTTAATTTCATGCCCCGAAAAGGACCTTTTATCTCCACCATTAATGACGAGAGTGGTGGTGCTTTACGAAATTACAAGTAAAAATATTCAGCCAAGTCACCACATTGTGACATCCTGGGGTGTGCTACACCACCCTCCTTATTATGGTTTTCCATCTTTGTTGTGTACTTTTTAGGAGGTTTTGATGACAGAATCTACGCTGATTTCAGACCCACTGTCACTGGGCCAGGAGATGGAGGAGGGTGTAAATAAACCTGGATGATTGCAAAGCTCTGATTACCTCCTCTAATCAATCCAAAAAACCCTCATACTAATGGCTCTGATTATAGCTGCAGGCTGTAATGTGTGTATTTAGTCCCAGTCTGTTAAAGGCTGCACACTTGCATGGATTCATTGTATTTTTGGAACTGGAAAATGGCAAATGGCAAAAAAATCGTGATTTAACTGCCACACATTTCACCCTGGATACCATATGGTTGTATTTAGTTCTAATGTCTAAGCCATATAAAGTCTCATCTACACCACACACATAGAAGCAGTGTAGCACATAATTGAAGCATTATCTGCTTGTTTCACATCTTTTGCACCCTTTTCTAATGGGTGTTCCAAGAGCTACATTTGCTGTACACTTGTATTTAGATTCAGTCACATACTGAAATATATAATTTTATTATTGATATAGTTTGCTGTATTTATTTTTACTCACAAATTACTAACCACATGCTCATGGCGATTGCATTTTAAAAAGATTATCCTTATCGAATGGATGGCCCAGATCCTCCTTCATATTTCTGTGATAGTGTGGGAACTTGAAATTGCTGATGTTGAACTTATCTTTGAAATACATATACACACTTATCCTTATCCAATGGAAATTCCTTGTTGTCTCACATGGCACTGTGCTCTGAAATCCCATGAAATAATTCAAATAATCAGTCTGATTCTGTAAAATGAGTTGAATCATCATAAAGATGAACACTTTAACCTAAAGTGATAAATCACCCCATTAACATCCCAAGCTTTGAACAGCCTGTGCAATAATGGCGAGTGGAATCAGTTGTTTTAATATTTTGCTCATTATTTTATATTGTCCACAAGCCTCGGTTACAAGCACAGAGAATGAAGACATCCGGGAAAACAAACAGGCTGAGAGCATCAGTTGTTTATTTATAATTCATTTCTAACATTATTCATTAATAATTCCTCCTGCTGTATCAGCTCACAAACTGTGTCTCCTCCTCCCTTCACTTCTACCTTATTTGTTCTCTAAAATATCCCAGGATATCACTCTAGACAAAGTTCACCCTCTATGACTAAAACTGGTTTCCTGTACCAGTGATTATTTTATATATTAGTGATTTATGTACAATACAGCCTACCTGTGGATGCCCTCCAATTTTTTTGTCTTAATTTGATTCATTGTCCTGTGATATGTTATACTTTATTGCTTGTGAAATTACTGTTTCCTCTTTCAAGCTGGGCATTGATCTCCATTGTAAAATAATGATCTCACCAGCTTCTGTAGCATAGCAACGCCTGTATCAAAACATACGTCTTCGTCTCTCATTTGATGAAAAGGCAATTCTCATATTCTGTTCATCAAGAAATCTCAATAATTAAGGGGAAAACTGCAGAGCACTATTTCTCAGTTTGTTTTTATGGGTTTTGTTTAGTCGAACTCAAACTGGCACCTAACTTGTCCTCTTCGCCTACCACATTTCTTCACCTCCTTCTTGTTAATGTTAATAATAAAGATAGTCATAATTATATAAAACGTGAATAAAAATAAATTGCACCAGAAAATTGAAATTCACTAAAAGTTATCACAATGAATAAGAAACAAATTAAAGCAAGCTGAGGAATAGGAAGAAGTCAGGAAAATTCAAAAGATAAAAGATTTAAAAAATATTTAGGTAACCAAAAGAGTTGAGAGCAGCTAGTGAGATGAACTGAGGGATGAACCTTTACCTGCCCCTCTCTGGTCATTCTGATGGATTGTTTGACAGCGTCTGTCAGCTGAGGCAACAGGAGTAGTTTAGAACAGGGCGTTGGAAGTTGGTAGCTTTTAACCTCTACTCAAACTTTACTCCCTGTAAAGGGAGAGTTTTTAGGAGTGACATATTAGGTAGTATATCCTGGAGATCGTCAGGGCTGCTAATGAATAAATTGAAACTTTATTATTCTCGATATATATACCACCTCCCAGATATTCACCCACTTTACTGCAGTGTCCCCTTTTGTATGTTCAGTCAATCAAAGCTGAGCCTTTACAAGGTTCGCTGTCATTTAATAGGGGAGGCAGTTGTTGCTTCATTTTCCGTTCAGTCCCTTGAGTTCCCTGCAAGCAAAAGCAGGACATTTAATAAAACACAACAGCTCACAGAGGTGAAAGAGGCCCTATTTGCATTTCAGCAGACGGGGTGCTGAGATGGTCCACAGACCAAAAGGATCACTTCCTGTGTTTTCCCATCTGCCTGCATTCTGAAATGCACAGAACCATATTTCAGCCGCACAGCAGCATAGAAAGAGGAAGAGAGAGACGGCATTTATCCCATGCTAAACTGGGCATAGAGCACATTTTCCATTTCATTCCAGACTGGCTTTCCTCAACCTTTCCGGTTCCGCGAGGGTGCCAGTGAGAGGATTATGCAAACGCTTCATCACGACAGTTACAATTCCTTTCAGTGAAACAAACCCTCCGATGGTTTTTGACAACCTGGAACTTGTATTACCGTGTAATTATATGTAATTATAATTTCACTTCCCTGTTTTGCCTGTCAGATCACTCTCATTCGTGTTGTTTTTTTTAGTTATTTTCTCCCTTTTTTATTATTAGTTTTGGATCCCCTCTCACAACTACTAACTACAGTCACTACAGTGCCACCCAAATCCACAGAAAGATCAGTGCTATTGAAGTGTGTGCACTCCTTTATTGAACTCACACAGAAGCCCAGTGAGCATTTTACAACCTACAGGTCACAGTTGGAAGAGAGGCATGTATCTCACTGGCCTCTTCCCCTGGTAGGACATGGCCTATTATGTCCTAATCCGTTCATCCTGCATGACTCCTGGACATGTTCGTCCATTCGTATCTGAGGCTTGACTACAGGGCCCAGCTTTCACTCGGGCTTATGCACTGTTCCACAATATTGGGAATGCCTTTTTGCTTTGTAGGCTTGCATTTACAATATTACTTGTAGGCCTAACCTACTGCACACATCCTGTCAGTTCAGGAGAGCAGAGACTAGCATACACATCCTCTGAAATGCTTGTAGCCGCTTCTCTTATTTTCAGTCTGCAGTCAATCAGCTGATCTGTGCAATCATCGTGCAAGAGGACTACACTATCTGCGCAGTGCAGGCAGACCAGAAGAGTTACTTCTGTACAATTAGGCAAGCCTGCAAATTGAAACATGGCCTCACTTATACCCCTTTCACACCGAAACGACCCGTTGGTGTGAATGTGTCAATATGGGTTATCCGACCCGGGTCCTCGACCCTGCTCACGACCTGGGATGTACATGGGTCGGACACAGCTCGCCTTTGGTGTAAAAGGGGTGAAACGGGTTACTCTACGCAGCACAGTTATCTGACTGACCCTCATTCATGTCTTTAACTTGTGCAGAAACAATGTTCCGAAACTTTTATATAAATGACGGAGACCGTAGGCTATTCATGTGAATGTATTAGAAGCGAACAACTCTGGAATTATCTTCATTTTTGCTAGCTAGATTCACAGCAAGATTCACAAATTAAGAGTCAAATAAGATCAGTTGTCACAGGTAAATATGTAGTGCTAATGGTGAATAGCCTATTAAATAACAAATAATATGTCACTTAAAACGTTTTGTGACAGTTTTGCAAGATTTTTGTGGACTTGCAGATGCTAGATTTGGAGCACATCACTGGGCTATCGATTCAGGAGTTAACATACTGGGTTAAGCCAGACGAACATGTACAGAAGTAAACTTGCGGCAAACTACATTATATCCGCTAGCCACCAAACTAGCTGTATTAGCAGGAAAAAACTGAACGTGTACAGAAGTAAACTTGCGGACACAGGTCAAACATGGGTGGAACCCGCATTCAATATCCTGTGTCAATCCTGGGTTTTGTGTGTGAAAGGGCCATTATTGACACTGATCAAATGCTAGCTGCAGTCTGCACTGACCATTACATTTTAAAGAGCCTTTAAAGATCCAAAAACTTGGTTTGATTAAACAAATTCAGCTGTTCTTATCAGGTCACTTTTATTGTAGTAGTGTGGTGTTTGGGAACTGTGTTGTTCTAACTGTTCAATTAAACTCCACACATGAAGCTGATGGAATAACCAGTAAAAAAAAAGTGCGTATAGTACCAGGGCCAAACAGCCAGTCAGAAGAGCAGTCCATTCACTCACAGCAAAGAACCTATTATACCCCTGGATAGGCAGGGAGCAAAATGAAGAACCAATGAATAAACCAAACACTGAGCAGTTTTCACCAGTTACCTCTACCGTCTAGGTAAACAGTAGACAGTAACTGCAGCTATTTCAGCAATTTCTTGCCTGAGAGAATTTGTTAATTACTCTGTACTACAGCAGTTTCTGTGGGCTTTCTAAGCCGTGGATAAGGAAACAGTTACTGTAATTTTTAATTACGGAAAACTACTGAGAAGACCTAATCCCACATCTACCAGATTCTTCTCTTTGTGAAGTACTTCTGCCACAAATTATTTATCCATTTCAATGGCTTTGTTCTCTAGTTTTCTGTATATGTACTGTACATATAAAATAAATCATGTTTTAAACAGAATTTATGTGAGCGCAAAAGCCTCTGAAACACCCAATGGTGTGAGAAATGCTTGTGTTTCAACACAAGGTTTTTCTGCCTTTAGAGATGCACAACTTCAAAATATGCATATGTTCTGGCATGCATTACTATTAAACCATTGACTTTTTTGAAGTGTTTAATGCCTATTAACACTTGTATTCCTTGTCTGTTTAGTCATGGCCGATTTAAGCATTTTTTCAACAAAGACATTTGCCCTGGTTTTGGTGGTTTACAGGGCCCTCCAAAATTATTCACAGCCTTGATAAAGATGAGCAAAGAAGGCTGTACAAGGTAAACAGTAATGTTTATTAGCTATGTTATTATATGTTAAAAAATGGGACAATTGTGGCAGCGAACCATTTAGTGCCTCCCATGGCTTCCTGTTTTACTGGTATAAATGAGATAACATATGCAAACTCCATCAACCACTAAGGAGAATGGCAATAAGAGTAAGGGTTGTTGACCTTCATAAGTCAGTAGATGTTTACAAATAAATACAAAAACTAAAGATACTGCCTTCTTCAATTCAAATCACAAATTTCCAAAAAAGTTAAAGTATGGAGACTGAGATGGTCATTACAAAATAGTAATTTTGTGGTCAATTCACCATTTTTTGGTAGATTTTTTAGTATGCTTTGGATCATTGTCTTGCTGAAAGATCCATTTGTAGCCAAGCCTAGTATCTTCCTGGCATGTGGATACTAGGTTTATGGCCAAATTATCTTACTACTTGCTGGAGTTTGTAATTCATTTTACCTTAACAAGAGCCCTAGGACCAGTAGATGCAAGACTACATCAAAGATCCACCAAGATATTTCACCATAGGCATGATGTCCTCTTTAACACAAGTGTCCTTCTTCTGATGCCAAACCCAGCACTGGTGTACCTGGCCAAAAAGCTTCATTTTGGTCTCATCTGATCTTTTTTTTGCTCAGCTTTATCAAGTGTGCCAATAATTTTGGTACTGTAAGTGTTAAGTGCATATTTGGATATCTTGTGTATTTTGCATTTGTAACAGTCGGGTGTAGGGCTGCTAATGTAAGGACTACGCCACCTAGGGAGTTGCACCCTAGGAAATAGTTCTGCACCACAGATGCACCTAGTTACACAAAATGGGTTCCCCAGAGTTCTTTACAATAATAAGTCAGAGACGTGGTCTAGAATTCAAAAAGGAATGGTTTAATTGGAAAATACGATTTGTAGAAGAATAGCTGGAAGAGCTGTGGAATCAAGGTCACTGAAACAGGACTAGCAATAATAGTTAATTTAATAGAGTTGCAATTCATCAATTATAAGAGAATACATTGACAATACTCCCAGTATTCACACCAACTACAGAATCAGGATAACTGGGAATAGAATGAATAGGAGTTATAACATTGACTAAATATAATTATTTCTTACAATTTTGGTAGAAAAAAGGATGTGTTTAACAATGCTTCCAGTATTTATAAAACCAATTGGCTAGCTAGAGTTAATTAACTACAGTGGGTAAGGACGCTGACGGGGAGAAGTATACTCACCAACAAGGGGAGGGGGCCCCACGGTGCAAAAGTAGTGCTCCCACAGCAATGGCTTATACACAGCAAAAATCAGTGGCAAATGCGTGATTCCCGTGCAATTAAATTACCACACGAAGTGAAGGGGGGAAGCTCCACTAATGACTAAACCCCACCACCAGACAGCGTCGTGCCCACTGTTGGTCAGAAAACAATAAATTAGCTATTTAAAATAGATACAAAACACATTACCAATACCAGTTAGTTAATATTAAAACCTCGCCACTGTGCGTTGCTCGAGAATATTACCGGACAGCAGGGCAGCGCGACAAGCACAAAACAAAACAAAATGCAGCTCACAATTATACCAAACTGTAAACTACCATCCGCTTATACGAAACAGAATATACTTAAACAAAATGTATCCAAAGGAAGGCAAAACAAACGTAACTAAAGAGGCAAAACAGCAAATAAGGTTGCACCTAAAAATAAAACAAAATCAGTCAGCTTACATTTGTTCTTCTGCTTAAAATTACCTCGGACGCCGAACAGCAGTCCTACTTCACCATAGGTCTACGTTACCTGGTCTAGCAGCGCATGTGAGCCAACAAAGCCATTTACCCAGATAGGCAACCGGTCACGGAGCTCATTCACTGGCCTATCAACACCTTTAAATGAGAAATAAGTTTAGCGAAGTAGCACCAAACCATCGCAACACTTCACACTCTGGGAAATAACCTACCTAATAATGGCGATCACCACGGATGTACCTCAACCGGGGGAAAGGAGCACGCTGTGATTAAAATATATATTAGTTCAGGCCAGGGATTACTAATGGACATAAACTGGCAAACAAACATTTCGCTTACCGATAGCCACCCAAGCAGGAGGGTAGAGAGAACAAATCAGGAGCAAGCGCACGAGGGGGAGAGGACAGGTAAGGAGAGTTTAAATACTAGAACAGGTAATTGGCAGCAGCTACCTGGGTGGCCACAACCACACCCCCATTAAGCTACCTCAGATCGGAAGTAAAGCGTTTACCCATCCTGTCACACATTCATATATATTGTTTTTGTTTATGTATGTTATGTGTGTGTGTGTTCTGTATACAGTATGTATACTTTGTTGATATTTGGCTGTGTGCATATCTTGTGTGATTATTGTGCATATATCTGTATCTTCATGAGGACGTGTCATGCAGGGGTCTGTAGGGGTACCTGTCAAGTGGTTACACAACCCTGACCATCTCCTCCTGTGCTGCCTGTACTGTCAGAGCGGAGCTGAATGGTGATGGATCACTGCACTGTGCGAAGGCATCCTTTAAAGACAAGCAGCTTGACTGATCACCGCTGTTGATGAGTTGACATTGATTCTTAATCTGCAAGCTGCCAGTGGCCTGCACCTCAATGAAAGTGTAGAATTGAATGTGCCTGTCCGTCCTTGTTCGTCCATGATTAACCTGAGGATATGCATAATTAGTGTCAACATAAGCAAGAAATGTCAAAGACAGTCGAGGCTTGTGTGAACATGTTGAAAGACAAAGTCTATTTTACATGGATATGAAATAAGGTATGTATTGTTTATCTGAGTCGGGGATCGTTTCAATTTCAAATGCTTCAATACTGAATGAGTACTACAGACCAATCTGTGTGTATAGACCTGCTGGCATATGTCTTGGCTTGATTGGCACAAGTATTGGTTTGCTAAAATATTTATTCCGTCAGTACAAGTGTTATTGGCTTATAAGAGAGACAGTGAGAGAATTGGTGTGGTGGGGGGCAGCGATAATTATGCAGTGACTGTGCATAGGAAAGAATAAAAGATGGAAAAAGAGCCTGAAGAAGCAGAGGAGAGAGAGCATTCACTCTTACCTTCATTTTGTACGAACAGTACTAACACTATAAAAGTGTCTATTATAAAATCTCAGGCGGTTTTATCACCGACACATCTGTGTCCTTCATATCCCTCTTGGTTACTAAATTATGGCTTCCTTGCCTATTGTTGCAAACTCATCTTTCCGCAGAAGAAAATGATTGACCACAGTCAAAATGTTCAACTCTAAACAGTTAGGGTTAAGGTTAGGGTGGTTTCCTGTTAGGGTTTGGGTTAAGGTTAGGGTCTGCCCTCTATGTAACAGTCACCACTTTGCTGGTTTGATAGACTATACCTGGGAAGGGCAGAGGTCATTGGGGCCTGAGAAACAAAAACAAAGGTCAGTGTCAGATGTTCCAAAGAGATATGGAAGTGCAGTTGTGAACTGGCCAGTTCATATTTCCGTTGTAAGAAATATGGCTTCATTTTTCTTTCCTAAGTGTCCCAAATCCTTCAAACAATGCAATTTTGGGCGATATAATGATTCATAGTGCCAAAAAATTTCCTATTGGAGGAACAGTTTCTGTGGGATCATACAGGCTCTAGTCATAAATCTTTACTCAGCCATACAGTAATGACTCCACATCCCTGGTAATTCCACCAGCTGCAGTATGTGAAATTGGACACTACTGTACTTCAAGATGTGAAAGAAGAAAATGTCAGTGAAAAGTGAGTCTTTGCTGAAATGGAACAAAAAAGTAGTGTGGAATTCTTGTATAGTGTATACAGGGAAAATAAAGATTTATGATATTGTATACATTGATACAGCATGGATTAATAGACTTGGATTAATATTTGTTGCAGGTTTGGCATATTTCAGTTGATACATTGGCAATGTGCTCAGCAACATACGGTATTACTATAACTGAGTTCATCTGGAGGCTCAGATAGTGAGCTGATGGAGTGACTGACGAGCGTTCCAGTTGATGCTGTTGATGTACGATCCCCAGTCAGCTGCTACCATTAACTGATGATGATGATGATCAATCACCATGTTCTCATGATAATCTGCCACGGCTACTATATTTAATGCGCAGACTCCCATATGCAAGTGATCCATCACTAAGTAACCAACTTTAATGTGTGAGAACATGACAGGACTCCCATCGTACATGTCAGGTACAACAGGTCTATGTATTACATGGCAAGCCCACTCTGGTATCACCGCAGGGATAAGGCCCCTGACATGATGATGTCAGCATGTCCCTAAAGGTGCATCCTCTTTTAGACAATACAAGGTGGACTGGATTATAAAATGTGATTAGTGGACGTGATGGCTGTGCTGCTCAGGTGCCATCTCTGAGACTGTGGGGCATAGAGGCGCCTTTGTAATGAAGCCCAGCTGTCGGATCACATATACTGTATGCTGTTCTCTCATTGGTTAAACACCTGCCAGGCAGGGCTTGTTCTTTTTCTGCCTGACTGAATTTTTGTCACAGATCACCAAAGTAACACCTGAAATTTGACCTTCCTGGAACGTGCCAAGAGTTTCTCTTGTGTCCTGCCCAAACCTTTCATTCAGAACTTTGGTTATCAGATTCATGCTTTAAAAACATTTTCCATTATGTAAATAATATAAAGAGTGCTATAACAAATACCATTGAATTAAATTAAATTAATAACAGGTTTTTTAGTTGCTTATTATTATCTTTCTCTGTCTACAAGATGTTTGTTCATATTATCACACATGCATGTATAGCTCTGTGTCATTGGTTATGATTACATTATCATTATTACAAAATATATATTTTCTTCATTACTTCCTTGCTTTTGATTCCTTGTTCAAAGCAAAGTGGGAATTGCCATTATTTATAGTCCAAAACCCTTCTGCAAAGGAGGTATCTTTGTATCATTTAAAGAGAGAGTGGAATTAATATGGATCATGCTTCCTTCCTTTTAAAAAAAAAATAATTCACTTTCCCTACGATGGCAGCCAGTTAGACCATTTTGGGTCACACGGAGTAGAGTGATTAATGTGAATGGGTGGGTATAATATTGAAATCATATAGCAGCAAAGGCTGTTACTTGCTTTTGTTAACTAGCTTGGCCCAGTTAGCTAATCTATAATGAAGAGCTCAAAAAAAGTCAACTACCCTAAAACAATAGGGAGCTGAATAAAACAAAGCTACCGTTACCGAAAATAGTGTAGCAATGGCTAGCAGGGTTAGTTAGCCACCGGGAGCTGTACAGTGTGCAGCTGTATAAAGGGGTTCGCTGCCCGTGTTTTAGGGCAGACCATTTAATGTTATTGCGTGCAGCCTACTGAAACCCTGAGTTTGCAAATAAACCAGCATGAGTCTTGTTCAAGATCCACAAAAGAATTTGTTACAATATCATTGCTCTGGTCACTGCTAAATCAAATCGGAGAGTGAGTACGTGGTTTATTTCTCAAAATGTCAAGTAAAAAGTCTCACAGGGGCCTAAAAACACAGCAAAAAGCATTATCTGAACAGGCTAAAGCTAAAATACCAAAATGACGTCATTATTCTGACCAGTGAGATGCAGCAAAGCTTCCACTTCGACTGACGAAACACAATTGCAGGTAGCTAGTAGTTACCTCTGTCGCAGCAGCTTGCAGCCTCCCGACAGCTATCCTCAGAGTTACTTATACAGTTAATCTCTTTCTGTAACACACTGAGGCCAGAATTTAAGAAGAATAAGACAGGCTCAATTAAAGATCTTGCTGAACTCCTGTATTTAAAGCACCAGTCCCTCCTGCCCAGTTTACCTGATGGAGCCATGGTATTTAAGCTCTTCATTCAGATTTTCAAAACTGAAACTAATCAATAACTAGCTACCTTAGAAGCAAGGTGAAGCAGCCGCTAGACTACTACTAGTAGCCTAGTTTATTATTAGGTTACTAGTACTTTATAGACAAATAGCAAGACAGGAGGACAGTAGGAAGTTGGAGTAGGCTAATTTAATTTGATCTAATTTATTTACCTTGATTGTATTGCTTTGCAACCAAATTTGTGAAGGCGAATAGCCAGACATAAACACCCTTTTTTCCACAATAAAGACCAAGAGTGGCAGAGTGACTGAATTTATCCTACAGCCTTTATTTTTTTCTCATTTTAATGAGATGTGCCAATCACTATGAATGGTGCTGAAATAACAATGCCACATGTATGCGGCTGCTTATGGGAGGGCGCGAGGGGAACCTTACGGGGGGCCCAACCGGGGGACGCAACTGATGCCTGCAATATGCATCTGTATCCCCTCTGCCTGCTGCTGTACACAATACCAGAATAAACAGTCTCAACAGGCCAGCCAAACCAAGAGTGGAGCGCAGCGCCCTGCAAATTGCTTAATGCTACCCCGCCGTACACATCCCATAGCGCTCTTCGGCGTGGTCCCATGCCGGCCCCTATTGAATGTCCATCCACCTCCGCCCACAGATCCAGCAGGAACACTCTCTTCCTCGCTGTGGGCCGCCCCACCCCGCAGTCTGCCCCTGAGTGTGTGGTTTGATAAACACCTGCAGGGCTTTGGGCTGAACTTATATTACTCACTATGAGGTCTGAGTACCTGTTGCTATTTATTGATCGTTCTATGGATATTTCCTGACGGGTGGGGGTTTTTTTTTTTTGCAGATGAGACTGTCAAGTCTGGGGTGCTGAATTAACCCTGAGAGCAGAGTGCAGAGTATGTGGCAGAAGTTAACTAAGCCTCCTTGTCTATGATTTAGGTCAATAATGGACAGACTGGGTGCAGAGGTGTTCCAGAAAGTGTATGACTACCTGAAGCAGGCAAGAGAGCAGCAAGAGAGTGAGGCTGACATCAAAGACTTCCTGGGCAGGTTGGTGGAAAAGCCCAGTGACTGCTTTGAGGTGGACCAGCTGCTGTACTATGAAGAACAACTTCAGAAGAGTCGAGAGGGTCAAGAGTGACATGTTCAAACACACACACACACACACACACACACACCAGCATGCAGGCGTGCACACATTTACACATACATAAGCAGTACACACATCATTTTCTTCCTATCACACATAAACATTCAAAGCTGTCACACATTTATGAAGAGCACTAGATGCCGAATGTAGCCATGTGACCTTGTATCGTAATGTAGCCAGTGAATGTCATACTGTGAAGCCCCCCTTTCCCTGAAAGTGTGCAATGGAATCCCCATTTATAAATTTGTACAACTCATTTTGTATGGAAACTTCTTCCCATGGCAACCGAGGATCATAGTTCTCTGCTTGTATACACAGAATAATCAGCTTTTCTGTTGTTTACAAAGGCTAATTCAGATTACTTTGTAGATGTACACTCCTAAGGAGGGCAAAGCTAGCTCAATATTACTGCATAATAATATTATGAATAATGCTGTAGGTTGATTAATGCTTTGTGGCATCTGAATCAAGGCCAGGGGTATTTCTGTATTATCTGTAATGGATTGCAATCATGTAGCAGGGGTGTGGGATGGATGATTAAATAAAAAGCCTGGGACTATTTTAATTGCACATAATTGCATATTTTGTGTCATTTCCATTCTATATGCTGGATATGAATGTGATATTTTCCTACCAACAAGCTTTTCTGTAATTAACTTTCATAATCAAAAGTGCCCCGTAGTATTTCTATCATTTGTTTAGAGAAAGAAGGGAATGCTGGATACCAAAAGAAACTGTGACGCAGGTACTCATATAGTGAAGGTTTTAATGCTTTTGATATTAACACTCAGGCCTCTGTCCTGACAATCTTAGCGCATGGTCTAAACGCATGGTGCAAGTGCATACACAGCCATTTAGGGCGTGTCCAACTCCACTTTTGCTAGTTAGACGGCGGATAATTTGAGCACAGAGTAAGGCGCAGCTCAGCTGCCAGGAGATGATAGAAGTTTGTTAAAAACCTGGCAGGATAAATGCAATTTAAGGCAGCATTCCCCTTCACTGATAGATACATTAGGTATGTGGTCCTTGACTGATGGACCATTTTATTATTATGCATTTTTTTGATATAGACAATATTAATATTTCACATTGTAATCTTGATATTTTTATGCATGTTTTGTACACGCCACTGTGTGTAACAAACCTGAATTATCTTAATATTGTGGTGTTAAAATAACATGAAACAACTGCGACATGACTTTAGACCAGGTTTGTGGTGGTTTTAGCGCAAGCGCTTTCTGCTGCCTCAAAATAGCAATACGCCAAAAATTTGCCTGACCACACCCATCTTAAGACCAACCCGCCCAGTTAGGCACAAGTTTACTTGCTATTTAAACAATGTGAGCGCTGGATGGTAAAATGACCGTTTAATGACTGCTTTAGTCTGAAACTAACTGCGTATCTAACACTTGCGTTTGGGTTACTACCGCTTAACGCCGTGTGTAAGATAGAGCCCTCAGTTATAGAAGCAGTGGCATACTGCAATGAATTAATTAGTATTGCATACTGACTGTCATAATGCAGTGCTGTTGTGACAGTTAGAAATGCAACTAATAAATTGATTCAAAAAAGCCAATACTATGGACATGGAATGAAATTATATGAATAATCTATTGTATTGCACCAGTAGAGTAGTATAGTTCAGTAGTGTGTGGGGCCATCATGTGCAAGCAGCCTGGCATAGTTACAACAAGGGGAATCTGCTCATCCACAAGCATAGAGGTGGTAGATGAGATTTGTTTTTCCTCTGATCAATGGTATCACAATCAAACAATATATTTTCTAATTTAAGCATAGAAGGCAATGAACTGTAAACTATAATCAAATTGGATTTAATCCTGCTATTTTTGTTTATATTAATTGAGGTTGCCAATAATTCTGATGGGCACTGTTTATATCTCCACAAAAAAAAACCCCGTTTTCAGCATATAAAAATGCCAAGTTACTCACACATACAAAGCACTGTCTACAATAAAAACTAGCAAAATCTAGGCCTGTCATTAAAAGTATTGATATCAAAATGAGGCCAAATTGCAACAAACTATTTTGGCTATCTAATCTCAGACAAATTAAACAAGCTCTATTCCAAAGAAATGCTACCCAATGTTTCCTAAATTATTTCATGGCCCTGTGTTTTTTCATCTTACCATCTGAAGACAATGTGGTCATTTAAACTTTACATGAGGTCAGAAGGTACAGAAGTTAATGTTTTTAAGGGCTGAGAGTATGTGGTCATTGTGGTTACTTCTGTAGAAACCCTGAGAAGTGTCAAACTGTCGGTACTGTATAGATATGGGGCATGCCCTGCCAAGCCGAAACTTGAATTTAAAAAAATTTGGAAGGCAGGTTATTAGTCAGCTTACCATTTTTGCACTTTAGTTGAACCATATCCTCTGAGCCTTGCCTGAAATACATCACGAAAGTCAGCTTTGCAATAATAATCCCAATATTGCCTTTTTAAAACATGACCAAATTGTAATACTCAAGAACTCAAGAAGCTTATGGATTCAGTCTGCCGTCAAGCTATGTTGAAGACAGCATTAAAGAGACTGATTGGGTCAATGGTCCTGTTACAGACAGCCATCATTCTCAGGGGCGGGAAGCACTAGTCCATGAGGCAGTTTCACCATAGAGAATTCAATTATTGCACTGAAGCATCCAGTACTTGATATGGGTTCAATATAACATTCTCTTTATGAGACAGGGGATTTGTCAACAAATGGAAATATGAGTAGACAAAATGAAAACATTGCAATGTAATTGTTTTTGGATACATTTCTGAGCTCTCTAATAATGAAAGTATTTTATTTATTTATTTATTTCGGCATGCATATATTTACACTTTATCACAATTTCAGTAATATGCCCTGACAAAACACATTGCTTGCCGAAAAGGGATACGGGAAAAAGCAGCCTGCTTATCATAGTCCCGCCCCATTTCCCTCATTATTTTACATGTTCATAATATACATTTGTTTAAAACAAATTTTTTGTATCACAACAGCATAACTGAATTTTCTTTATAACAAAACAGTTTGAGAAAGAAAAAATAAGCTAAAGTAAAATAAAATAGACATTAAAGTCCAAATAAGTCGAATTTGAATATACATGTCATACATTAGTCAAAACAATTTGTTTCATTTGTTTCATTTCAACAGCAGACAGTCCCCATTTGATAATTTCCTACCATCTTACATCTTATCTTACTTTTGAAGGTCTTTAGGCTTATAGACATTTTAAGCTCATCGTGTAAACCGTTCCAGAGCTTAACCCCCACAATGGATAATGAATGACCTCTGAGAGTTGACTTTATAGTTTTTTGTTTATATATCATGTTTCCTCTTAAGTTATGCATGTCATCTCTCTTTTGAAACAGTTTCTGTATATCTGAGGGTAAGAGATTTTTGGATGCTAAGAATAATATTTGTATGGTATTATATTTAATTATATCCTGCCACTTAAGAAACTTTGCCTTAATAAACAAGTCATTTGTATGGTCTCTAACTGTCTTTTCTGTCTTGCCCATTTTTTTGCTCATTTTCTTGTTTCAGTGGTTTTAAGGACTTGTTATATTGTTTTATTGTTTCGTTGAGCTTATCATTCTCCCCCCCCCCCAGTTCCTGCTGCAGCTGTTGCCTTGAGCTGTTGCCTTGAGCTGTTGCTCCTTCAGCAACCATGAGCAAAGTGAAGTATTGTTATAAAGTATATTGCATATGAGTATTATTATGAATAATATAATAATAAATAATGTTATTTAAATGTAACCCTCCCCTTTGATGGTAGGAGATAAAATAGTCTCTCTGGAGTAAAATGATGGAGATGGGGTTGCATTTGAGTTTGCTTGATGTGTCGTCAAGGAAGAGAGGAAATTTTCAGAAAAAGAAAAATGAATTTAGTTTCCTTTTGAAGTTTGCAGTTCACACCTCTGGTTCAACAATCAGTAATAATAAGGAAGCCAAAAGAAGAAATCCAATGTGAGAATTTCATGCAAAAGTTACTGGAGCTTTACATACAGTTATTGCCTCTGTGTTATCTAGACATTTGCGTAGGTGCTTTGAAGAGATATACATTCAATCTTGGAGAATATTGAGGATCAAAGGCATGGTGTTAAGATGTAGCTGCAGAGATGGTTACATAGCCACATTGCTCCATCAATGGCTCCCAACAAACAACAAACAACACCCCCCCCCCCCTTCAGAAAAAAAAAAACTAGTTAGAGAACTTCCTTTTTTTCATATACAGGAATTTCTTTTTGGACCCACCTTTTGTCCTTTCCTGTTATTTTTCTATATCAGTTTCTAGGATATGAGCATTGCTCTACCTTTGAAAGACAGATGTGCATCACCCTGCAGAATTCCACACAAGTTGGTACTGGCCTGGTGCAAATGCAAACTAGGCCATCGAGCACAATACTATAAACACGTGAGCTTTAACCTGGTACACCATGTGGGAATCTGAATATTTTGGTGGTTTTCCTCACATAAATCGCATCCCCCATATGAATAAGACAATTTAATAACTAAAAAAACAATCAGTACAAAATGGAGACAACACAACTAAGAGGTGTGAAGTTTAATGCAAATGGAGTGTGAATGAATGTGTGTGTGTGTGTGTGTGTGTGTGTGTGTGTGTGTGTGTGTGTGTGTGTGTGTACAATGAGATCAGTGCACAGGTGTTGTAAGCAAAAGGAAAACTACAGACAAAAAACCCAGACTGCTCGGCCACAGCTGTGAGATCCGCCGCTTCCCTCCAGTCCACCTTTTCCTTTCGTTTCTCTTGTTTCCCATTCCTCATGTTCATGTCGTGTTTTTCAGTTTACCCTGTTTGTCTCGTTTCTGTGTTCGTGCAGGCTGGGCGTGGTTCCCCGTTTTTGTTCTTTGTTATCATTCAGCCAATCACTCCCCCCCTCTGCTCACACACACTTTAATTATCCCATCAGTACCCGCACACATTCCTCACTCCTTTTAGTTATTTAATCAGCCCTTTCACCTGTTCCCCTCCTTATTTAAGTTCCCTTGTTTCACTGCCTCTTCGCCAGTTCTTAGTCCCGTCTAGACTTTACCCGGTCATCTGTCTGTTTGTATTTCACATTTAACCTGTTTGTTCTCGTTTCCTTGCTCCAGCCCGTCCAGCCTGCTTCCCGTTCCTGCTCGCTCCTGACCCATCACCTGCCCAGCCCTATTAGTTTCGCCAAACCCGTTTCCAGCCCTTCATCTTAGCCTTCCCTGTTGTTTGCCTTTTTGTTCTTGTTCTAATAAGTTATACTCCGTGCGACGTTTTTGCCTGAGTTTGCCTCAGTGTCCTGCATTTGGGTCCATACCAGTGTTCTAATCTGTAACAACACCCACCCATTTGCATTGTGGTGAAGAAAAGAGAGAGCTAGAATAGCAAACGTCTTCTATAACTGCTTAGCCAGGTGTTAACAATCCGATAATTAATGTCATTCCTCCTGACAACTGCCGATACCGCACCTCCTAACCACACAGAAAAGAGCAAGCAAACCGCCAGTGGGGAAACGGAAAAGAAGAAGCAAACCGCCAGTGGGGAAACAGAGGGGCACGGAAGACAATGGGTTGTCATGAATCATGTATTTCATAAATAAAATTGTACTTTTTAAGGAAATAATAATACCATATTTTCATATTTAGTTTAACTATAATGGCTATTACTAAGTCATTGATCTGTATTTATATTGTATGCCTTCCTTGAATATAGTCAGGGGACCGCTATAGACATTTGTTAATTGGTAGCATATGGCATACGCTAATCCAGGAAACCTGTTAATAACCTTAGTGATTGTAGTGATTGAGCAATTGCCAGAACAATTAATTTCTCCCACTGAACCCATTTAGTCCTGGTCTCTCATTTTCATGACAATCAAGGTTTTTACACAGTCATTCAGCATATTACCGACCACATGTCTTCACAGGGTGGTCACAAATGTATCAGCTTGAAAAAGGTAATTAAACAACCTTTCATGATTAAATAATTCCCCTTTTACTGAAATGGCCTTCAATCTAATTAAAACAGAATAAAGAAAACCTTAATCCTACCTTTTATTTGAAGCAACTGCAGCGGTGTCTTGAGTTAATTGTACAGTGGCTTCTGTTGCCTTGATGCTCTAGACATCCAGGGATTTGTGGGAACAGGGAGGGGTAACAGGGCAGGAATCTGCCAAAACAGTTAATCTTAATGGAAGCAACCCAATCCATCCCTAAAAAAAATCTGACTTTACAAAGTCAGAGGAAAATGTCAAATTTTACAATGTAATACAACTATAAGAGAATGTTAGTGGAATCATATCTAAGCATTGGCATATTCTCACTATTGATCCTTCAATTTCGACCAGTTTCGTGATTTCCAAATCTCCCTGATGGTAACTAACTGCAGGCACTATGTACATTGTTTGAGTACCACAAACACTAAATTATTTTCCCATCCCTGCTCACTTGTAATATTACAGGAGTCACATGCTGACATGTCCCTGTGAAATGTCTTACACAGGACAAACTGAAGGAGCACTTAAGATTCTCATAGCAGAACATAAAGCTGCAATCAAAAATAAAAATATTGACTACTCAATTGCTAAACACAACAGTGAAGCAGGACACGGCTCCTCCCCTCACACTTCAGGCCTTTAGAGAGTATAGCTGCAGAGGGGAGGTGATCTTGTCAGGTCTTCTCAAATCCAATATCAATCCACTTTTTCGGGATCCTAGAGGCAAATTTATTCAGTGTGAAAGGTGAATTCCAAGGGCATTTGTGTCTTCAGATCAATCAGATCAACAGTCATGACCTTAACTGCCACCTTGGGAATCACACATTGGCAGTAGTTTAATACAGCTTGCAACTTCCCCCTACCTCTACAGACTTGTAAAGTTAAAATAATTTTGCACATTATGGCTCACAAGCCATCGCAATTTTAAAAAAGTAAAAATGATAGTAAAAATCAATATAACACAATTATAATTGGGTTCCAGCAGGATCATTGCTTGAATCCCTAATCAGCTACACACAACGTGGAGTAGCCACAAGTAGAGGGAGAAAATAAACCAAAACGGGAAATAACCCCTGGCATATAAGCCAACAGAAAACAACCCAGAAAAGAGGGCGAATACTGATTCATAGAATCAAGCAGAGTAGACAGAAGGAAAACCTCCAGCTCAATGAAATACAAATGAGCTAAAACAAGGAGGAAAAATGTAACAAAGATTACAGCCTCAAGGAGGACTGAAAGAAAACCGAAGAAAGAACTAGTTAGAGAAAGAAAATAGGAAAGAAAAAGTCCTAGAGACTAAACCTATAACTCAAAGCTAACAAAGTTCATGCGTATCTTAAAAGACAGATAAGATAAGCAGTCTTCAAGTCCTGTACCGAAATTACCAGCCTATGCGTAAACAAAGCTTATACAAAAGCACAGAACAAAGAAGGTGCTGAGCTTAAGTAGCCAGCAAAACACCTGAAACCAATAACCATGATTAGTCACGAAAGGCCCCGCAGCCCTGAGAGGCAACACCCGCAGAAAAGAAACAGCACGCTGCAAAACCATGACAATATATACATTTTAGTTTCTGTCTGTTTTTATTAGCTTGATAATGAATCTTAATTAGCTATTAATCATATTATTATCAAATAATACAAATTAGTCAATTAAATGCTACTTTTGTGAGAACACTTTAGAGCTAAAGTAGGACAAAAACTGAAAGCATTTTGGTCCATGACAACCGGAGATGTGCACCTCTGCACAGCTGTGGGGAGTGAACACCTCTGCTCAAAGTCAAGTGAACAGCTGAATAAAATAGAAGATCATTGAAACTGGTCTAGAATCCAACACTTGCACATAACACGAGTCACAAATATGGCCCAATTGTTAATTATTCCTTTTCAGTTAAGTTTTTCACTAATCACATTCCACTGTACTACATAGAGGAGACCAACTCCAGTTGTTGGGGACCAAAATGTTTTCTGATTTGTTCTTATACATTTGTTGAAGTGTACTCATGTCAGGATCTGAGTTTATGTTGTACTTTTTCTGTTCTTTGTTTCGTTGATGTTCGGTGTTGTTTGTGTGTTTCCGTTTTCATTCTCCGTCTCCCATCCATGTGCGTTTGTTTTCACTTCCTCATTGTGTCTGCCGCGCCTTCTGTATCTCACCTGATTACCAATTTGTTTCACCTGCCCCGCTACTCACCTGTTTCTCGTTTGCTTATTAGTCTTGTGTATTTAAGTTCCACTCTGTCTTGTACAGATGTAAATTAGTCAGATGTAAATTCAGCCTCTTGCCTAACTCTGACGCATTTACATTGTGAAGTAAAATGTAGATTGATGTGTATTGTCCCTGCCAAATAAATCTTAAATTAAATTAAATTTTATTCCCTGCGAGTTTGTCACAGTTGCCACCTTTGCCCTGTTTCGCTACAAGCCGTTTTCTGACCTGTGTTTTGCTAGTTTTCCTCGTGTGCTTGATCTCCGTGTTCCTGTCTTTTGTTCTGTTTTCTGACTTCACTCTTTGGATTGTGTTTTTATACTTTTGCCGTGTTCTCCTGGTTTTTGATCTCTGCCTGTTTCCTGACTTCGTTTTGGACTGTGTTTTTGTACTTTTGCCGTGCCTTCCTGGTTTTTTGATCTCTGCCTGTCCCTGGGTTTCGACCCTTAATAAACTACAGTTTATTGTTACGTGCTGTCTGCGCCTGAGTCCCTACCACATCCGTGACAACTCATTTATTACTGATATAACAGCTACATGTAATTAATGATTTATTAGCATTTCATAAAAATATGACTAATAGGCAATTATGGTTGATTGGCATAATTATAAAGAAATACAAGTCATCATATAAAATATACACAGGGCACAAGATTCATAAAACAGCATAGATAATCAGGTTAGGAACAGAGGTTGAGGTTTTGTGTAGCAAACATGTGGCAGGTATTTTATGTTTTCTGGAAAACTGGTATTTCCAATAGTTTGTCCACCCCCTGTACATACAACCAACTTGATGGAAAAATACAATCAAGGAAATATGTGGAAATTAAATGTTTCACCAAAAAGCTCAGAATGTTCATTCAAAATGGAGTATAGGGGAGAAAAACAAAAACATCCTCTTTCAATAATATATTGCAATGGCGATCCAAAGCTTCAAACATATTGGATTCACAGTGAATTGTCAGGGAGGTGAGGATGAAGTAAAATGTGTATTTTTTGAATCCAGCAGTTTCAACAGTCAATGCCCATGTTAAAATGTTCAGCACTCTGAATACTGAACACAAGTGGTATTGAGTGCTAAAGCCCCTCACTTAACCTACATTTAAAATATATCTTATGTAATTGAATTTAATAAGTATTATTAAAATTGACAATCATCATTTAAATTGTCAAATTCAGTGATAGGTTAGTCAAACAGTAACCTGGTGGAATCAACTAACAAATCAAAACAAACTCTATCACAGATTAAATACATTTATTAAATGAAAAACAGGATAAGTCAATTAATTTGAAGTTAGCAGTAGAGAGAGGCCGATAAGCCAGAACTTGCCAAAGTGTTATCCTCCTCTAGTTTATGCGCAACAGGAACAAAAGGACACACAACCAAGGAACCACCACCAAAATAAAAGAGGAAAGACTTTGTCTCCAAGGCTCCATAAACCATCAGGAATTTTTTCCTTCAGCTCCTATAAATACTTTTCTAACCAGGGACTGAGAATGTGTGCCCTGATTGGGTGATGGAGTTATGGTGTGAAAGGAGGGGTCCAGCTCATTTATGACAAGGACTAGCTTATCTAAAAGCTGACAATTTACATTTTCATTAAAGTGATCTTATGTTGTTGAAAGCAGGGCTAAGCATCATGATATTATTCGCTCTTTTTGAAGAGACTAAACATTAATATGTTAGTAGGTAATTCTGCTCAGCTATTGAATACCAACACAAAACAAAGGGAAATTTGTTCCTGCTTTTAACAACATACGGTAATAATTTTTGCCAATTGTTAAGTCCAACCAGCAGTGCAATCTTCAGACAAAATATTATCCATGTGACAAGGCCAGTCATACCACACTGACCTCCGCTTGAAACTGGAGCTGCCCCAAAACTTTAAATTACTGGCAGGCCTCAACAACCATTATCTATATAGATATTTAGACTTTCAATTGAAGATTTCTATTTAATGTAACATTCAACTTCAAATCAAAAAGGAAACCATGAGCCTTATGGTATTCTTAGTCACGCTGGGGCCCGGACACCCCCATAAATAGCGTTGTGTTCTTCAGAGGTAATAAAATTCCCCAGGAGACAACATGTAGGTACATACGTAGGTACACCCTTTGAATACATACGTAGGCACACCTCCTCCACTTGGCTTTTAATTGCTTAAGGATATTTCCTTTGAAGTCAGTGAGGGGAGAAAGAGAGAGAGGAGGGGGAGAGAGAGAGAGAAAGAGAGGAACAGGCACTATTGTAGTATTTTTCTGGTCCATTCAACCAGAGCAGGCTACGCAATAACAATGTAATATTGTATCTGTGATGTTCTCACTCCCGTCCTATTGTTTCCCGTGTTTTCCCTTTCCCCCTGTCTCGTGTTCGTCTCTCCATAGTCCGTTTTCCCCTTGCTGCAGGTTGGGCGTGGTTTCCCCTTTGTGTCACTCTGTTTCACTTCACTTCTATCAGCCTATCCCATTTCCCCGTTTCGCATGCATTCCACACTCTCCGCTCTGTTAATCACTCTCGCATACATTCGCACACGGCACCTAATTGATACCAATTAATGTTTGCATTTAGTCACCCGGTGTCCTCTGTCCTGTGCCAGTTCGTTAATGCTCTTTGTCTGAAACCTCTAGTTGTGTCTTGAGTCCTAGTATCCAGTCTAGTTGTAAAACTAAAGTCTTGTTCTGTGCCGGCGTTAACTCGCCCTGCTACTCTGTCTAGTCGAAGTCTGCTCCTGCCTGGAACGGCATTTCCCGCTGTTCATTTGTCCCTGTCTCGCTATACTAACTTTGTCTGCTTCAGTCTGCCAACCTGCAGTTGTTTGCTATCCCTGCCTGTGTTGCGGTTTCCCCGCCATCCATCTGACGTGTGTGCATGCAGCCAGAGCTCCTGTTCCACCACTCTGCAACGGTGCCCGCCTACTGCCAGTGCTGCGGTTGCTGCTGATGTGCTGTCGCTTCTGCTACTGCTGTTGCTGCTGCCGCTCTGCTGATTGCTGTGCCGCTACTGCCGCTGCCCTGCTGCAACGCCTGCATCCTGCCTGGACTCCGCTCCACTGTCCTGCACTCCATCTGCCACTCCACTCCGCCTTGCTCCCGCTCCCACTCTTCCCCTGCTCCACCTAACTGGTTGTCCGTCTCCATCTCCTACCCTGGCTTCTCCTGCTCCCACGGCTCCTCTGCTGACTCATTCCTGGACTGTCTGTATTCTATGTTCTCCCTATGCTTCAGGAGTACTGGTCGAAGCATAATTTATTAGAGCTACGCGCTCTGTTTGTCTGTCTAGTCAAGCCCAGTTCCGGCTTGGAACTCTAACCACCTTTTGCCTTTCTCCCCTTGCTCAGGACTACCCTGATCAAGAAATAAAATATTGGCATTCCTGTGTTCGAGTCGTGCATTTGGGTCCAGTCCTTTTCCAGGGTCGTAACAGTATCGGCTATAAACAAGTTTGTACTATCCCATTATATTGTCTCTCTCTCTCTCGAAGGCCATAATCTAAATACTAGATATCCTACAGAATGAACATATGCAGATAATAGGGAACTGAACTGTATTAAAGATGGGACTGCACATGCTGTCACGACTATATTATTAAAGGCTCCCTCAGAAAAATCATGGTGTTGAGAAATGTTGGGAGACGGAGATACGTGAATTCACAGCTAATGGCTCATAAAATAACACATTCCAGCTCCTCAAACAGAAATATCACACCTGACCTTACTCTGCACCAAAGTAATGCCAGAGAATCTTAAACATACAATGTACAATAGATTCTATTAAAATCAAAGGAACCTGGTTTTGTAAGAGGGTTGATTTTGATTCTGCAATTCTGGAGGGACTTTGACTTTGGGTATTCATGGCAGGATTGAAAGTTGGAAAGCAGGACTATTATTCTTCGGTTAGTCCCCTTACAGTTTTTGGAATTATGTTTTTTAATAATCCCACCTATTGATTTAGAGTTAACTCTACACTACTTATAACAGTGGCCTTTCATTAGGCTTATGGTTGCACCCTGTTTATGGTATCTAATTCCCCATACAATGATACCTGAGAAATCTGATAAATCTACAAAAAATAGGAAAATTGTAATGATGATAGTTGATCAATATAATGATGATTATGAGAGTTGCAAAAATGACTCAATTCAATTCAATATCAATCAATCTTCCTAGACATTAATACAACCAACAACCAAGTTGAGATAAAGGGATAGTTTGGAATTTTGGACATAATGTCTCAATTACGACTTACCCATGATGTAGTTGATTGATGGAAACCATTTTCAGCTAATTCCATGCTGTTCCTTCTTTTGGACATACATAAGTTGCTAATGCTAGCGCAACTCTAAGGTAACGTGTAGCATCCACTACCAAACGCACTTAAACACTCCACAGTGCACCCAAAGCAAATAAAATACGATGACATTCTATCTGGGGAGCGATACGTTACCTACAAATGTAATGCCAGCACTGGTCGACTACAACAACAAAGAAGAGCAACAAGTTGCAATGGCCACATTCGCCCCACCACCGTACTTCCACAGAGAATATAGGTCAGCACAAAGTAAAGGATTCAACGATAGTTTGACTTCAAAAATGATGGTATAAACACTCAAAATAACCCCAATAGACTGTCGTCGTATTTTATTTGCTTTTGGTGCACTGTGGAGTGTTTAAGTGCGTTTGGTAGTGGATGCTACCCGTTACCTTAGAGTTGTGCTAGCATTAGCAACGTGTGTATGTCCAAAAGAAGCGACAGCATGGAATTAGCTGAAAATGGTTTCCATCAATCAACTACATCATGGGTAAGTCGTAATTCAGACATTATGTCCAAAATTCCAAACTATCCCTTTAAGTTGTTTATTTATAACCACTGTCTGCCTGTTGGACATTTTCCAGAGAAATTTGAATTACCTATTACCATAAAAACATACAAAGTACAAACAGCTTCATGTACATTCTCACAATGTCAGTTTTATGGTGCACTTTTTTATGTCATACCTCACTGTATGCTGTGAGAGTGCTTATCCTATTATTGACACATTCTGGCCCACAATTTAATCTTGCAGAAAAATAGAAATGCACCTACACTGAGTGGAGCCCAGGCAATCATCCCTGTGTCCATGCTTATATAATTATATTTGTGAGTGGCAGGAGGTACTTCAGAATGATATGTTACTCTTTGACTTTCAGCTCACAGCTGGATCTTCCTGCAATTGAGCTATATATCACACCAACTTTTACAGTCAGGTAATATCACATATTTGCTTTGTTTTATTTTTTCCATCTCCCAGTTATGATATGTAGGCAGATTGTATCAGCATATATGTGAATGACAAACATAATACTGCAGATTGAAGGATTCAATTAATGGCATATGTGCACCTTACACAGAGAATAAGTAATAGACTTATGGCATGATACTGATATGATGAACCCCCAACAAATTCCACTTATTTAATCTGAAAAAAACAGCAAAACCTTATTGCTTTTCCATCCTTGTCATTGACTGAAGCTGTGATTGTGTTATTAAGGAAGGGAAGTGAAGAATAATCGGTTTTACTCAGATATCACTTTAACTGCAAACTGGTGCAGAAACCTTAGTACAGAACATTTTCAATATGTACATCATCTGTACCTGATACTTATCTTGAAATATGCATTTTCTTATGATTGATGCAATTACAATGTAAGTGTGATGTTCTCACTCCCGTCCTATTGTTTCCCGTGTTTTCCCTTTCCCCGTCTCGTGTTCGTCTCTCCTTAGTCCCGTTTCCCCCTTGCTGCAGGTTGGGCGTGGTTTCCCCTTTGTGTCACTCTGTTTCACTTCACTTATCTCTGTTAGGTTTCTGTATTCTGCCTGTTAGTTTGTTTCATTTATGTTTCTGATTTTTACCATGTTTATTTATTCTGATTATTTTTTGAGCTTTCACTGTTCCATGTTTGGTATTACTGTCACTCCCTGTCGTCGTCACACTATTCGGGAGCCTTTGGTGATTTCGGGTTTCGCTGTATTTCCACTCTCGTTTACTTCCTTCACTAATTACTTTTGTTTATAATACTAATCTACTAATCATTACTAACCGCTTAGAATTAGGTTTCTTACTAATACACTAACGACTAACTTGTAAATAATACTAATCAACTAATTTACTAACGTCAGGGAATTAGAGTTTCTACTAACCTACTAATTTACTAATGCAATCTCAGTTTCCATCTGCACCTGTCTTTTGTTTCTTCTGTCCTATCTCTGAATATCTTACTGTGATTCCCTACTTATTTCAGCTGCATCTGATTTCTGCATTCCTCTACCTCGTTGTGTGCACGGGTCTTCTCCGATCCATGTCATGTATAGTTTATATGTTATGTGCTAGTCCGGTCCGCGTCTTATGTGTTCCCTCGTTATTGTACTATCAGCTTCCCTTATCGTTTCATTGTGCTCACCTGTGAGCAATCTCCCCTCCCTGTTTCTGCACACCTGATTCCCATTATGTCTGTCTCTCCCTGTGTATTTAACCCCTGTTATTTCAGTCTGTCTTCGCGAGTTCCTCACTAGATTTCTTGATTCCTTGTTGTCTAATAGTTACTGAGTATTTGTTTCCGAGTTTTTTGTACCCCTTGTCCGTTACCCGTGGTTGTTTTATTTCTGTTTTGTTTTCTTTTTGTTCCTCCTCTGCCTCCCCGGTTTTCGACCTCTGCCTGTGTTCTCGCGACTCCGATTTTTGGATACTGTCTTTGTGCCTTTGCTGTGCCTTCCTGGTTACGACCCCTGCCTGTTCTTTGACCATTCTTTGGACTGTGTTTTGTACCGTTGCCCTGTCTCCCCGGTTTTTGACCCAGCCTGTCTCACCACGGATTGCTGTCTTGCCCCTGATTAAACTTCGGTTTTTGCAAACTCCTGCCTGCGTTTGGGTCCTTCCCTCACCAACACCTAACAATCTCAGCCTATCCCATTTCCCCGTTTCGCATGCATTCCACACTCTCCGCTCTGTTAATCACTCTCGCATACATTCACACGCGGCACCTAATTGATACCAATTAATGTTTGCATTTAGTCACCCGGTGTTCTCTGTCCTGTGCCAGTTCGTTAATGCTCTTTGTCTGAAACCTCTGGTCTGTCTTGAGTCCTAGTATCCAGTCTAGTCAGTTAATCTAAGTCTTGTTTGGTACCGGCATAATTCGCCTTACCTGTCTGTTTAAAGTCGAAGTCTGCTCCTGTCTGGAACGGCATTTCCCGCTGTTCAAATATTCCTGCCTCGCTATACTTCAGTCTGCCAGCCTGCAGTTGTTTGTTATCCCTGCCTTCCACCTGACGTGTGTGCATGCAGCCTGGGCTCCTGTTCCTCCACTCTGCGGCGGTGCCCGCCTACTGCCAGTGTTGCGGTTGCTGTTGATGTGCTGTCGCTTCTGCCTCTGCTGTCGCCCTGCTGCTGCTGTGCCGCTACTGCCGCTGCCCTGCTGCAATGCCTGCGTCCTGCCCGGACTCCGCTCCACTGTCCTGCACCTCTTCTGCCACTCCGCTCCGCCCTGCTCCTGCTCCCGCTCATCCCCTGCTCCACCTAACTGGTTGTCCGTCTCCATCTCCTTCCCTGGCCTCTCCTGCTCCCACTGCTCCCCCCCAGCCTCATACCTGGACTGTCTGTAATCTATGTTCTCCCTATGCTTCAGGAGTATTGGTCGAAGTATAATTTATTAAGAGCTACGCGCTTTGTCTGTCTTGTTCATCCAGTTCCGGCTTGGAAAGTTAACTACCTTTTGCCTTTCTCCCCTTGCTCAGGACTACCCTGATCAAGCAATAAAATATTGAGTTTTGGCATTCCTGTGTTCGAGTCGTGCATTTGGGTCCAGTCCATTTCCGGGGTCGTAACAGTAAGAAGCCTACAATTATACTAATGTCAAGATGTTAGTTCTTAATGAATGCATTTTCCACAAGTTTTAATTTTGATTAAATGCAATTTCAATGTCGGATGTGTGTTATCTAGTGGCAGTTATTTTATTACAATAACATACAATAGCTAAGCTTCACATAAATGGCCAATACGCCGATCAGCCACAACATAAAAACCACTGATTTAAAACCGGAAGTGGGCCTCAGCCGGAAGTTGCGTTACATATAGGAAATGTGATTTTTTCTTTAAAAAAATAAATAAAATGTATGTCTAAAATTAATTGTCATTGCAATTTATGAGTATTCACCCCTCTCACTGTCTTTATTTTCTTTTCAAAACTTTTTATAAGAACTATATTCTGTACTTTATACTTATTTATCGTTTTGTCTTGCTAAGGGTTGTTTTTGTTAACCTATTTGAACCCCCCACCCCCTAACTGGGGGACACTGAACAATAATTTTGGATTAGAACTGGAAAAAAATTTGAGGTAGGCTACAATATATAATCAACTCAGAATGAAAAGGCAGTTTTATAAAAACATCAAACCATTCCATTATACATTATTTTGAATGGAAACAATTTCCACAATAACAGCCCTTTCTGCCTGTTGTGATTTCATAACATAATCATTTCATATTAATTTTTTTGTTAGCCTAATTATAGCCTAATGATTTATTGTGAAAACCACTATAAATGAAAAAAGTTAAATGAACAGTCCAACAAGATGCATTTCTGAGCTAGCAGTAACAACAAAGATGAAAAGCTTTTAATTCAAGAAAATGAAAAAAGTCTGGATATGGCTGCATTTCAACAGCTTTTAATATGCTTTTAGTATTCCATTGGTTAAACCGATCACCGCAACAAGCCTAGTTAAAAAAAAATCTGCAGTGTAAAACGTCACATTTTCATTTTATTAATCGCATTGCAAGTTTGAGCTCATGAAATTGGAGATTGACGGAATTGATTAAGCAGCAATACGGAGGCAGAACGGACGGTCGGTACAGTTTAAAAATACAAACAACACAACTAGCATAAATACAATAATGATTTTGATAGCCAGTAAGCGACATTTCAAAACGGGACATAGGCCGCTAATTCTAGCTGTTCATTTGCTTTCTTTTAAAAGGTGTTTTCACGTTCTGAAAAAGTGGCGAGATTAAGCACAGCTAAATTAAAGCGAGCAGCATTAAAGGGATAGTAGCCTATCGTTTGCATGCAAAATGTTGAGATTTGTCATTCAATGTTTTGTTTCTTTTTCTTTTGCTCTCACAAGATTGACGTAGGCCTATATAGGCTAAACAAGTCACACTGTTCGATTATAACGAGCATGGTAAAGATATAGGTTGAGTATCCGTAATTTCAGGGACTGCCGATTGAGTCACATGGCCCATATCGAACGGCTTCATCCCTAATTATATATTTTAATGTTTTAATAAACAAATGCTTAATTCTATAAAGTTCAGAAGAGGCATACAGACAGGTGGGCACTGCTGCAATTTAATTATTTCCTGCATCCGAATATGAACTGGCAACTTCGGATCGGAAAAATTTAAAATCCGTTCCAACCCACTATCCGTGCACATCCGGATTTCGGCTTCGGGCACACCCCTAGTACAAATACAATACAATATATATATATATATATATATATATATATATAATTTTTTGCAAGCTTATTTATTGCAGTTGTTTTGACTTGATGTACACCAGAGGGGTAGAATAGTAATTTATGACACAGGGCTCATTAATAGGTTCCTGATAAAGCTGAAATATTCATTGCGACAATAAAGTCTACAGAAGCTGCAGGACGTGATATCCCTTTGTTGTAGGAAACTCCTAAAATGTGATCAATTAAGTAAGTGTGATCAATTAATACTTTCAGTTAATCTACTTCATTGGATGTTGAGGATACTAGGCCTATATCCTCCTGAAACCCAGTATTATTATTTTTTAAATCATACAAATGTTTTGGATGACAACAAAATTGATTATATGGTTCTTGAGATTAAGACCAGTAATTTGTGTCCCCTACAGGAGACAGAAACTAATTGTGGAGTTTTAGGAGGATACAGGAGGAAAGGACAGAGGCTCTACAGCAAAAAAGGTTGCCTGCCCCTAGTCTTTGACATGCTGATTCATTCTCTTGAAATACTGACAGATGGCTCCTGTCCCCTGAATTCTGTGGATTATTAATCAAGATCTCAGACATACTGTACCCTGTTTTGAGTTCACAGTACAGTAATGAGTCTCTATGCCTCATTTGCATGCTTACTTGGCTCTATTATGTTATTGCATTTTTATATTAATGCTGGCACAGTTTCTGAGTATACAGACGTGAAACCCGTGATGTACAGCAGTTATTCTCAAGACCACATGTTCCACTGTACCTTGCCCTCTCCCCACCCATACACCCCTGCCTGCATACAAACATAAATACAGTTAAGATATAGTTACAGTGCCGACGACAGCAAGGATGTGAAGTCATCAGCTTTGTGTCCAGTAATTCCAGTTTTTGGTCATGCCCATTCCCTTTTAAACCCTGTGCCACTTGCATGCACCACAGAATTACTGTAATCACACCGCAACGTAAAGCAATAATCTAAGGAATGGGACACAGAGCCACCCGTCAAAGGGCTATGAGATAATGACAAACTTTGATAATAAGGGCCCTGGAGCTCCCTGCTGCTGGCCTCAATATGAAAACAGTGTCAGGGCTGCAATAGGATCAGAGTAAAGGAGGCAGCATGGGGGTGTGGGTTGAGAAGCTGCTTCATTATGCCTCTCTGTACAGTCCTCTGAGGATGAAACCCTGCAGGAGTGACACAGATTCTCACAAGGAGCACTGCTAGAACAGTGAGCGAGTCAGAGAAGACGCAGCCACAGACACAACTATAGAAGGTGAAGTGACCCCACCTAGGGCGTGATTTACTAAGACCTTTAGAGGGTGCAAAACCATTTAGCACACGCAAAACCAATAACATGACCAATGATTGGTCATGGCATTTGTTTTGCACCAATCTTTAGTCATGTTATTGGCCCCTAGTGTCAAAACAGGAGTCTAATTGGTCTCAGATGCAGACATCATATTGATTGATCTATTTTTTTCCTCCCCATCAAGCCTCAGACCATTACTTAATTCAAAATTTGAATGACTAAATAAGATGTCAATGCTCCTTCTTTATGCAAATGTACTCCCTTGTTTCCATGGCACCCACATTTTCTGCAGGTCACCTGTGATGTGTAATGTATGTGTGCTCATTCCCACAGACAAATAAAAAATATCAGCTAGTCAAATCATTGAACCCTTCAGACATTGCAGACTGTGAGACAGTACCCTTCAACATTATTCACATTCTTGATAAAAACAAAAATGGTGTATAAAATTTATAATAAATTTACTGAGCTATATTTTAATTCTCAAACGTGGAAAATATTCAACTTTAATAATAATTCAATGGACTCAACCAAAATAACACCTTTCTCAAATTATGAGTTTATTTTCAAAAACAAAGTGTCACAAATATTCACATCCTGTTTTCAGTACTTTGTGTACCCTCCCTTCACAATCATAGCACTAATCAGTCATTCTGTACTGTTTTATGAGATTAGCTATGCTCCCATAGTCCAGCTAAAATTTTAAACATTGTGGACTTCGGACATGCCTGGTATGCATAGAACTTTGTTTGATTCATGCTTGGGCTAGTGTGTGTACAGGGTGCCATTTGTGAAAAAATAAGAGAGCGGGATGTTTTTGTAATGCCGTTTTATTCATAAAAATAAAACTACATTTCAACTACATTTCCACAGAGTAGGCATGCATATGGACCAAGGGGCTTAATTCTTTTGAAGCTCACTCCCTGGCCTTGGTGAGAGACGTTGCTCTCTACCGCCAATGAAGTTGGCTCCAGTATAGGTCTTTCAGCCACCCGCTATTTCCAATCGGTGTTTTTCTTCGTTTAATGTCTCCCCATCTGTCGATTTGTTAAGTGATTGTGTTATTTGGCTAATATTTTTATATTTTATGTACAGTTCAGGGACAGTTTGTATCATTGCCAAGTATCTGGTATCTCACTCGCTTAGTAATGAACTTGATATTTCAACCCATCCTTCTCCTCTCATCTGTGAGAAGTTGGCTAATGCATGAAGTCTACCATCTCACACATTGCATGTCATATGGCGAGCATCAAGTAATTTGTGTTGAATTCATTATGGCGTGTTCTGTTTACAAATCGACCCTGTAAAAATCCTTCTCTCCAGTTCTTTTGGTAAGTAATTTTTACTATTTTTTTTACTTTTTTGACCAACTAATTAGTTAGCAGCAAGGAAATATAGGCTACCTATGGAAACTAGCGTCACTATCGTCACTAGCTAATGCTTATTTGCTATATTAACTAATCCCATACGCTAATAAAGTTAGCAACTTCAGCTCCTAAACCATTTGTCTAGCTAGGTAACGTTGGCCGGAAAATGTAAAACCTGTAACACATGGTTAGTTAATGGCTCCAGTTGTGTACACTCCGTAAACCTCGACCTGATGAGCCTTTGTTTCTATGCTTATAATCTGAAATGCATTTGGCCTGGACTAACAATCACACTGTGCCTGGACCTACCCCAGACTTCATGAATCCCTTTTTCCATTTTTTTTGCAGTCTATGGCACGGATGCACTGACTGTGTTGAAGCCTTTACTCTGCTATATTATTATTGTTAGCCAGAATATTATATGTAACTTTCTGTGTGTGTGTGTGTGTGTGTGTGTGTATGGCTGGGGTGGGGAGGCGGTGCAGGATATGGTTTGCAGTCTCCAAGGAAACCGATTGTGGCACACCAACTCTATTTGTCAATACAGACAACCTTCAACACTTGTTAATTTGTAACTATCTAATATTTCTCCATTGCTGACAATGATTGGAAGCTATATTAGCAGAATGAAGGTGTATAGTTGTATAGTTCTAGTATTTACCCTTTTCACGCCAATTTGAATTTGCCAATTGTGCCTAGTTACTGCTATGCCACTTGCATCGGCACTCCAGAAGCACTAGCTGAAGCATGCGATCCCTTCTGATCCCTCCACAGTGGTTGCTGATATGCCTTCTCCTGGTGGGGATGGTCCTTTTGGACAGTTGTCACACCTCACAGCTGTGTTACTGCAGCCGCATTTACCATGAATAAACAATGGAATAAGGTCATGTGATCTTCTTGCGTTGGTTGTGTCATTCGTGGAGTCCTCTAGTGCAGTAATCTCAGAGCCCAACTGATGGAATATAAGGTATATTATAATATAATATAATATAATATAAAATATAAGAAACTCCTGGCTGCATATGTTTCTGTGGACATGCCACAAGATTCAAGCAGACTTCGATTTCATTTTTGAGAGAAAACATGGTTTATCTGACAAACTAAACAGTCAGATGAAAAAACACAGGGCCAAGTTACATGAAATAATTGAGGAAAGATTGGGTATCATTGCTTTGGAATAGTTTAATTAGCGTGAGCTACAATTGCCAATGTTGTTTGTTGTAACTTGGCCTCAATTTGATATCAATACTTTTAACGGCAGGCCTAGTTTTTGCCAGTTTTAATCAATTACTTAATGATTTGTAGGCTAGGCATGAGTAACTTGGCATTTTTGTACGTTGAAAATTTTTTTTTTGAGATATCGTTTCTTTTTTTTTACTGTGTTTCTTATCAATAGCTAACTGATGCTTATAATGCAAGTAATTTATTAACCATATAATAATTAAATCTAGAGACAGACATGCATACAGGTCTCCAGCGTCGTAGTCTGTTGCTGTAACCACCAAGCTAATGGTGCTTTCACATTTTTTTGGGGCAGTTAGCCTCTTAAGCATATAGCGATAGTGTACTTTGAGATGAGACTAGTTTGATCAGACATTCTCATTGGCAGATCAGATATTGTTATCCCATGAGAATAATTATTCTTTGAGGGCATGGAGCATTTTTGATGATGAAACCAGCAGGAAAAAGAAGAAAAATTGCAAGCAGGTTTGGGGCTTTATTTTGTGGATGAAGTTGTACCTGAATTATGCCTGGTTACATGAACTCAGAACATACAGAAGTTCATGTTCTTAAGGGCTGAGAGTCTGTGGTCATTGTGGTTCTTTCTGTGGAAACCCTGAAAAGCGGCAAACTCTAATGCTTTATAGGTATGGGGCATGCCCCGCCAAATAGTAACTTGGCGCATGGCATAACTGCCATCCCAAACAGTTGTATCGTAGTTTTACTTTAATAGCAGGAGTGACAATATACTTTCCTGATCACTATTATTCTGGTTATGATTAATCTTCTCACAATTTCTCTGTATTTTAAATAGTAATTCTTTTGAATTGCAGTGTTCTAGGACTGGAACAGTATGAAATTAAAGTGCCATAAGACTGTATGTGCCTCCTCTATCTCAGAGATGATTAGTATTTAGTATCATATATGGAGCTTTAAAATCACTGAAAGATACTGTTAAGAAAGTGTTTTATACTGTAATGAATGAAGTTTATGTGGATTGTGAAGTGTGGAGACTCTCTATTTGCCCCTGAACAAGGGTCCTTCTAGCCTTGTGTCCAGACTCTTGTAAACAGTCTGGAATTGGTCCTTTGAATTTGTCAGTCCATTGCATTGAAAATATGTGGACTTCCTGCAGATTGGATTACCCTTATGTATTGACCAGGTCATAACTTTTGTTCCTACAGAACCACCACAACATATTTACTGGCTATATGTTAAATAACAAGCATGCCCAACAATGTTTAGGGCAAATAATCTATAAATATCAAAAACATCTGATTGATCACAATGAAAATAAACCCCCATTACACCCACAAGTCATTTATTCTTCTTAAACCAATCTTTTGCAACTACAGTACAGATACGTTACTGAAGTGGCATGCCTTGGACAAATTCAAGAACCGCAGGCCTTCAGTAACCTTACCTCGAAGTTTCCATTTACATTTCTTTATTATCAATCAAGCAATCAATTAACTGAATAACAGATGCCAATAAATATTTAATGATTTTTTTGTGGGCTAGCATTTTTCTTTGTTTCACACCATTGTCTAGAATTTACTGTCTCTAGTCATGAAATTACTGAAATTGTGTTGGCCTTAATTTGCCATAGCCATGAGTTAGCACTAGTGTTTCACAATTGTACCTCGACTGCTAAATTCAAGCCCTAAGTGTGGCTGTTTGAATCCTGACCTCACTGTCCTTCAACACTTCAAGAAAAGCAAAACTGTTTTATTTATTGCCTAGACAGTTAAAGTCTCTCAGTTCTGAGAGTATCCCAATGTTGAATTTGTTGAACCAAAGTCAGAATCGATTGTCAGACAATTGTGAAAGAAGGAAAGGAGCCAGATGCCTCAGGCACTGCACTGCCTGCTACAGTCTTACTGTCTCTAGCCCCTCTCTGTTCGCTCTCTCTGGGATAACATTGATATTCAGGGTGACACGACACTTTTTTTGCTCAACTGTCACTGTAGAAATTCAGTGATATTGTGGCGATACCTGGGTAGCAACCATTCCGCACAGAGTAATACTGATTGACCCAGTTTTTCCACAGCCAGAATTTGGCATTTTCATTCATTAATTAATTTATTTTAATTCACTGTCCCTTATAGGAGACATTTGTCTTGCATCTCTTTAAAAAAAACAAGGAATATGTTACAAAATCAGGCTATGCAACAGGAATTAGCCCACACATACAGACAGAGCCACAAAAGGAGGAAGCTTTCTGTGGTTTAACTTTTCGTAAATTACTAAGTACATTAATATCATAAGTAGGCCTAACAATAGGAATGCATATTTTTAAGGGTGCAAAGATCCTCTGTGACTTGGTGACTGTCTGGTGTTTCAAACTGGGAAAAGTTATTCAGGTCGTTGGCTGTGGATTTGTCACTTGGTTGCTGGAGCTACAATGGTGTGCTGGTGTTTTTCTTTCCCACATTTGCATCATTCACAGGACCTCAGTATCTATTCCATATTTGCGGATGTGGAGATAACCACTTCGACTAGTGTGCCGGCACAGCTCTGGTGGTTTTTGAGCGCAGCTGACGTTCTCAATGGAACACGGCAAAGCTTAATTCAAATGATATGCTGCATATTTTAGTTAGATGAAAATACTGTACATGCCACATACAATAAACACAATAAATACCAAATGTATAGAACGTTCACAATATAATAATATTTTACTCCTCAAAATGAATTTCACCTTGTCCTTCATGGATTCCGTAAAAGCCAGTGACTCCAAGTCATTGTTTTTTTGTTGTTTTTTTGTTTGTTTGTTTGTTTTTTTTAACAAAAAAATTAAGATTGACACACATACACACAATTATTAGAAAAGTAACATGTAGTTTAATTTTTGAATGGTTAATTAAAAGGAACTAATAAATGATTACCTTAGACACACAAATCCTAAACCATGATATTACCAGCTTATTACATGCTTATTATCTATTTATTAATGAACAATGTCTAATTCTGTATTGTTTTGTCCCCTAGGTGCACAGGTTTTGAAAGAAGTGTGATCAGTTGCTATTTATAATTAATTTGCACTACTTCTTGAAAATTCTGTAATGAAGGCAAGCCACGTAACTGCTGGTGAAAATGCTTGAGAAAATGGTTGCTCCATTTTGCAAATGTCAGGAAATAGAGGTAAATTGGTAAATAAAGGTCAATTGGGGATGATGATTTTTTGTGGAGGCTGATTTTCATGGGGAACAATTTCTTTTCGCTGTAAATGAAAGTAGGGCGGAGGCCTCCTGAAAGGCATTATCCCTAGGCACTCGGGAGGAGGCCTCCTGAAAGGCATTATCCCTAGGCACTCGGGCGGAGGCCTCCTGAAAGGCATTATCCCTAGGCACTCGGGCGGAGGCCTCCTGAAAGGCATTATCCCTAGGCACTCGGGCGGAGGCCTCCTGAAAGGCATTATCCCTAGGCACTCGGGAGGAGGCCTCCTGAAAGGCATTATCCCTAGGCACTCGGGCGGAGGCCTCCTGAAAGGCATTATCCCTAGGCACTCGGGCGGAGGCCTCCTGAAAGGCATTATCCCTAGGCACTCGGGCGGAGGCCTCCTGAAAGGCATTATCCCTAGGCACTCGGGCGGAGGCCTCCTGAAAGGCATTATCCCTAGGCACTCGGGAGGAGGCCTCCTGAAAGGCATTATCCCTAGGCACTCGGGCGGAGGCCTCCTGAAAGGCATTATCCCTAGGCACTCGGGCGGAGGCCTCCTGAAAGGCATTATCCCTAGGCACTCGGGCGGAGGCCTCCTGAAAGGCATTATCCCTAGGCACTCGGGCGGAGGCCTCCTGAAAGGCATTATCCCTAGGCACTCGGGCGGAGGCCTCCTGAAAGGCATTATCCCTAGGCACTCGGGCGGAGGCCTCCTGAAAGGCATTATCCCTAGGCACTCGGGCGGAGGCCTCCTGAAAGGCATTATCCCTAGGCACTCGGGCGGAGGCCTCCTGAAAGGCATTATCCCTAGGCACTCGGGCGGAGGCCTCCTGAAAGGCATTATCCCTAGGCACTCGGGAGGAGGCCTCCTGAAAGGCATTATCCCTAGGCACTCGGGCGGAGGCCTCCTGAAAGGCATTATCCCTAGGCACTCGGGCGGAGGCCTCCTGAAAGGCATTATCCCTAGGCACTCGGGCGGAGGCCTCCTGAAAGGCATTATCCCTAGGCACTCGGGCGGAGGCCTCCTGAAAGGCATTATCCCTAGGCACTCGGGCGGAGGCCTCCTGAAAGGCATTATCCCTAGGCACTCGGGCGGAGGCCTCCTGAAAGGCATTATCCCTAGGCACTCGGGCGGAGGCCTCCTGAAAGGCATTATCCCTAGGCACTCGGGCGGAGGCCTCCTGAAAGGCATTATCCCTAGGCACTCGGGCGGAGGCCTCCTGAAAGGCATTATCCCTAGGCACTCGGGAGGAGGCCTCCTGAAAGGCATTATCCCTAGGCACTCGGGCGGAGGCCTCCTGAAAGGCATTATCCCTAGGCACTCGGGCGGAGGCCTCCTGAAAGGCATTATCCCTAGGCACTCGGGCGGAGGCCTCCTGAAAGGCATTATCCCTAGGCACTCGGGAGGAGGCCTCCTGAAAGGCATTATCCCTAGGCACTCGGGCGGAGGCCTCCTGAAAGGCATTATCCCTAGGCACTCGGGCGGAGGCCTCCTGAAAGGCATTATCCCTAGGCACTCGGGAGGAGGCCTCCTGAAAGGCATTATCCCTAGGCACTCGGGCGGAGGCCTCCTGAAAGGCATTATCCCTAGGCACTCGGGCGGAGGCCTCCTGAAAGGCATTATCCCTAGGCACTCGGGCGGAGGCCTCCTGAAAGGCATTATCCCTAGGCACTCGGGAGGAGGCCTCCTGAAAGGCATTATCCCTAGGCACTCGGGCGGAGGCCTCCTGAAAGGCATTATCCCTAGGCACTCGGGCGGAGGCCTCCTGAAAGGCATTATCCCTAGGCACTCGGGCGGAGGCCTCCTGAAAGGCATTATCCCTAGGCACTCGGGCGGAGGCCTCCTGAAAGGCATTATCCCTAGGCACTCGGGCGGAGGCCTCCTGAAAGGCATTATCCCTAGGCACTCGGGAGGAGGCCTCCTGAAAGGCATTATCCCTAGGCACTCGGGCGGAGGCCTCCTGAAAGGCATTATCCCTAGGCACTCGGGCGGAGGCCTCCTGAAAGGCATTATCCCTAGGCACTCGGGCGGAGGCCTCCTGAAAGGCATTATCCCTAGGCACTCGGGCGGAGGCCTCCTGAAAGGCATTATCCCTAGGCACTCGGGAAGGATCAAGACTTTAAAGGGTAATTGCATCTCCAGTGGTCCCTCTAAGAAATAGATCCTGTTTTCAGGTCAAAGCTATTGAGAAAAGGGATTTGAATATTATGCTTATGACCAAAAAGATTAGCAAATACAGTGTATGTTTTAGAACTTAAATATCAGTACTAAAAGTACTGTCAGGCATTTGTGTTACAACACAGGCGTGAATGGATAAAGAGGGAATTTACCAATTAACATATTTTCTGTCACAAATTACAACCAAGTCAATTTATTATTGAAATGGGTATCCTTCAGGGTTGAGTGATTTGTTTAAAACTTCCCATCATCCTTGTTGTCGTGGAGAATGAGCCACCAAGGGGGGAAAGTGTCAAAGGCAAACTTTTAATCTTCTTCACCATCTGTCCTCAACCTGCACAATTACATTTAATAATACCCCAGAATGGACGGGAGTGCTGGGCACACTTGAAGTAACTAATGAGACCTCCCTTGGAAAGCAACTGTAAAGATTGCATGATTCATTCATTAATCTCCTCCAAATCATATCCACTCTATTACCTGTCACATTAGACTCAGCATAAATTTATTATGGGGAATTTTGGGATAGGCCTATATCATCTCAACATTATTCAACAAGAAATCCCCACTAAAATGAGTGTAATAATATTTCACTATATAATTCTTAATATACTAAATGAATGAATCTATAGAGTTGACTACTTATATTAGAAAATACATGACACCTTACTGGATATTAGGGTGCCATCCATCTGGCGGGGGGCAACAATAAATAATTTTTTTTTTTTTAAATTCCATGCATTGCGTCCATGATGCTTGGCCATCACATGTGTATGTGTGCATACATGAATGTGTGTGTGTGTGCGTGTATGTCTGTTGGCATGAAATAGTCAGTGCCTGTCCAGAGCTGGACTATGGACTTTTCTCAAAAATCTAATTTTCTAAGACAGACAAATTACTCAAGTATTTATCATGTGTGGTCTGGTGCAGTTTTACATAAGGCTCATTCTGATTTTTGCTTCATCTTAATGCACTAGCACAGCATGCTCCCTGTAGAGGATGCCAGTGAATTTCTATGGTTCCTACTGCTGATCCAGCTCTGAAATAACGCCACGCAAGGAGGAAGGGGGATCTCCCTTTTTAAATTACATTTGGCTGGAGATTGAACCCACAACCTACTGCTCAAGGCAGAATATAATGCTCAATGGCACCATGCTAACACAATTCCATTGTTTCATCTATTCCATATTTTTTATCATTATGTCTGGAATTTTTCAATAACTGTGTATTGGAAAGTTCAGTTTGTTGCAAAGTTGTGGTATTTCTGGACTGGAGGGTGTGGGTGAAAGATCTGGAGGACTTCTTCCAGCAGAAGGACAGAATAATTTTATTCAGTTCAAAATAAGTTCATGCAGTACTTACAATAAATAAAGAACAATATGTCAATACTCAAATCTGGATAACATCGCAAAGGAAGATCACATATTTGGTTTATTTTTTAACAGCTAAAATGGTTATATCCCACAAAGGTTATGCCCTGGTCATTGCTGAAGTTTATGGCAGGCTACAGATTTGTTTTTCATGCACCTCAGTGAACCGTCAGGTTTGTACAAACTCATTCTACTTTAATGCCAAGGTTTGTGTTATTCAACACAGTTGCCACAGTTCAATTGTTTGCAGTCAGTTTCTGTCTCTGCTGCATTTTCCTGTGGTTGTTCATCTAATCTGGAACTTGGCAAGGTTTAGGTAAACCTGTATTTCTGACTGTATTCTCCTGTTTGTGTTTACATTAATTTGGCTTTGGTAGCGAAAAGGCCTGTTTCACAACCATCTGTTATATAGTCATTAAGAGCCAACAGCAAATACTTTTAAAGCATGCTCCATTAACTCACTGGAAACAAAGGCAAATTTATTTAATGATGATGATACTACACTGAGAGCTTCATTTCAGAAATTGCTAATAATATTATTACTGTGGTGTATTTATACTGAAGTTCACAGCCTAAGCAAAAGGATTAAAATTGAAGTGCATAGTCTATTCCTGATGATATTAAAAGGTCACCTTTTGTTACGTATCTGTTACGGGACGAACCCAAGTGCAACGACCAGGAGACAGATTTCACAAAAGGGTATTTTTAATAAATTAAGTGTTGGGGTAGTCCCAACACTGTACAGGAAAGGCAACACAAGTATTACACAGGTTTTTCGCCTGGAAGCCCGGGGCGGGCTGCTCCAAGCCGGAGCTGGACTGGAGGATCTGGAACTGTTCGTTCCAACCCGGAACTGGACTGGACAGGAACTGGACCGGGTGGTCCACACGGGAATCAGGTTCTGGAACGGAATGTTCCAAACCGGAACTGGACTGGACTGGAACTGGACCGGGTGGTCCACACGGGAATCAGGTTCTGGAACGGAATGTTCCAAACCGGAACTGGACTGGACTGGAACTGGACCGGGAGGTCCACACGGGAATCAGGTTCGGGAACGGAATGTTCCAAACCGGAACTGGACTGGACTGGAACTGGACCGGGAGGTCCACACAGGGATCCGTGTCAGGAACGGAATGTTCCAAACCGGAACTGGACTTTGGACAGGTAGTTCGTACGACTCACGCCTGGACTGGACTGGAACTGGCAGGGGAGCGACTCACTACGGCAGGGCAGGAACTGGACCGGACTGACTGCACCGGTACAGAACAACAAAACAGAGGGGGGTTAGTGCAAGGGAAGGCACGGGAAAGACCGGGAGGTTCTCACGGAGGTGCAGGGCTTGGTAGACAGGTGACTGATGTAGCACAGCAGGACAGGGTGGTGTGGCGTAGCTGCGGTAGGTCCGGAAGGAGCTGACTGGTCTCCAGAGCTCCAGGAGCCGGCGCCGAAGAACTAGTTGGCTTCTTCGGTCGGACAGGAACAACTGGAGGGTAGCCAGGTAACAAGCCAACCCGGAGCCTACACGAGCTGGAGGTGGAGGTACCGCAACACACACAACGAAAACGGGGGGATACGAACACTGCCACGGGAGAATGGGTGCTGGGTTAGATGGAGGAGAAGGGAAACAGGTTAGCTACATCAAGCGACAGGAAATTGTGCGGGAGGTAAACTACCAATCCGTAGTTTCGCGTAGAACTAATGCTGTACGGGAATAACATCCCACAACCAAGCGAATCGTTCACACTAGAAGACCAGATAACAAGACGAGCACTAACACCAAGTGACGATAGTTAACGAACTGGCGCCGACTGGCAGCCAGCCGAAAGACTATATAGTGAGGTTAATGACAGGACTAAATAAGGCACAGGTGTGAAAATAAACCGGGAGTGATTGCGAAACACCAGGTGAGGAAATGCATGCAACGAGGGGGAGGGAGTGAAAGGCGGAAGTAAGACAACACAACCAGACGAACAAGACAGGGAAGGACACGCCTAGTCCGCAGCAGCGGGGAAAACACGGACAAAGGGATCCAACATGACACGGAGGGAAAACAGGAAAACACGGAAAACGGACAGGAAGGGAGCGGAACATTACAGTACCCCCCCCCTCAACGTACGCCACCTGGCGTACCTGGCGGCCTGGTCTTGGATGGGAAGCGACTGTGGAAATCCTGGATCAGTGATTGATCCAGGATGAGGCCCCTGTGGAGCCATGACCGCTCCTCAGGACCATACCCCTCCCAGTCCACGAGGTATTGGAAACCCCGACCCTTACGGCGGATGTCGATGATGCGGTCCACCGTGTAGGCCGGGGCGTTGTCGATGACCCGGACAGGTGGAGGAGGGAGGGTAGGGGCACTGAGGGGGCTGGAGGCGACAGGCTTAATTTGTGAAACATGAAAAACGGGGTAAACTTTGAGGGAGGCAGGGAGGGAGAGTTTAACGGAAACTGGGTTGATAAGACATACAACAGGGAAGGGACCAATGAACCGGGGCCGAAGTTTTTTAGAGGAGGAGGGAAGGGAAATGTTGGATGTGGATAGCCAGACCTGCTGACCGGCCCTGTACTTGGGGGCTGCGGTCCTGTGCAGGTCCGCCAGACGCTGCGAACGGGAATTGGAACGCAGGAGTGCGGTGCGTGCAAGTCTCCAAATGCGCTTGCATTTGAGGATGTGAGCATTAACAGAGGGGACTGCTACCTCGGCCTCCTGGACCGATAGGAGAGGGGGTTGGTAACCTAACGAGCACTCGAATGGGGATAACCCGGTGGAGGTACTCTTAAGGGAGTTGTGAGAGTACTCTACCCAGGGGAGGAAACGGCTCCAGGAGGCGGGATTGCGAGCAGTGACGCACCGCAGGGCGGCCCCCAGGTCCTGGTTCGCCCTCTCTGCCTGGCCGTTAGACTGGGGATGGAAGCCAGACGATAAACTGGCCGAGGCCCCCAGGGCTACACAGAACGCCTTCCAAACCTGGGAGGAGAATTGGGGCCCACGATCCGAAACAATGTCGGATGGGATCCCGTGCAGCCTGACCACATGTACCACCAGGAGCTCCGCAGTTTCGAGGGCGGACGGGAGTTTGGGGAGGGGAATGAAGTGAACCGCCTTGGAGAACCGATCCACAATTGTCAGAATGACAGAGTTGCCCTCTGACAAAGGCAGACCGGTAACGAAATCCACACCAATGTGGCTCCAAGGACGGCCCGGGACAGGGAGGGGAAGGAGAAGACCAGAGGGAGGCTGGTGGGAAGCCTTGCTCCTGGCGCACACTGAGCAGGCCAGGACAAAAGCACGGGTATCCTCCTTGAGGGTGGGCCACCAAAAGCTCCTCCTGACGAGGGTGGTCGTTCTGGCAACACCTGGGTGACACGCCAGGCAGGAGGCGTGAACCCACTCAAGGACCTGGGAGCGGACGGAGTTGGGAACAAACAGGGAGGGGTTAGGGTTACTACGGGGGTCAGGGTGGGAAGTCTGGGCGGACCTCACGATCTCCTCAATCCTCCAGGAGACCGCAGCCACCATACAGGACGCTGGTAGAATAGGCTCGGGGTCAGCAGGACTGGAGGGAAGGGAAAACACACGGGATAAGGCATCCGCCTTAATATTGCGGGAACCGGGGCGATAGGATAAAGAAAAATTGAACCGGGCAAAGAAAAGTGACCACCTAGCCTGTCTAGCATTAAGCCTTTTAGCAGACCTCAAATAAATTAAATTTTGGTGGTCAGTTAACACAATAAAGGGGGTACCTGCCCCCTCCAGCCAGTGGCGCCACTCCTCAAGAGCCAGCTTTATGGCAAGAAGCTCCCGATCCCCGACATCATAATTTCGCTCAGCGGAGGACAGCCTCCGGGAGAAAAAGGCACAGGGATGGAGTTTGTTGTCCAAGGCGGCACGTTGGGACAGAATGGCCCCCACGCCGGTGTCGGAGGCATCCACCTCAATCGTAAATTGACGAGTGGGATCAGGGTGACAAAGAATAGGGGCTGAGGAAAACCGTGCTTTAAGCTGTTCAAAAGCAAGCTGAGCTTCGGAGTTCCAACAGAAAGAAAAAACAGTGGAGGTAAGTTTGGTAAGGGGGGCAGCAATGACACTGTAATTACGGATAAAACGGCGATAGAAATTAGCAAAACCAAGGAATTGTTGTAGGTGCTTACGAGAGGTGGGTTGGGGCCATTCCGTCACCGCCTTGACTTTGACCGGATCCGCCCGGATACTGCCCTCCTCAATGATGAAGCCGAGGAACGGGACTGAAGAGACGTGGAAGGAGCACTTCTCTGCCTTGACGAAGAGCTGGTTCTCGAGGAGACGCTGGAGAACCTCCCGGACATGGAGAATGTGTTCCTGAGGGGACTTAGAAAAAATCAAAATATCGTCGATGTAAACGAAAACAGTCTTACCCAATAGGTCTCGCAGTACGTCATTCACCATGCCCTGGAAGACTGCCGGGGCGTTAGTAAGGCCGAAGGGGACCACCAGGTACTCATAGTGGCCCAACGGGGTATTGAAGGCAGTCTTCCACTCATCCCCCTCCCGTATGCGCACCAAGTGGTACGCATTACGGAGGTCGAGCTTGGTGAAAATGACGGCCTGCGAGAGGGGTTCAAAAGCAGTGTTAATGAGGGGGAGAGGATATTTGTTGCGGATAGTGATAGAATTGAGTCCCCGATAGTCGATGCAGGGCCGTAGTGAGCCGTCCTTTTTCCCTACAAAAAAGAACCCAGCACCAACCGGAGAAGAGGAGGGACGGATGATGCCCGAGGCGAGGGACTCATGAATGTATTCTTCCATGGCGAGTTTCTCTGGTCCCGACAGACTGTAGAGACGGCCGGACGGAAGTTTGGCTCCCTCCAGCAGGTCTATACAGCAATCGTAAGGGCGGTGAGGAGGTAGGGACAGAGCACGTGATTTGGAAAAGGTCCGGCCGAGGTCGTGATATTGCTTGGGAACGTTGGAAATATCGGGTTCGGGTAGGTTGGTGCTGGGATTCTTGGACCCCGGAGGGGGAAGAGCGGAACGGAGACAGCTAGCCAGGCAGTGGCCACTCCACGCCAGGATGCGTCCGGCCTGCCAGTCGATGTGCGGGTTATGGAGGCGGAGCCAGGTCTGACCTAAAACTATGGACGATTGTTTTGAGTTGATGAGGAGGAGTTGAATGCTCTCCCGATGATTGCCGGAAAGGACGAGCTGTAAGGGAACGGTGGAGTGGGTCACTAACCCCAGACTCCTACCGTCTAAAGCAAAGGCAGTAATGGGAGAGGGTAGAAGCTCCGTGGGGATGCCGGCCCTCTGGGCGAAGGTGGTGTCCATAAAGTTGGCGTCGGCCCCAGAGTCGATGAGGGCCGACGAGACCTCGGACTTGTCCCTCCACAGGAGAGTGGCCTTGAAAACCAGGCGATTCTGGGCTGCATGGCAGGGTATGATAGGGCTCGTCAGTACGCCCAGTTTTACTGGCGAGCCTATTCTTTTGGGCGGATGGGGCATGAGGCGATCTGGTGGCCAGGTTTGCCACAATAGAAGCAGGATCTGGATCGCAGGCGACGTTGGCGCTCCGCAGAGTTGACCGCAACTCTGCCCAGTTGCATGGGCTCCTCTTCGGAGACCCCAGACGCCGCCCTGGATCCAGAAGCAGAAGGGTGAGAGCGTATGTGAGGAAGATGACCGGGGTTCCCCCCACGCTCACGGGCCCGGATACGGAGACGGTTGTCGATTGCTATGGCCAGGCTAATCAGGCTATTGAGTGAGGTGGATTCTTCACGGGTGGCAAGTTGGTCTTTAAGCTCCTCGCTGAGTGCCTGGCGGAAAGCCCCCTGAAGGGCGGTGTCGTTCCATCCGGACTCCGCTGCGAGGGTACGGAATTGGATGGCCATTTCAGCGACGCTACGACTCCCTTGACGGACCTGAAGTAGGCGCTGAGTTGCATCTCGCCCACAGGTAGGGTGGTCAAACACTCGCCGCATCTCGGCGGTGAAGGCAGCGAAGTTGTTGCAGAGCGCGACTTGGCTATCCCAGATGGATGTAGCCCACTCCAGGGCACCTCCTCCCAGGCTGCTCATAATGAAAGCGATCTTACATGGGTCGGAGGCGAAGGAGGAGGGCTGCATCCGGAAGACAATGTCGCATTTCATGAGAAATTCGCGACATTTCCCCAATTCCCCGCGGTATAACTCAGGATGTTGTACGCGAGGCTCACGAAATGAAGTGGACACAGGAGGGTCCGCCGGAGGATCCGGTGCGGGCGGAGTAGAGCCCAATGGAATGCGCGGAAGCGGCTGGTGAAGAGACAGCTGCGTCACTTGTTCCGTGATGCCCCTCAGTACTTCCAACACGTCATCCAAACGACGGCCCTGTTGGTCGCTGACCGCAGTTTGGCAGGAGAAGGCGTGCCGAATCTGCTCCAGGTCGGCTGGGTCCATGTTTTTGGGCCAGTTCGTTCTGTTACGTATCTGTTACGGGACGAACCCAAGTGCAACGACCAGGAGACAGATTTCACAAAAGGGTATTTTTAATAAATTAAGTGTTGGGGTAGTCCCAACACTGTACAGGAAAGGCAACACAAGTATTACACAGGTTTTTCGCCTGGAAGCCCGGGGCGGGCTGCTCCAAGCCGGAGCTGGACTGGAGGATCTGGAACTGTTCGTTCCAACCCGGAACTGGACTGGACAGGAACTGGACCGGGTGGTCCACACGGGAATCAGGTTCTGGAACGGAATGTTCCAAACCGGAACTGGACTGGACTGGAACTGGACCGGGTGGTCCACACGGGAATCAGGTTCTGGAACGGAATGTTCCAAACCGGAACTGGACTGGACTGGAACTGGACCGGGAGGTCCACACGGGAATCAGGTTCGGGAACGGAATGTTCCAAACCGGAACTGGACTGGACTGGAACTGGACCGGGAGGTCCACACAGGGATCCGTGTCAGGAACGGAATGTTCCAAACCGGAACTGGACTTTGGACAGGTAGTTCGTACGACTCACGCCTGGACTGGACTGGAACGACTCACTACGGCAGGGCAGGAACTGGACCGGACTGACTGCACCGGTACAGAACAACAAAACAGAGGGGGGTTAGTGCAAGGGAAGGCACGGGAAAGACCGGGAGGTTCTCACGGAGGTGCAGGGCTTGGTAGACAGGTGACTGATGTAGCACAGCAGGACAGGGTGGTGTGGCGTAGCTGCGGTAGGTCCGGAAGGAGCTGACTGGTCTCCAGAGCTCCAGGAGCCGGCGCCGAAGAACTAGTTGGCTTCTTCGGTCGGACAGGAACAACTGGAGGGTAGCCAGGTAACAAGCCAACCCGGAGCCTACACGAGCTGGAGGTGGAGGTACCGCAACACACACAACGAAAACGGGGGGATACGAACACTGCCACGGGAGAATGGGTGCTGGGTTAGATGGAGGAGAAGGGAAACAGGTTAGCTACATCAAACGACAGGAAATTGTGCGGGAGGTAAACTACCAATCCGTAGTTTCGCGTAGAACTAATGCTGTACGGGAATAACATCCCACAACCAAGCGAATCGTTCACACTAGAAGACCAGATAACAAGACGAGCACTAACACCAAGTGACGATAGTTAACGAACTGGCGCCGACTGGCAGCCAGCCGAAAGACTATATAGTGAGGTTAATGACAGGACTAAATAAGGCACAGGTGTGAAAATAAACCGGGAGTGATTGCGAAACACCAGGTGAGGAAATGCATGCAACGAGGGGGAGGGAGTGAAAGGCGGAAGTAAGACAACACAACCAGACGAACAAGACAGGGAAGGACACGCCTAGTCCGCAGCAGCGGGGAAAACACGGACAAAGGGATCCAACATGACACGGAGGGAAAACAGGAAAACACGGAAAACGGACAGGAAGGGAGCGGAACATTACAGTACCCCCCCCTCAACGTACGCCACCTGGCGTACCTGGCGGCCTGGTCTTGGATGGGAAGCGACTGTGGAAATCCTGGATCAGTGATTGATCCAGGATGAGGCCCCTGTGGAGCCATGACCGCTCCTCAGGACCATACCCCTCCCAGTCCACGAGGTATTGGAAACCCCGACCCTTACGGCGGATGTCGATGATGCGGTCCACCGTGTAGGCCGGGGCGTTGTCGATGACCCGGACAGGTGGAGGAGGGAGGGTAGGGGCACTGAGGGGGCTGGAGGCGACAGGCTTAATTTGTGAAACATGAAAAACGGGGTAAACTTTGAGGGAGGCAGGGAGGGAGAGTTTAACGGAAACTGGGTTGATAAGACATACAACAGGGAAGGGACCAATGAACCGGGGCCGAAGTTTTTTAGAGGAGGAGGGAAGGGAAATGTTGGATGTGGATAGCCAGACCTGCTGACCGGCCCTGTACTTGGGGGCTGCGGTCCTGTGCAGGTCCGCCAGACGCTGCGAACGGGAATTGGAACGCAGGAGTGCGGTGCGTGCAAGTCTCCAAATGCGCTTGCATTTGAGGATGTGAGCATTAACAGAGGGGACTGCTACCTCGGCCTCCTGGACCGATAGGAGAGGGGGTTGGTAACCTAACGAGCACTCGAATGGGGATAACCCGGTGGAGGTACTCTTAAGGGAGTTGTGAGAGTACTCTACCCAGGGGAGGAAACGGCTCCAGGAGGCGGGATTGCGAGCAGTGACGCACCGCAGGGCGGCCCCCAGGTCCTGGTTCGCCCTCTCTGCCTGGCCGTTAGACTGGGGATGGAAGCCAGACGATAAACTGGCCGAGGCCCCCAGGGCTACACAGAACGCCTTCCAAACCTGGGAGGAGAATTGGGGCCCACGATCCGAAACAATGTCGGATGGGATCCCGTGCAGCCTGACCACATGTACCACCAGGAGCTCCGCAGTTTCGAGGGCGGACGGGAGTTTGGGGAGGGGAATGAAGTGAACCGCCTTGGAGAACCGATCCACAATTGTCAGAATGACAGAGTTGCCCTCTGACAAAGGCAGACCGGTAACGAAATCCACACCAATGTGGCTCCAAGGACGGCCCGGGACAGGGAGGGGAAGGAGAAGACCAGAGGGAGGCTGGTGGGAAGCCTTGCTCCTGGCGCACACTGAGCAGGCCAGGACAAAAGCACGGGTATCCTCCTTGAGGGTGGGCCACCAAAAGCTCCTCCTGACGAGGGTGGTCGTTCTGGCAACACCTGGGTGACACGCCAGGCAGGAGGCGTGAACCCACTCAAGGACCTGGGAGCGGACGGAGTTGGGAACAAACAGGGAGGGGTTAGGGTTACTACGGGGGTCAGGGTGGGAAGTCTGGGCGGACCTCACGATCTCCTCAATCCTCCAGGAGACCGCAGCCACCATACAGGACGCTGGTAGAATAGGCTCGGGGTCAGCAGGACTGGAGGGAAGGGAAAACACACGGGATAAGGCATCCGCCTTAATATTGCGGGAACCGGGGCGATAGGATAAAGAAAAATTGAACCGGGCAAAGAAAAGTGACCACCTAGCCTGTCTAGCATTAAGCCTTTTAGCAGACCTCAAATAAATTAAATTTTGGTGGTCAGTTAACACAATAAAGGGGGTACCTGCCCCCTCCAGCCAGTGGCGCCACTCCTCAAGAGCCAGCTTTATGGCAAGAAGCTCCCGATCCCCGACATCATAATTTCGCTCAGCGGAGGACAGCCTCCGGGAGAAAAAGGCACAGGGATGGAGTTTGTTGTCCAAGGCGGCACGTTGGGACAGAATGGCCCCCACGCCGGTGTCGGAGGCATCCACCTCAATCGTAAATTGACGAGTGGGATCAGGGTGACAAAGAATAGGGGCTGAGGAAAACCGTGCTTTAAGCTGTTCAAAAGCAAGCTGAGCTTCGGAGTTCCAACAGAAAGAAAAAACAGTGGAGGTAAGTTTGGTAAGGGGGGCAGCAATGACACTGTAATTACGGATAAAACGGCGATAGAAATTAGCAAAACCAAGGAATTGTTGTAGGTGCTTACGAGAGGTGGGTTGGGGCCATTCCGTCACCGCCTTGACTTTGACCGGATCCGCCCGGATACTGCCCTCCTCAATGATGAAGCCGAGGAACGGGACTGAAGAGACGTGGAAGGAGCACTTCTCTGCCTTGACGAAGAGCTGGTTCTCGAGGAGACGCTGGAGAACCTCCCGGACATGGAGAATGTGTTCCTGAGGGGACTTAGAAAAAATCAAAATATCGTCGATGTAAACGAAAACAGTCTTACCCAATAGGTCTCGCAGTACGTCATTCACCATGCCCTGGAAGACTGCCGGGGCGTTAGTAAGGCCGAAGGGGACCACCAGGTACTCATAGTGGCCCAACGGGGTATTGAAGGCAGTCTTCCACTCATCCCCCTCCCGTATGCGCACCAAGTGGTACGCATTACGGAGGTCGAGCTTGGTGAAAATGACGGCCTGCGAGAGGGGTTCAAAAGCAGTGTTAATGAGGGGGAGAGGATATTTGTTGCGGATAGTGATAGAATTGAGTCCCCGATAGTCGATGCAGGGCCGTAGTGAGCCGTCCTTTTTCCCTACAAAAAAGAACCCAGCACCAACCGGAGAAGAGGAGGGACGGATGATGCCCGAGGCGAGGGACTCATGAATGTATTCTTCCATGGCGAGTTTCTCTGGTCCCGACAGACTGTAGAGACGGCCGGACGGAAGTTTGGCTCCCTCCAGCAGGTCTATACAGCAATCGTAAGGGCGGTGAGGAGGTAGGGACAGAGCACGTGATTTGGAAAAGGTCCGGCCGAGGTCGTGATATTGCTTGGGAACGTTGGAAATATCGGGTTCGGGTAGGTTGGTGCTGGGATTCTTGGACCCCGGAGGGGGAAGAGCGGAACGGAGACAGCTAGCCAGGCAGTGGCCACTCCACGCCAGGATGCGTCCGGCCTGCCAGTCGATGTGCGGGTTATGGAGGCGGAGCCAGGTCTGACCTAAAACTATGGACGATTGTTTTGAGTTGATGAGGAGGAGTTGAATGCTCTCCCGATGATTGCCGGAAAGGACGAGCTGTAAGGGAACGGTGGAGTGGGTCACTAACCCCAGACTCCTACCGTCTAAAGCAAAGGCAGTAATGGGAGAGGGTAGAAGCTCCGTGGGGATGCCGGCCCTCTGGGCGAAGGTGGTGTCCATAAAGTTGGCGTCGGCCCCAGAGTCGATGAGGGCCGACGAGACCTCGGACTTGTCCCTCCACAGGAGAGTGGCCTTGAAAACCAGGCGATTCTGGGCTGCATGGCAGGGTATGATAGGGCTCGTCAGTACGCCCAGTTTTACTGGCGAGCCTATTCTTTTGGGCGGATGGGGCATGAGGCGATCTGGTGGCCAGGTTTGCCACAATAGAAGCAGGATCTGGATCGCAGGCGACGTTGGCGCTCCGCAGAGTTGACCGCAACTCTGCCCAGTTGCATGGGCTCCTCTTCGGAGACCCCAGACGCCGCCCTGGATCCAGAAGCAGAAGGGTGAGAGCGTATGTGAGGAAGATGACCGGGGTTCCCCCCACGCTCACGGGCCCGGATACGGAGACGGTTGTCGATTGCTATGGCCAGGCTAATCAGGCTATTGAGTGAGGTGGATTCTTCACGGGTGGCAAGTTGGTCTTTAAGCTCCTCGCTGAGTGCCTGGCGGAAAGCCCCCTGAAGGGCGGTGTCGTTCCATCCGGACTCCGCTGCGAGGGTACGGAATTGGATGGCCATTTCAGCGACGCTACGACTCCCTTGACGGACCTGAAGTAGGCGCTGAGTTGCATCTCGCCCACAGGTAGGGTGGTCAAACACTCGCCGCATCTCGGCGGTGAAGGCAGCGAAGTTGTTGCAGAGCGCGACTTGGCTATCCCAGATGGATGTAGCCCACTCCAGGGCACCTCCTCCCAGGCTGCTCATAATGAAAGCGATCTTACATGGGTCGGAGGCGAAGGAGGAGGGCTGCATCCGGAAGACAATGTCGCATTTCATGAGAAATTCGCGACATTTCCCCAATTCCCCGCGGTATAACTCAGGATGTTGTACGCGAGGCTCACGAAATGAAGTGGACACAGGAGGGTCCGCCGGAGGATCCGGTGCGGGCGGAGTAGAGCCCAATGGAATGCGCGGAAGCGGCTGGTGAAGAGACAGCTGCGTCACTTGTTCCGTGATGCCCCTCAGTACTTCCAACACGTCATCCAAACGACGGCCCTGTTGGTCGCTGACCGCAGTTTGGCAGGAGAAGGCGTGCCGAATCTGCTCCAGGTCGGCTGGGTCCATGTTTTTGGGCCAGTTCGTTCTGTTACGTATCTGTTACGGGACGAACCCAAGTGCAACGACCAGGAGACAGATTTCACAAAAGGGTATTTTTAATAAATTAAGTGTTGGGGTAGTCCCAACACTGTACAGGAAAGGCAACACAAGTATTACACAGGTTTTTCGCCTGGAAGCCCGGGGCGGGCTGCTCCAAGCCGGAGCTGGACTGGAGGATCTGGAACTGTTCGTTCCAACCCGGAACTGGACTGGACAGGAACTGGACCGGGTGGTCCACACGGGAATCAGGTTCTGGAACGGAATGTTCCAAACCGGAACTGGACTGGACTGGAACTGGACCGGGTGGTCCACACGGGAATCAGGTTCTGGAACGGAATGTTCCAAACCGGAACTGGACTGGACTGGAACTGGACCGGGAGGTCCACACGGGAATCAGGTTCGGGAACGGAATGTTCCAAACCGGAACTGGACTGGACTGGAACTGGACCGGGAGGTCCACACAGGGATCCGTGTCAGGAACGGAATGTTCCAAACCGGAACTGGACTTTGGACAGGTAGTTCGTACGACTCACGCCTGGACTGGACTGGAACGACTCACTACGGCAGGGCAGGAACTGGACCGGACTGACTGCACCGGTACAGAACAACAAAACAGAGGGGGGTTAGTGCAAGGGAAGGCACGGGAAAGACCGGGAGGTTCTCACGGAGGTGCAGGGCTTGGTAGACAGGTGACTGATGTAGCACAGCAGGACAGGGTGGTGTGGCGTAGCTGCGGTAGGTCCGGAAGGAGCTGACTGGTCTCCAGAGCTCCAGGAGCCGGCGCCGAAGAACTAGTTGGCTTCTTCGGTCGGACAGGAACAACTGGAGGGTAGCCAGGTAACAAGCCAACCCGGAGCCTACACGAGCTGGAGGTGGAGGTACCGCAACACACACAACGAAAACGGGGGGATACGAACACTGCCACGGGAGAATGGGTGCTGGGTTAGATGGAGGAGAAGGGAAACAGGTTAGCTACATCAAACGACAGGAAATTGTGCGGGAGGTAAACTACCAATCCGTAGTTTCGCGTAGAACTAATGCTGTACGGGAATAACATCCCACAACCAAGCGAATCGTTCACACTAGAAGACCAGATAACAAGACGAGCACTAACACCAAGTGACGATAGTTAACGAACTGGCGCCGACTGGCAGCCAGCCGAAAGACTATATAGTGAGGTTAATGACAGGACTAAATAAGGCACAGGTGTGAAAATAAACCGGGAGTGATTGCGAAACACCAGGTGAGGAAATGCATGCAACGAGGGGGAGGGAGTGAAAGGCGGAAGTAAGACAACACAACCAGACGAACAAGACAGGGAAGGACACGCCTAGTCCGCAGCAGCGGGGAAAACACGGACAAAGGGATCCAACATGACACGGAGGGAAAACAGGAAAACACGGAAAACGGACAGGAAGGGAGCGGAACATTACACCTTTGTGCCAATTACGTTTAGCAAGGCTCATATTTTCCATACCTGCATGATAACAAAAATCTTATTATTAATAGAGTATAATAATAAAATTTTCTCCACAGAAAGTTTTAATCAAGGAAGCATAAATAAATTTAGGAAACAAAAGTAAGTATAGCATGAAGAATTTGGTTACATGGTTGAATAATTTAGTTCAACCAATAGGAAAGAGGGATGAAATGGATGAAGTTTCCAAATTTCTACAAATAAAGGTGACTTGATTGCCCATACCATAACGTGTTACATCACTGGATTTCTCTGAATTTGAAAACTGATATTGTTAGATTATGAAGTGCTACTTGCTTCTCTCAGAGAACCATGAAATATTGTCTGGATTAAAGATTGGGCTGTCGTTTGAAGTGATGGGCCTCATTAGCTTTAAATTGGCTGTGTGCTATTTTAAGTGCCATTTTGTTTAACAGCAATTTCTTTGCCGAATCTGTCAGTGTTGAAGGTGAGGAGTGAGGATAGCGGATGACAAGGCACACAGAGCTTCTCTACAACAGGATGCATCAGCTCCTTGTTTACTTGAATAATGGATCCTAGTCAAAGCCATTCATGATCATGCTCTCTGTTATCTAAAATGACGTGCTTAGTAATTGACAAGGACTCTGATGTGTTGAACTGGCAGTTATAATGCTGAAATAGAGGACATATGCAATCAAGGTTAGGAGGTGGATGTGTTCTGAATTAAACTCACAGAACGCACATATCTTAGTTATCATTAAAGTCAGTGACTTGTCCCCTGACGCTTATGGAAGATTTTCCGTGACTTTATTAAATGCAATCACTATACCGACACTTAATGAAATGTAATAGAAACGCAGATATAATACATATCTGCGCTTGCTTTTACATAACGATGCTCATTTATCGTGCCGTAATTAAAAACGAAATGCATATTGCATTGTATTTCATTGTGTGTTCTGTCTAAAACACTCATACTTAAATACAATGTGGGTGTATTGTTTTTCAACGCCAGTATGCGGTTTTCGTGCCACAATTAAATGTAATACTGACCTCAGAATATAATCCACTTGCCCATTGCATTTAGCTTGGTGAGCATAGGGTGTTTCTCTGAATGTGACAAAACGCTAAGCAGACTGCAGAGTGGCCTATCATTACTTTTCAACATCAGTGTACACGCTTGTGAATGTAATTGACGTGCCCATTGCATTTTGCTCTGTGACCACTGGGTGCTACCTGGAACGTGACACAATTCAAAGCTTTCCTTGCCATTGTATTCATTGAACTGCACAGTGGTCTGTCATTGCTTTTATCAAAGCACCATGGCATTTCTAAATTAAATGTAATCAACTATCAAATCATAGTCATGGTTGGCCGTAAGATGATGATACCAGGATGTAGGGTGCCCTGCACTGGTAAATGTCTTGGGTCAGGGCTGGCCCAACCCTGTTCCTGGAGATCTACCATCCAATAGGTTTTCATTTCAACCCTAATTTGGCACACCCGATTCTACTAATTAGCAGCTCAACGAGATCTCTAGCTGTTGAACGAGGTGTGCTTTGTTAGGGTTGGAGTGAAAACCTACAGGATGGTAGATCTCCAGGAACAGGGTTGGGCAGGCCCGTCTTGGGTAGTCGACATGTGGCAGTGCTGCTTTGCCTCGTTACACCGACCTCATTAGATTAATTACTGCTGGTCAATGGCGTGCCAGCCTCTATTGCAGCGACAGCCATTTTTTAATTATGCGACCATTTTAGTGGTATTTGTTGCCATTTTAATGGCAACAGAGAACCGGCAAAATTGTAACAATTTTTTATTCAAAAGTAATGCAATCAAAAGCCGTGAAATTTCACTACAATCAGCATACACTTATCTGCTACAATAAGGCACGTTAGGTTTGAGGATAGATAGCATTCTGGGTATGTAGAAACATATCAAAATTACATTTTTGGGTGAACTGCCCCTTAACATGTGTGTATTACATTTAATTGTGGCATGAAAACCCCTCTCTGACATATAAAAATGTTCCCTTGTATATATATTGTATATACTGTATTTGCGTGCATACACATGTGTGTATGTGTGCCTACAAATGTTTTGTACTAGGCTTGTCGCAGCATTACTATTTTGACACTGGTGTAACGTCCCTCTAAAACACAGTTGAAACCAGTATTACCGATATTAAACTTCCCTTTAAACTGATCATTGGTCTCAATCTGTTTACATAAATTTCCCTTGCTTAATAAGTGTGCCAATGATCCTAATAATTCATTGGCATGTAAACATACAGCTTCTTTCTTCACATCATGTTACGGAGATTAAATGATAACTTCAATTTAGAAAATCACTAAGTACACAATGAAAAAAGTATACATCACTCTGTTAACTAACATGCTAGCTTTCAGCACAGCCTGCAATAAGGGCTATCTGTAACAAAACATGTGTTACGTTTAAATTACAAAATCTGTGCATTCCAGATCTTTGCCATAAAAATTCTCTGAGTGAACGAAGACGAGTACATGTATCCACAATTTAAAATAATGTTGATAAAATATGCACAATTTTGTGATGCAAATAAAAATTATTTTATTACTCGCCTAAAGGCTAATTGAGGAGAACAGGCTATATGTCATGGTATTGAGTATTATGCAAATATGATGTGCTTTTTATTTATCTTGACTTTTATTTTATTTTGAAATGACAATATACCGATATTGACGGTGTGGAGATAACTACACCTGTGTAGGCCCAGGCACTGTGTGCCACCAGATAAACTGAACACAACAACAAGCCTATAATTAGTACTTTTAAGAAAAGCTCTGAATTACCATTAGTGAGCTTTGACCTGTCCGCTTTTCTGTTTGGGATTAAAAACCGTGTAGTGCTTGAGTACTCCCCTCAGTCTGTCTGACAAGGCCTGTAGAGAAACTTCACTGCTTGGATTCTTCCCAAGCCTCCAATGTAATTTCTCAAATGCACTGCAGGGATCTGGTGATGGCAGAAACAACACATTATCATCAGATAATTAGCGTACACATTGTTTGTGGTGTGAATCAATGAAGCTTGCATCCTTTCAGACTTTTGCTCACATAGCTGGGTCTGTCCAGGGGACATCTGTGAAGTTGTATTGATCACAGTGTGGAAACTAAAAAATAGTGTGCTATCCATTTATTACAGGCACAGCAAACACAATGTGGGCCAAAGCTGTGGGCAAAAGGACAATAAGGTATTCAAAAATGTGATTGCCTATGCTGCCACTCTGAGGAATACAGCAGACACCATCTGGTGATTATTGATGCTGATATCCAAACGTATTGTCAAGATGCCATCAATTAAGAAAAGTGGAGTGAATCATCCGACATGTGTTGCAGCATTGCATAATGCTGCTGTACTGTAATATTCGCTATATGACAAAAATCTCTCAAAGGGATGTTAGTGCTCTGACTGTCAATTTCAAAATGAACCTTCAAGTTTATTTATAGTACAGGTCAGTAACAATCGAACCTGTGGTCTTGAGTGAACACTTAGATCAGAACTCGAACCTGACCAACACACTGATGACCCTGCATTAGGCATACAACACCGCATTCCTTGGACAGAACTCCACGACCCTGACCAACACACTGATGACCCTGCATTAGGCATACAACACCGCATTCCTTGGACAGAACTCTACGACCCTGACCAACACACTGATGAGCCTGCATTAGGCATACAACACCGCATTCCTTGGACAGAACTCTACGACCCTGACCAACACACTGATGACCCTGCATTAGGCATACAACACCGCATTCCTTGGACAGAACTCTACGACCCTGACCAACACACTGATGACCCTGCATTAGGCATACAACACCGCATTCCTTGGACAGAACTCTACGAACCTGACCAACACACTGATGAGCCTGCATTAGGCATACAACACCGCATTCCTTGAAGGAGCATATATCTGTATGTCATGATGTCCACAGCTGTTCACTCATGTGTGATGTCACCTCTTGCACGCTGATTAGCTGGCACTCAACCCCCAGAAATCCTCCCCTCGTCAAATGCCACACTGTGAATGTAAAAAAAAGGTAATGGGTGACCACGCAGCATAGTCCAGACTGACTTCAGATGCTGTAGCATAATTATTGAATTGTTTTCGAAAGAAAAAAAAAACTGTACGAGACTGGGGGTATCCAGCTTATTCACATGAGTTAAGTCATATGCATGTGTAATACCTTAAACCTATAGACACCAGAAAACCCCTGTACAGAAACCCCTAGCAAGGAAAAAATATCTTTGCCTATACTCAAAATAAAATCAATATTTCATATGATTATAGATTTTTATACAACATATGATTCTGTTCACCAAGTCAATTTAATGTGCGGATCCCTTCACAGGTTGGAATATGCCATAAATTCAGGGTGAGCCTATAGTTTTAACTCTAAGCCAAGGCTATGTCACTAACCCACCACAACTGTGAATCTCCAGAGGTGGGATGCAACTGCAGCTGTCGTCTATAAAACCTTTATATTTACAGGTTTAGTGTCACTGACTCGCAGATGAGTACTTTGAGTTCTATGTGTGCTTCAGCTGCATTCCTCCTTATGTGGTTGCAAGGGTGACTCGTGAGACTAAACTTAAGAAAATACACAAATTAATTTGAAGCTGGTCAGTTTCCTGTTAGATGGTAGTGGCCCCTCATGGTGCCACTCAAATCCACAGAATTAAACATGGAAACTACCATATGTTTGCAAAGTAGTTTCAGGGCGCACTGCAAGTGGGATGAGTGTGAGGATGCTGCAGACTCTCGCTCACAGAAATGATACATTTATAATGGATTTAGAAATGCATTTCATCTAGTCATAATTCCTGTACCAGCTGGTGATAATGTAAAACAGAAGAAGAGTATTGGTAACAGAGCAAATAAAAAGAGAAGAGAAATATAGCCATATGAGATGAAAACCGAAACCAGTGCAATCGAAAGAAACTGAATACATTAATCAGATTCTGTTCCACTCATCCTATTTCTGGTCAATTGTATTGATCGAGGATACTAGCCATTTAAAAAGTATGTATTTAATTTCTACTGCATGCACTTATTATTCTTTTAGAACTAGAAGCTTCCTGTCCATTAAACTCTGGGTGATTTTTTCTGATCATATCAGTTTTTCTTTCATATTTTTCCCATTGGTAGTATTTCAAGGTGATGAACTTGTATTGGAGCATAGGCTTGGGGTAGCTTTGGTTGTCAGGCTATCCTTGCAGATATAAAGCCAGGCCAGAAAGGCTGTTTCTATAAGCCTTCACAAATTGCAGGGAGGAGCCCTGTTAATCCTCCTGTCAATCTAATAGGACTAATCACAATTTGGGGTGGTAAATTTAGAATGGTTCACCGGTAGTCACTGTCCAACTAAGAACATTGTTGCATTGTTGCAGGAATCAGTTGGAGGGTTGACCTGCACAAATGTCCACAATTGTCCCTTGTAACATTTACACTTATTTAACTAAAATACCATGGACATTACAGAAGCAAAGACTGAATTACTACTAATGCCATTTCATAACCCGGAACCTAAACACACAGGGCTTTATTCACTAAATTGTTTTACACCAATCATTGGTTGTGTTATTAATTTTGTGTGTGCTAAAAGGTTTTGCACACGGTAAAGGCCTTGGTAAATCAAACTCACAGTGTGTACTGAGTAGCCTGCAGGTACAACTGTTCAAGAAAATAGCTGTAATATTAGATAAATGTACCCTAAACTGTTATTCTTACCATCAGACCACTGTGTGGACTTGGTTCATCTTTACCACTCATTCCGATTAAATTCTGGCAAAAAACATTGTGAATCGCTTCCCTTTTTTTGAATAGTTGGCCAAAAAAAATCTCTGGTGTATTGACTATAAAAGTTGTCAGTTTTCTAGTCAATATCTTTAAATTGACTGCAGTATCCAAAAAAAATGCATTCATGTTCAAATACTTCACTTCATCTTTAATGACTTATAATGCAGGACATATCATAAAATTCAATGTGTTTTCTGGCAAGTTGCTTTGGTAATTTTAGCTAGCAAACTGCAAATCAATGTGACTTGGCTATAGATATTCATCTTCTTTAGTATAAACCCAGTGAAGTAGCTACATTGACAATGAACATGGATGAACTTTCAGGAAGTGAGAAACTTTGGAGGCGTCCTTTAAATACATGCCAATGAAAGCACTTCAGAATATGTCCAAGTAATTATCCTACATTTCTGAACAAATTTGATAAGATGGTAAGCTCAGGGGTGGGCTTGTCATCTGAGAATGATCCTATGAGTTTCCGGGATGCTGTTTTCTCGTGCCCTCAAGTGTATCGAGTGTATCAAGTCAACAGTATGAAAGCATTTACCAGAAGGAACCATGGTTCAAACAAGGAATTGCTTTTCATTTGAAATAAATGTTCACATTCTTACCAGATAAATAAATGAATAACAGCTGTTAAACACAACACAAGGGCATGACATAAATGACCTGATTTTGGGGGTCAATTTACTCCTTAAAGAAACCAAAGATAAAATGTTTGTTTGGATAACTGAGTGTGATATTACAGTGTAGTGAGGAGGAGATATATGTATAAATCCGTCTTCCTTAAATAGGTAAGAGTGTAAAGAAAGCTGTCAGCTCTGCAAAAGCTACTCCTCACAGAATTTGATTCAATGATTGATTGAAATGAAACTATTCATGGCTTTGTAACAGGAAGACATGATTAAGTGAGTGCATTTTGCTGTGCCGAGGATTGTCTAGGCTACGCTCGGATTCAGATAAGCGTATCTTTTTTCATTGCTTTCAGCTGTTGTTAGTTAATTGAACAGATTGGAGTCACTCGGTAGCTTAGTTTATTTTGAATTGTTTGCAGTTAGTCTGTAGCTTGCTCGCTGTGATTGGGCCAGCTACCTGTCTTTTGTGTTGCTAATTAGAACGAGTTGGAACCAGTTTCACGTGTGTGTATATTAAGCGTGTTTGCAGCTCATCACCTCAGAGTGCATTTTGCTGTGTCGAGGATCGTCTAGGCTACGCTCGGATTCAGATAAGGTATCTTTTTTCATTGCTTTCAGCTGTTGTTAGTTAATTGAACAGATTGGAGTCACTCGGTAGCTTAGTTTATTTTGAATTGTTTGCAGTTAGTCCGTCTGTATCTCAGCACTCTCTCTGCACTTCCTCCTCCTGCATCTTTTGTTAATTTACCTATTGATGTTGCCACCTCCACCTTTAACTCCTGCTTCTCTCAGTCTCTCGACTCACTATGTCCTCCTTGTCTCCAAACCGGCCCGATCATCACCCCCCTGCCCGTGGCTGACGGATTCTCTCCGATCCAGCAGAACCACGCTGCGAGCTGCTGAGAGAAAGTGGAGGAAATCCGGATCCCCAGATGATCTGGCCTCGTATCACACTCTGCTGGCAGCCTTCACATCAGCAACTACGTCTGCTAAGACGACATTTTTCCAGTCAAAAACTAATGCATGCATGTCTAACCACCGTAAACTCTTTTCCACCTTCTCTTCCCTGCTGATCCCTCCTCCACCCCCCTCACCCTCTTCCCTCTCTGCAGATGACTTCCTGATCCACTTTGAGGAGAAGGTAGCCATGATCCGAAACTCCTTCACACATCCGGTGACGCCCCATATGCCCCATAATGAACCCACCGCTACATTTTCATCCTTTAAGACTCTGGAGGACACAGATGTACTCCAACTTGTAACGCGCCAGCGTGCAACCACCTGCCCACTGGACCCCATCCCGTCAGCAGTCCTCCAGTCTATATCCGGTGAGGTCCTTCCATATCTTTCCTCCATTATCAACACCTCCTTAACCTGTGGCTATGTTCCTGCTGTTTTCAAAACTGCCCGTGTTACCCCACTCCTTAAAAAACCTAGCTTAGACCCCTCTGATGTTAGAAACTATCGTCCTGTGTCTCTCCTGCCCTTTCTGTCCAAAGCTCTTGAACGAGCTGCCCTTAACCAACTGTCAGTTTTTCTCCACCAGAACAACCTGCTCGACCCTCATCAGTCCGGCTTCAGAACCGGGCATTCCACTGAAACTGCGCTCCTGGCTGTGACCGAGGCACTCGCCACTGCCAGAGCCTCCTCCCTCTCCTCTGTCCTGATTCTCCTTGACCTGACTGCAGCGTTCGACACGGTCAACCACAAACTTCTGATCTCCACACTGGCTGAGATGGGCATCTCTGGAACTGCCCTCTCTTGGTTTACATCCTATCTCACAGATAGATCCTACCAAGTCTCCTGGAAGGGCTCTGTCTCTGTACCTCATCCACTTTTTACAGGAGTCCGGCAGGGATCTGTACTGGGTCCTCTGCTGTTCTCCATTTACACTAAGTCTCTTGGTTTGGTTATTAATTCACATGGCTTCTCTTACCATAGTTATGCTGATGACACTCAACTCTTCCTCTCTTTTCCTCCCTCTACCCCACAGGTAAAGGAAAGGATATCTGCTTGCCTGGCTGACATCTCTGAGTGGATGTCTAGCCATCACCTGAAGCTCAACCTCGACAAGACTGAGCTGCTCTTCATGCCATACAAGACCTCCCCGCTCCTAGACCTGTCCATCACCGTTGACGGAACCATGGTGACCGCCTCTACAAGGAACCTGGGGGTGGTCCTGGATGACCAGCTGGACTTCAAAGAACACATCAGGGCAACGGCACGGTCCTGCAGGTTCCTCCTGTACAACATCAGGAGAATTTGGCCCTACCTGACCATCTACTCCGCCCAGCTTCTTGTCCAGACCATGGTCACCTCACGTCTGGACTACTGCAACTCCCTTCTCGCAAGCCTACCAGCCTGTGCCATTCTGCCCCTACAACTGGTCCAGAACGCGGCTGCTCGGCTTGTGTTCAACCTCCCGAAGTTCTCGCACGTCACCCCCCTGCTGAGGTCACTCCACTGGCTGCCGGTCGTGGCCAGGATCAGGTTCAAAGTTCTGACCCTGGCCTACACTGCAGCCAAAAGGTCAGGCCCCTCCTACCTACAGGACTTAATCCAGCACTACGCTCCTGCTCGACCACTTCGCTCTGCTGCTGCAGGGCGACTTGCACTTCCCCCCCTCCGTGTTAACGGCTCCTGCTCGTCCCGACTGCGGAGCTTTTCCACCCTAGCTCCCCAGTGGTGGAATGAACTCCCCACTCTGCTGCGGTCAGCTGAAACACTGTCTGTTTTTCGTTGTGGTCTGAAAACGCACTTTCAGACTCCACCTCGACTAAAATACCTATATAGAGCCATTCTATAGTACTCGCTTCCAGTTTTAGCTTGTTTTCTATTTAACTTGTGTTTTTGGTTATTTTTAGTTCAGAATGTATAGCTGACTGTGTGTACTACTCATGTTCATTACTAGGGACAGCTCCTACGCTGTGAGAAAGTTGTGCTTTGTCGGATTTGCTTTGTATTCGCGTCAATGACCTTCAATATGCACTTATTGTACATCGCTTTGGATAAAGGCGTCTGCCAAATGATTGTAATGTAATGTATTAATTATCACCCATTCTTGAGAATTGGGACAAATCATGTCCTACCAAAAGTATTACAATTACAATTTATAACATATTTAAATACTATTAAAACATGAAGAATTATTTTTCTAGTTGAAACATCTGCTTCATTTAGCAAAACTAGCTTTTTGTAATGGGAGTTCTGTGTGAATGTTAAGAATAAATTAAATCATTGGGAGATGGCCCCTTTACAGGGTTTAATAGCCAAAAATTTGATCTATCAAAATATGCAGTATTTTCCCAGGAAAATTGAAGAACAAAAACAAAAAAAAAGGTTTTGGCTGTTGTACTGTATATTTATTGTAATTTGTGTTCCCATTGAATAACTGCTTAGATATTTGCAAAGATGGGCCTTATTATATTTTCTTTGACATGATCAATGTCGATGGTGTTTTTGAAAAGTATCATTTTAGGAGATGAAGGGCAGTAGCCTAGCTTGTGACATGTCTGATACCTATAATTCCCTGGTTGGGCATTCATTACATATTCACATTTAATGAATGCTACTTTTCACCGGACGTTTTGCCACTTAAATTGTCAGTCTGTCTAAAGACACTTCAGGTGGGCTCTGCTGAGAAAACTTACTAATTACATTCCCCTCATTCAAACAGGAAGGATACACTATCAGCATGTTGCACAGGCTGCTACATGAATTACTGCAGCAGCGACATGATGGCAGATGCCAGTGTCCCATTTTGTCTGCTGACATGCACTCCCCCAAATGAGGAGGAACTGAGAGGAGCAAAACCTCTGCAGCTACAGTATATGTTACATGATCCCGTTTAAGGAAACACACAAAAGCACAGCTGATCACCATTTACAAGCCATCATTCATTCATTAACAGATGTGTATCATTGACTAGTGTATTAACAAAGCATTAATAAATCTGTGCCATTCTGCCCCTACAACTGGTCCAGAACGCGGCTGCTCGGCTTGTGTTCAACCTCCCGAAGTTCTCGCACGTCACCCCCCTGCTGAGGTCACTCCACTGACTGCCGGTCGTGGCCAGGATCAGGTTCAAAGTTCTGACCCTGGCCTACACTGCAGCCAAAAGGTCAGGCCCCTCCTACCTACAGGACTTAATCCAGCACTACGCTCCTGCTCGACCAAAGCATTAATAAATCTTGTTAATTAATCATGTTAAAGGATAAGTTCGCTATTTTGGACCTTGGACCCTATTTGCGGTCTGTCTTCCATGAACCTGACACATTGAGTCCATATTTTCGCTGATCGGTCCAGTATTGAGCTAGCTACAGATTTCCTGTAGGCTCTCACTGGGCTACAATAGAAGTCAACGGGGCAATTAGAAATGTTATGGAAAAACAACGATAAATGTGCTTTCATGTACAATAAATGAGACGGGAAGCTCAGGGTGTATTGTTACCAGTCTCAGTATGCTCTCCTGTGAAATGTATCTCAATCCGAACATTTTTACGTGCTTGGCATGGCTTGGAAGTAGCCTAAGCATTTCTCTGTTGCTTGTTTTCGCTGCTCCCGCGGAGTACTATGTGTCGGGGGTGGGGGAGCGGGAAGGTGTGCCGGCCGTTTACGAAACTATCTATGTGAGCAGTCTGCGTTTGTTTACCTGCAGCAACGTAGGCTACAATTTCCACAAAAAAACTTGGATGATGGATGACTATAATGATTACGAAGACGAAGAATTCGATTTTGACTTTGACGTTACTGGCCACAGATTTGAGCCAGAATACACGGACACGGAACTACAAGAGATGGATGATAAGAGAGCAAGAGAAGAGAGAGAGGCTGAAGTTGCGCAGGTAATGTAAATTATTACAAATGATGATTACAAACACTGCGTTACAAATAGTTCTGCTGTAGGCTACTAGCTAGTAAACTCCAACGGGAGGTCAGGATTTGTGATCAACTGCTTTTCAAGCGGCCTCTCTCTACAACGTAGCTAGACCGCGGAAGTTTACAGTGCGAGGTAGTGCGGTCGGAGAAATAGTTCTGTTTCAAATGGAACTGTTGTTTCAACGTTCGGTTTGCGTTTGCGATAGCCTACATTTCACAGGAGAGCATACTGAGACCGTAAGAATACACACTGAGCTATAAAAGCACATTTATCGTTGTTTTTCCATAACATTTCTAATTGCCCCGTTGACTTCTATTGTAGCCCAGTGAGAGCCTACAGGAAATCTGTAGCTAGCTCAATACTGGACCGATCAGCGAAAATATGGACTCAATGTGTCAGGTTCATGGAAGACAGACCGCAAATAGGGTCCAAGGTCCAAAATAGCGAACTTACCCTTTAATTAATTGGAATTTTGGCTTATTGTTGTTATTGTTCGATCCTGTTTCTCTCAATTGAGAAACATTGCAAAATTATAATGACTATTGTCAGTTCAGGATATGGAGCGTATCATTCATGCTTTCATTGTGTCACACCTGGACTACTGTAATGTGGCCGTGAGACTCTTGACCAAGACCAGGCGCAGGTCCCACATTTCACCAATTTTGGCCTCTCTACACTGGCTGCCGGTGACCTATAGGATAGATTTTAAGATTTTAATGATCACTTATAAGGCATTGCATGGCCTGGCGCCTGAATATATCTGTGAATTGCTCAGCCCCTTATAGCCAGGTGAGGTCCCTCAGGTCCTCAAGGACTTTTGGTTGTCCCTTTCTCTAAATGAACAACTAGAGCTGACCGCGCCTTTGCAGTTCCGGCCCCCACCCTCTGAAACCGCCTTCCTTTAACAATGAGATCAGCTGCATCTGTTGAATGTTTTAAACTGCTTTTAAAGATGCACTTTTATAAGTTTGCTTTTTTATAATTTTCTGATTAATTGCTGCTTTGTTTTTTTTTACATTTTATTTTGTCTGAAGTTATTTGTGAGGTGTGTGTGCTTATATGTGTGTGTATGTATGTTATGTGTTTACTTATGCATTCATTCTGTGAAGCACCTTGAACATGTTTTGAAAAATGCTATATAAATAAAATTTTGCTTACTTACTTACATATTCTGTCTTTTTTCTGGAATGCTAATTCCAGTTGTGTTAACCTTCTGTTAAAGGGAATATTCTCCTTTACCACAACATGATTTTGAATTACAATGTTCATCAGGATTTTGAATTTGAATATTTCTGTAACGTTCCACTCCCGTCCTATTGTTTCGCCATGTTTTCCCTCTCCCCCTGTTTCGTGTTTGTCTATCCATTGTCCGTTTTCCCCCTTGCTGCAGGTTGTTCGTGTTTTCCCCTTTGTGTCACTCTGTTTCACTGCACCTATCTCAGCCTATCCCATTTCCCCGTTTCGCATGCATTCCACACTCTCTGCTCTGTTAATCACTCTTGCATACATTCGCACGTGGCACCTAATTGATTCCAATTAAATGTTTGCATTTAGTCACCCGGTGTTTTCTGTCCTGTGCCAGTTTGTTAATGCTCTTTGTCTGAAACCTCTGGTCCTGTCTGGTTCCCTGTCTAGTTGCTGCTTTAAAGTCTTGTTCTGTGCCGGCGTTTACTCGCCCTGCAATTCTGCCTAGTCTAAGTCCGCTCTGTCTGGAACAGCACTACCCGCTGTTCATTGTTTCGTCTCGCTATACTAACTTTGTCTGCTTCAGTCTGCCAGCCTGCAGTCATCTGTAATCCCTGCCAGTGTTGCGGATTCCCTGCCTCCCACCTGACGTGTGTGCATGCAGCTTGGGCTCCTGCTATTCCACCCTGCGGCGGTGCCCGCTTACTGCCAGTGTTGCGGTGCTGCTGATGTGCTGTCGCTCCTGCCTCTGCTGTCGCTGCTGCCGCCCTGCTGTTGCCGTGCTGCTACTGCCGCTGCCCTGCTGCCACGCCTGCGTACTGCCTAGATTCTGCTCCACTGTCCTGCTCTACCGCTCCCGCTCATCCCCTGCTCCACCAACCCGGTTGTCTGTCTCCATAACCTTCCTTGGCTTCTCCTGCTCCCACTGCTCCCCACATCATCATACCTGGACTGTCTGTATTTAACGTTCTCCCTATGCTTCAGGAGTATTGGTCGAAGCATAAATTATTACAGCTACGCACTCTGTTGTCTGTCTGCTCATCCAGTTCCGGCTTGGAACACTAACCACCTTTTGCCTTTCTCCCTATGCTCAGGACTACCCTGATCATAAATAAATATTGAGTTTTGGCATTCCTGTCTACGAGTCGTGCATTTGGGTCCAGTCCACTTCCGGGGTCGTAACAATTTATTTTATTCAGGTATCATGCAATGCTCTCATATTCTTTCCCAATTACAACTGGCTTTTTTAAATTTTTTATATCAATGTCAACTATGCTATAACTACAAAAAGATGGTAACCTATTACTAATTCAAGTAACACTTTCAATTACTAAAGGAGGGGAATTCTTCAAATCTGTGTATTTTTATACCGTGTATCAGGAATTAAATTCATTCCTAATAGAATAATAGCAAAGATCTTCAGGAATTTTAATTGTGGCAGGAACATTTGCAAAAGATATTAGCCTTCTGTTAAGACTAAAAGAGTGTTTACCTCAACACAATGTGTTTCAACTTTGGTTCAATTATAAAATAGTATTTTTTTTATTAGTTTCACTCTCTTTCACAATGCATTTTCTGTTCATTTTTTCGCAATGCATTTTCTGTTCAAGAGATCTGATGTTTATTGATTCAGCAAGGGCGAAGCGTAGGAGGAAAGAAATGAACAAGAACGTGAAGCTGCAGGGTTAAATTGAGGGTTCAACCGGTGTGGATTCCACTCTAACAAGCCCTCTCTTTCTTCCTGACACCCAGGCCCAAGTCATTTATACCAGGTAACTTTGGTTTTGCACAAAAAGCAATTAAGCATTCTGAACCAACATGATAACAAACAAATCATCATTGTTATAATCTAGGAAGCCAGGGATGTTATCGACGGTTGACAGAATGATAGCATGCAAGCAATGACAGAAAGAGAAGGACAATGACAGTTCTCACTCAGTTTGTCAGTACGATTTGACACATCCGCAATGTTTTCCTCACTAGGATACATGGATATTCAACAGGTTCAGCAGCAAAGGCAGCTCAGAACAGTTTCACCCACAGATCTACGTACAGTATGTACTGACTGAGCTAGGCATCATTATCTTATATTGACAAGTTGTTCTGCTAATACACTTCAGGCAGCATGAGTTGACTAAAGTGTTCTTCAATATTATCTAACATTATAATATAATATTTGTTGTTACATATCACTATACAATTAACTAATACATACAACTAACTAATACAATTTATACTAAAGACAAATAGAATAATGGAATTATTACTCGATAGCTATAATGTGCAAGTGAACAGTGTCTGGTATTTGATTCAGCATCATTTTAACTTATAACTGACAAAGTGCAATCAATTTTTTCATCAATTTAATACCACAGGAGTGTGCACCATGTTTCAGAACCTTGTAGAGTGCATATAATTCCAGGGCCATGCATCAGAACCACATGCAGCTCACTTCTCTGTCTGTCTCTGTGAAGCCAATAAGGGTACAGTTCCTAGACCACGGTTTGTTTATTTAGCCAGACAGCTATCTATGTACCTTGCCAGCACATCACATTCCTACACAAATGACATCCATAATTTTCCTTTTTGTATTTGAGCCTTGTAATCTGCTCATCTAGATATTAAACTGGACTGTTGTGAATTAAATTGCTTGGCTTGAAAGCTATCTTCTTGTTTGGTGTCTGCCATATCAACCACTTTTTATAGAGACATCACCATCATAGAGGCATTGACATAAATCATAAATCACAAACATTACGTGATTCATTGAATTTTGAGGTCCATTTATAGATTATGCATAAACAGTTTGTTCTATTTGTTTCATGCTGAACCAGCTCCAGCTCTGTCATGTTGTAAAAAAAAAAACATGCTCGGTTCTGAAGCTTCATAGAATGGGTAATATGTGATGTCAGGTCACAGTTCTTGTTTTGGAAAGACAGTGAACAAGACCAAAATTCAGGACCCCAGACAGTTATTGAATGTGCTGTAGCCTGTTTCTGCTATAGTAGGAAAGTTGAATGATAACATTTCTGCTTTCCCTGTTTCCTAATCCATTTCATCAGTGTGAAGCGAGTTGAACAATATTGCCACAGTGCTTGCCCAATCACCGTGCTTTTTTTAAAACTCTGTTGCACTGAAAACAGGAGGGTATTCATTTAGATCAGATTGTTTTTGATTGATTTCACTTGACTCAAGCGTGTAACCTAATATACAGACTTTTTTCCTCCAATGATTTATAGTTATGAAACAAGGAAATTGCTGAGGCATGTGAGTAATTGAACTAAAGAAATTAAGAAAAGAAAGAAAGAAAGAAAAAGAAAGAAAGGATGCAGAGTATACTTTCAGTAATGGCTCCTTGTGACTGAGCACAAGTTTCTCATTATCTAGTATCGGCGGTTTCAGTCTCAATGAATGGGGAGCATCTGCTGTTTAACAGACTCTGTTCTCTGTGAAAGTCTACACTTCAGTTAATTCATTACAAAAATAAATAAAAAACCCATTTAAAGTCACTATGAGAAATGGGATGATCTTTACATTAATGACTTTCTAAGATGATGCCTTGGTCCTTTACCCAGGGTGACTTGTGTATAATGTACACATCTTTACTCATGTCCCATTAACACAGCTTGATGATTCAGTGATGAACCTGCAAGTGCAAGTACTCTGTTCAACTTCCACTTATGAAGCATTTCTACCATTCAAACCTTGGGTTTCCTGGCCACTGCTCTATGACTAAATCACTGGCTGTGCATTTATCATATAATTCTCAGAAGGACACAGAAAGGGAAGGTAGGGAGGGACTTATACAGCCATAGTCCTTCCCTGAAAAAATGCTATAGACACCACTAGCTTTAATTCAAGGCTATTTAACCGTGGCTTTCATTTAATGGTTAGTGTGAAGGCCCAGCCTCTGTCGTCCCCTGAGCCTCAGCCAAACGCAAGCGACTGGGCATTCTCACTCTCCACAGCACTTCCTTTACTCCCTTCCAGGTTTACAGTAAATGAAAGATGGCAGACGCTAATGATCTCCTCGCATCTCCATAATTTACCATTCCTGGGTGGATGAGCTGGGATGGTGGGGAGAGGGGGATATTGACAGCCCATTAGTCTCTGTTAATGGAGGTCCCTTCCACAAGGGGAGAGCGGAGGAGGGCCCGGCCCACGTTTGGGTCCCAGGATGGGAATGAAATGCTGATGCCTCAATTTTCCCCATACGGCAAATGGCATGATGTGGGAGCAGAGTTCAAGAGGGCAGGCAAGTCGAATGTAGCCCCCATAAAGGAACAATAATGTTTGCGACAGTGGTAGAGAAAAAGTAATGGAGAGAAGGAGAGAAAGCCTTACATTTCAAAAATACAAAATTTACTTGAGATAAAAAAAAATCTTGTGCTGTGGTTATATGCAAAACATATAACAAAGCAAAACACAACTACAGAGTGCAAGTCCAATGCGTATTATTCCAAGACTCGTCAGGCTGTAACCTTCCTACAAGATGTGTTATAATCTGTTGAATTTAGCATTTTGGTTAAGGTTTGCTGAATCAAGATGCAAATAATTAATCACCTTGGTGGCAACTTTGGGGTCGATTTACTAAAGGTTTGTGTGTACAAAAACATGTGTAAAACTGTTGCCACCCGCAAAAAATCATCTGAGGTGATCAACTAATGAGGTGTAAAGAGGATTGCATGTGCTAAAATTGAAAGATACGTTGTTGCCTTAATGAATATGCAAAAATGGGCGTCCCTATGTTGTTCTATTTCGTTCCTAAGACTATTAGGGTCGCAAATATGGATGGCCTTCTGGGGCCTGATACATCGAGACTCTTATACCAGAATGTGTCATGGCACACGAGATCCCACAGCGTCTCGTGACTTCGGTCGGGGCGGAGATTTTATCGTTCAAACACAATTCTTATTGCACTCCAGATCGTACTCCAGATCCGAGGATAAGCACTTACAAGCGGCATCCGCGAATACCCTGGCTATTTCGCACGGATATCAGATCTTGGATACTGCAGCGGTAGGCACGTGGTGCTACTGAATTTACTGCGTTCACTCTAGCGAAGCAAGTTAAGCGGTGAACAGGTTTGTATGCAGTAAAGTACAGGTTTGTATCTTTCTGCGATTTCATTGATCGAACCTGGGTGTGGAGAGTGTACCCCAGTGAGATCTACTACCAAACAATTGGCGAGCTACGGCTCCAGTGATTCTAAGCTGGTACTGGCTGTGTAAGGCTTCCCACTCGGCTAGCGCGGTGCGGTAGCGATTGGTTTATAAGGCAGAGTGCGTGTGACTTGCTACACTACCTGCCTCAACTTTCCTTGCTCTTTGTTTTGAAACGTATGAGATTCTGTTGATCGAACCTGGGCATGAAGAGCACACCCCAGTGAGATCTGTTACATTGATTGGCTTGATCCCTAATGGTCATCCGGAACTCATAGAACATGGTTACAGCCGTAACCGTTAGTTCTATTTTGTTCCTAAGACCATTAGGGTCGCCAATATGGATGACTTATACCCAAAGTGTCAGAGGGACCATCATCATTACGTGGATGCGAAGGCCGCAGGTAACATTTCTGCGAGTCTTTTCACCATATAACCATACCAAACATGCAAAATCTCTCATTTAAATATGGTTGTTTGCAGCTGGAGTAATTTGCATAGTGACTCTTAGTTGATCACCTGCAAAGTATGAAATGTTAATGCGTGCAAATACTTTGGCTGCACCCACAAAATAACACCCCTTATGTGGGATCTTAGTAAATTGACCCCTTTGTGTAGAATAACACTTTCTCATGAATTCTAGTTTCAATTCCATTCTATATCTAGGATGTCTAATAGTTCTTAAATTCAACATATTCGTTTTCAGATAATTACTTCACACCAAATGACAATGTAATAATTTAAAATCTTAAATGGGAAATTCTAGACTGCCAGCTCAGAAGGAAGACTCATCACTTGACTCAGGCACCACACTTCATACTGCTGCTTGCAATAATAATAATAATAATAATAATAATAATACCTTGCATTTATATAGCGCCTTTCACGACACTCAAAGCGCTTACAGTGACGAGGGGGAAACTCACTCAATACTATCTAACACATTCTCAAGCTAATTCCAAGGCAAAAACCTCCTGTACCACTCCACAGGAATAACAGAAATCAATGTCACCGCAGCACTTTTGGGTAGACCTCATCTCCTGATTATCAGTCAGGATCCTTCAGCTTCAATACAAAACCAGACCCTTGAGTCATATATTTCATACTTTGATGTAAGGACCTTTTGCTAAACAACAATAACAGAATAATTTTTGTTAATAGAAATGGCATCTGTCATAAGCCTCTTCTTCAAGCCTTACCCTTAAAAAGGCAAGATTAATTGCACATTAATAAATTGGCTTTTGAGACTCACGTGCATCACAGAGATTATGAATGTAGACATCAGTGCAATAACACGTAATACCATCCACCTTCCTATGAGGCCTTCTACTGCCCCATTGTCAAAAGTTTTTTTTTCTGTTTAGAGATACACTGATAAAGACATATTGGTTAAAAACAGGACATCCTTTGATGGCAATGTGATATTAATGAAGGTTCCTCAAAGTAGCAGCCAATGCAGAGTCTAAGATCATATCCACATCCCTGCAAGCCATAACTTACAAGCTGTCATGACCCCTAAAATACCGTATGATCAAGATGACCTCAAACCTTTGGTCTGGCACACAATGATGAGAAAAACTAAGAGACATCCAGTGAAACAGTTTGTAATAAACCGCCAGCTCGTTCAGTGTAACAGTAACCTAGGCTATACCCTACACTAAAAAAATACCATAAAAACGGCAACATTTCTGCAAGTCTTTTCACAGTTTTCTTACAGTATAACCATACGAAACATGCAAAATCTCTCATTTAAATATGGTTGTTTGCGGCTGGACTAATTTGCATAGTGACTTTTAGTTGATCACCTGCAAAGTGTGAAATGTTAATGCGTGCAAATACTTTGGCTGTGCCCGCAAAATAACACCCCTTATTTGTGATCTTAGTAAATCGACCCCTTTCTGTATAATAAAACGCACTTTCTCATACAATCTAGTTTCAATTCCATTCTATATCTAGGATGTCTAATAGTTCTTAAGTTCAACATTTTAGTTTTCAGATAATTACTTCACGCCAAATGACAATGTAATAACTTGAAATCTAAAATGGGAAATTATAGACTGCCAGCTCAGAGGGAAGACTCATCACTTGACTCAAGTACTACACTTCATACTGCTGCTTGCAATACTATCTAACACATTCTCAAGCTAATTCCGAGGCATAAACCTCCAGCACATTGGCTCTGTACCACTCCACATGAATGACAGAAATCCGCAGCACTTTTGGGTAGACCTCATCTCCTGATTATCAATCAGGATCCTTCAACTTCAATACAAAACCAGACCCTTGAGTCATATATTTCATACTTTGATATAAGGAACTTTTACTGAACAACAATAGCAGAATAATTTAGAAATGGCATCTGTGATAAGCCTCTTCTTCAAACCTTACCTTTAAAAAGGCAAGATTAATTGCACATTAATAAATTGGCTTTTGAGACTCACGTGCATCAGAGGGATGCACGGGAGAGACCTCACGTGCTGAGGTCTCTCCACTGGCTGCCAGTTGCAGCCAGGATCAGGTTCAAAGTTCTGACCCTGGCCTACACTGCAGCCAATAGGACAGGCCCCGCCTACCTGCAGGACTTAATCCAGAACTATGTTCCTGCTCGACCACTTCGCTCTTCTACAGCAGGGCGACTCGCACTTCCCCCGCTCCGTGTCAAAGGCTCTCGCTTGTTCCGACTGCGGAGTTTTTCCACATTAGCTCCTCAGTGGTGGAATGAACTTCCCATTCCCCTACGTTCTACTCCAACCCTGCCTGCATTCCGTCGAGGCCTGAAGACACACCTCTTCAGACTCCACCTTGACTGATATCCTCACCTAGGAATATCAGTTCCCTGTTTACTAGTTCCCTGTGTTTTCCTGTCTGTTTATTATAGTTTATACTAGTATTTGGAATGTAAGTGTGGTGTTGCTGATTTGCCCACAGCTTACTGTGAACTACAGTCAACGTTCATTACTAGGGATAGCTGCTACATTATGCGAAGGATGTGCTTTGCCTTGTCTGTTCTGTAGATCTTGATGATGTCTCTGTACGCACTTACTGTACGTCGCTTTGGATAAAAGCGTCTGCTAAATAAATGTAATGTAATGTAATGTAATGTAGACATCAGTGCAATAACACGTAATACCATCCACCTTCCTATGAGGCCTTCTACTGCCCCATGGACAAAAGTTTTTTTTTTCCGTTTAGAGATACACTGATAAAGACAAATTGGTCAATAGCAGGACATCCTTCAATGGCAATGTGATATTAATGAAGGTTCCTCTAAGTAGCAGCCAATGATGAGCACATCCCTATGTTAACTGTTTGCATAAACTATGGGGTCTGCTTGGACATTGCAACCGCTAATTAAACTTCAAATCTTAATCAATACCTTTTGATCAATACATACCAAGCTGCTGACATGAGATCCCATGTGGGAAACCACAATGACTAAGAATCACAAAGAGCTTGCTGCATGCTGTTTAAGGTGTTTGAGGAGGTTGGAAAAACAATATTCCACATTCAGCAGAAAACTGAGTGCAATTGAATGGCCCCTTCAGTTTGAATCGATGGGGCAGAGAAGCATAGTTTGCACCCGGTCGTGTTCACCGATGACCACTGGTTCTTTAGCACTATCAGAAAACATCACAAGGTCAACACCAGATACCGTATGACATTCCTCTTGCTAACTGTGATGATTATTGTCACATCAGCGGTGCTGATGATGATCAGCGGTTTTTGATTTTCACAGCATTTTCTATAATCTGGGGCTGATTATAAGATGGCGAGTGACTTCTTGCTTGTTCCGTTTTGTGCTCGGGGAAGCATTTCATCCCGTACAATAATTGTGGCATTACGATAACTCAGGGAAAACCAAAGTTTCATTTGACCGATTTAAATATGTATCCACGAGTGAAACCACACCACAGGGCCAATCCTTTAAACTCACAAAGAGAATGAAGAAACTGAATTATTAACTATGGGGATAGCAGGGAGAGGTCTGACTAATAAATATGCCATCATCCTTTAACTCTAACCACAGCTGCATGCTGAAGTATGGATCTGGAAATCTTGACACATCAGAAGTGTATAGGTAATTAGTCCATGGGCACTTTCCCATGGATTTCCATCTTTGCTGCTAATTACTTCCCCAGCACAGCTCTTTGTTCCTATGGGACATGTCATAGATATGGAGAAAAGAGTTTGTATCCGATGGTCTTATTTTACTGTGCACTGTTACTTCATTTGGTGAGGAAATCTTGAGTAGGTAAGTGCTCAAGATTCTATAATATCCTTTTTTAATGACGTTTCTCCTTCCATGTGGCCCTCATTAGCTTCCTTTATCATTATATTACAGTAATCGTTCAAGAAAAAAGCATCTTTCCTGATCGCTGCACTGAGACGGCCAGTCAAGGACCCACAAACTGTGCCCTAGGAACACCAGCCTTATCATGTCCTGTACCATGAATGAATATTGAGGAAATAGTGATGAATAGTCATTTCTGCCAAGATTTGAGCATTTGGAAAAGCGCTATACAAATAAAATGTATCATTATGTAAGTAAGTAAGTAAGTAAGTAAGTAAGTAAGTAATGTTTATTTGATATAGCACCTCTCATAGACAAAAGTCACAAAGTGCTTCACAGGAATTAAAATACACAAAACATCCAGATAAAATCTACAATAAATCACAAGACAGGACATAGAAACACAGAAATACATTCATGCATGGCTAGACAAATGCCTGTCTAAACAGATGTGTCTTTAGTTGCACCTTAAAAATGCCCACAGAGGCTGCAGCTCTTAAGTCCTGTGGAAGGGCATTCCACAGCTTAGGGGCCAACGTTTCAAAGGCTCGGTCGCCTTTGGTCTTGAGCCTTGTGCGCGGGACAACCAGTAGGCCCTGAGCAGACGACCTCATTGCTGGCAACATAAGGGTGGAGCAGATCACAAAGATATGTAGGTGCCTGGCCATGGAGGGCTCTATAAGTAATGACCATGACCTTGAACTGAATCCTGAAAGTGACAGGAAGCCAGTGCAAGGAGGCCAAGATAGGAGTAATATGACAGGTCTTCCTGGACCTAGTCAACAGCCTGGCGGAAGCGTTCTGGACCAATTGTAGACGGTCCAGAGATGACTTGCTGAGGCAGGTAAAAAGTGAATTGCAGTAGTCCATGCGTGATGACACAAAGACATGAATAATCTTCTCCAACTCTACATGGGACACAACAGGCCTAAGTTTCACAATGTTTCTAAGCTGGAAAAAACATGTACGAGACAAAGACTTAATGTGCTTGTCGAGGTGCATAGCCTGGTCAAAGATAACACCAAGATTTATCAGATTTGAGCAAACACTAGAGTTTAGGGACCCAAGACAGTTAGCAACCCTAGAAATTATGTTATCAGCAGCAATTATGAGAAGACAGACAATCATGCAATACATTGAGTTTATCAGTCCTGTCAGGTTTAAAAGAAAATTATAACTGAATATCGTCCGCGTAACAATGGTATGAGATGCCCTTAAATTTGCCAATAATTTTTGCCAAAGGAAGCATGTACAGAGCAAACAGAATTGGACCCAGAACAGAACCCTGGGCACACCACAGGATAAGGCAGCTACAGAGAAATTCCTATCTGAAAGATAGGAGATAAACCAGTCAAGGGCGCTCCCAGAGACACCTGCCCACTCTCTGAGCCTGTCTATCAAAATGTGGTGATCTATAGTGTCAAATGCTGCACTAAGGTCAAGCAGCATCAAGACAGTGTATTCACCAGCATCAGTGGACATCAGAATGTCATTAGAGACTCTGAGGAGGGCAGTCTCTGGAGTGATTCTGACGAAAACCAGACTGGAATTTATCAAGAATGTTATGGTTATTCAAGGCAGCAGTAAGCTGATTGGCAACAACTTTTTCTAAAACTTTTTCGTTTACCAGGTAAACAGTCAGTGTTAAAAGATACATTAAAACGTACACACTCATGGGGCCCTATCTTACACCCGGCGCAAAGCGGCGCTAACGCAAACGCAAGTGTCTTTGCTATCTTACACCCGGCGCTAGGTCCATAATAACGCCTAACGCTTACACCGTCAAACTAGCATGTTTGACGGCGTAACTCTTGCGCCATCATTAGTGAACTGGGCGTGTTGGTCTTAAGATGAGGAGTGGCCAGGATTCTTTTTGGCGTATTGCTATCTTGAGCCAGCAGAAAGCGCTTGCGCTAGAACCACCACAAACCTGGTCTAAAGTCATGTCGCAGTTGTTTACATGCTATTTTAATGGCGCATATAAGTGCGTCTACATAGGCGTGTGCACAACGCGCATACCCTCCTGTCTGTTACACACAGGGGCGTGCACAGGCATGACTAAAATATCTAGATCACAATGTGAAATATTATTATTGTGTAGGCTATATCAAAAATGCATAATAATAAAAGGTTCCATAGGTCCACATACCTTTCCCTCAGCGAAGGGAAACAATGCCACATTACATTGCTCTCAGCCCACTCCATCAACATCCAGGCGATGTGCGATGGTACGGGACAATGGCTATCCATTAAAAAGGAGCTGATAACACCTATAGCTATCAAGCCTAATGTGCGAATTGTCTTTGCACCTAATGCGTGAATTGTCATTCAATGGAAAACTCGCGCACGGCAATAGTCGGACATGTAAGTTCTGAAAATGCGCTTCAGATGTCATTACAATACAGCTCTGTTTATCTATGAATACAGCCTGTAAGTAAATAGAATGGTTTGTGACTGAAAAAAGTTCAAAACCTTGTCCAGTGAATATTGCATTTATTGTTTTTCAAATAGCCTAGGCTACAGCGAATTCGCTGTGCATAAGGTTTTTTTCTATAGCCTATGGTTAAAAAACGGAGATGTCACCATGTTAACTAAATTGTAACCTTAGCTATTCTTCGTCCTTCATATTTTTTTAAATTACAGTGACCAGGTTTCCATACTCTCACCGTTTAAAACCCAGCTGATTTCACCCCTTATTCCTTAACTGAACAAAACGATTTTAAAGAGAACTAAGCGTCTAATTAGAAACTAAAACAAATTTGCAGCACGTTACACAATTAATTCACAATTCATTTTAATGCCATTCTCTGCACATGAGCTGCATGTTCTCAAGTCGCACGTTTCACGGTCTTCCTGGGAAAGTGGATTGTTTTAAAGGATTACGCTACGAGTAAAACAGGTTGGTCACATTTCCATAAACAGGACATTATTAAACAAGGGGAAATATGCGTGAACTTATGGGTTGCGAACCTGACAGCTTTATTGTAGGCTATTTAGTGTCATCATTAAGGCAAAATAACGGTATGTATGTTATTAATCAATATTAGCCTACTATGCAGGTAGCCTAATGAACTTTGGATGAAGCTTGAACTTCGAGAATTCCATGAGAACAGCCTCTTGGAATTGATGTTTGACACTTTCATTGCATAATCAAACGAAATTCGCTGAACAAGCAGGCTAATTTGGCGTTTTCTAAGGTGAGACTGAAGCCATTGATATCTTATTCTCAGCTGTTGCAGGTCCTTTTAACGAAATTTAACCGCACATATTTTGTAAAATAACAGCCCTGTCTGGAATTACCGGGAACTCATAGGCTAATGGTTAGTCCGAATAATATTGATCATACTCCATTTAGCCTATTCCTTGATCACACTAAACACGCACGAGCATGTCTGTTTCGCCATCATAAGCAATCCGCCAAGGTGGAAAAGCAGGCTTTTAAAGGGAATGGGATATGACATTTTGATTGGTTTATTGAATGTCACGCCCAAGACACACCTATAATTAATGAAGCGACTAGGTTCAGCCCAGTTGCGCCATGCGCCGTGCTTAGCGCCAAAAAAACACGCCGTTAAAATAGCAAAAGTGGACTTGGACACGCCCTAAATGGACTTAGCGCCATGCGCTTAGACTAAGCGCCAAGATCGCCAAGATAGGGCCCATGGTCTGTCACAAACAACTCCTCTAAGCAAACATTGTCGATGTTTAAACCTAGCGTAAAAACAAGGTCCAGAGTGTTTCTCATAATGTGCGTTGGGCCAGAGACATGTTGGATAAAGTTAAAAGATTCAGTGACATTTAAGAAATTAACAGCAAAGCTGTTAGCAGAATCATTTACATGGGCGTTGAAATCGCGGACCATTAAGACTCTCTCAAATTTGATGATGGAAGCTAAAACGTCTGGCGTAAAATAACTGTTTATGCCAGGAGGGCGGTAAATTAAAATACAATAGAATGGGTTGGAGCAACCGACTTTCGTCATCAATAGTTCGAAAGAGGAGAAAGTACCAGGGCTCACCGTCTGACTTGTATAACCATTTTTATACACCATAGCTAAACCCCCTCCTTGGCCCGAGATCCTTTTTATGTTATTATTATAACATAAAAAGAAGCATAGAAATACATTCTAGCCCTCTGAGTTCAGACAGATGTAGACAAAGGGTAATATCTGGCCTCCCTACCTTTGCCATCAGGCCCCTACAGCTCATCGAGAATGAGTGCCTGATCTACAACTGCCCAAACTCTCCTCCATCACCACTCACTTCCCTCCACGGGCTACTGATAAGTGCTCACATCAATTTTACATCCTCGGCTTGCCTCTTCATACCTTCAGTTCATGCCAGCCAGAGCCTTCAATTCCACAATCTTGGGACATCTTCAGTACAAATTGAAGACCCACTGTAACCCTCTCTGGCATTTCTTCCTAGCCCTAACACATGATTATGTGTAGCTTTATTGTTGCCTGCGGTTCTTTGCTGTATTTCATTGAACAGTTTCATTCTTATGAGGTTAGTTCTGCCCTTGTTCATATAACTTAATTTAATGTTCAATAGGTTAGTTGACAAATTGTCAATTGAGTTTAGTCTACACTCTGTTTCGACTATACTTTCCCCCTCTAGGGAATTACTGTTTTTGATCCCTGATCTTTGCAATTGTGTTTCAATTGTAATTGAATTCTGGATGATAGTGTCTGCTAAATGACAGTAAATAATGACATTTTTTACTCATTTATATTTTACAGTAATTCAAATTACGGTGACACAGTGGCTGACAGTGACACAATTTTTTTTTTTTTGGCTCTGTACTCCAGCATATTTGATTTGAAATAAAGCAATGCATAAGAGGTTAAAGTGCAGACTGTCAGCATTTATTTCATGGTATTTACATCCATATCGGGTGATCCGTGTACAGCCACCTTTATACATAGTCTCCTCATTTTTATTTTTTTTATTCACCTGACCCCATTGTATCGGCTGATCCTCATATTTTAAATGTCAGTGAATGTGCTAACTTCTTCCTGAAATGTTTTCATGTACAAACATAATCAGTCAGCTCCCAGATCTTCCAGTTTTACAGTCTTACATTAAGCTGCTTAATTCACTTTGGGATCCATGCTAATGCATGCAAAAATGTACGTGCACCATTTTATATTCATTATCATAGGATATTCAATATCAAACAGTGAATACAAGAATCTCTTTCCTGTTTAATAATTGCTACAGATGAAGTCAATGATAACAGTAAATGAAATAATGAAATTTATTTTAGATTTGCTAAACTTAATGAGGAAAATAAAATGCATTCATACATAGTACAAATGTCTCTTTGTGAACAAATGCTTAGGCTGCAAAGTGAGGCTAAAGCTACTGATACAGCTTGTGCACTATTTACATACGTACATAAACAATGCCTTCAAGTGACAAGCAAAAAGGCGCCTCGCTAAAACAACTTTGTGAAAAGATTAAAGTAATAAAGAGATATTTGCGACAGGTATGTCCTACATACTGCAGCAAAATTGAGGACTGAATCTGGCTCCTATTACCCAGACTCTCAGTCATAGCCATAGGAATTTTAAGGAACATGTAATTGACAAGCTTATGCATCCCAGGCCTGCCCTGACAAACTCGTTTAACACAACAGCACAATGTAACACCTCGAGGCTGAAATGAAATGAATAACCGTCTGGATGGTGCAAGAATCTATACAAGCATTATTGTTTAGTAACAAACATATGCAGAGTCCTTTAGGAAATTATATGAGCTTATCTCCCCCCTATGAGCCCAAACCAAACCACCCAATGTAGTGCCCAATAGGCAGACACGCACCTCTTCTTCATTAATAGATGTACCTTTCATGTGAGCATACACTTCTGCCCCCGAGCGCCGACAATCTAGTCCACAGGTAATTTGCATGCATTATTCGAGTTGGAATGTTAATTTATTCCAACTATGTTAATGCGTGGCTTTGTCAACCAGGATCCATCACATCTGTCTGTGTGCGCATTAAGCAGGAAGGCTTTCAGAGCTGCATGATCCACAGTTCTGCAGCATTTCAGTGCTTCTAGAGACAACCAGTTGTGTACTTACATCAAAGATTGGATGGCAAGAAACTTTCTTTTACCCAGTGCCGAAAAACAGAAATGCTACTTATAGGTCCAAAAAAACACCATTCTAATTTTTCCAATCTAACCCTAAAAATAGACAGGTGTACAGTTACACCTGAAAACCTAGTTAAAAACCTTGTGACTTGACTCTGAATCTCCCTGGATACCCCATATTAAGAACATGTCCAAAGTAGCCTTCTATCACTTACACAACATTTTAAAAAATTGGAAGTTTCCTCTCCATACAGGATGCTGAAAAACTGGTTCATGCATTTGTCACATCCCGGTTAGACTATTGTAATGTACTGCTCTCCAGATGCTCAAAAACTACATTCATTAAAGGGTTAGTTCGGAATTCTGGACATAATGTCTCATTTACGACTTACCCATGATGTTGTTGATTGATGGAGACCATTTTCAGCTGATTCTATGCTGTCCTTCTTGTGGACATACACACGTTGCTAATGCTAGCGCAACTTTATGGTAATCGGTAGCATCCACTACCAAATGCATTTAAACACTCCACAGTGCACCCAAAGCAAATAAAATACGATGACAGTCTATCGGGGTTAATTTCAGTGTTTATACTATCATTTTTGAAGTCAAACTATTGTTGAATCCTTTACTTTGTGCTGACCTATATTCTCTGTGGAAGTAGAATATATGGAGAACTACGGCGGCGGAGCGATACTTTACGTTACCTACGAATGTAATGCCGGCACTGGTCGACTACAACAACAAAGAAGAGCAACAAGTTGCAATGGCCACCATACTTCTCCGTATATTCAACTTCCACAGAGACTATAGGTCAGCACAAAGTAAAGGATTCAACGATAGTTTGACTTCAAAAATGATGTTATAAACACTCAAATTAATCCCGATAGACTGTTGTCGTATTTTATTTGCTTTGGGTGCACTGTGGAGTGTTTAAGTGCGTTTGGTAGTGGATGCTACCGGTTGCCATAGAGTTGCGCTAGCGTTAGCAACATGTGTATGTCCACAAGAAGGACAGCATGGAATCAGCTGAAAATGGTCTCCCTCAATCAACAACATAATGGGTAAGTCGTAAATGAGACATTATGTCCAAAATTCCTAACTAACCCTTTAATCTACAAATTAATCCAAAACTCTGCAGCTCGAATCCTGACTGAAACCAGGAGGTCAGAGCACATTACTCCCATCCTTTCATCGCTGAATTGGCTCGCGATAAAATTTCGGATTTAGTTTAAAGTTCTATAAGGTGTTATATGGGTTAGCCCCGTCCTACTTGACAGACTTACTCAATCACTATATTCCAGCCTGTGCATTATGCTCCAGCAATGCCAGCCTGTTGACTACCTCAGTCTTTGAATATACCTGCCAATAAATAGTTTTTATCTGTTTCTCCCTGCTTGAACTTTTACCAGTATTTCTGTGTTCGGTTTTATCAGTATTTGTGCGCTTATGCTCATTTACTGTTTTATTCCATCCATGGTAACACTTTGTCTATTTAATACATTTCCATAGCCTAACACTCTAACACCGAATACTTTTGCCTGTCTCTTCTATTCTTATTTTTACCCATTGATTTGTAAATGTGTTGAGACTTTGTTGTTAAATGCACTTTAAACTGAAAACTTGAAACCTGCACTTTACTCAACAAACAGTGTCGTGTTGCTGCAATTCCCATTCCTTAGACAGTGGTCTGATCTGCTGTCTCAATCACTGACTGACTCATGTGGCCCAATACACGTGGCAATGATAGGTGCAGTGATGATGTTAGTTAATGCTAAACAAAGCCATGAATGCGCATATACTGTGCAAACACACACACACACACACACACACACACACACACACACGCACACACACACAAACTTGCATTATGTACATACACTAGGGGATGACATTATATGCCGCAGGAAAAATTTTGATTCTTAAAATGTGATTGAGCAATACAGGACTGTTACTTCATAGGAGTGTACAATACAGGAAAAATGCATAGGCAGGAATGGACAAGAGTGTGTTTTCTATACAGGAGTTCAATGACATTTCAATTATTATCAGCTTGAAAAGCGTGTTGCAGCAAGGTTGACACTATTTTTTTGACTGACAACCGTTTTAACCACGATGGCCTAGCCACATGATCCCGCTTGACCCACCAAGACAGGCGCACTACCCCCAGCTCCCACCCCCAACCAACCACTACTTTTCCAGACTGAGACACGCAAAATGGAGGTGGTGAAAGCCGTACTCAATTGATTGGTTACATCCGGATGCGAAAGAGTGACATGTTATGTTCTGACAGGGAAAAATGGCATGCTTCAGAAATTCCACTTATTTTAGACTAGACTCAAAACCAACGGCATGCAAGATTTGCAAGGGAATACTTAAGTTCCAATTAGACATGGACAAGTGGTTGCTTTTCTCTATCATCATTGTGTTCACCCATAGTTTCACCCACAAATAACTGGCTTTTCCAAGAGAGGGATTCCTCAACAAGTTGCGTCTGAAATGTCAGAATCACCGATGCAGATGTTTTCGATTGGTCCACGGCCATTTACTGTAGTTGAGGGAGAGGGTTTTCAAATGATTTAAGATGAACGTATCATCATTGGCATCACGTATGGCAACGTTAAAGCGAGAGACATCTTACCAGCGTCCATAACAGTCTCTAGATGTGTACGAATAAACCAAACAGAAGATTACCAACGAGCTTTGAAAGGTAAGGCAAGGATAATTTATTTGCTAATTTCACCACTGTCTCCACTGATCTGTGGACTGAAGAAAGGACCAACACATCCTACATTGCCACTTTAAAATCCTCCCTTAAGAATGAACAGCCTTGGCAGCTATTTCATCATCACTGCCAGTTCTTGCTTGCACAGGTTGCTAATCCTCATATTATAAAGGGACTAAAAACAAACAGCACTCTTCAGTCGTGAGGTGATCGATAGTTTGAATCCAATCTGCAACTGCTCAGCACTCCTTTATGCTCATTACATTAATGCTTTGATTACCTTTGGAAATTAACAGTATGACTAGTAGTATGTTATCAGTAAATTAGCTGCAGATTTTGCCATATTGTTATCTTCTCATATATCTTGTGAGGTTAGCTCTGATCTCTGATTTTTAACTTCTTAGCAAAAAATAAATCATCACAAACTACTTCCCAGCCACAGCCACACCATCATAATATTGAAAGCAACAGGACAAAATGGCCACGGTAAATTAATTCCCAATTTCAGAGAACAAAATAATATTTGTATTATTAGTATTAATGTTGGTAACTGAGAGAAGTGCTCTTGCCTTGCATCCTGACCTGCACTGTATCGCGTATTTAAGGTTTGGCAGACTGTGGAAGGAGGTCAATTGCATTAAAGTTTGCCCCAGGTTTTTCTTCCCTAATTGGACTTGTTTAATACTGCTTACCCTGAACGATCTGCAGCACCACCCCTGTTGTTCGGTTTTTGGCGTTCACGTCTCATCGGCTCCGCTGCTTTACTCCAGCAGCTGTCAGCATTTGAGGTGCACTGTTTCCATTAACATTTACAGGACTGCCGTCTGCATGTGTCGACGCCCTAACTATGCACCCCCGCTGACACACTCCCATGAAGCTTGGCTGTGTTTCCCTCAGAGATGGGTATACGCAGACCACATGCTGTGATTCTTCAGCTCCTGTTATCAGAAGGGAGGCTATTCCCAGTGTGTATAGGTGTGTGTGCATGAGTGTGTATGCGTGTGTGTGTGCGTGCGTGCGTGCGTACGTGTGTGTGCGTGCGTGTGTGCGTGTTTGTGTGTGTGTGCGTGTGTGTATGTGCATGTGCATAAGTGGGTAGGTGGCAGAAGACAGCATGTAGGGACAAGCTTAATCTGTGAGGCTGTCCTGATACATGGAGTGTCCTGAAGAGAACAACAAAGGCTGGGCAATAGGGAGAACAGGAGAAAGTCTTGAGATGTCATATGAGGAGCTGTCATGCCAACATGCTAGGGGGTTTCCTGCCTTTAATTGAATCCAGCAGTTTCCCTCCTATCTATGGACCGTGACAGAGTTGTCTTTTTCTGGAGTGGTCAAGAGAGACTTTCAGGCCTTGAAATGAAATGCATATTGAACATCTGACAGCAGTCCAGTTGATGGCTTTTGTGTTCTTGGAGTAAAAGTGACAGAGAGCTAAGAATAGACTGTTGATAACGTTTGAATGCAGGCTATCAAATATCAAAATGACATCCCAAAGGTGGAGCTAGCAGTTTGCCAGAGCTGAACTGTGCATGCATATAAATCATGTCAAAGGCCTTCCAAGAATAGAAATGTGCTGAATGATTACAGGCTATGTGCTGTGAGCAAAAGCTGGAATCTAGACGTGTAAATCTAGGTTGAAACTTTTTGACACAGTTTCAGATAAACGTAGCTGGGGTTTCACTGACTTTTCACCACAAAAATGTTCACAGGGTAATGGATGCTGTTCTTGCATTTGGATCTGTTGCAGTATTATTGCCACATACACTGGTATATTGAAGTCATGGGGCATGTCAAATGTCATGCAGGATAGGCAATGGATTTTTAAAAATCCGGAAGAGCTGAACAGAAGATATTGAGTTGAGAAAAGGGGGAGGTGCTCTTATATGTGAAGTCTGAAAAATACCCAGGGTGCCCTGTCATGGTCCTGAAAATTGTATATACCGTAGGTAAAGTAAGAAAACAGAAAAGAAATATAAAATTAAATATAAAAACATGGCTAGAATATCTTAAAATGAGACTGAGCTATGAAGTCTACCTGTTAATCCCCTGAGACAGCTGCCCATAATTGAAATCTTTAATAATAGGGCATGACTATGGGTAGCACATTAACTAGCTACAGTTAGAATAGTGGCATAGATAGGTATCTGCATACAAATGCATATCACTTACAAATTAATACAGAGCACTGGTTCAGAAAGTGCACAGTACAAGCAAATCAAAGACCCACCAATGACATTTAATGAAGTTACAGAGAAAGTACAAAGCATGATATATTACAACAACGCAATATTCTGATCAACTCAAAAATAAGCCATGTTTCTGTCATGTTTTATCTAACACATTTTTTAAGTTTGTCAGACTTTAACATTTTTAATAAAATAATTTTGCCACCAAACCCGTGGCTGTATATATCCAATTCACACCACAATCTGGAACGTCCAACAGTCTACAATCACAGCCGTGTTCCAAATGCAAAACCACCTATGGGGCATCCATAGTTCTCCGAAAGACAGCGACATTTTTTTACATTGTTGTCATACTTTATATTGTTGCCGGTGCTCAGATTCTGAGTACATCGTTTGCCAGGGCTGAAAATCGGATTTTCAGCATTGGCCATAGCTAAGCCCTGGCTAGCCCCGGCACAAATTAAGCTCTGTATCCTCGCCTCAATACCTAAGGAATGTTCAAAGGCAAGTCGCACTATCCCCAAGCCTTTTAATGAAATCAATCAGCCAAATCAAAGAATTATCAGCAGAGATCAAGATGCCCTAAATATAGAGTGGAAAACAAACACGAAAGAATGTGAAACCTTCTTATATCAGGGTTATATCAGCTGTGGAGAACAAAGTGCTTCAAGGAGAAATGAGGCCAAAACTAAATTCTGGAGGCAAAGACCAGGGGGAATTCTTACTGTATCCTTTTCATTTTTCCCATTTATAGTCCTTTGGGACTTAGATTAAACAGAGGAAGGACTGAGATATATGGCTTGAGGCACATTTGCCTCAGCTTACCACCAGTCTCAGCCTTCTCATAATGCAACAGAAATTAAACAATACACCATCTAAGATCTGCACTGTATAATACCTTACAGTTTACATTCTTTACCTTAAAGGCATCCTATGCAGGATTTTCACCTTGAAAATATTATAAAATAACCATGATGTCAGTGGCGTCGCCAGACCTATTTTAGCCCCCCTAAAATTTACTGTAGCCCCCCTAAATATTTTTAAGCCACAAGTTTTAATCATTAAATTTTTTTCAGATTTATTTGAAAATGCGCCATCGATATTCTAGAATCATAACGCACATGGAAAAGTCTGGCGCTAGGACCACTGGGGAGGCTTAATCTACTGCAGCCATTGGGTAAAGTGCAGTGTGGTGTGTGTACTGAGCCGTGTTACCGCTCAATTCAAATGACCGCGACAGACTGAGTGAGTAGTTGCACTGCAAAAATGTCTGTCTTAACAAGTGTTTTAGTCTTGTAATGAGACTTAAAAATCTTATTTTTTTCTCAAAAGTGGAAAATATTAGCATGTTTTAAGTTACCTTTTGCTTGACAAGTGAAATTATCTTACCCCACTGACAAATCTCACCCCACTGGCGGATAGTTTATTTTATTTAGCAAAAAAGTAACAGAAATAAGATTCTAAAGTTTGAATATAAGATTAAAATACTTGTTAAGATTTGGTTTTTGCAGTGTGTAATGTGCCAGCAGCCATACCACCATGTAATCTGCGCCTGCTGAATGGCTGAAGCTAAGCAGGTGTGGGAGACCCCTGAAGTGGTGTTTGTGGGCCAGTACATTTTAGTCGATAGGCGATGGTATCATACATCAGCCCAACCCTATTGCTATATATCTAAGCAATTTAAAGAAATATTCTTTGCAACAACTAAATTATTTATTGATTTTAGGTGTATTGCTACTCTCAAAACTCATGGGGAACAACCATTTTGTGGCTGCTTTTTAAAATAATTTCCCAAACATATATCTCAGGTGACGCCCCTGCATGATGTCATATCTATACTGGCAACTTTTGGCAATGTAAATTTGCCGAATCTGTGCTCCTCTGCTTGTTTCTCTTCTTCTAAGATGCGTTGGGGATGTTTCTGGGCACGAGGCTCTTTTCTGTGTGGGGAGGGGTGGGTATAGCTACAGAGCCTGTGGGGTGGGATCAGGTTTCAGTGGCGCATTGTAGCTAGCTAGCTACTGCAATGGCGGAGGTGAAGAAGCACAGTGAAGTGAAACGGCAAGCCGACAGGGCTCATTTAAAAACCAGTTAAACTTGGAATTGCTTTACCTTGATAGCGACAGCTGAAGTTCACAAAAGGGATGAAAACCTGTAAGAAAATGGACCCATAAGAAAAAGTTACCTCTAGTTAGCCAGCTAGCTATGGTCTTTCCTTCAATGGAGCTGAGTGTGAGGGATTAAGGACAGAGGAGGAGACTCCTTTGATTGTAAACACAGGACCACAGCAAGGCTAAAAATCCAGCATAGTATGGCTTTAACTTATATTTTAAAATGTTTGGCTCATATCAAAGGTGAAGGCTATGTCCAAGGTTTCATCAATGCTTTGTTCTGATGGAAAAATCAGCTTCCAAATCACTAACCCAGCATTACCAACATTTCCAACATTTTTACCACCTTTTCATCCTATAGGTTCTATGCCATCCAAATGAGCTGTGAAGCTTGTCCATCATAAAGAGGATCCACAGTCTGGACCATGGGGTGCACACCTACAATGGTACAGTGTCTCAACAGGATTAGCCACCTAACTGCCTGTTTAGGTAAATACTTACTTTTGCTAAATACTTATTGTTCAACTGATAAGCTAGCTGGTGAAGTAACATGACCCTAGGTAATATCCAGTAATTCAGAAAAATGTATTGCATGTACTACAAGGAATTACAGTATTCGCAGTATCATCATCAAAGTACCATTCATTTCTGTTACCTGGAAACAATGAAAAGTATTATATGTTTAGGAAAAATCTACAGTTTAGGGAATTCTTGTTTTTAAATAATTAAACTTATCAGCCCCAGATGAAAGTGGCTTCATCCTTGTTCACCCTGAATCCTGAATCCCCAAAGTAATTTGGGAGAAACATTTCAGTGTCATGCCAATAACAAAGTCATGGTAAAATGTATGACTTTATTTTCACTTTATTTCAGGTGCATCTCATTATACTTTTAAATATGACACACACACATGCACGCACGCACGCACGCACGCACGCACGCACGCACGCACGCACGCACGCACGCACGCACGCACGCACACACACACACACACACACACACACACACACACACACACATTACTGTACACCAATCCTTGATTCTGGAGCAAAGAGATAGGCCCTCACAAATAATATGGATATGTGCATCAAGTCAAGGCCTCCGAGGGTATTTAAGTCTGATTAGAGGAACAGCATGTTGAAGGTTGCATTACCGTAAACTTGTGCTGGGCTTCAGTGATCTTTCCACTGGCCGGCATTACATACAATAAACTTTTAATTTCTCTCGTAAAGTGTTTGTTGTCTTGGTAAGTTCCTGTATTGTCTTGACTTTGATTACAAAGAAAGAAGCTGGGTCCTAACACTGTGATCTGTCGGCTTCCAACACCACCGTTATAATCATATAATGTGTTCCTGTTCATGAGTGGTGATGAGCAAAAAGAAGAGTCTTGAGGAGTAAATAAAAAATGGCGCATGACTCCTTATGTTGAAAGTGAGCGTCAGTGTTTTAATCGGTTTCATGCTCATTCCCAGATGAGGTAAGCATCCATCCAGAAAATGATTCTCCAGTGATCTGAGAGGCAATTTCACACACAAGTGCAGCTTGCATAAGGACAGAGTCTGACAGCATTCTTTAAACTACGCAAAGTGGATTTCCACATAGGAGTGTCCTACACAAGAGACTGAGAAACATGGTCTTGCCAAGCCCAACCAGCGATCAAGAAAGCGCAGGAACACACCAAACCATTCCTGATTGTGTTGTAAAATTGTATCTCCTATTTTACATAGAAAGGACAATTCATCTCTTGCACATTCTCTAAAGTTAAAAGCATCAAAAAATAAGATTGTGGGCTCTATTTTAATAAACCAAACGCAATGGTGAACGCAAGAGTAATCGCTTGGCGGTATCGCTCTGAGGGCGTGTCGGCGAGAAATTTGGTAATTTCATGACGGCAATCTTGGCGCACCTTATGGCGGTATTGCTAAAAGGCTGGGTTTAAATGTCCAAGGTGTGTCTCTATGGTAGCCAATCAAATTGTTGTTCTCATGCTTTAAAAAAAAGCCAGTTGGAACGCAATCGCTCCATGCAATTTCATAATGAGCAACCCAAACGCACTGGACCGTCAACGACAAGAGTGATTTTCCGCACAGGAATCAGACATACTTGCAACAGAAGTACAGGCTAGGACTGTAGTAATTTATGGATCACAATCCACACCACCTCGTCTCCCAGAAGTTCGGAAGGCACGGGAGGAGGTGGCGAATGCATTAATTAGCCTACATTAGGTGATGTAGGCATAATTATGATTCAAATGGTAGGCTTATGATTCAACTGTGTCAATGTGTAATTTATATATTATAGGCTATTGGCCTACATGATCGCAAGTTTCTTGTAAGCTGTCCTGTTTTAGTCTAGTAGTTTAAATTAAAATTAATTAATTAATAATAATTATAGGCTATTTGTTCATTAAATGGAAGTGTAATGTTGGCATCACCTATAGACACTACATAGAACTACATGACGAATAAGTTTCCAAATTGCCAGAGTCTATTGCGTTCCCGCTAAGAGGTGGTTCCAGCTGATCATAACGCAATGGGTTTTCGTTGGTTCAAATTGTCACTGAGCCGAAAGTATTTTAGAACACGCCCCAGACAGCGCCACCCATCCCACTGCAGCGCAAGCGAAAGGATGTTATGTTGAGAATTTGTTGATCCTAGCGGTATTGCTGAGAAACGCCATAGCGCCAGTTTTAAGACGTTGATGCTGTCAACAAGCTTGCGTTTGACTATACCGTCCCCTTGCGCTGGTTTGAAAATAGAGCCCTAAATCTGATAAATCCTGGTTGAGGAGTCAGATATGCAGGTGGTTTATTTTTTAAATGTTTAAAAGGTAATGTTTAATTTTCCAAACATTGGGAACTGATGGCTTCAGGTAATAAACTCTTTAAATGAATCTTGAAATGAGTATTAATAAAAGCCAATCGGCTTTGGGGATGAATCACATACACTTAAATATTTTGAAATTGGATTATATAACCATGAACTAATTGGGTGCAATGGTGTTGTAAAATGATTAGGGCAGTCAATTAATCAAAATTAGTCTCAAAGTCCTTAGACAGCTCTTGGAATGAGAAAAATTATATTTTGTTAGCTTTGAACAGTAAGTAATTATGCCTCCTGTTTCGAAGAAATCGTGATCATTTAAAAACACGGTAATCCCGGAAGTAGGTCTATTTCCCAAACGACTCAATTAACTGTGCCATTTGGGTATAGGATTGATTGACATTGTTCAAATACTGTGTCACACCACCAGGTGGTCTCCTGAAGTGTCCACAGGCAGAGCTAAAGCCAACTGGTGGATACGTTTGGACCTACACTAATTAGCATTTCTTCCATAAGGACATTATTATTTTAATTAATTCATGCTCAAATGCAAATAAGATTTGAGCTCCTGACTGTTGGAAAATGTGTTTGCCTTCTTTCTGCGTGGGGCCCAGGCTTCTGTCTGAACAACACGTTATCTTGTACCAATGTGACTCTCGTACCGTCCTAACTTTTTCAAAAAAATTAAAATGTAGAAGTTTTAATTGCTCTGGGAGCTATGAGGCCGTGACTCATTTATGGCTAATGAGGCAATGGCGCAGCACATAACTTCTGCCGGCGACCTCCACCACCAACAAGCTGGCGTGGCATAATCGGGATTGAGTTTCCCTCAGAGGTCCCTGCGGACAAGTACAAATCACTCTCAATACGAGTGAAGATGGCCTGTGGTCTCAGCTCTGTTGGATTTGATATTTTGTGTGGGCCTGCTGATCTTGTTTTTCCATAACACAGGCGTGACATTTCACATCCCGGGTCGGAGAGTTCATGGCGTGTGTTAAAACAAAATGGGAGCAATTTCCAACAAATAAACTCCATGTTGTTTTTTTTTGCACCTTCCTCCAGTATAAACACAAAGCCAAAAAAGACGTGTGGCTGGAGATTCAAAATTAAAAACAGGGATACCTACAATTCTCCAGTCCAATCAGATAAACTCTGTGGAATGCGCTCTGTGCATTCTCTCTCTGTCCTATTACGTACCTGCAAGTGCTGTCAAGAATAATAATAATAAATAAAAAAAATAGAAATAACAATGTTGTATAGATGTGGCAGACAGTGCCTGCATCCTGCAATAAAATCAACAATAAAACCCATCACCCATCAATGACAGCTCTAATTCCTGCAATATATCTCTATAACAAGAAAGGGACAGTTTGGCTATCCTCCCGAGCATTTTTTGCAGTACATTATTAAGACCATGAAATGTAAACACCCCAGAGATGGCAGTAAAAATGAAATGAGAGATATTACAGATGGGGCTCCAGGCTTTGCCCTTTCAGCGTAAGTATCAACACAACACCCTAAATACCATCAAGTGAGATGTAAGAGTTGATGTATGAGGGAAGAGGCAGGCAGCAAAGGCATTTTATTGATAGGTGCTCCAGTTTGGCATGCCCTTACAGTGTGCCCAGAGCACATTATGCTGTGAATGTCTTGTTTGTGCAAAACTACGTCTCGGGAGTCGTCTACAGACTCCTGCTGCTTACCCTCTGAAAGCATGTTGTATAACCCATTATTTCAGCTTCACCTCCAGTCCAGTTTATTTTCCCAGATAACCGTTTTGGGAATGTTGGAGCGTTGTTTTGGGAATTTTGGAGTTAGAGTGATCCCCAGATTTTAAAAGAGTGAGCAAGCAGCCGGTTGTATTAATAAGACATTAAGGGCCTGATTTACAAAGACCTTCAGCATATGCAAAACCTTTTTGCACATGCCAATCTAATAACACAACCAATGATTGGTGTAAAACAAATACCATGACCGTCATGTTATTGTTTTTGCATGTACTAAAAGGTTTTGCACATGCTAAAGGTCTTAGTAAATCAGGCCCTAAGTTGCCTATGCAATCAGACCTATAGTGATGCACTGTGTGGATTTAAGGTTATGACAGGAAATACATATTTTGTTTTAGCATTTGTAATTGATAATACTGTACAAGTACAGTTTGAAAAATGTTTAGTATAATACGCGTCCAACATTATTGATGCAAATTTAAAAGGTGACAGTGTGCTCGTGGGCACAAAAATAAATTCCCAGAGTTGCCAAAACCACGATAAAACCATATCCTAATAATTCTGTGGCCATAAATGAAACAAAGATGTAATACAAGACATTTGTGAGGGCCGTGTACAAATGTTTGTATATGTCTGTGATTCAAGTACCTTCATATTTAAACATAACCCATATTATGTTATGCCATAGGCTCAACTGAAACACAGCTTCACAACTTCTTGTCTTTGGTTGTCAAGAGCACATTGCATTATTGAGGGCATACGTATTTTAAGTTCTTAATATGCCTTTCAGATGTTTGAACAGTTTGTGTAGAATTGAAGAGCTCTAAAATGAGGCCATAAAAAGCACACACCTGACATTACCCACAAACGGAGTATGAATCTAACTAGCCTCATTTCAGTAGCTTATTCTCAGTGATTAATCATGAATATCCTGTAAGATGTTGTGCAGCCTGGGCCATCTGCTTGTTTGTATATGTCTAAACTTTCATGAAGTGTTTTTACTGTAGTCCATGAAAAAAAATATTGGTCAGGATATCACTGCAAATGAGAACTGGTTCTCAAATCTTCCTGGTGAAAGAACAGTTAAAGTGAATAAATCACATTGTACATATTGCTTGTTATTAGCCGTTAAATAATGGGTGTGCACACAGTGGTAAGATGCTTTGGTCAGTCGTAATCAGTGGCCACTCTCTGGAATAATAATCAGCAGAACTGAACACAACCCCTCCAGCTGATAAGCACATGGACCATCGCCCACGGATATTCAGAGACAGAAAGAGACACAAGGAAATGTGTGGTACTCCTTAATGAGTTGAATGTCACATCTTTTAATATACACACACACATACACACACACAATTTGTTGGGATGCACAGAACATTAAGCATGTTCAATGAAACCTTTTTTGTCCTTCCAGGAGGAATTTAGTTTCATGCGCCATATGCTGTACAATGGCACTTATAAACACACAGTACAGTAGAAGAGCAATTACCAGTAATAAAGGGGCAATGCTGAGGTCGTATGTCATTATTGTTTCTTGTTTAAAAGATAAATAGCTTCCGGTGTAATGTCATGCACGAATGGGCTGCTCTAACTCTAGTTATGCTGGTCACTTACTGGTCACTTATGTGCACCGTGAACGTATGTATAGTGCGCATAGCAAGTTATATTGGGAAACTCTTGCCGGTCGGTTAGCGACCACGCGTCTCATACTCAACCAATCAAATGCTGTTTGCTGCCTCGTTTGCTTTGGTTTCAGCGTTAAAATTTGCAATCACCCTCCACCACTCCAGCTTCCACCTGTTGTTTGGATCTGCTTTGGTATGGGGGAAGAGGAAGGTATAGAGGAAAGAAGCAGAGAAGAGAGAGGAGACTGCAGAGAGGCGCCTGTGTGAAGTTTTCTGTGCTCATGACAGTAGGAAGGAAGGAGTGTTGTCCATAGGAGGATAGAGGAGAGAGTGGATTGAACAGAGAAGGAGAGAATGCAGAGAAGAGAAAGAGTGCAGAGGAGAGGGAACATAGGAGAGAAGATGAGCAGGGCCAGAGGAGAGATGGAAGAGGGGAGAGGAAAATATGCAGAGGAGAGTGAGGGCAGAAGAAAAGAGTGAAGAAAGGAGAGGGGAGTGGAAAGGTGTGGAGCGAAGGTATACTTCACAAGCTGGCCCTACGTAGACCTACATTCAAATGGGCGCTGAAAAGTATGACAGATTGCTGTGTTGATGTTTTAGTTTACTACTTAAACCTGATCCACTTGGTTTGACTATAACATGGTCATGGAACCCTTCCAGTATGTAAGAACTTGAAGCAGATTCAGAAACAAAATAAAACAATTTGAAGAAGGCCAACTGAAAATGAGTGCTATGTACGGAATCATTACAAAAAATATTTTAAACATACTTGCTTTTGTTGTTTTTTACTATAATATAAATGCGCCATTAATCTTTTGTTAAATTTTCACCTGCGTCAATTCAAAATTTTTTTCAAGGGACAGTTCCCTGAGTGAAACTTTTGCATTTCCAGTGCTGCAGACTTGCATAAGCGGAGAACGGTGGAAGAAGGGAGAAAGCTAATGTCTCTGATATTTAGTTTGATTGATAAATCTGGGTTTAACACCCGTTTTCTGACCAGGCCCCAGGTCCCCACCTCCATGTGGTTTTGAAGTATAATTTGAAATGCAAGTTTAAATTTCCTCCACAAACAATATGGTACTTCATTAAAGAACATTTTATCTAATATCTAATGCTTCTGTTGTTTCTTTGTTTTGGAGGTGGGGGCAAGTGGTTTCCACTCATTCACACAAACTCATGAATTACAAAAAAAGAGTACATTTCTCATCATCTCTCCCTCTAGGCATCCAAACAAGCATTGGCTGTCACTGAACTCACAAGTAAAATGTTAATAACATTCATTTTCTATTCAGAATGATGGCTTTATTACTCACACCCTTAATGATCATATCTCTGCTCACAAAGGGATCAAAAGCTAAAGCATTTGTGCTTGCTTTCAACAGATGTCGTAGGTGGACATCTTCTCCTGACACGACTGTACCAAAAGTAATCCTTTATCAGTGGCTGAGCCGTAATTGCAGGTCATGCAACCATGTCTCTGTGACAAGGGGTCACGGTACCAGGGAATAGCTTTCCAAGTCTTAATCCTCAGTCACCTAACAATGAAGTTTGTGACTTTTTCTCACTCAGAAAGGACATGTATGAAAGTGACCTCCCTTCTCCACTCAGGTCTGTGAGCAGGCTTTCTTTAGAGACACACTGCTGGGAATCATAGAGCACTACAGTAGGTGTCTAAGCTGAGGCCGCAAAGAGAAGCGAAGGAGTGGCAACACACAGTCTGTTGTTTTAAGATTTCTCCAGCAGGCCCAGCTGCCTCAGTCTCTCGTGGAGATAAACATTCTTCCATTACCATTTCCTCCAAGCCCCTTTCATCATAACTAGCATCAAGCATCAGGCATCGCGTTTCTTTCCAACTCCACCAATCAATTCAACAATGCTGCATTAAAAGACCTACAAGACAGCGTGAAACATAGTGAACTCTTTAGGCAGACAATGCATTGTCTTTGACCTGTAGTTAGAGCAAGCCAGAACTTCTACTGGTACAATAAACATATACACTATATACACATATACAGATGCGAGAAGGCCTTTACTCAGTGTAAGGTCCCTGCTCCAGTGGCCACTCTTCCTCTCTGTCATTTGTCTGTGACTCTATGAAGAGCTTTTTTCCAAAACTCACTCAGTCCACTCTGACAAATTTTTAGAAAATCAACATTTTTGTTTATTTTAACTTGATTGAGGTTTTTTTTTTTTTTTGCATGAAAAATCATGTTTTAATACTTAAATCCTTAAGAATAATAGTGTAAAAGTAAAACTGCAAATATCTAACCACTTACCAGAAAAATAATACCCACCTCAAACCAAAATAATGGTTTATCAAAACTTTTTGGAAAAACACTGTTCATATAGTAACACATGGATATAAGAATTAGTAGTCTTGGTCACTTGAATTTAGACTGATATAGAGCAATTCTCTCCTCAGTGTAGGTTTGGCTGATTGCATTCCATTCGCTAACATGCCGTACCCTTTTCCCCAGACCTCTGGCTGCATTACTGCTACAGCCTCACTGCCCACTCTAAACCACAGGATTTGAGCCTCACATTAATCATTACCTTCAAGTGACAAATAGAAGCTATGCCTACAAATCGAAGACAAATAAAAGTGGAACAGCAACCTTTGTATTCTCAACCCATGACTCACTTACAGGTTGCTCCTACGAAAAGATTGTTTGAAGAAGTGCACTCAATGTCTTTCTATGATCCTGTGCAGAATTCCAAAGCCAAATAAAGTCAGTCTTCCTACTTTGAATTTGAGAGTTCTGAGCCAGATGGATGTGCAGCCAAATTCCGTTGCTGTATTTCAAGAAGTAAAAATAATTACAGAGGAATAAGAAGATAGTACTTCCCCCAGAGACACTTAATGTTTCTTCATGAGAGTTTAAACAACTTCCTTGTTTCCAGCTTTTAATGAATACCAAAAGTCACTTTCTCCAAAAAAAGCTTTTTATAACCACCGTTTTTTCAACTTAACTTACTGCATGGATCATTTCTCCAAGTTTCGTATGACATCATAAAAATAAATAAAAAGATTCTGAAGGGTAAATCACTGGGAGAAAAGTAGAAATACATTTCCGTCCAATTTATTTTGTGAGTGCCTCTGTCATTCGCTGGAAGGATGTGGCCAAGAAGAGAGAGATTGTAACCTGGAGCACTGTCTGAAGTCAAATGTCTGAATCACAAATAGCTTAAGCTACGCGGAATTTCGGGAGTATGTCCCATTTGTGCGTGATTATCTCAACTCTGAATCTGGCCGCAAGTAGTACAAAATATGACAATCTGTATTCACACATCCACAATCAAAACCAAAGCAACAGCTGTTTCATGGTTAAGGCTAACATAAGGATTCAGTCGAAAATCTAAATTGTAGGCCTACACAGATACCTATCCTTATGGAAGCCTTACTTTCAGAGTGCTTGCTCAGTGAAGTTAATAAACCACATTGACCAAAATTCTATTTAGTTGGCTAATTCCAGGTAATTTGCATGGCACTAACCCCGCAGGCAGCGAGTACTAGGTTTCAGACCTCTGCAAATGCACAGTGGCTGTTTTAAACACAGCAAAAGAACCAGCAATGCATAAAATCACTGTGTTTAATCTGAATAATTACCATGAGCAGGTAATCTTTTGCCTGTTTGGACAGCTTTGAGAGCAGCATTTAATTTAACAAGTCCAGCCTGGATGAAACATAATGTCCCCACATTATCAGCAGAATAATACGATCTGCAGCCAATCAAGCATTTATGGGATATTTTGGAACAATGCTTGTGACAGCATTTTCCACTTCCATCAAATTAGCTTGAGTTGATTGACTTTCTCATGGAAGCGTGGTGTCAATATTGCTAATCTGGTCCAAATCCAGATGGGTCCCTGACAAGGGAGTTTGCTTCAGTAAACCTTCAGCTGTCTAAATGGGCTTATATAGTAGTACATCACATAAAACTGTAAGTTGGAAGCAAAGAGCATCTGTTAAGCTGAGTAATAATGCATTCTATATGCGAACCACTGTGTATTCACAGTAAGACGAGCTGAGATGTGTCCATTGTGATTTGATATGCTCATACAAGATATAAAAACCTACTACAAAAACATTTTCTCGATTACGGGCATCAACTAACAGAAGCTATGTGTTTTGAACTGGGACCACTCTTATGGTTGTTACTCTTTATTATTATTCTGTTTTTGCATTAATTTATTATAAATATTTAAATCAATGTATGAAAGTTTGCTTGAGCCAATTAAATGAGTGTGTTTTCAAATATATTTGCTGCAATACAACAGCATATTGGTCACTCACAGATGAGGCAGTGGTTAATGGGCTGTAACAACCCAGAGTCTACTGCTGCATCTCGATACATGGTTTGCAATATAGGAAAGACAGCTCTGATTCAGTTCAATCTAGCTCCAATTCAAATCAGTTCAGATATGATACAATTCAGTTTTACATGTTCAATTAACATGTGTTGCCAATGTTGTCAGTCAAAATAATTTTTTCGACAACGTTTGCAGATCATAAAATCAAAGTCAAAATGTTAATCTTTCAATTGAGTCACTGTTAACAAGCATTGTAAAAGCTTTTTTTCCAAACTGTGGATCTAACATTGTTTGGCACATTGAATATTTGCTATCTTTCCGGCATCTTGCCAGCTGCCAAAATATTGGTTTGGTCCTGTAAAATGTATGCAGACATCTTATATTCTCCAATTTGGAAGTCCTTCATTGTGCAATACCGGGTATGCTGAGAAATTCAGAATCGATTTCCCGCTAGTCATTGAAAATGTAAGGTTAGAATATGGTGAGAACATGGTGTTTATTGTAGTTTATTGATTTTAGGATCTTAGTTTTTATTAATGGTGACGTATTGTAGGGGGATTCAGGCAGTTATCAAACAGATCCTCTTAGTATATTAATATTATGATCAGATTAAAAACAAACAATTGTAAGTCAGAAGACAGTGATGTGACATTATTTATTTGACTATCAGATACTCAAATGTGATTAGAGTAATTTACAGGGTTAACATTTCTATAAATTTATTTATTTATTTTTTTCCAGTTTTCTCCCAATTTGGTAGCCAATTGTACCATATGTTATTCAATTTGTGTAGCAACCGCTTGAGAATTAGTTGCTACACTACCCTCGTCAGCCGGTAGTAGGAAGGAGGGCGCCACGTCCTCTTCAGGGCACGACTCCTCAAGCTCCTGACCGCGATTCCAACTCATCCAGGACGCTTGTGCGTGATGATTCTCCCCCGTTGAGTCCCTCCCCCCACCCCGGAAGCAGCCGCCAATTGCCGCTCCCTCAGGGTGCGAACCCCTGATCCTCAGTGTGCAACTGCACCGACTGGAAGTCTGTGCTTTTACCGCTGTGCCACAGTCAAGGGTTAACATTTTACATTTTGCACAGCTATGCATTTACCAAAGAAACTGAGGTCAGATACCCGCTTCAACTGTGAAAACTAAGGGTTTCTTCTCCTGACTTATTTTTCCACAGAGTTCAACAGGAAATGAGTCAGGAGAAGCAACAACAATAATACTAATTATTATAAATTACATCGTCTGCATGCTATTTTTTTTTTGGAGTTTTAAATAAACATTTTAAAATGGATTGAAAATGGATTTAATTTCATAAAATTTACTTCAAACCTCATAATTATGACAAAGAACTCAGCAAAGCTTGTGGTAATGCATTATACAACACAAAACCCAGACAAACACACTCATAAACAGGTGCTGCCTTTCATAGTATAATAAAGAAGGCTGCGATTTATAGGGCAGCAGGTTGTTCATGGCAACCCACATTCTGTTGTTCTAAACACACTACCACTAGAGAAGGCAAATACAGTGAGTACTACCCTGCCACAACTACCAACCACCTGCCATTAGTTGCATACTCTCTGTGTCACTGTCCAAACATTTGAATGTTTTTATTTAATTTAAAATTTAACATTTACATTTACTTTTCTCTTACTGGGCTAATCCTGTTGCCAACCTCCTCCTGGGGTGTACTGTTAATTATGTATGATGGTATAGCTTGTTTAAAGCCTGCATTGTACTGCACTTAAAAGAGCTCCTTTCTGACTCGGAGAGGTAGGTGCTTGCATCTCTCTGGAAATAAACCACTCCCAGGCCGACATCTCAAACCACTTCCCACTCCTGGCAGAGCAGAGCTTCTCTCACAATATTATGTACATTCAATTATATGCCGCCTGTGCATGTGTTTCAGTTCGACCTGACCCCTATGTTATGAGTACAATGGTTTCAGAACAGCAAGAGCACTCCGTTATTGTGAAACAGATAATCCAAGCAAATATGAATGTGAACAAGAGGAAGAGGTGCATGTTGCTGTCCAAGGTCCTGATGTCTGTAATTGAAAAACTAGGGGGTTGGGCATGATGCTCAATGTAGGAGCTGTGGCCCAGAAAGCTGCCTGCTGAGCTGACCCTTGCAGCTGAAACCCAGAGAGCTGTCCAAAGATCTGAAATATTGTGTGATTGTCGGGAAGCTCTAAAATCGTTGATACAGTGTGAATTGTGAGCAGAAATCGAGCTCCATTTTATAAACTTGGGAGATTCATTAATGAGCAGGTTTCCAAACAATGATATGATGCAAGAAAAGAACCGGATTAAGCTGCTCACAGCAACCTCTGCCAAAGCTCTGATCCTATGCTAGAGAAATGTGAATCACAGTCTGGTACTTTGTCATCCTTCATCTTGACATGGAAGAGAATGAAACATTGCAATGGCATTCTTGATTCCCTTTTTAGAACAAGTCATGCATATGCATTGTCATATGAAAGGGGAGAAAGCCAATGTTACATTCACTACACTGTCAGTGGGTGAGTCATCCCTACCACCACCTTATTGTTGTGCGCACATCTGTGATGCACAGCAGCCGTTTGCCAAAACAATTTGCGGAGCAAACTAAACCAATTAACTGAGGTGGAGAGGGATGGAATTTCTTAACCAGATACACAGAGACATTCAAAATTTGGCCAGGATACCAAGGAAGCAGTTATGCCCCCCCCCCCCCGCCCCCCCATTTCATGATTTAATTGGTTGACTATTATACCATGATTTCAATAATATCAATAATGAAAAATGTAAAACATAACAAATAATCCGTAGATAGTTAAATGTGGTGGATGCAGTCAACCCAAACGAGTAGCTCAAAGGCCATAAAGATGAAACCGGCCATAGATAAACCTAGTATGTGGATCATTGGCAGAGACCAAAGTTTGACACTACTCATCTCAAAAAGTGAAGCTTTTGACTTCAGCGCACATTCTTTTAGCTAAATATGGGCAGCTAAATCCATTTGTACTGTAGGACCACCCAACACCACCCAATGATTAATGGTGAAAATGTAAAAATAACAAGATTTGTTTTCTTGTCCTTTTGTGCATTTTATGAATTATCTATGTGTACAGCTGAAGATTTGCTGAGGTTTAGCCTCATCCCTTAACCGATTTTATCACATAAAATCCCCTGTTTGAATCTTTTCTCTCAGTGCATAATAAAAACTCCTTTGACTATTTGATTTGAGCTCTCAATCTGCCACATAGGCCAATAGAAGATGATCATGCATTGTGCAAAGAAATGTAACACATTATTCACAGACTAAGACTAAGGTACAACTACATAGCCTATATAAATGGCACTATGCAAGCTGATCTTTTGATTTTATTGTGGCATAGTCTGGTAATTATAAGTGTATATTGGTTATCTATTAGGGAAGGAGAGAAACTTGTGAGAGCATTTACTTTCATTCATTCCACTCCATTCATTACAAAACTAGGGTCATGTCCCCCTGTGCTGCTGCCATTATTGGGTTCGATAAAGCCCCATTGCTGTCAAGGTGAAGCAGCTCACTCATTAATTAACCTTCTCTGTCGCTTTTATAAGCCGATGTCTATACAGAGTTATGAATCTTAACTTCTCATGCACTGTTGCATAACATGGCTCAAAGTCATGAAATAGGAGTGGAGAAATGTGGCCTAGAAGTTAAGGATCTTGCAAAGTTTGCAGGCTCAGTCAGGTAAAGCATGACTGTTGAACTCTTGAGCAAGGTACAGTACAAAACCTTACATTTACCTCTAAATATTTATTACACAGATGAAATTGTAATGATGTAAGCTTTTTAAGTTACCTATGCCAAGCAGGTAAAGGTAAAGAAATACAACATTGGTGTACCTTTCTTACCCAAAACACGCTGAACTAGAAGAACAAAGCCAATGAAAAAATGTCTGTTTTATTATTGACATGCAAAATTCATGCATCTGCCTTATCTGCAAAAATTCCACGTGGAGCAGATGTCTAATACATATAGCTATTAATTCTCAGGGATCCAAAATGTTTACAATGTAAGAATATTATGAAATTTAGCAAAATCTCAACAAACTTGTATAAAAACGAACACAGACATCTCATATATTTCTTCAACTGATTCCAAGTTGACATGCTCTTATTCAAAGTAGTCAGTTTGGTTCTTTTGAGTATTAGTTTGGCATACAAACGTCTTCAACAATTACCACTGCATAACAAATGCAAGCCTGGACGACTGCACATGCAACAAAAATATTAGTTTCAAAAATTGCCGAAACGTGCTATCTCTTTAAGGATTTAAGGAAACTGTGCTGAGCAGTTATGGGCCAAATGTTCTGGAGGACTCGTAGTCACTGAGGTCCTTGGGCTTAATCCCCTTGCTGTTGTAGTAGTCGACCACCTGGTTGGGAACCTCTGCTAGAACACTTTTGGCCAGGGCTGCGGGAGAGGCCTGTGGGAAGAAAGCAACACCCGTATGCAAAATGCATGCCTTACAGCACTACATGGGGATCTTCAGAAAAAAGACTGTACTTGAGTAAAATGTAATGCTCTACATTGTGCAAGAAGCAGCAGATGATTGATTTTCTGCAAAAATCTCAATACTAAATAAAAATTCAAAAGGGAAACAATATTTACTGCAAGTTACGATTAATATATTCTCAATTAATTTTCCTGAAATCAGCAGAGCCAATGACATGCATTCAGTGCAAATAAAAACCACAAAATATATCAGTGTCCAACTGTGCCAAGTATAGCTGGTTGTGAGGGCGGTGTGCGGAGGACCAAATGCGACCGACAGGGGATTCCTAAAGTTCTCCACAAACGTGAAAAACCAATAATATGGGGAAAGGAGAACTAAAAAAGGAAGACAAAACTTATATATATGCCAAACCAAAAACGACCCAGAAAAAGTGGGCGAAAAACTCGCAGACTCGAGCAGTAGTAAAAGAAAGGAAAGAATTTACCTCTAGCTCTATATGCTACGAAAGAGCTAAAAAGAGGCAAACGGAAATGAAGCGAAAGAATAGTGACTCAGAACTGTGGGCGAAAACAGTGGGTTCAACAATAAGAAATAAAACAATAAGGAACGCAGTCTCCTGAGTCCTATACCTTTACCGGCTTTGTGCTGTGGCAGTAATGACACAAAAGCCCCGAACAACGAGTGAACGGAGCTTAAGTAGTGCAGAATGCACCTGAAGGGAATAATGAATTAGTCCCGAGAATGAGAACTAAAGCCAGGAACACCCTATCGTGGCCCCGAGAGGCGACACCCGAAAACAGAAGCTGAACAGACAGAAAACCATGACACTGGGTATATTCTGAATGGGCTCTGATCCCCATTCTGACCATGTCGATTGCACTGGCAATGTCAGACGAATGCCTGAAAAGTACATGATATGAATTTATCATGATGCCACATGGGAATGCATATAATGTATCATTTTATTCTGAAAGCCAGTTATGATTGAAGGCCTACTAGTGGTCAATGTATTTAAAATCACCAGTGGCCAAATCCCTGCACATAGGGGGCCTGTCTAATCACAGAAGGCTTAATGCAGTGAGCTGTCTCAAATTAAACATTGATCAAAGAATGGAATTCTTCTGCCAAAAGATAGAGGTAGGTATTAACAAGGCATGCTTCAACATTCTCTAACCAGAGACTCCATGAGGCCTGCCTATCAGATAAGCAATCAGCACAGCTGAAAATGGGACTGTTATTACCTGTCTCTTTCAACCTTGTAGCTGATCCGATTCATACCTGGTTGGCTATTTCAAAGAGAGGGCCTTGAGTGAGGACTTAGAGAGACAGGAGAGGGATTTTATCTGCTTGTGATCAGTGCTGGAAGTTGAGCTTTGGAGAAAGCTCCCTCTCTGGAACTATGTGTGGAAGTCCCTGTCATGCATAATTCTCACCACGAGCCTCCGTTTAAACATTGATTGGCCCCGTGCAAGGACTTTTCATCCCAGGTTGGAGAGTCTGTGGAGCGAGGGGACTGGCAGAGGAGGGATACCGCCTGTCAGACGGAGCCAGAGAAAGTAATCTACCCTCCCTGCAACACTTACCCTGTTCTGCCAGCAGCTCCACCAGTGCTCCAATTACCATCTGAGAAAAGGATTACATTTTCACATGCACACGGCATCAACCCTGGATTGTACATGTCTGCCAGCAGTACAGGAGCAGTTCTTTCTTTTTAAAAAAAGGCCTTACAGACTATATCCCTGGCTGGTGTTCTTAAATGTTACTAAATCTGATGCACAAATTGGAAGGATCTTGAGCGAGTAAAGTGCTGAGAGACAAGTACTGTTTCGTATCCCCTGACTTAATTTAATGAACATGTACATAGGACCTGGAGGATCACTGCATCCTATAAGCCTTACAAACAAGAAGGGAAAACATCGATGAAGATTAAGGCAAATTAGTTAGTTAGTAAATTAGACTGAAACTACCTGGTCCTGCAGGACAAACAGAGCTTACACAGTTAGATGTCAATGGATGCCTGCATGGTCATTGGTGTTCATTGGTGTCAATGGTCATTAATGTTCACAGAGACATAATCTCACTGTGTCCACTGTGATTTTTTATTTAATAAATAACTGTGGTTCATATTTAAGCACCTTAGTTCACAGTCTGGGACAAGGCCTCAAATCAAATACATTTAAGCAGGAGTCAGAGATTAGATGTAAATTTGACTGCTGCCCAAGAGTAAAATCTACAAAATAAAATGTTGCACAACGGACCTGTTGCTCTTCTGATTCATCAGATAGATCCCAGTGTGCAGTCTGTTCAGCAGCGAGGGTCAAGGTTTGATACAATTACAATCCGCATGGAATATAATTTTGGATCGGGTTTTGTCATTAATTTGGAATGCAATTTATGGGAATGTATAAAGTGTTTAAATATATGGAAATGGCTAGGGATGAGGGTGCTCAGAAAGCATGGAGTCCAGAGAGCCTGAAGGGAACCAAATTCAATTTTGACATTAGTCACGAGTCGCCAGCCAGCTCTCTCTCTCTCTCTCTCTCTCTCAGATGCTATTTAAATACGGTGTGCAGCTGTGGGGGTCCCGTCGGCCCACCCCGCATTAATGCATAACTTCTCTCCAGCTGGAGAATCACAGAGAGCTGTGAGGAATGACAATCTCTGGCAGTTTAAAGAGGAGGCTGCGCTCCAGTGATGATGAAAAAAAACCTTGCTTGTCCCTGTGCAAACGTTAATGATGTGTCTCCTCTTCTCTCTGTAATTTTCCTCTTTTCCCCCAGAATTTTTAAATTGAGCATTTTGGCAACCATCCGAGCTCTGCCTTTCCACATTCAAAGAAGACAAATTTGAGCAGTGGAAAATAAAATACACTTGAGAGACAGGCTATTTGCATACAGTGAAGCGAGACGTGACAAGTCAAATCCATGTTTTGGCATGTAATCAGTGAGAAATTCATAATCGACCTCCTCAAATTATAAGCATTTCATAACTCTTATTCAGTTATTCAAATGTGTAGCTGGTTGTGCTATTTTTTATTTGGAAAATTTAAAACAATCCATTACCTATAGTCAGTATTGCACAAAAATCTAGGAAAAGCAGAAAGTAAACTGTTTATTTTCTTAGATTTTCAATTGAGGCAGGTACAGATCATAGAGCTGGATGAGAATTTTCAATGTATGTAAAAACAAAAACAAATGAAAAAAATGGACGCACAAATATTTTTCACGACACTGACACTGTTTTTAAATGACAATATTAAAAGTCTTACGGGCTTGCTCTATAAGAGAATTCACTAAGGATTCATTCCTGGCTGGACTTGCCTAGCATTTACAAATCAATCTTATTGGGGCCATTTTCCTGGTTTGTGACATGTCCCTGGCAAATCACACGTAACTTTTTTCTATAATGTTAACAAAACTGGGCTGGAACTGGGCTGGAAGCATCATTGATTCATATTATAGAATAAATAGTGAAGTTTAAGCTGAGAAAGGCTTTCCTCTTTGGTTAAATGGTAATGCTGAATGAACATGTGGCCAGTTTTGAATGCACTTAACAGTGGAGGAACCTGAGGTTAAAGAAACAAGGTGTTAACGGTTTGGCATTTACGTGTGTCAGTGATGACTCATCATGCCCTATCCACTCCATACCGCCGCAGTGACAGTAATCCAGGTGCACTGTTCTCTGCATTTATCCTCCATCGAATCTCTCATCTCCATAACCTACTGCCACTAAACTACTCCTGTCAGAGTGTTCATAAACCTTTTAGTTTTTCCTTCCAGACACAGAGGTGAAGCAGTGATAAGTGAACCTTACGCTGAGAGGTATTAGATCTCATTGGGGAGAAATGAATGGGAAAAGGGCACTTAGCCATGAATAAACCACCAACGAGCGCTGGGCTTCAACCGCTGAATAGTAATGCTCTCATTATGCAGCTGCCCACTGCTCCCTGAGCCTCAAACCACTTACTAATTTTGAAAAAGTTATTTAACGTGAAAAAAAAACTATACCTTTGAAAGTAGAATGTGATGGAAGTATGGGACTGGATATATCTGCAATGAAGCATGGAACTGTAGAAGGTTTAAGCCTAACTGTATAAGGTACATCTTTGGTTTTGTTGACTCTGGTATTGAAAGTAGCTGTTTGTAATTAGAGCCAGTATGCAGTTTCCCTAACTTGCAATATCACCTCTTTCACACAAATGTACGCAATATTTGTATGGATAGCAGGATGACCCAGGATGCAGCATCCCTGAAAAACTCACATGCTTGAAGTTGCGGAAAGGAACGAACTGCACGATGTCCCTCAGGACGGGTTCGCCCTTCGGCGAGCGGAGGATGCCATCGTCCCCATCCAGCATCTGCATGTCACTAAAGTCAGCGTTGCCCACGCCCACAATGATGACGGACATGGGCAGGTGGGAGGCATGGACGATGGCCTCACGTGTGTCCGCCATATCAGTAATGACACCATCTGTCAGGATAAGCAGGATGAAGTATTGCTGGGTGTGTGTGTGTGTATGAGAGAGTGAGAGAGAAGGAGAGAGAGTGGAAAAAGAAGCTTGAAATAATACATTAAACAATGTTCATTGTGAGAACTGACAAAACTCAACAAATGCCTTACATATGTTATTGAATGCCTTACTGAATGTTACATGCTCTCACACCACTTAATTGAAAAGACTAATTGCAGTGATTTAGCTCACATCTTTGTGAACATGCACTGAGATCATGTGGTAGTGTGTGCTTGGAGGACAATGGAGAGTGACAGCTGCCTCACCATGGCTTCCTTGGTGTGCATCTCCTCAGAGGCGGAGCTAGCCACTTTCTGGATGATGGGGGCGATGTTGGTGGGGCCGTACAGCTGGATCTTGGGAAGGCAGTTCTGATATGCCTCCACCACACCCTGGATGCCTACACAGATACAACAGCTTTCACTTAAACGCAGACTAATGATGGACCACACTCTACAACAGGGGTTCTCAAACTGGGGGACCCTGTGCACACGTGTTTTTGCTACAGCTAGTCTGTTGCAGTCTCTTGATGAAAAAGGTCAAAAATAATTTGATTCTTTCAATAGATTTCTCACCCTTTTGCCTTAATTGTTGACAAATGGTTTAATTTTACTGAATAGGTGTACAGCCATTAGGACCCAAGTGATTAGTCAGTCAAGAATGGAAATTTTACTGTTACTGTAAAAAGTGAAAGATAAGGTAATCAGAAAAGGATCCATTGGATGCTCCACACAGACTCCACCCTCTCCAGCCTACCCTTACCCAGCATCAAAAAGCCCAAAAAGCCACTAAGAGTGCCAAAATAAACATCACAGGGCAGCCATATACCAAAGACAAAACATACAGCAAATATCTCCATGGGAATATTATTCTAACGAAAACTTTATTGGGAGGTCCTCCGTTTGGGAAGGGATTCATTTAGTTATGTAAATTTCCACCAATACCTATCTGAGAGAGAGAGAGAGAGAGAGTACAGACTCTCTCGCTCTCTCTCTCAGATAGGTATTGGTGGAAACCGGCAGACCTGGCTGCCCCAAGAAGAGAGGCTGTGCTCCAACTGCAGCAGGGTGAGACAGAACTGCATTTCCTCACTAAATGTAAAAAATACAAACAAATTCGAGATCATTTCTCCCCAAAGTTCACAAAAATATATCCAAATTTCCCAGACCTGCCTGAAACAAAACAAATGCACATACTCCTCGGAGAGGAGAAGTATTCTGCAAATTTGGCTGCAGATTATGTAGCTTCCTGCCACAGCTGGAGAGACAGCAGTGACCTGTTAAATTGCTAAAATAATTATGACAAATATTTTTTAAATAATAATAATCCATAATTGTTTTGTTTTTTTAATTATGGTTCACGATTATTACTATTATTACCATTGTTTTCTGCCAATAAAGCAAGTTGAATTGAATTGAATTGAGAGAGAGAGAGAGAGAGAGAGAGAGAGAGAGAGAGAGAGAGAGAGAGGGAGAGAGAGGGAGAGAGAGAGAGTGTACAGTGTGTGGCCAGTTCTGTCAGAAATGAAACCTTTTTATCTCAATACAAACTGACAAAGGGGCTGTACAATGATCCAACAGGGCTTACTGAGCACTGGCAGGGAACCTGGAGTCAGCTTGATTGAAAGAATACAAATGTTCTACTGTAATAAGTAGATTTCACTAAAAAGATCCACAGAAAATGTTCTGTATTAAAAGCTGAGAGCTGAGCTCTGCTGTGAACCTTAAAGGCCTTCTCGTGTGAGCATTCTCAGCCCATTGGAGCTGGTGAGAAGCTAATAGTGATTCTGGACCTTAGGCATTCTGGGCTCTATTTTCCGGAATGAATGGCGCACGGCACATGGGCACATGGGCACATGGGCGTAGGCAATGCCACAGCACATGAGCGCTCTGGGCGTGGCTACTGAATTTAGGTATTTTTGCGACCAGAGGCAAGGAGCACACAGCTCACAGCACGCGGCGCAGGTGGAAAATGGGATGGATTAGGCTGAATATATTATCAGTGGGTGTGTTGCAGCTGGATTACATCATAACCAATCAAATGACCTCACTTCATTTCCTTTAAGAGCTGTTTGCTTAGCGCCCCGGCGTACTACCAATTTCCACGATCTACCACTGCAATGGAAGACGAGGATGTACTAATCAGAAGAAGCTTCTCCCAAGAAGATGCGGAAGGTGCAGGGTCGTCGTGGAAGAATCTATGGCACGTCAAGGCGACCAGCAAGAGCAGATGATGTTGAATTAGCACGGAAAGAGATAACTAATGCAGTTAATGCATGTAGCTCTGGTCCGATGAGAACCATTGCCCTGTGTTGGAAACAGTTCAATGACATTACGCGAAGAGCCAAACACAAGCTGACGCATGCACTCATTTTAACTGCAGTCACATAATTAAAATGAAAAGATTGTCCAAGTTGCGTTTATTGTCATTCTTCTCATTGCAGATGGGCGTAAGAAAAAGAATGGAATACATTAACCCTGGGACCACAGTGCAGTATAGGAACAGCCATAAAGAATTATAAAACAGAAATAAATACAGGAATTAACATTATAAAAAAGAAAAAAGACAATGAACAGTAAATGCAGGGATTTACATCAAAGTCAAATTGGACAGCATACAATCCACAAAAATTGTTGATTGGCTTTTGCATAGGTTATAATTATGTGCGCATTGCTTGTGAAAACCCCAAAATTAGCAACTCTCCATATGCTGGGCTGCAACTTGCACCATAGACGTGGTCTGACCAGGCGGGCGGTGCAGGAGTGACTTCGCTGACACCAAAATTGCAATGCGCAGCACCATTCCCTGACACACCCCCAACAGAGCCTCTCCTCCCACTTGCACGGCGCACTGCGAGTGAACAAATTATCAAATTTTGACATGGTCAGGCGCGTAAAAATCCATGAAAAAATTGCCACTTCGCCAGTGCGACGGCTCGCCACATGTCATGTATCAGCCGGAAGATAGTGCCCAGTATGTCAGGAGGGGTTGCCATGGAATCCTTTCCTACTATACATACTCCATTCAGGAAAATTATCTGTTTCACCACCTATTGCCTCCCAAACACACCAAAATAAAGCAAAATCACTCTAATGGCCAAGTGACAATTTATAGGTTTGTTAACTTACGATTGTTTTTCCATGGACATATCTGCATAAAACTGTAAACCAACCAACTTAAAAGTACAAGAAAATGAAATGAGGACTCCATATTTTATTGTGAAATAAAGAGTTTAAAAGAGTTTAGGACTGCGTTTACCAAATTTATTGAGCAATGCTGCTGGATTTTGAAGGACAGAGCACAGAGAGCATGTGGCCACAAAAAGCTACAAACGCATTCAATGTGTAAAGCAAGCTTTTAAGCTGAAGTGGACACATTTTTATGTAAATGGGGACAATCCATCAGTCAATGGGTTAATATTTTGAGTTTGTAAATACGTATATACTCAATATTTTAGTGCTCAATTAATTTTTTGGGGAATTTAAGAGAATGTTAAAAATATAGATTGAATCCTTTATTGTATCGACCCCATCCAAATTGAATTCCTTCCATGAGACCTGCCTTTTACCAAAGAGGTTAGGTGGAGCAAGATGTCCAACTTCAGGGCTGGAACGTCCGCACTTGGAACTTATTAGACAGACAACAGGCACTCATTGAATGACTGCCGGTCAATGGAGTTTTTACAAAACAGTTCGCTAAACAGGTCATTATCAGACAGACGAAATCAAAAGTCTCCCTTTTCTTTTCCGATTATATATGCCTATGTTGTGAGGACCCAGTACTACTACTTACAACCCGTTATGATTTTGACTATCCAACGCAAACCAACTTTAAATCCAGCTAGCGCCGGTCAGATGCACGCCACTCTAAGCATACGTTATGTAACTTTAGTTGCTAAGCTAACTGAAAATACTACTGCGCATGCCTGATCACTTCCTCTTGTATGGACAAAAAATCTGATGGAGAAAAGTGCCAGTTGCGTATCTTGTCATATATCTAAAATCTTTGCTTTTACCCAGTGGCAAATGAGATGAACTACTCTAGAAAATAACTGGACCAGTATCTCATGGTCTAAAACGACCTTGGATGCCACTCAGAGCGAATGATTAATGCAAAATATTAGGCTCTTGAGTCACACTAATACCAGGTAGTCTACTAATGATCTAAACATTGGACTGGGCAACTTCTATGTTACATTCTTCTCAGAAAACATGAAGATTTTGTAAAGATCCCTTGTGTGAACTTGCTCTTCGCCTAATTAACAAAGAGATATAAATATAAAAACATACTAAGCTTGAACTGTGATGCCTTATTACTTAAAATAGACTATATTATTACTATTGTTATTATTATTATTATTAGAGGACATGAGCTTTTATTATAAAAGCAGATATCCAGAAAAGAAGCATTACTCCCAGAGACCTTGAAAGAAATATGTTTGAACAGTGTTAAAGTGTATAAAGACAGAAGACCAATTCCATTCCCTATAATACTGCAGTCCTCAGCAGATCATGATTAACATTTATATTACATCAAATGTATGAAATACATTCAATTCTGGGGCTTTTGTATTGGATTCAAATTTTCAATCACACCTCTTTATTGCTGCCAGTTGTTATGTTTTAAAATGGATTTTCTGCTATTTTCTTCCAGTACCTTTAAAATAGGCCAATGAGACGGTACAATGCACTACCCAAACACAGAAAACAAATTAGCCTCAAAAAAGTTTTGTATTCAAGTCATTGTATTCCTTTGACTGAGACCTTGATAAGCATGCATCATAACATATGTACATAAATGTACTAAACCAAAGAACTAAATTCCTAAATTCCTCAATCTTCAATCAGTCTTACTTCCCTGGAATAATTAAAAACAAGAAGTTGTGAGCTGGTCCAAACTGCACAATCCAAAATTGAATAAGTGTATAAAAGTGGCAAATATGGTTAGACTGAGATTAGACCGCAAACTCTTGATACTATTTTGAAAATAAATTTGGAGACCAGTGAGCCTCCTGAATGAATTTAATTGAATTAATTTGATCCTCCTTCGCCCACAATGGGCCTCATTAGGAGTGACCCTGAGAAAATGTCCGCTGCTCACTAAACTCCTGCAAATGTCTCTCCATTAGAGTGACCTGTATATTTTACAGCTACATTAATCTTTAATGACCCATCTCTGAATTGTGGAGCCTAATCCAAGTTTAAACATATTGATCCCCAAGTGTTGTGACTTAGCAACACTCACCTTCAGACATTTCAAGTCTTTAACTGTTCAGGACAGTTGAGCACACAAGCTACAGATGACAGATTCAGTGGTGAAAAGAGAATTAGACCCACTTGTTTGCATCGTCTGCTGCAGTTGGCTATGCATGGTTTCTCTTATTACATACCATTTTCAAAAACTATTGCTCATTTTCTTCAATAGAGCCATCTTCTATTACTGTCTGATGCATAATGGCCTGGCAGCTTTTGTGCAAAAATACAATCATCTTTCAGTACGTTCAAGATGTACAGTTGGGCATAAAAATATGGACGTCCCATCAATCAAGGCAATCCTGCTGTGGAAGGACTTGGCAGTGTCCCAATATATTCAAGCTGCAGCTGATACCTGGCAGACTAAGAGCATCTATGATATAGCACTTCCCTTCACACCTGCAGATTAGTGCTACACCAGTCCTTCTGAAGGAGTCCAGGGTTTGGGAGACAAGTGGGTGAACAAATGCATTGTCAAGACCCATTCAAGCATGTGAAGGTTGAGGAGGAGGAGGTTAGGTAATGGATGGTGAGGTACAGCTAGTGAAGCCTGGTAGGGCAAGGAATCGTACCCTTAAGGTATGGTTAAGGTATGATTAGGTGAGGGTGTAGAAAAAACTGCAATGTGAAATATGTCACTGTAAAGACAGTGACATCTTTTAAACTAATGTAGCACAATGACTGTCAAATTACCAAATTCAAATGACTGATGTTCAAGCATTCAAACTGCTTATGGGCATAGCATACTAGTGTACATATCAGTGGAATGGAATGGAACATACCAGTGAATAAAATAAGCTGGTATTGACAGTTCTTCTGTTCTTCCACAAAAAAACAAAAGCAAAAAAGCACAAACCTGCACATTCAGGGTTATCTTCATTGAAATTCACAGCAAAATCATGGGAGACCTATAAGACACAAACAGCAATTATCAGTTATCCTGGAAAAGGTCACAGACACATAGTTCAAGCCCTTATCAATGCACTCTAGGATGGCAGTCGAGGCACAATAAGTCTAGATGAGATATTGGTCCAGTGGAAAACAATGACCGTATTTAAGCATTCTGTTGTGACTAATTTTCCTTGCACATTGAGGGCTGATTACCAGAGGCAGAGGCTGCATTACAATGCTGCAGATTCATATAATTACCTGGACCTTATGTAGACACTTGCCATTTACATAGAGACAATAAATTCAATAAACTTGGGCTTCTACTCTACCTAGCCACAATAAACTTAATGCTGCTTTTAGTGATGACGTACATTTGGTAGTATCTCATGGAAAATGTTGTGTATGAAAACAAAGCTATTCCCTTAGAGTAAATATTACAGTAAAAGTTAAAAGCAAAGTGGATAGAGGTAGTATTAAATGTTTCCACTGTTAATCTGCTTTCTGCTAAATTTATGCTAAGAGCAAATTTGTAATTTAATAGAAAGCAGAATTATCTCAGTTTGGATCAAAAATGTATCAGTATCTGTCAGGCATGAACTGATGGTATCTATGCAAACTTTGTCAGGCAAACCTTGCCATGTAAATGTCTCACCATCACAAAGGTATCTTATTCCCAAGTATTTTTACCTTGAAATCTGGTGAATCACACTGCATTTGTAATGTTCCGCTCCCTTCCTGTTCGTTTTCTGTATTTTCCTGTTTTCCCTCCGTGTCATGTTGGATCCTTTTGTCCGTGTTTTCCCCGCTGCTGCGGTCTGGGCGTTTCCTTCCCTGTCTTGTTCGTTTGGTTGTCTCACTTCCGCCTTTTCACTCCGTCCCCCCTCGTTGCATGCATTCCCTCACCTGGTGTCTTGTAATCACTCCTGCTGATTTTCCACACCTGTCCCTTGTTTAGTTCTATTATTAACCTCACTATTTAGTCCTTCGGCTGGCTGCCAGTCGGCGCCAGTTCGTTAACGTTCGTCACCCGGTGTTCATGCTCGTTGTTTTCCTGGTCGTGTTAAAGAGAACTACTCGCTTGGTCGGGGAATATTATCCCCGTGCAGCTTGGGTTCGGCTCCTAACTACAGTCTGGTAGTTAACCACCCCGTCAATTCTTGTCGTGCATGCAGCTAACCTGTTTCCCTTCTCCTCCATCTAACCCAGCTCCCATTCACCCGTGGCAGTGTTCGTTTCCCCCCGTTATCGTTGTGTGTGTTGCGGTACCTCCACCTCCAGCTCGTGTAGGCTCCGGGAGAGCTTGCTACCTGGCTACCCTCCAGTTGTTCCTGTCCGACCGAAGAAGCCAACGAGTTCTTCGGCACCGGCTCCTGGAGCTCTGGAGACAGTCAGCTCCTTCCGGACCTACCGCAGCTACGCCACACAACCCATCTCTGCCGTGCTTCACCAACCACCTCCCTCTCAAACCCTGCACCTCCGTGAGAACCTCCCGGTCATTCCCGTGCCTTCCCTTGCACTAACCCTACCTTTTGTTTTTGTTCTGTACCGGTGCAGTCAATCCGGTCCAGTTCCTGTCCTGCCGTAGTGAGCCGCTCCCCAGCAATTCCAGTCCAGGTGTGAGTCTCGCACCTACCTGTCCAGTCCAGTTCCAGTCCAGTCCAGTTCCGGTTTGGAACGAATCCGTTCCAGACCCCTTGTTCCAGTGTGGACCTCCCGGTCCAGTTCCAGTCCAGTCCAGTTCCAGTCCAGTCCAGTTCCGGTTTGGAACAAATCCGTTCCAGACCCCAGTTCCAGTGTGGACCTCCCGGTCCAGTTCCAGTCCAGTCCAGTTCCGGTTTGGAACAAATCCGTTCCAGACCCGTGTTCCAGTGTGGACCTTCCGGTCCAGTTCCAGTCCAGTCCAGTTCCGGTTTGGAACAAAACTGTTCCAGACCCAGATTCCGGTGTGGACCTCCCGGTCCAGTTCCTGTCCAGTCCAGTTCCGGTTTGGGAACGAAACATTCCAGGCCTGCCAGTCCAGCTCCGGCTTGGAGCAGCCCGTCCCGGGCTACATACTGTTCCTGTGTGATATCGTGTTTTTTCCCCTCTTGTACAGTGTTGGGACTACCCCAACACTTAATTTATTAAACACCCTCTTTGTGAATCTGTCTCCTGGTCGTTGCACTTGGGTTCGTCCCGTTTCTGGTTCGTAACAGAACGAACTGGCCGACCTGGCTCCGCCTTCACAACCCTCATATCGACTGGCAAGCCGGTCGTATCCTGGCGTGGAGCAGCCACTGCCTGGCTAGCTGTCTCCGTTCCGCTCTCCCCCCTCCGGGGTCCAAGAATTCCAGCACCAACTTACCCGAACCCGATCTGTCCAACGTCCCCAAGCAATATCACGACCTCTCCCTCACCTTCTCCAAATCACGCGCTCTGTCCCTACCTCCTCACCGACCCTACGATTGTTGTATCGACCTGCTGGCAGGAGCCAAGCTCCCGTCGAGTCGTCTCTACAGTCTGTCGGGCCCGGAGAAACTCTCCATGGAGGAGTATATTCATGAGTCCCTCGCCTCGGGCATCATCCGCCCCTCCTCTTCTCCTGTTGGTGCTGGGTTCTTTTTTGTGGGGAAAAAGGACGGCTCACTACGGCCCTGCATCGACTACCGAGGGCTAAACCAAATAACCATCCGCAACAAATATCCTCTTCCCCTTATTAATACTGCATTTGAACCCCTCTCGCAGGCCGTCATTTTTACAAAGCTCGACCTCCGTAATGCGTACCACTTGGTGCGTATACGGGAGGGGGATGAATGGAAGACTGCCTTCAATACCCCGTTGGGCCACTACGAGTACCTAGTGGTCCCCTTCGGCCTTACTAACGCCCCGGCAGTCTTTCAGGGCATGGTAAATGACGTCCTGCGAGACCTGTTGGGGAAAACTGTGTTTGTTTATATCGATGACATTTTGATTTTTTCTAAGTCCCCTCAGGAGCACATTCTCCATGTCCGGGAGGTTCTCCAGCGTCTGCTGGAAAACCAGCTCTTTGTCAAAGCAGAGAAGTGCTCCTTCCACGTCTCCTCAGTCCCGTTCCTCGGCTTCATCATCGAGGAGGGCAGCATCCGGGCGGATCCTGCCAAGATCAAGGCGGTGACAGAATGGCCCCAACCCACCTCTCGTAAGCACCTACAACAGTTCCTTGGTTTTGCCAATTTTTACCGTAGATTTATCCGTAATTACAGTGTCATTGCTGCTCCCCTAACCAAACTCACCTCCACTGCTTTTTCTTTTTGTTGGAACTCCGAGGCTCAGCTCGCGTTTAAACGCCTTAAGACTCGGTTTTCCTCAGCCCCTATTCTTTGTCACCCTGACCCTACCCGCCAATTTACGATTGAGGTGGATGCCTCCGACACCGGCGTGGGGGCCATTCTGTCCCAACGAGCCGCCTTGGACAACAAGCTCCATCCCTGTGCTTTCTTCTCCCGGAGGCTGTCCTCCGCCGAGCGGAACTATGATGTCGGGGATCGGGAGCTTCTGGCCATCAAGCTGGCTCTTGAGGAGTGGCGCCACTGGCTGGAGGGGGCAGGTAACCCCTTTATTGTTTTAACTGACCACCAAAACCTCATTTATTTAAAATCTGCTAAGAGGCTTAATGCCAGACAGGCGAGGTGGTCATTATTCTTTGCCCGATTCAATTTTTCTGTGTCCTACCGCCCCGGTTCCCGCAATATCAAGGCGGATGCCTTATCCCGTGTTTTTTCCCTTCCCTCCAGTCCTGCTGACCCCGAGTCCATTCTACCGGCTTCCTGTATGGTGGCTGCGGTCTCGTGGAGGATTGAGGAGATTGTGAGGTCCGCCCAGACTTCCCACCCTGACCCCCGTAGTAACCCTAACTCCTCCCTGTTTGTTCCCAACCCCGTCCGCTCCCAGGTCCTTGAGTGGGTTCACGCCTCCTGTCTGGCGTGCCACCCAGGTGTTGCCAGAACGACCACCCTCGTCAGGAGGAGTTTTTGGTGGCCCACGCTCAAGGAGGATACCCGTGCTTTTGTCCTGGCCTGCGCGGTGTGCGCCAGGAGCAAGGCTTCCCACCAGCCTCCCTCTGGTCTTCTCCTTCCCCTCCCTGTTCCGGGCCGTCCTTGGAGCCACATTGGCGTAGACTTCGTCACCGGTCTACCATTGTCAGAAGGCAACTCCGTCATTCTGACAATTGTGGACCGGTTCTCCAAGGCGGTTCACTTTGTTCCCCTCCCTAAGCTCCCGTCCGCTCTCGAAACTGCGGAGCTCCTGGTGTCTCATGTGGTCAGGCTGCACGGGATCCCATCCGACATTGTGTCGGACCGTGGGCCCCAATTCTCCTCCCAGGTGTGGAAGGCGTTCTGTGTAGCCCTGGGGGCCTCGGCCAGTCTGTCGTCTGGTTTTCATCCCCAGTCTAACGGCCAGGCAGAGAGGGCGAACCAGGACCTGGGGGCCGCCCTGCGGTGCGTCACTGCACGCAATCCCGCCTCCTGGAGCCGTTTTCTTCCCTGGGTAGAGTACGCCCATAACTCTCTTAAGAGTGCGTCTACAGGGTTGTCCCCGTTCGAGTGCTCATTAGGCTACCAACCTCCTCTCCTGTCGGCCCAGGAGGCTGAGGTAGCAGTCCCCTCCGTCAAATCCCACATCCTCAAGTGCAAACGCGTGTGGAGACTTGCACGCACCGCACTCCTGCGCTCGAATGCCCGTTCCCAACGTCTGGCGGACCTGCACAGGACCGCAGCCCCTAAGTACAGAGCCGGTCAGCAGGTCTGGCTTTCTACTTCCAACATTTCCCTTCCCTCCTCCTCTAAAAAACTTCGGCCCCGTTTTATTGGTCCCTTCCCTGTTGTTTGTCTCATTAACCCGGTTTCTGTTAAACTCTCCCTCCCCTCCTCCCTCAAGGTCTACCCCGTTTTTCATGTGTCACAGATCAAGCCTGTCGCCTCCAGCCCCCTCAGTGCCCCTACCCTCCCTCCTCCACCCGTCCGGGTCATCGACAACGCCCCGGCCTACACGGTGGACCACATCATCGACATCCGCCGTAAAGGTCGGGGCTTTCAATACCTCGTGGACTGGGAGGGGTATGGTCCTGAGGAGCGGTCGTGGCTCCACAGGAGCCTCATCCTGGATCAATCATTGATCCAGGATTTCCACAGTCGCTTCCCTCTTAAGACCAGGCCGCCAGGTACGCCAGGGGGCGTACGTTGAGGGGGGGGTACTGTAATGTTCCGCTCCCTTCCTGTTCGTTTTCTGTATTTTCCTGTTTTCCCTCCGTGTCATGTTGGATCCTTTTGTCCGTGTTTTCCCCGCTGCTGCGGTCTGGGCGTTTCCTTCCCTGTCTTGTTCGTTTGGTTGTCTCACTTCCGCCTTTTCACTCCGTCCCCCCTCGTTGCATGCATTCCCTCACCTGGTGTCTTGTAATCACTCCTGCTGATTTTCCACACCTGTCCCTTGTTTAGTTCTATTATTAACCTCACTATTTAGTCCTTCGGCTGGCTGCCAGTCGGCGCCAGTTCGTTAACGTTCGTCACCCGGTGTTCATGCTCGTTGTTTTCCTGGTCGTGTTAAAGAGAACTACTCGCTTGGTCGGGGAATATTATCCCCGTGCAGCTTGGGTTCGGCTCCTAACTACAGTCTGGTAGTTAACCACCCCGTCAATTCTTGTCGTGCATGCAGCTAACCTGTTTCCCTTCTCCTCCATCTAACCCAGCTCCCATTCACCCGTGGCAGTGTTCGTTTCCCCCCGTTATCGTTGTGTGTGTTGCGGTACCTCCACCTCCAGCTCGTGTAGGCTCCGGGAGAGCTTGCTACCTGGCTACCCTCCAGTTGTTCCTGTCCGACCGAAGAAGCCAACGAGTTCTTCGGCACCGGCTCCTGGAGCTCTGGAGACAGTCAGCTCCTTCCGGACCTACCGCAGCTACGCCACACAACCCATCTCTGCCGTGCTTCACCAACCACCTCCCTCTCAAACCCTGCACCTCCGTGAGAACCTCCCGGTCATTCCCGTGCCTTCCCTTGCACTAACCCTACCTTTTGTTTTTGTTCTGTACCGGTGCAGTCAATCCGGTCCAGTTCCTGTCCTGCCGTAGTGAGCCGCTCCCCAGCAATTCCAGTCCAGGTGTGAGTCTCGCACCTACCTGTCCAGTCCAGTTCCAGTCCAGTCCAGTTCCGGTTTGGAACGAATCCGTTCCAGACCCCTTGTTCCAGTGTGGACCTCCCGGTCCAGTTCCAGTCCAGTCCAGTTCCAGTCCAGTCCAGTTCCGGTTTGGAACAAATCCGTTCCAGACCCCAGTTCCAGTGTGGACCTCCCGGTCCAGTTCCAGTCCAGTCCAGTTCCGGTTTGGAACAAATCCGTTCCAGACCCGTGTTCCAGTGTGGACCTTCCGGTCCAGTTCCAGTCCAGTCCAGTTCCGGTTTGGAACAAAACTGTTCCAGACCCAGATTCCGGTGTGGACCTCCCGGTCCAGTTCCTGTCCAGTCCAGTTCCGGTTTGGGAACGAAACATTCCAGGCCTGCCAGTCCAGCTCCGGCTTGAAGCAGCCCGTCCCGGGCTACATACTGTTCCTGTGTGATATCGTGTTTTTTCCCCTCTTGTACAGTGTTGGGACTACCCCAACACTTAATTTATTAAACACCCTCTTTGTGAATCTGTCTCCTGGTCGTTGCACTTGGGTTCGTCCCGTTTCTGGTTCGTAACAGCATTCTTATTAAAACATGCCAACCCATAACCACAAGGGCTTCTGACTCATAAAGATTTTACCTTAAAATCTGGAGGTATCCGAGCTCCAAAGCCAAAGGCAGGGAACATTTTGTCGCTGAATTGAAAAAGAAACGTAAAAACATGATTAGAATTAATAATAGAAGCGGTGCATAGTGGTTTAAGTTCATGTAAACAGTAATTGCCTGCATTTAAAACAGTTCACAGGCATTCCTTATTCTATCTAGAAGAAGAGCTGACTCTATAGGAAGGATGGGATGAATTAAATGAGTCTGTGAGGAAAGGCAGGTTTTGCCTAATACATAAACAAAAATGTAAATTCATGCACATTATGTGCTCCATTGTATACTATATTGTAAAATTACAAAGACTTGTATTGTAAAATGTGCTAGACATTAAGCTTTATTTCTAGCTGCGCTGAAAAAATGCATATTTTTAATTCATATTAAATTGTTACAGAGTTACAGAGCTCCCGAGTGGTTCAGTCTTTAAAAGAGCTTGTTATGATCACAGACTTTGTCCTTAGTTCATTATGAGTGGGAGTCCTGTGGTGGTGTGACACAATGGACTTCACCTTGGGGAAGGACCAGGATTGCTGGGATTAATGCTGCATAAGCACCCCCTAGAGACGTGCCAGACAACTACATGTGACCAGCTGCTGTCAGGAGCACCTCTCCTCCAATCAACACCAGCTGTCCTGTAACACACTGGGGCTGAATCCCATTCTCTGGACTCGCAGACTTGTGAACTCAAAGGCGCGTTCTCGTCAAGTCCGCGAGTGCTTAGGGCTGTCCCATTGTGAGAACAACATTTGTGGCAAGTGCTCTCATGCAGACTTTATCTGCACTTTACCCAAACTTTTTGCAAGTCCCCATCAATGCAGACTTCCCTGCCCCCAGAAATCCGCCATTAAAGTCTGCAGGTCCACAGTCCACGAGTCCACGAGGGCTCAGTTTGGGATTCAGCCTGTGTGTTATGCAGTGTGGCTCTTCGGTGCCATGCCTCAGCTACAGTGCTCCCCCATGGCTGGTTGTATCATAGTGTAACCCCAAAGCATACAAGTACAGGGGTGATAAATGTATTCACATACTTACAAGTAATTATTTTTGATCAGAAGACTCTATAATGCCAGTTCTATTCTGACAAATGTGGAATTAACATTGCAGTAAGTAAGAAATCTGATCAGGCACAGTTCATTATTCTAGAGTGATGGTCCTTCAACAAATCTGACCCAGATATGAGTTACAGATCAATGCCAGTCTGTGAATAGCTCAAGCTATTTCCCATTGAAGGTCATTTCCCCTCCTTCCCCACAGAGTTAGTTGAAAGTGGAGATTGTGAGGAGAGTCAGCAATACACACAGGTCTCAACAGTATGTGCTGTTCATTTGCGATATACAGTGAGCACCATAATTCATTGGAGAGTGACACATTTTTCGTTATTTTGTTTCTGTACTCTAGCACTTTGAGTTTGAAAGGATACAATGACAATGAAGTTGAATTGCAGACTGTCAGCTTTAATTTGAGGGTATTTCCATCCATATCGGATGAACCGTTTAGAAATTATAAAACCGTTTGTACATAGTCCCCCCCATTTTCCGGCATCAAAAAATATTGGACAGTTTAACATAATGTAGAATAAAGTAATCTTTGTTAAACTAATTTTTAATATTTGGGAATTAAAATGTTAAAATGTGTCACAGTCCAATGAATTATGGTGCTCACGGTACGTATCTGGATGTATGAGTTTTGCAAGCTACAGTATAATATTCCAAAGGTGTTGAATAGCCATCCATCCCAAATTCTAAATTAGGCAATTTGTGACCTTCTAATTTTGAAGTGACTGTTATTTCATCAACATTATTACAATACAAATATTAAGAAGCAATAGTTACAGAAATATGAACCAGCAAAATATATTTTTATTCAATGAAATTGATATATCTACACTTAATAAATTAGCTCCCATATTTCACCCATGGGCCACTGTTGATCCCAGTGTTAAAGATGTGAAATTAAGTTTTCACATATACTTCCATTAGCATCATTGTTACCTTTTCCTTTTGCTTTTTAGCTCATACTAATTCTAGAGGAAATACCCATTTAAAAGTGAGATAAATTCTGTTCAACATCTGCTGCATTTTTATAACATATGGTATTAATGGAATTCAAATCATAATTAGACCAAACCATATGTGACCACACTACAATTCATTTATTAAGCTAACATTAATTAACAAATATTCATACAAGTATGTGATTGGCTGCATGGAACCTCACCTGTCGTAGTCCTGGCAGATCTCCCCCACAGCGACCAGGGCCTTCAGGTACTCGTTTGGTTGGAATGGGTGGATATAGTGCAATGAGCAGCTGTTTCTTGGATCCCCATTAGAGGCCGTGAAATCAATAGCTACCTATAAATACAAGTGGCAATCATGGAGGTACTAGATGCCAATTACCTCTAATTTATGCAGTCTCTCTCTTGCTCTCTCATTCCTTGCTCTCTCTCTCTCACTCTCTCTCCTCTATGCTATGAAGGCATTCAGGTCTGTTACACTATTTGATGGTTATCACACTAATGAGTCATTTCCCTATTTAGAGTGGGAGATAAGCACTATCTGTGTTATGTACATCAAGTATAATGTGGCAGACCAAATTATTCCTTTAAGCAAACAGGCAGCAATAGTTCAGCACTCAAATCTCCACTCAAGGACAATCAGAACCCATAAAATCAATCATGCAAGTAGTATCCCTTACATAACTATTCCCTCAACAATCCGTACTCGTTGCAAGAAAACAAAGTATGCTTTTGTCAATACATATTTGCCTGGAGAAATAACAAATAACCGAGGCTGTCACCAATTTTAGTAAAGTTCTACCCATTGCCTTCTTTCCTGCTCACAGTGGAATAACAATGTTATTCATAATACCAAGAGCAAAACGTGTTCCTTTGCAAAATTTTACAAGTTTAGGTTTTCTGTGGACGTATGGGTAATATTTGATTCATTCAAGAAATTTGAATTGAAATGCCAGAAGAGGGCCCGTGTTTGCAATCGAGTTATAAAAACCTAAAGGGTGGTGTGCCAAACGGGTGAATACTATAGGCTAACACTACTCAACTCCAGGTTCTGCGGCCGCCAACCATAACTCTCCCTGGTAGATTTAATATCCAATTATTCAATGCTATGGGCAGCTAGGTGGGCTATCATCCGCAGTCAGAAGGCGATTCCCAACCAGGGGATACACTGCTGCACAGCAAGAATGAACAGCTTAGTTTGTTATGCTACCTCACAGCCAATTTTGCAAAGTGAGTGAGAAATGCCGTTTGACCTACAGACTTCATAAAAAGTTTCCTCCCAAAATGTACTGTAAAATAGAAGTTGTCTGGAGCTCTTATGAAAAAGCTACTGTGTTGATGGAACTCCTTTTGTTCAGAGTAATGTACTCACTGTAAATTGTATCTGGCATCCCCCCATGATGTAATCCAAGAAAGAATGCATCTTGATAATCTACAAACAAGTAAAAATCACAACTTTTAATCACATTGTACATAATTGATGTAGGCAGATAATCGCAACAAACAGAAGTCACAATTATGCAATGAGGGTGGAAATACAGTGCTCTCCACTATTATTGGCACCCCTGGTGAAGATGAGTAAAAAGGGTTATAAAAAATTCACCTGGGGGCATGTTCAGTACTGATTTCCTGTCTGCAGTAAACAAACAAAGCCCTAATGACCGGTGGGTTTGGGGCTCCTTGGAGAAGCATGGTAAACACACCCAAAACAAACAGCACACCTGGCTCAGTTCTGCTCATCATATAATTTACAGTTATACCCCTCATTAACAGCAGAGATCAGGGGAACCATAGCCCAATACACTGTAGAAAAGCTATGAGGCTGGAATCTGTTCATACTGGACCAAACTGAGAGGGGATCTGAGATGTGAAGCACCATTTACAACCTCCTATAGAAAAACATCGCATTGAGAAAAAATTTGAAACATCCAACCTTTACTTGAAGTAAATTTATTATGAAAAAAAAAATCCCTCAAGAAATAATTATTTTTAACAAAATCTGCATTTATATATAAAATAAAGTAATCATTTTTAATATTTGGTCGCTTATCCTTTGCATGCCATGACTTCCTGATGTCTGTGACCCAATAACATAAAAAGACTCTTGAAATCTTATTTTCTGGTACTCTTACAAGCGATGCTATAACATCACTGCATTTGAATGGATCTCTATGGGAATTGGGGGGTGGGACTAGATTTAGCTGTAAATTATGCTGGTATTCCAAGCTACCAGTATGGAATACATGATTGGTAAAAGGGCTGTAAGTTATCAGGGGTCTGAGGTATCAAACGAGCCTCAAACCATCACTCTGCTGCCAGATATGTAGTAGATATAGATGAAACATGTTAAGGGTTGTTTCTCCTGACAAATTTTCCTATTAAACTCTATGAAAAAATAAGTCAGGAGAAGAAACCCTTCAAGTTATCCATCCATATCTACTGTATTTCTGGCAGCAGAGTGATGGTTTAAGGCTTGTTTGATACGTCAGACCCTTGATGACTTAGAGCCATTTAGCCAACCATCGTGTTCCATACTGTTCCAGTGTAATTTACAGCTAAATCTAGTCCCACCCCCCAATTTCCATAGAGATCCATTTAATAACAAATAATATAATAACAAATAATTATTTCTTGATGAGGGATTTTTTTTCTCATAATAAATTTACTTTCACTTTCATAAGCGAATTCACCAAACGGTGAATTTTTTATAACCCTTTTTAGTCATCTTTACCAGGGGTGCCAATAATAGTGGAGAGCACTGTACCTGACTGATACTCTCTTTTTCCCTGCCTGGGTAAGGATGTCGGTAATTATGTATAGCCCTATACTCCTGGCCACAGCTGACATTGACATGGCCTCAGTCTGGACCATCTGATTAATCATAGGGCTAAGAACAAGTGACCCAGCTGGATATTCCACATGGGAGGCTTTCTGAGGACTAATACGATACAAGCATTCTTCCCCCATCTATAGACCCCTCATTGTCCAACTCTGCCTATTTCAAAGCCTCTCCTGGGGCATGTTCAGTACTGATTTCCTGTCTGCAGTAAACAAACAAAGCCCTAATGACCAGTGGGTTTGGGGCTCCTTGGAGAAGCATGGTAAACACACCCAAAACAAACAGCACACCTGGCTCAGTTCTGCTCACCATCTAATTTACAGTTATACCCCTCATTAACAGCAGAGATCAGGGGAACCATAGCCCAATACACTGTGGAAAAGCTATGAGGCTGGAATCTGTTCATACTGGACCAAACTGAGAGGGGATCTGAGATGTGAAGCACCATTTACAACCTCCTATAGAAAAACATCGCATTGATTGCCCTTTTGGTTAACTGTAGGTCCATTAGCCATATCCATTAGATGCAAGCAATGTCATGATAATCACCAAAAAGCCTGTCTCAAGACAAATATTAGACAAATACACATCAACCAGTGAACTAGCTTGTGCCTTACCTTGCATTGATTTAGAATTACAATCCCAGAGTTCTTGTAATTCTTCTTCTTGATCTTGTATTTGGGGTTTATACATTCCCATTGCACCTATTGTGAAAAGGTGATAACAAAACGTCGATAGCAGTTTCCCAACTAAAGAGAGCCATGCATTTAAAGCAGTGAGTAGAATTGAATTAACATGATGGAGGGGCTGCACAACAACTTCCTACAAGAGTAAAATAAAACCCAACAACCTCAAGAACAAAATGTTCCTCACAGTATCTTGTACAGTGCATTCAAAAAAGTGAAGCATTACCTCAAAAACTGAGATATTACTTAGGCTATACTTCTTTGCAAAATAAATGATGAGCCTAACACCGCATGGTATCCTGAACATTTTTCCAAAGCAGTAAAATGATAATGATTCTTTCTTAGTATATCACTTGCACATGAGTTGTCAATCAGGCAGTTTTACCATCGTTGATTTTACCATAACTGCATGAGCAATTTAAATAAGACATTTATCTAAACTACAATAGGCACATTTTCTCGTTGTACTATGCAGAAACTTCAATGCTGCAATCACTGCTGAAGCTCAAGTATGCCCCGTGGTAGCATAGAGCAATAACATTCTTCTAGATGGACTAGAAGCTAGTTTGCAGGTTCAGGGTCCCTAGTGGGACACGGTTATTGTACTATGTAGCAAAGTATGTAGCTTGAAGGTCTTCAGTAAATATATTCAGCAAATGTTAATTGATTTTTAAAAACATAAGTTATGCAAGTTGCCCTAGATACCAGTGGCTGCGATGGAAATAAATAACGAAATATATAAATGAATAATGAAACCCACACAATACTAATTTAGGCCTTATAGCAGTGTTTTCTGAAAAATTATGGCATTTGCGTCAATGACCTTCAATATGCACTTCGCTTTGGATAAAAGCATCTGCCAAATAATTGTAATGTAATGTAATGTAATTCACTCATGGCTGAGCAACACCTGGGTTCTTAGCAGATTCAACATCCCCTTCCTTCAACTGATCTGTGGCCCCAGTTCAACTAATCAGGAGGGGGGAATGAGGTGATGAGAAATCCCTGTGGGTTGCACCTCATATTAATGAAACCTCAAGAGAATTACAGTGCCTTAAGCCATATCTCAACCTGAGCTGCTCATAGGGTCATAGTCAGAGCCTGTAAACATCCTGGACAGGATGCCAGTGCCATCACAATCCAATCAATCTATGGGCTGTCTAGTGGCAAAGGAGAGCAGTGAGGCATATCTTCAATGGTAAAAAAGAACAGTATGTCAGCTTAAAGACCAAAGGGGTCAAACTGTCACTTACTTGTTCTGCACAACAAACCATTTTAAAATGGGAGCAACAAAAAGTGGGCTATTGGTCATTTCTTTTTTAGCTTGACATGCTAGGACTTCGACAATATTTTAAACACCCTTATTATGACTTGGATAGGGATTGCAATTACAACCTTCTGGAAGTACGGCAAATACCCTAACCACAGCATTTTCAAAGGTAATACTGGTTGTGAGGTTGTAAGTTGGTGATTTTGACATCACACAGGTAAAAGGAAATCCTTTCTCAATTACCTTGCTGTTGAAATGACTTCATACACAACTTGCCATTGACCCATAAACTGTGTGTTACAGCAAGCAGTATATCTTAATTTTCATCTAATTCACTGCTGTGAGTTATAGCCAACATCAAAATAATTGATTTACTGTAGTCCTACAACATGGAGAGCCAGCAGGCAATGCAGAACACCATCTCTCTTAACCCCACGACCATTAGTTACAGTAAGCTGCAGAAAGCTTAATTTCCCATTACTGTACAGCTGGGGATCAGACTAACAATCACAGGACACCATGCTCTATAACTCTAAGAAACATGGATTCCCAGAGGCTGCACAAAACTTAATTTCCCATAATCCACAACACAAGCACATCACAGACCATCATCTTTTCTCACAACATAGTCAGACAAAGAAGACAGTGCAGTGCTTCAATGACACCTGGCACTCCTGTCCCCGAGGTGTAGGTAGGAGTCCAGTGGTAATATACAGTATGCCTTTAATATAGTGTCAACATAATCACAGCTACACTGGGCCCCCAGCCTGATGATTACAGTTGTTTGGATGGCCAGAGGTCCTTTCCTCATGGGCTCAGAGTGGACTCTGCCTATATTGACTGACTATACTGCACATGCTTGGAGGAAGGAAGGGGGCCAAAGACTTACAATATCTCCCTACAACTAGCTATCACTCAAAGGGTCCAATATAATGAGCTTCAGCCCTATTCGGAACAGAAAGCTGCCAGCCTACCCTCCATAAATGTATTTTTGTGTAAGTTGTATTCTGTATGCATCCACTTGTATGGTTCAAGTTCTATTCTATACCATCAGTTTATCTATAAACATCTTAAAGTGAATGCTGATTATGTTAGTTTCACACTGTATATTTATCAGCAAAAACAGTATCACCAATCCATCCCTCTGTTCTCAGAGTAGGAGGGAAGAAGGCCATCAATGAAAATAAAGCAGTTAGGATGTTTATTTCACCACTTGTCATGACCTGCTTCCCTGAGAAAGTTCCTCTTTGACATGAAAATGCATTTTTTTAATGTAATGAAATGTAAACCGAGCTAAGGCAAAGGCATGAGGAGGACTGCTGCATGAACAAATAGTCCCCCGTTGAGCGACTCCACCTCAAACAATTGCACATTGTGTGACGCAATGTCCCAGTTTGACTGAGCAGAGTCAGATCTGAATGTGCCCTGATTCAATAAAGGGAATTACTCCTCCAGTTTTAATTACCATAGCTTATCATGTTCCCAGTGCTTTCCTGAAAGCAGACATGACTAAATTTAACTGTCTGTGACCTAAATCAAGTTCTACTTCTGTGACCTACTTCCTGACTCTGTTTCACCTTCAATCTATGAGCAAACAATTTAATGAAGCATATCAGGCACTCAATAGGCTTAATATCAATGTTTTCATTAGGAAATAACCCTCTCAAACATTCTTTATCCTGGTGTTAGGAGTTCATACAATAACATACCCTCTTAGTCAGACAGGGTTGGTTTGTTGTTGTATTCTGGAATGTTCCAAAAAATATAGAATATATAGCACACAAAAAAATCAAATGCCTTTCAAGAGTTAAATGTTATTCAAAGACACTTTTTGTTTGGGTGGCCACTATACAGCATTCTAATGTCCAATCGAAATTTTCAGCTTTGTTTTTCAAATACCAGGAGATTTTAGACCAAAGTCTGGCTGCCTCTCCCTAAAACTGGGTTGTGGTTTGATCTTCTAGCAGGACACAAAATCTACAAAAATGGTTCACTGACCACAGAATCAAGGTTTTCCCCTGACCTGAACCCCATTGAAAGCCTGTGGGGGGTGCTTAGGAGGAGTCCACAAGTGAAGACCAAGGACTCTGATGGATATGAAGATATTCTGTATGGAGCAATGGTCTTAAATGCCTTGCTATGTGTTCTGCAACCTAATCAAACATTACAGGAGAAGACTCAGTGCTGTTATCTTGGCAAAGGGAGGGTGCACAAAGTACTAAATACAGGGATGTCAATAATTGTGACACACATCTTCTTCAAAGTATTATTTTGCTTTAAAGATTTTTTCCCCCACTATCAGAATTCAGATAATGCTATCAGAATTAAACTCTATAATCTTCTAATTTTTTCTGAGCATAGAAGACATACATGTAAATGTTGAATCGTATATAGTGGGTTACTGCCATATTACTTAGCTTAACTTCTATTTACTCATTTGAAGAACAGTTTTAAAACATTACATAATTTCTGCAACCTGTACATACACACAAAAAAAAGAAACAATACCTGTCGCCCATCCATTGCCCCTCGCATCTCCTTAAAGGTTGCTTGGTATTCTCCAATGAAATCATGCTTCCCGTTGGAGTCCCAATCCCACACTGTGCACTGAAAGAGGAAAGAGGGTTCACCTGAAATTGATGCAAATATACATTTTTTCTTTCAATAAGATTTAGTATAGAACAATTTATGTGAATTTGTTGTCTACAAGAACTTACATCCACCAATGATTAGCATTGTTAGCATGGATGTCTTAGAACAATTATCCAGGGCTGCATTCGGATCCAATTTAACACACTCCCTTCCCTTGCTGTCTTCCCTCAAGGGAGCTATCTTGTGACGCAATTTGCTACGTGCAGCAAGAAAACTTAAAAGCTGCTCTGCGGGGGAGGATTGACGAGAAACAAACAAAAACGGAACCGAACCGACCCTCGCAACATTTCGGAATTGCAACACCATAGAGTTGAAATGTGACCGCCACATGGTTCTGTGGTGACCGCCCACTTTTTCCATGTGGAGCATTGCATTGTGAGATTCCCTTCTTGCTGGAAGCTTGCATTTTATACCCTTGGTGGAAGGGAGGATGAACGAGGGAGCGAGGGAATATAATTATTCCCTCCCCTGTCTTAAATTGGATCTGAATCACACTTGGTGTGGCTGCCATATTTCATCCTGACATTTTGGGGATTCCCCCTTGAAGCAAGGGGAGGGAACAACAGGAAGAAAGGATAAATTTCAGATCCGAACGCAGCCCAGGTATCCACAATACAGGTATCCACAGCTAGCAAGGTTAAAACTACAGGTCAAAATGACCTCCCAGTAACTTCTAACCATGTTACTCAGAAATGTTATAGATATAGATATAGGTAGATATCAGATAGATAGGTATAGATATTTCAGCTAATTATTAACTATTTTGCATATAGCAGCATGTAGTTTCTGGTCTGGTATTCACAAGCCTCTTAGCTAGGCGGACACATCCCTAGACTCAATCAAATGCATTTAGCCATTATATGGGCATATGCAATTCCACAAACCAGACTTCAATCTATGGATTAAATCAAATAATCTCACCATATTTCTGTTCTGATTTACTTTCCCTAGTTGCTAATCACAAAATAGTTCCTAATAGCATTGTTAGCTACATAATGTGATAACAGTGTGATTTACATGAACAAACATTTGGTCTGCCATTTGTAAATTATGTCAGGCTGGCCATCTAGCTATACTGTATTGATATATCACTATGTCACAGATTTTAGATCCCCAATGCAAGTAGCCAAAAGGTGGTTTTAGAGGCAATATAATGTCAACTCGCCAGCTAGAAAATGTTTGCTAAGTGAATTTGATTATCTCACTACTCTGTGCTATCTGTACAAGCATATTAGTAACTTAATAGTATTTCAAACAAGATTGGCTATTAACATTAGCTAACTAAGTGCAGATATTCATTGAGCTGAGCTAGCCATGCTTAATACCTATAGAGCTACAGGACTGAGGTCTGTCTCAACACATTTGAAATCAAAATTGACATAATACTTTAGCTGGCAAACATTACATCAGTGATGTGTTCAATCATATTTCTGACAATTTGGAGACTAAACTAGTTTATCTGATAAATAACCATCCCTTACAATAGCTTGGCTTTCACCAGTCTCTTTACTAGTGAAGCTCTAGCACGTTATCTGACCTATGCCTCTGTTGGTGAGATTCATGCACTGCACGCCACTGTAAAGCCAAGGGAGCATAGCAACAGTGAGAGGATTAACAAAATAATAGGAGTGCCTATTTCAAAACTAATCGGTGTGTTCACCGAAATATTGACTGAATAGTTCCATTGACAATAAATTCAATCAGAGAGAGAGAGAGGAGAAAAAAGTTCAATGAGAGAGAAAAAACAGCCCCCCCCCCCCCCCAAGACAATAAACACATTCTTTTTTCCATTAATTATTTAATTTGTTCTTAATCAATACCCCTGAAAGGCCTCTTTGGTGTTTACATTGCATTTTCCATTCACTTTAATAGCTCGTGTGGGGCACTGTGGTTGAGCCCCAAACCACAAACCAAGGTGTGATACATTTAAAAGTGGGACACATCCAAAACTATTTTCCGTTCATTGTCTGTAATTGCACTGATAGGAAGTGGGACCACAGAAAATGATCCAGAGAACAGCTGTAGTGTCCGAAAGAGAACCGGAGCAGATCTCCATAGAGGCAACCAATGAACCATTCATAAATATGTTAAACTTTCATGATATTGTGAAATATTGATGTGAAAATGTGGGAGACATTTGAGGTGACGTCAGTAGTACAGTAAAAATAAAGACAAACATTGTATTGCTTTGAATCCCTTTACATTGGCAGTATTGAGAGATCTCTTGGGAGCTGTTCATGCTTTGGTATTTTAGCTTTGGTGATTCTGCAACATTAAGTATTATATCCTACAGGTTTCCACTCATATACTTATGAAATAATGTGCTGGCTGAAAGGCATGGTAAATTAATGTGAAAAATGTTTTATATACTGTATGTATTGTATATGAATAAGAAAAGTACATAAGTTTTTTTTTATAATTTAACCTTTATTTATTTATACGGGGTAGGTTGACTGAGCATGCATGCTCTTGTACAGAAGAATTTGGACAGTTTTAATATTTTTGCCCTGTACTCCAGCACATTGGATTTTAACCATAAGATCAGGCTCTTACCGTGGGATCAAAAGCGCTTTTTAAGACACTCTTCTTGTGAGTCCAGACCTTGTCAGTGCCCTGCAGGGACTACAGTGTTGCAGGCAGGGAAGGATTTCAGCTGGTGGAATGTCAATGTCTCATAGTGCACCAGCAACCCCCTTCGATCAATTAGGCACCCACAGTTTGCACAAACTACACAGGAAGTGTACTCCTTGACTCAATATCCGTGCAAGTTTAACTGGTGATTTGTGGAGTAAAAAACAGTGGCTGGACATCAGGCAGTAGGGAAGCACATGCTTGCCTCTCCATAACTAATAGAGGCAGTTGCAGCAATGGACGTGAACGCACATACATTCATTGGGTATTCCAAATTGGTTGAAAATAGGGTGACGTAAAAAATAAAAAATAAATCTGATGGCTGAAAATGTCAGAGGCAAATCCATCCAAAAAGAAAACCCTGTCCGTGCCATTCTTGTAGCTGGTCTTTGTACAAGTAAATGGTCGAATGCCGTCCTAGAGACAGTGGTGTGAAATTGGAAAAGTGTAAAGAGTTTACAGCATTTTTTTTATTACCGATTGTGAGCATCCGCTCCAGCAGCGGTCGGAATAGTCTCGGCCACGCCTACTGGTGTGTTAACAAATCAGCCCAGGTTTGCACTCCCCGGGGTATGTGGCCGAGACAGGGAGCACACGCTGAGAGATTACATTACATTACAGGCATTTAGCAGATGCTCTCATCCAGAGCGACTTACACAACTTTTAGCATTTGTTTTTTTACATACATTTATACAGCTGGATATATATACGGAAGCAATTCAGGTTAAGTACCTTGCTTAAGGGTACAATAGCAGTGCCCTAGTTGGGATTCAAACCTGCAACCTTTCAGTTACAAGCCCCATTCCCACATTCCCCCATTCATTATACTACACTGAGGGAGAGAGTCTGGGGGTTAGTTTGTTTGTTGGAGCACTGAAGACTAAAAAACTGAAGACGAAATTAATGAAAATGCCACTGCAAGTCGGCGGAGCTGGAAACTGAAAAGTTGGCCAGCCGAGACCAGCGGCGAGCTGAAAAGCTGGCACTGAAATTTGCTTTCTTTTGACTTTGTTGTTTTAGTTTATTGTTTTTGCCCAGAACCCAGGAGGGGGAGGGGTAAAGGTGTTTGTATTTGTTTTTGTGTCTGTGTGGGTGCACTCTCTCTCTCTCTCTCTCCATGCGGCAAATTAAGGTGAAAACCCAGAACTGCCGCATCTCACTCCCAGAGGTGTGTCACGGCTGTGACACTAATATAACGGTCTACAGATTCAGTGTTGGGTTATGGGTAGATTGGGTTTTGGGATTAGGATTGGGGTTAGAGATGTCTCATACTTGTACAAGATCACTAAGTACACACTGTTTTTTTTTGGCACGTCTTCCTTTGTCTGGCTAGAGATTTCTCATCCAGCATGGAAACAGCATGGTGAGGGATTTGAGCAGAACATCTGTTTCTGCATTCTAGTGCACAGCTGCTGCTGCCAGCCTCTACATGGAGAGATACTCTGACATCGCGCTCAGCGTGGGTCCACTAATCACACTATCTTCTTAGCTCCCGTTGATCAAAGCAGCCTTTTCCTCACGCGCTCTCTTCCCCGGTCATGCCTCAGCAAGCTCATATGCTCCACATTAATAGAGGAACCCGCCCCACCTGCTTGGGTCTGAGGGTGAGAGTTCAGCAGCGGCCTCTGATAAGTTCCCTCTCTGGAGTGCGCGCAAATGAGGCCGAATGCTTGTCTGCAGTGAGACAGGAGCACGGCAAAGCGACAGCCACTGTGGACATGAGGAGGGAACCCCATTCACAGAAGAAACTGGAGGAGGGAGGGAAATAATGGCCCTCGGGGATTAGAAGAAGCGCAAGTAATTTTCACCCCTGGAGCCAAATGGAACAGGGCCAAAGGAGGCCAAAGGAGTCAGCGTCAGCACTGTTATTCATATGTACTATTAGTCTGGAAGAACAGCACTGTTATTCATACGTACTATTAGTCTGGAAGAACAACACTGTTATTCATACGTACTATTAGTCTGGAAGAACAGCACTGTTATTCATACGTACTATTAGTCTGGAAGAACAGCACTGTTATTCATACGTACTATTAGTCTGGAAGAACAGCACTGTTATTCATACGTACTATTAGTCTGGAAGAACAGCACTGTTATTCATACGTACTATTAGTCTGGAAGAACAGCACTGTTATTCATAGGTACTATTAGTCTGGAAGAACAGCACTGTTATTCATATGTACTATTAGTCTGGAAGAACAGCACTGTTATTCATACGTACTATTAGTCTGGAAGAACAGCACTGTTATTCATATGTACTATTAGTCTGGAAGAACAGCACTGTTATTCATATGTACTATTAGTCTGGAAGAACTCATATAGAATCTAGGAACCACACACTACTTGCTTTTACCGGGTCTGTGAGAATTTCCCTGAGCTTTTACCGAATACTGTCTGTCTATATATAGAGGCATCTGAGTGACATTCAAAGCCTTTATTCAGGTCAGCTTGCACAGCTCATGCTTCACCAAAATCTCCGGTTGAATATTCAGACTAGTTATCTCACCTAAGGGCAAATAGTTGAGAATCCAAATTTAATTTCTGTGGATTAAGAATTTGCGAGGTCACTGAAGAGGACAAATGATAGGTCAGCTCCCTCTATACTCTTGTACTGCGAAAACATGACTGCACAGCTCACTCTGTTATTTTCGATAAACTTTGCCATGCTGTAAAACACATTACTGTACAACACAGGTGATGTGCTTTGTATGGACAAAAAACATGGCACTCTGTTTTGCATTATTATGACTTATAGGAGTGTTCTCTGGGACAGGAATGGAGCATGATGGGTTGGGGGACGCTGTCCTCACTGCACATGACAGAATTAGCCACACATCTTCACCTCCTTGACCCCCTGTAAAGGGCTGAAAATATACTGCTTGTGGAATAATGACAGGTACTGTTACTGTTACAATTTGTATCTGGATAACATCAAGTGTTGAGTTAACTGTGGGGTGGAAGTACTTTCCACAGAAATTTTACAGAGGATTTTATGAGATTTGCAGACAGTTTCTGTTCTGCATTGCATTGCATTCTTTAAGTCCATGAATCAATATTTCCTGTTGTACCTTGAATAAATACAGATGCAGATTTTTTTTTTTTTAAACAGTCTGATCCAAGGTAAACAAGGAATCTTTGAGACAGCAACCATTTTAAAGCTACACTATGGTGTCTCCTGACATATCAGAGAATACTGCTGGTGGCAGCATCAGTGTGCAGCTTTGCTCATACCCTGCAGCCAGTTAAGGAGATGGGCGCCAGTGGTACTCTGTGCAATATAGAGTAGGTTGAGCATAAGGGGAATGTGTTACTGAGCGAGCCTGAGGGGTAGTGAGAGTGAAGTGCTCATCGTTGTGAGAGATGGTTGCGGGGTGTAAAGGGCTGGCTTTTTTTAAATTTTTTTAACAGAAATCATGCATATTTATAAATCAGCGAAAGGTCATTCCTCTCATTCAGCATCCTATAGTATTACCTGATTAATATCAACAGAGAACTATAACATAAAATGATCTGAAAAACACAAACTGATCCAGGCTGATTCTGGCAGACTAACCTCCACCTCTCCAATGGGGCTTTGAGGAAAGAGAAAGAAGAGTTATACTGATCGGCTTTTTACACCTGGCACACGTAGTGGATAACACCATTCACCTCTCATTGTAACATAAAGGGACAGTGAGATATTCATGCCCTGCAGGCATAACAAAAGGGAGAAAGTGTCATTTGGCAGATTAACCTGTCTGGTCTGTTTTATGCAGGCATTCCTGTTGTTCTGCAGCATGTACATGTGCACTATGCAGGATATTTACCTAGAAAATATGATAAAATAACCATGCTGAGTCATATCTATGGTGTACTGGCAATCTCTGTCAAAGAATAGCTACTGTGCCTGTATTTATTATTGGAAGATGTGTTTGGGATGTTTCTGGGCTTGGCGCTCGTTTCTGTGTGGGGAGGGGTGGGTATTGCTACAGAGCCTGTGCGGTGGGATTAGGTTTCAGCTGAGCTTTTGTAGCCAGCTGGCTACTACAAGGACAGCGGTGAAGAAGCGCAATTAGCCTACAGCAAAGCCAAACAACAAGCCTACAGGGCGCGTTCAAGAAGCAGTCAGCCTAGGATTTGCTTTTCCTCAACGGCGACAGCTGAAGTTTTGCAAAGGTTTCAAAAGCAACACGGAGTTGCCATGATTTGTTGGACCTGTAAGTAACGTTACCTCTAGCTATCCAGCTAGCAACATTAGGTTTCCTTTACAAGGGTATTAGCTAGCTATGATAGACAAGATATGGTCTGCTAATGTTACTTATTCCACACACGATTCCGTCTTCACATCCCAGTTATAAACGAATGTTCAGAATAATGTCAACTAAATACTGAACAAAGAAAAACACATATTATAACACTGCCTACTTACTGCTACCCTTCATATACAGTTGAACAATGCATGTTACTAAAAATATTATTTTCATTTTATCTTCGATTGACATTTTGCTTTCTGTGCTCATGCATGTTTCTTGCCCTAAAAGGAGGGTGGGCGGGGTTTAGGATGGAGGAGGAGACGTCTTTGAGCGTAAACAGGACCAGAGCAAGGCTATAAATCCTGCATAGTGCACCTTTAAGAAGAAAGTAATGCTACTCTGAAGAGGCTCAAAGAGTGTAGGGTGGAGGTGGCCAGCCCAGGTTCAAGAGAGCTGCAAGTTCAGCTGGTTTTTTGTTGTTGTTAATGAGCACTTAATTGATCAATTAAAGCAGTCGATAACACAGTTAACTCACCTCACCTGGTTTCTCTTGGGTCTAAAGTGGTTGTTGTATTTAAGGTGAAATGTGGCTCCCAGGACCAGAGCAAATATATATATATATATATATATATATATATATATATATATATATATATACTGTATATATATATATATATACATACACACACACACACACACACACACACCCTCTCCTGGTGTAGTTTGTGTTAATGTCAAAATATTCACACACTGGTAGCATTTTACTTAAAGCACTGATGCCAATTAATTTCAGTGTAATTGTAATTTTGTTCCTCTTTCAGTGCACTGATCCACCCACGCTGGGGGAAGTTTAAGTATCTGTGTAAATACTTAAAAAAATGTGTAAAAAAATGTAAATAGCAATATTACTGTGATCCCATTAGGCTACTACTTGTTTTGAGTCATAACTGTAAGTACAACACATAAATCTGTGTCACTGCATGGAGAAAATCCTCACATTTTCTATGCGATTTACATGATATAGGATAGGATATTTGTGATATAAATTCTGTGACATCAGGTTTTCAACACAGCCAGCTAGATATTGTTGAGTTATTATGATTAAATAGCATTATATGATGCATCCTTAATGTTGAATTCATTATTGACCAGACTCTATATGCCAAGATTGTGATAAGAACTATTATTTTGTGATATATTAAACTCAGTTTTTGTCAGTTGTAGAAAGCATGCTGCATCACAATAACAGTTTTTAAGGGCAAATGACAAAGAGTACACTTGTGCTCTAAAGAACAAAACAAACCATTCAGCCCTCATAAGGCCCATGGGATGGTGAACTGTATCTACCCACAATTATTTCTCTTTTGCTTCAGACTGGAAACCCCCTGGCAGTAGCAAGAGTGAATATCTTGATATGAAGACCCAAATCCAGACAAAATGTATCCCACATCCTGGCCAGACAAACCCTTCGATATTTCTTACAGCACTGGCCCAGTTTCTTACCATCAACTATGAATAATTGAGCCATGAAAAAGATGATTTCTACATCTGAATTTTGCATTAATCACACCCATACCATATTAATAATGAAATGAGTGGTCTCTTTGAGGTCTTTGAAAAGGGTTAAATCAACTTAAATCAATTTAAATCAATTTCTTTCTAGTACAACTGTCTCGTCAGAATGAATATGATACATCTAACAGTCTAGGCAATGCAATAACAATGAACATTTAGTGAAGTCATGACAATCTATGTCTCATTGCTACTGTGATGCCTTGCAGAGCAATAATATTACAATGTTTCATTGAGATACTGTGCTTTGGTTGGAACATGACATATTTTACTAATGAATGGCATCTACCCCCTGGGTTTTTGATTTATGGCAGCAGTAGGTGTTGGGTGCATTTGCGATTTACATCACTGGATATAACCATGAAGTCTACATGCTGTCATAGCTACAGGCTGTCAAAGCAGAAGACTGGAGCATGTCACTTTTATAGTCACTCATTTCCAGGAAATCTGCAATCACAGCAGGCAATGACTGTAAAAAGCATTGAGTCCTGTGGGAGAATTTCTCCTGAAAGCCCTGCTGCCAGACTAACTCATCCCTAAACCTCTGCATGAATTCAGCCCAGGAAGGAGACTGACTGGACCATTCTTGACCATTCGTATTCCACTCATCTCTCTCCTCACATATTATTTACATATGCCTAATCGGAAATTGTATCTAGCTATCAAAGTAAAGAGAGATGTGCTTAATGATTTAAATAGTAACCTAGCCTTCACATGACATTTCTGTCCCAAAGGATGTGTTTTCAATCTGGGGTGCCTGTATGCCTGGTGCATATACTGTAGCAGGCAACACAATCATTTCATGCCATAAAACTGTGCTCTGTGTAGTTCAAGAAAATACCCTAGAAACTGCAAGCCTATTCACACTCCAGTTAATGCTCTCTGCTCAGCTTCTACTTGGAACCACATTATTTGAATCATCTTATCAAGTATATAAAATGGCAATGGTCATAAAATGGTTTGAGAGTTGAGGGTGTGTGGGGGTGTGGATAGCTTCATGAGGATGTTTTATTCAGATCAGCACAAAGCTATGAAGGAAGGATAATAGAAATTGACCAAGGAAGACGGCTTGGAAACACAATAAGTCCACACAGTTTTTGGGGTGAGCTAGCCCCTCTGTAAACTGCAAAATTCCCTCTAGTTCTGTCTGAGTCTGCCGGCCTTTTGCACAAAGCATTAGTGTGCTTGCTACAAATCCTCAATGAGCTTTTATGGGGTTTTAGTTTTGTTTTGTTTTTTGTTGAGACAAAGAAAGCTATTATCACATGTAGCGCTTTCTCCTAAAAACAACCATAGCAAAGACACAATACAATGCCAATGTTTTGCTCAAGCCCATTCAATTCTGAAGGCTTTCACCCTGTTATGCCTCAGGAGGCTTGATCACACACTATCATTACCCTCTATCAACCGGAATCACATGAACGGGCCTGCAGTTGACCACTGCTGTGCTCTGTTTTGTAGCACTCACAACGTAGCATGACATTGAGATGAAACGGAGAGCGGTGCTAGAATGAGCATGCTCATGGATGCGTCATGCCCCATTACACATTGTCCGTCAGCTCCGCCTCTTTCCAAAGGAGTTCTTTGCACTGGCGCGTATCGCAGGACAGCGAGGAAGATACAGGAAATAAAAAATAGCACGGTGATATGGCGCATCTAGTGCAGCATATACTTAATAATGTAAAATAGAAGCCATCAATAAAGCTTTGGGCTGGGAGGGGGCTGAATTGTCAGCTCCAAGCTCTCTGGAACAGCATGGATATCTTCACCCTGAACTATCTCTTTAGTTGTACTGGTCAGAAATGCCACTGCCTTCACTGTGAGGCTTCTGCGTGGGAAACCAGGAGATCACTGAGCATGCATTCCAATGAGGCAAGTTAGTACTGCTGCAGGCATTGAATACAAAACTACAGACCTAATCATCCAATTCCTGGGAGATTGTTGTGTCGCCAACTATTACCGACTGAGTTCACGGAGCGAGGAGGCTGCCGCGGGGATATGGAGACATTAAGACTGGTCCCTCCAACCCATCTCTTACTCTTTGATAACGGGGGCGGGGGCTGCTGTCACACAGAAAAGTCACAGAAAATATTCTAAATCAGAGGAATGAACAATCATGCCAGAGTTATGAGAAAACACACGCGGTATATCAAAGCTGGAATATCTAGGAGCAAGACAAATAATCTATGTTTGAACAAAGTCTGCTCACATGGTGGGAGGTCACTGTAATTTCCACTCTATGAAGTGGATTCATTTATGAATCAACTCCCTGCACACGACAGGGCCTTAAACTCCATCCGTGTGCCAAGCGAAGGGATACTTTTCCAATGTGACTCTATGGCAGGGGGATGAAGACAAACCTCCCTCAGAGCAGCCATTCAAAACAAAGCAACTGTCCTGGTTGTGAACAGTGACTAAACAAGTTTTCATGTTTTAAATGAACCTGTCATACAATTATTTCACCACCATTACTGGAATCCTCCATCCCCCTTGCAAGTTTGAGCACTACTATATCAGTCAATGTTCATTTACTGAGATGCTTCATGGTGTATTCACTGTTACCCTCTGCAATATCACCTCACCAGGTGCAAATCAATCAATAAAATGTGTCTGTTTCAAATGAGATATTACATTGCACAATAGGAGCACACTAACTGCTCCCTGTAAGATGAGTGACACCTACACAATGATCTGAAGCCTAGCTGTTGTTGCTCCGACATAAAGAAAAAACCTACTAAAGAAAAAAACTCTGTTAAATCCAAAATATCCTGTTTAAACTTGTACACATTCTGAAACCACTCGATAAATATTTAATGATGCGTTTGTTTTGATTCGATTTTTAGCACTCTATTGGCATAACTGCTGTTTGGGGATTCTAGATTGGTGCATTTTAGCCAAGCCCCTCCATTAACACCTTGCTGTTTACATAATCAGTTTCCTATGTTATTAGTGGATTTAATCTATCATGGTCCCTCGGTTAGCAATGTAGAAAGTTGTCCATACTCTCTGGAGTCTGGTTACCAGTGTAAACAAGTTAATTTAAAGGACTGATTGACTTTGGGGCTAATTACAAAGCAGTGGCTCATGTGGGTCTACCACTGACAGCATTGGTGCTTAAAAAGCCCTTTAAACCTTATACAATTATACAAGGTCTTTGATACTGACTGGATTCCCATTACAACACATTATTGTGGGTTAAGGTGGTTTAAGTGTTCTGAGTCTCAGTGACGAGAGAATTTTGAATAGCCATCATCCCACAACCCCTCTGCTCCAGAAGCAAGAGCAAGCTAGAAATGAAATAACACAAATAAATGTGACTATTTGCATTGTTACCACATTACGGTATCCAGCAGCCCTGCAACTTTTCATATAACAGAAGCAGAAATATTACGGAGCAATATCCCTCAGGAATGTAGCCCATCAGACATGAATAGCTTATTATACAGCAAGTGTGTGAAAATTACTGCACAACAGGGGCTGATTGGCCAATTCTCACAGCACGCTACGGAAAACTATCGATAGAAGTTGCTGAAAGTGCACAGTAAACTTGTTCATATCCAGGGCAACATCAGGTAATGAACATTTCAATAAAAGAAAAGTTTTTCAGTTGGCACTCGTGACTGGGTAATGGTGACTTAGAGGTAAATGGGCCAGGTGCTTTCTTGTCTTTGTAAAGGATGGATAAACACAAGTGCTACTAACCAAGTAGCATATGCTGCCAAGGCCAAGAGTACAAGTGACCCTCTCCCACTCTAGCATCCTCAGAGACTCAGCAAAAAGTACAAGAAGAACAGAGTGTGTCATCTGTTCAGTTTGTCTGTAATTGACTGAGAGGAGATCACAGTTAACAAACAGTTTAACGTTTAAAAAGTGTGATCTTAAATTAATGAGAAAATTTTATTCATTCTTGTTTATAAACACATAGCTTCACTATGGATGCACTGTACGCAACTATGTGGCACACAGAACCCCAGAGCAAAACACCCAAGTTGTGTTGGAGACATGCGTGGTGATATGAAATCTTTTTTTAAAGACAGTTAGAAGCTCCACAACCAGATTGCTGACCTGATTGCTGCTGGTGAAAAATTACCAGTTATATTATGCACATTTCCTAAGACTTTCTATTAAGTGAGTACAGCACAATATTCTGGTTGCCAGGGATCAAATCAGGTAACACATACTGCACCCTCCACAGTAATAGCAACAGATGGTACAGTAATATCAACAGATGCAGACACAAAAATAAGCAAAAAATAAATGTGCATAGACAGAGCCAGAGAACATAGTTTTAAAAAAGCACAGTAGGGGTCTAATTCTAACAAAAGTCTTCCAGAGGAAGAGATTCCTTCCTCCTCCACAGTTCAGTGTGCCTCATTCATTTTCTTTTTTATTCTTTTAAATTAATCTTCTATTGTGTGTGACTGCCAAAGCCAAAGTGCACGGTGACATCGTCGACTCCATATACAGTGCAGTCCAAAAGTATTTGGACAACCCCCTCATTTTAGGGGACCAAAAGTAACTGGACAAGTTAACATAAACTTAAATAAAGTAATCATATTTAATACGTGATTTCATATCCTTTGCATGCCATGACTTCCTGATGTCTGTCATCCAACAACATTAAAAGACTCTTGATATCTTATTTTCAGAGGTACTATAACCTCTCTGAATTTGAATGGATCTCCATGGTTATTGGGGGTGGGGGTGGGGGGAACTATATTAAGCTGTAAATTACACTGGAACAGTATGGAACACATGGATCACTTTAAGGGTTTTTTACTCCTGACTCATTTTCCTATTGAACTCTATGGGAAAATAAGTCAGGAGAAGAAACCATTACAGTGATCCATCCACATCTACTGCATATCTGGCACTAGTCACTGTTCCATTTCAAATCCAATGAGCTGGAGTACAGAGCCAAAACAACAAAAAATGTGGCGCTGTCCAAATACTCTTGGACTGCAGTGGAGTTATACTGTTATTTGGGAAATCACAGAGACTGCACTGAGAGTGAGGTGAGGTGAGGTGATTGATTGGCTTTTAACAAAACATTCCGCACTGGTGTCAGTACCGTCCCAGAGACATCACACCATCGATAGCATACCACTGCAAACACATCTAGAGATGCCACTTGCAGGTATTACTGCACTGTTAGGGTGGTATGGACTGCAACGCATCGATAAATGCTGTGCCTGAACCTTTTTTATTGAGATGCTTGTGCTTAATGCAATGATTTGCACTGTGTCCTGGACTGAATCTGACAGTCCTGACAGACCGTATCAGTGCTCACTGCAGCTGAAAATCACACCATGGCTGTAGAATCACTCAGTCATCAGGATATCCCCCACCTCACAACAGTGACCCCTCTGGTTGATTGGGCATGTGTGAGCCGCCTGCAGGCCTCTGGAGATCAGCTGATTGATTGCACAAGCTGGCCCCATACCCACTGAATGCGCTATGTGCTGTTGTGTGCTATCTCAATATGATCAATAATGCTGCAGTAAGGGGAAGGACCTACGTATTTATTATAGAATCAGTATCATGTATACAATATGGGGGCGGGGCTGAATTTCATCCTACAGCATTGATCTGGCAGGAAGTTGTTCACCACATGTTCCATAAATCTCCTCTTCTCTTCCCACAGTCTTCTGAGAAATGAGGCCAGGGCCTTCATAAACCAGTAGAGAAAATGTGTTCATGCCACAGCGCCGGAACGCAATGGTATAATGAGTCCAATGCCCCTTTTCCATTGCACGAGAGGAACCAGAACTATCGGGAGTTCCCGGAGTGTGTTACTGTTTCTGTTTCCACCAAACTACTATATGGAGAACTATACATGGTGTGCTTCTGCTGGCAATGGAATCCCATCTCAGAATCCGTGATCTCAGTTACGGTACGGTGCAGTTTGGAAAAGTGATGGAAAAGGGCCATAACCCGCACACACGGTGGCTCATTTTAAACAGGATTTTTCTCTGTCCTGGTGATGGAGTACTCTACGTGTCCCTCTCAGGCCATAGCCATCTCTTGGTTGGATGCCGGAGCCCCAGGGACTAACATATTGTGGTGTCGTCATTGTGGTATGGCTGTGCTTTGTTTCCGACAAAGAAACTGTGCACTCTGTCGACTAACTGAATACAAAGTGTGAAAGTGAAAAGGTACAGGCTTTGCAGGTAATGACTCTGAATGGGTCAGTCTCACCTTTAGCTTGCGGTCATGGTCTCCACTGCAGAGTGAATTCAAAGAGACCTTGAAGGTTTTCCAGACAGGATTGAGGTTGTTCATGACAGTCTGAAAAAATACATAAAGGATGTCATTTTAGAATGGCCGAATATCTATTCATTTATATACGGCTTACCTGCAAGTTTCATTTATTATTATTTCATTACTAATTATTTGGCCTCTGCTTACACAATAGGACTTAATGGCTCTTCATTACATCCACATATATATATATATATATATATATATATATATATATATATATATATGTGTGTGTGTGTGTGTATGTATGTATGTATCTTTATAAAACCACCAGTATAATTTACAACGTATAACTTTACCTCTGTTCTGTGCACAAGCTGTTGAGTGGTATCATCATTTGTTCTGAAGATTTCCAGAAAGGGATCAGACTTGCTGAAGAAGTCCTTCAAAATAAGAAAAGAAAAAAGCCCCTGTTCATTCAACCCACTGCATTTCAGTGGATATTGGCTGTGATTCAATCCTTAACAATTAAAAGCAATATTATTTTCTTCACAAAGACAGTTCAGCAATCATTAAAACCAGCTTACTTTCAACCAAAGTTAAGGGCAAATTTTGATTGAAAGCATGCCATTGTCCTCTGTATCTAAGTGATTTCTGACATGAGCTATGTACTTCATCGTGCTCTCTGTCTCTTTCTTTCTCTCTCTCTGTCTGTCTCTCTCTCTCCATGTCGGTTTTCTTCTTGTTCAATTATTCAATGTTCTCCTATGAAATTCAACATGAAGGAGGCTTTTCAAATAAACTCCAGCTGAGATGCAGAGCTCTGTTCTTCAAATATCTTACATTACGGATCACTTCAGGAGGAGGAAATACTGCCCTGGCTAGAGCCCCCACATGTTGCTCCAGTGTTATCAGGATAACCTCGTGGCAAAATAAAATCAATTATTTCAAGATTGGATGTGATAAGTGAACTTTTGCCAGCTTTAATTCTACTCCCTTGCAGTACACCGGCCCAGTGCAATGTGTTTTATAACCTCTCGTATATCACAGGAAAAAAATCATAATTTCAATTTTACATTCATTAGAAAATCGGAGGCAGCCATGTGGGCGGGACACTGCAATTGCAAATGGGTTGAAAAATTAGAAAATTCAGTCATTGCAAATTGTGAAGCTGCAAATCCAGCATAGACACAGATTTAGCTTTCCAAATGTACACACATTTCTGGGAATAAAATAAAATGTTTACTAAATACTCTGACAAATTTAAAAGGGTATGTTCACATTATGTGAGGCTGTTAACAAAAAAAGGTTAAGTCTTTGCATGGCATACTTTTATCATAGGACAGCAACGTAATCAACAAAGCAGGAGATCACAGACACACACCGACTACTATGATCATCCAGGTCTATTAATGGTTACTCTACAGAGGGAACCCTTTCTCATGTTCTTTTTGATATTGTATCTTTACTTCCTGTTTGCTCTCTTTTTACTCTCAAAACACTCTGTGTGATTCCGTTACTCAAGGGAGGTGTAAGATCTGTTTCACAAGGACTCGCATGACAATACCAACTGTACAGACACCAATTGTCGCTTGCTGATTTTATGTTTTCTCCAATGTGCAATGTCTCAATTTTGAATGAACTCAACCGTGTCCATGTATTCTGTTGTGGGTCGGGACTGTGGAATGACTGCTTTGGTTTTAACTTGCTATTTATATGGAAAACACTGATTCAGTGACAGTTCACTGGTTAAGCTCACCATCAAACTATTTTCTTTTGTGCAGTTTACCCTAAGTAATTTAGTGAAATGTTCATAATTCTTTCACTGATTGCATCACAAAGTTAAGGCAACATGTAGTCACAGCAAATTCCTTATGAATCTACTACTCATTGTTGACGTCGTTGTAGGTAAGCTTATAGAAAACAATTTGATGGCTCGATGATTATGGAATGTTCAAGAGCTATAGTACCTGGAAATGTATCCAATTAGGCCATTTTTGTCATACACAACTGCAAGGAGTTTTTGAGTAAAAGATTTTAGGTCTGTTGCCTGAAATCTTTTACAACCTGTAAACATGACTTTTGCAGGCGGCTCATACTGTGAGGGGGAGGGGCGTGTGCGGTGCGGAGGACCAAACGCGGCTATTGGAAACGGGAAAGTTCCCACGAATAGGAACCACAAGACGGAGAAACTCCGATAATATGGAAGGGAAACAAATCGAGAAAATAAACGAAGCTCCCACTCTCGACAGGAGAGTAACAAATAAGGGAGACTGGAGAGAGGAGAAATAAAAGCGACCCGCGCGAAAACGGGCGAATAACTCGTAGACACGAGAGATAGAAAGACGCACCTCCTCCTCTCAATAAACCGAGAGGGAAAAACGAAGAGGCGATAAGCAACAAAATAAACGAAAATAAGGAAATGAAACCTCTCGCTTTCGATACGAAAGCAGGCAGAGAGAGGTGGACAGGAAACAGCCAGACTAAACTTGTAGTCGGCAGGCAGAGAAAAGAAAACCAGGGAGAGAGACCGAAAGTGCAAACGAACGAAACGTTTCTAAAAAAACTAACTGCACAAAATTAGCGCCCTTAAGCGCCCAGTCCTATACTTTACCGGCTCTGAAAGCAAACGAATACAATACAGAATCGCCGGAAGGAGGAAGCACGGAGCTTAAATAGCCGGCAGGTAATGCAAAACAGGTGTGAGTAATAATAGCCGGGCGAGATCAAAATACCGGAAAGGAAGACGGAAAATCCGATAGAGTACCTCGACGACACCAAAGAAAAGAACGACCCCAGAAATAAACGAGGGCTGCCAAAAACCATGACACATACTACCAACATTTTGTGTAAAATAATTTACAGTATGCTCTTTACAAGCAGAGCAAGTGGGATTTTTCAACCAAAGCAATGTTTTGTTTTTTGGGCAAACTGCAATTGGAAATCAATTTGGAAAATTCAACTGAACTGAATTTGGCACTAAAGGATAAAGATACAATTGGTTGGATAAGGGTGGCAGCAAATAAATGCTGTCCACAAATATTGCAATACCTAAAGTGTGGAATAAGTGAAGGAGTGGTGGTTGTGTTGTAAATCAATCATTTCCTTTATCAGTGGTTATAATCAAACTCCATTAATTAAATTAGGAATTCAATGAGTATCACACAAGCCTTTCCTAATGAATGTTTAAGATTAGAAAGAAAAAATCTACATTATTAAATACAACTGATAACCCCCTGCCTCTGCAAAAATCATCTCTGAGCATAAGCCAGGGGAAGTTTCTTAAAATAATTAGTTCAATAAGGAGTAATTATCTTTAGTCACTTGAGTGTGTCAGAATTGCTGAGCTGATGAACACAAACATTTTTTCCAGAGGTGAAAGTGACATTATTTGTTATTTTAAGCTTTCTGACAAGTTAATGACATCCTTTAAAGCAGTGGTTCCCAAACTCGGTCCTCGGGGACCACTGTGTATGCTGGTTTTTGTTCCAACCACAATTGCAATCCCGGAATTTTAACAAGATGTCAATTGTTCTTAATTAGGTGTTTGTCATATTTAGAGGGATTATTTACCCTCTTAAGTCAAATTATGTTAGCAATAGCTATGCATGTCATGAATAATAAAAGTTCAATATTCTCATTGTGCTATATTGCAAATAATTACAAAAAGGGGCAAAAAAAACACTTTTTAACTGACCAAATTTATTTTATTTTATTAAATAAAATTAAAGACTGAGGCGAATCAATAGGCTCCTAATTGGTGAAATTGTGAATATATGGCCACTAAAACTAACCATTTGATAAATAATGAAAAAAAGACAAAGAAAATGATAACGAGCCAAACTTGCAGTGTTAATACATTTAAGAAAAACTTGATGAGGGAACTTAAAAACTCACGTTTTCAACTACCTAATTAGGAGCCAATTGATTCACCCCAGGCTTTAATTTGATCAGTTTAAAAAAAATGTTACCTATTTGCAAAACAGCCCAATAAGCACAGTAGGAACATGGGAATTTTTATTCTTCATGGCATGCATAGCTATTTCTGACATGATGTGGCTTAAGAGGGTAAATAATCCCTCTAAACATGAAAAGCACCTAATTAAGAAAAATGAACAGCTTGTTTAGGATTTTGGGATTGCAATTGTGGTTGGAACGAAAACCAGCATACACAGTGGTCCCCGAGGACCGAGTTTGGGAACCCCTGCTTTAAAGGGTATTGGGACTCAGGAGGCTGTTTCACATTGTACCTTGTCATCCAATTTCCTTGCGCTGAACGAGAGCTCAACATAGTCATCATTTCCCGACAGTTCTTCTGCGGTGACCTACAGGAGATTGCAGAAAGGTAAGCCAAATGAGAGTTGACCATGATCACCCCCAATGGTTCTGACTGATATGTCTGAGGGCAAAGTGGAGCGTTCACTACAACCAAGCTAAAAGAAACATTTAAGTGGATTGCTGAGAACTTGTTCTGTGTGCATCATAACATCCTGAATATTAAAAATAGCGTACGTCTGTCGTACATACCTTCCGTCTATAAATCTCAAATGAACTTCGAATTGAACGCATGTGAATGACCTATCTAATTGTGCTCTGGGGCTAACTGGTCTCATACATTTCAAAGAATGGCTCTGGGGAACTGATACCGGGTCATCATCTTGGTAAAAAAAAAAGGTTTTAAAAAAGAAAGACTTAAAATCAGTTTCCTTTTAAATTTTCAATTAAATACATTTTGTTGGGTGATAACAACACTGATCATTTTCTACACTAACAAGTGTTCACCTGCAGCTCTCAAGCCTGCAATACTTTGGCATAACCAGCAGGTAATGTGCGTGCATCAAGTGAAGACCTGACGTGGAGCTGCGACCATTTCCACGGTCAAATGGAGTCACGTTGAAATTTTATAAATCACTACTTTGTAGTGATTTTCTAAGTACGCCACACGTAAGATCAAATTTAACCTAAAGTACTCCTTATAGATGAGGCCCCAGGTTTATGGAACATAGTGAAAACAAAATAGACACATTTCTTGACTATAAGAGAGGGACCCGCAATTCCAACCCTGGAAAGCCACAGTGCCTGCTGGTTTTTGGTGTGTCTCAGAATTTAAGTGCTTGACTTAAGTGATTGGCCAGAGACACCTTATTTCCAAGGATTACATTGGCTGCTGATTGAAAAAGAAACCATTAAAAAACCTGCAGTTTGTAATGTTCTTTTTTTGTTTTTATGCAACACATTAGTCATTACCCTGCTTGCTTGTAATGTGTCAAAATGAGTCATAATGTTACCAGGAGCATTTTTTTTACAATCACAATAGCCTAATTTTCATGCATGAAGAAAAACAACGGAGGAGAATGTGGAATATTAGAATGGGTGATTATTTCATTTGGCTGAAATTTTGCTGCTCAGAGATTTGCATTATTATGCAAATATGCACAGGCTGCCATTTTCAGCTTAGAATCCCAACCATTTATGAAGAAAAATACAGTAAACATTCATAAACAATTACTGGCTTATAGTGATGGGGTGGCAGGGCATTTTTCACCCTTGACAATGTCATTGAACCAAATCTGTGCATAACCGAAAGTTTCATGCAATTGTAACTCATAAAATACATTTACAAGCTGAGTATACATTTGTACATATATTATTTATATTGTTGCCATGGATGGTTTCATTCACTGAGTAGTGAACCGAGACTATATTTAACTGGGAAAAGGACAGAAAAGGCTGCTTACAGCAAACTCAAGGATTGGGAGACATGGACACACTTGTTTTCTAAAGTGAAACAATATGAACAACTGCGGTTTAATAAATATCCTACAAATGTCAGCAACAAAACATGCTTTCATGCTTCGTCTTTTTAGCCACACGATAAAAAAGATCAAAGGAGGTACCTGGATGAAAGAGCCTTACCATGATGGCGGCCTTCCCCACTGCGTTTCCCTGTTTCAGCAGGCATTTAGAGAGTTTTCTCTGGGATACAATCTGTTTTCAGAGGGATAAGACAACGAGAAAACTATCAGAACAGCATGGCAATTCCTTTTTTAATGTGTTTTGGATGGGCTTGGAGAAAATCTATATAATTAGGAGCCCTGGAGTGCTCACACAGAGGTGGAAAATAAATACACAGGGACAAGCTGTCCTCACTTTAGTTTTTTCAGAATGAGGAGGCAGCTGAGAGCAAGGCCTGTTTCATGGTAGGGAACCCCTGTAGTGTGATCATACAAATGTACTGAAGTTGGGACATGCCGTAGACGGAATATGGCACAAGAAAATAGTTTGAAAAGTAAAGATGAGCAAAGGCCAAGACCCTTTAGATGAAACGTTTATCTGTTGTTGTGGGTGTATGCATTGTTATGTGATTGTTGTCACTATATGCTGTGGAACAAATTGCCCCATGTGGATAATAAAGACTCTAACTAATTAATATCCTGTTTATACAAGCCTCACAACCATCACAAGGTTGCTCAATGTGAGAAAGGAACTTATGGCAAAGGTCAATTAACATGTTAAATGTGCGCAGGGTAAAGGCGAGACATGAATTATGGGTACATTTGTTTTCAAGCAAGATCTGCAGGAAGAAAGCGGAGCCGGTGAATCCTCTGGGATTCTACAACACATATTCAAAGCGTCATCAATTCATTATCTACCCCTTAATGCCACTGCAACCCCTACCACCGACTCATTTTCAGTACTTTCCTTTTGAAAAGTTTTCCCATGATTCAAATGGAAATTAAACAAGCTGAGACTAAAATGATTGTCTAGCCCATATGGGTAGTATCACCCACAAGTTAGAATTTGTCTAGTGAGAAACAAAATGCTTCGAGGCATGACTCTAAAACAAAATATTGGTATTCATGACACAGCAGAGGGGTTTCCAGAGAATTCTTCACAGTGACGTTCCGGGGACTATCGGCCATCTGGTGAGAGCCATTTTCAAAGCATCCTCTGCAGCAAATAGGAGATAACAGAGGAAAGTCTCCTGTCTGGGGAAGGCTTTAGCATTTTGCCAGTGAAGCAGCCCTCTCAGTTTCAACACCAGACAGAGGCAAACACAACAAAAGGGCAACTATTTGAAAACAAGAACAACAACTCCAGGCAGTTTGGTTGTCTCCTTTTAAATGTTACAGGAATCATTTGTATACTGTTGTGGTTTCACACACTTCTGACTGCAAAAAAAGGTGCAAAGAAAAATATTTTCTCTGAAAATGAAAACAACCAAAATACATACATACCGCACAGTACAAATACTTGGTAAGTTACTGCCAACAGCAAGCAATATAAATACAACACGGCAATACCAAACCAATATGACATACTGTAAATGATATAATGTAACATACAAAAAAGTAACCCTGAAAATGCCCTGCAGTTGTATCTTGTGGGACTCACTTGGCCTAGTGTGCACTCCATGGCTCCAAGGAAGTCAGCGTCCTTCAGTCCGTTGTGGTTGCTGCTGATGTCGTACAGCTCGTAACGCAGACGCTGCACCTCCTCGAAGTAGAAGTCCACTGTAAAGACTTTGGAGAAGGTGGGGATTATGCAGCTTCGGATCACCTCTGTTCTGTCCACCTGCAGTAACAATGAATTCAACATGAGGGAGTTCAGCCAAACTCATCACAAAAAAAAAAAAAAACTATTGGCCCAGTATCTATTTTGATGACAGTATTTAGTATAACCACTAAATAGGGATACCCTGACAGGACAGGGAAAATAAACAAAGGGGAAATAACCCCCGGCGTATCAGCCAAAAGAAAACAAACAGCCCTCTAGTGGCCAGAAGTCTCCACAACCGCCAGAAAAGAGCAATCTGGCTTAAAACCATGACATGATGAAGATGCACTAGCCTGAACCTAAAAGAATTTAGTTGCTGCTGCGGTGAATAAAGATGATCCAATTCAAGTTCTCCATTCACTAAAAAGATAAATGACAGATTTTTTTCCAAGCTTCAGCACCCTGGCTAAAAAAATCATCCATGAGGGGGTGGGGGTTGTATGTGTATTACAGACACTAAGCTGGCCTGAGTTTGAGTTTGAGTTTGATCAATTTATGATCAATGACATCTCGATGCTTACTGTAGCAGATGTAAGTAACAGGTGACACTTTTGAAAATCACATCAGCAATCCCTTTTATTCCACACAAATCTTGAAGACATTTCTTTAATCAGATGTCAGCGTGAACATGTGTGTGTGTGTGTGTGTTGCTGTATGTGTATATGTGTGGTCTCTGACAGCCCATAAGTAACTGAAGGGGGTGCTGGGATTCTTGGCTCTTATCTGGACTACTATATTAAGCTTTATCCTGCTGGAGATTGCACACTATCACACCTGACACACTGTCAGAAAGCAATAGAATGCCATCTGAAAAAACAGATGGTGGAAGATATTCTATATTAGTCTTTCACTTCAGTGGGACACAATCAGAAAACTTAAACAATGCCTTTGGCACACAATGGGCTTTCATAATTTATTCTTCATTGTTAGCAAATATTTTAAATATTAAATAGCACACATCATATTGGTTCTCATTATTCTGAGTATGGATCGCGGATATTGTATATTATACATAATTTGTGAGTTTGTGTGTTGGACTGGTTGATGACATTGGACATCTCGGGACAGCAGGGGCTATTTTTAATGACGTTTGGCTGTATTATTTTATATGTTTGTTTGTGTGTTGTGGGTCTGCCCCACTGTCTATGTCTTTTTTGTTGTTGCTGGTGGCTACAACTGAAGTTCCCTATCGGGAAAATAAAAGTTATTCTATTCTATTCTATAATCCCTTCACTATCAGACATTAGCACTTTATAATGCACCTAAAGGCATATGTTATGCTTTACGATAGCTGATATAGGGAATGCAATAAAAACAATGTGCGTGGACGGTAAGTTACTCCATGTCAGCTCTACAGAAGCTTTGCTTTTAACTATATTTTAAAGTGGTCTGCTAATGAAGTGTTGTGTTTATTGTGCATTTGTTTTACATTTGTTCTGTGCATTACATAATAGTAATAACTATATAGTACGGTGATATTTGTGTTGTTTATTCTCAATAGCACTTGCAGAGTGTAAATGATCGCTTGAGACATGTAAGAACTGTTATTGTTCAATAATGGAACCACTTTCACTTTTCAAAATATCTTCAGAGATGAAGTTTAATTTGAAATTGCTGTCTAAACAGGTACAGGCCAGTGTTATACAGCATTACTAAAGAAAATTGCACTGGAGGGAATTTAAGTCAATCAATCTTTTTTACAGTGTACCACAGTGTTTACCGCAGGTTTAAGGGCCCTATTTTTGCAGACAAGACTCAATTGTCAAATGATAGCCCCAATGCAAGGCACTGGCGAATTAGGGCATGTCCAGTAGGGCAACTCCCTTTTTGTGAGTCCAGACGTTAGCGCAAGCGTGGCACTATTATAAAAGAGGCTGAATCGATAAGAATAAATTAACTGTGGACGTGGTGGGAGTTTGGTTTCATTATTGCCAAGCAGATCGCCCCCTTTCTTTCCCTTTAAAAAGAGTGCATTAGCGACACAGCCAACTGCTTCTTTTCTCACGGCCGAAGAACAAGCGCATTATGGGAGGCTCTGTTATGAGCCTCCCTGCAAACCATTACTCATGATATCAAAACAAAAGGTGAGACTGGATAGTGTTAATTTATTTCTTTTACATTACATTATATAACGTTTTACATTTATATGCCAGTGCTAACAGCTATAATAAATGGTTCCTGTGAATAATTCCGCAGGGTGAATATTCCCAGACTGGCAAGGAGCAGGAGGGAGCTGGCAGAGACCCTTCCAGTCGGCCTCTCTGCCATGCTGCTGGTTCAACTTGACAGGCTTCACACCTGCGAACCAGAGGACGGGAAAGGATATGATGTGCTTAGCTTGAATTTACTATAGCTCCTTTGTTTCTTTGCTGTCAATTTTTGTTTAATACCACTATTTAAAATAAACCAAAGAAATCACCACTTCAACAAAATTGCATTAATTTCAGACATGCGTTCATTTGATAAGATTCATTCACTGTACATTCACCAGGAAAACATCTCCACAGACAACCGGTTCTCGCGCGCACTCTGTGCCACTCTAATCTCCATCGCATTCAGCACACGCGGCTCTGCCCCTCTCCGTATGAAGTTTTGTAATTTTTGTAAAGTTTTTGTAGCCTTGCCAAACGCACAATTAAAAGTAAGTGGTCAGTGTGTTCTGTGCTCAATGTATGGAGTAAGAAGCCACGCTTTTAATGGATAACCATTGTCCTCTAAGAGCCACCCATGCAGAGGAGAACCCCCCTCAAATGATTCAGGAATGACAGAGTTGGTCAAGATAAAAGAGTTGCAGGTAGACCCTGGATAATTTGTAAACACATGTGTCACCCAGCAATTTGCACACTACTTATTAATATATAATACTACTTATTAAGATATTAATGCATATTAATGGAGGGCATCCCCTTACAATTCACATAAATAATACCATGATCTGATGGTACACGTGTGTGCAGTCAATAACACCCAAGACCCCAGGGAATCCACATTTCTCATTATGTACTCCATTTGACTGGAGTGACAGTTAAAAAAATGAACATAACAAGAACCAGTGCACCTACACGTACATGCATTTAACAAGCGTGTATCTTACACTATTTGACGGGTGTAGAGCTGGAGCCACGTGTACAGTATAAACAGTGCTGAGCAGAAAAATGCCCTCAGAAACCTGCATATGGGAGTTTCCACGCAGAAATTCAGAAGCATAAAATAACACGTGCTGTGAGAACCTGTGTACCTCTGCACACGCTGGGCACCATACGTACGCAATGTTTGTAGTCAATGTGATATGGCGACACCGTGACCGAAAGGCGGAGGGAGAAAATGCTAAACTTCAGACTTAGATTTCAGACTTTCTCCCTGAGCATTCTTTTACACATTCTTTTACACTGAGTTTCATACATGTGGTCCCTTTGTTGTGTCCCTCATTCAAGTACATTACATTGATTAACTCCATACAGGTGTAATGCCTAAATATCTGAGATTGGACTGCATATCTGAACATTTCAAATAGTCAAATTTGAATAGACAAAATATTTTTGCGCATCTGTGTTATTTGTTCATGCATTCATATGTGCGCATTCCTAACGGCTTTAAAAAAAAAAACAGCACAATGCGTCAATGTTTGAGTTAAAATCTGGTCTGGGTTGATTTAAATACAAACACATTGTTCAACACCAAATGTGCACAGGGCCAAATGTTTCTATTGACACACACCCATTGCGCCGTTCAACCCATGTCTCTGTAAACAGGCTTACAGCAGTCCACGAATCTACCAAATCTGCCACAGGTGAAAAATATCCTGTTGGTGCAAGGCAAAACTAGCAATTCCACTTGCACCGACTTGCTCTGTCACCAAAATAGGACCCTAAAACTCCATCACTGCATATTGTTCTGTTCCGATTATTGTACTATAGTCTATTCAAAAACAGTCTGCAGTCATGTTTACAATGGCTCTCTCCCTTCAGGAAAGCCACCCGATAAAATGAGGATTCCACATCCGTCAATCCGTCTTAGCAGAAGCCTGTCTGGGGAAGCTGCTGCAATGTGATAATCCAACAATCCAAGGCAAGAATTTCAACTGAGCTAGAAAACCCTGGATTTACAGCCCAGTGTCTCAACTTTCTTCTTTACTCCCATTTGGAGAAGCACATTCAAAGCTTCTATCTGTTTTCCTAAAGGGGCTTATCCATAATGTACATGGCCCTACAGAGACATGATTAAAGGGAGCTCTTTGTACTTCTCTGCATGCTTTTGCATCAAACCGTGAGATTTTGAGATCATCACACTTCAGACAACAAACAAAAAATATGTGTTTGGAGGAAATATTTCTTATATTTTAATTCAACAAAAGACATGTATTTTCGAAGGCTTGATATAATTTGCTCACTGCTGCTGTCCATTTGATTCTGCTTTGCCTAAACCCAAGTCTCTTTTGGCGATAGACAGCTGTAGAGAACTTGCACCACGAGGCAGATCTTGCACAGCCTGATATTTGCGCTGATGGGATTTCCCAATGCAGGTGCTGGGTTATCTCAGTATGGGTTTGTTAGCCTCTTTCTCCTTGTAAACTCGGCCAAAACCAAAATCCCATTCAGCGTCTCTAAGTGCAGAGAAGGCTTGATGCCAAAGCTAACTCTATTGTGTTTGGCATGAACACTTGGGAACCGCAATTAGTTCATTTTGGAGAAATTCCAGTGCTGGGGCTATAAATTCATATTCCACACCAATGTATTGGATGTAACACTGGAAAGGCATGGGATGGAACACAATAGAGGGAACCTTGAGCTTGAAATGAATGAACAGAAAATATCAAGCAGTAGTGTCTAGTATGATATTTTAGAGTAAAGTATTGCATGCACAGGGTCAAAATACAACACTTACAAAGCTACTTATAGAGCCTTGGCAAGTCCTTGAGTTTCTCAGTAGCAATATTCACCAGCATAGAAATGACGTGCAAGATGAAGGCATAATCTTAAATGTCAGTATGTCCTTCTCAAGAACAAAACAAGGGACAAAACAAAACAGAGACTTAAAATTAGATTTGGAACCCTTTGAACGCAATTTGTCACACAGTACATCACATGTTTTGTTTTCCAATGGATGTGCTCCTAATAAGCAGTGGCAATGGCATGACCAAGGTTTCTGATTCTTCTCAATATTCTACTGCTTTGTTCATTTCATCCAGGCATTGATAACTTGGACCCAGATTTAAAGGAAAAAATCTCTGGAAAATGTTCACATATTTATATTTCACATATACTTCATAAAGAGTATTTTTATTCTGGCACAGGACAATGTCCTGCCCTTCTTGTCATAGAAAAATACCAGTTTTAAAAAGAAGGAGGTGACAAAAAGAAAGACATGAATGTGCTGTACATCAAAAATCTATATTTCAGATTTTCCTCAACAACAGTTACAGATCTTTGGGGGTGAGAAAATTGAAAAAATAAGGCTGGTAAACTCCACATTAAACATAAGGGGAATGGAAGGCACCCTTCCAAATAGAGTCATAAGTGCCTAGAGATTTGAGGTGCTATTAACATTTTGCAAGAAAAATGGTTCGACAATTATTTCAGAAGACAGCTTGGCAGGCCCTGGCCTTTTTTCCATCATACAGTCCTGGGATCTCTGGTCCATTTTGCACAAGCAAATGTTGAGAACATGCATGCTCCCTACCAACCCCAGTGTCGATAGGAGCTGGGTATTTTTAGACAGGAAGGTTTGAAGATGCAGAGAATGCGATGTGAATCCCCAGGAGTCTGATAAAGTATTGTTGGGTTTAAACACGCATCCATGTGGAACAAGGCATGCTCCAACCCTTTGGAAAAAGAAGGAGAGAAATCTGGAGAAAAGCTCGGCAATCTCAGGCTCCGTAGCTTCCCTGACCTTTCATCGCTGATGCTGTCATCTACAAATGTAATGCAAAGTACTAAGAAGCCACTCAAATACCCGGTTATCTCCACACCATCAATACTGTTATTTTATAAATATTACAACAATTTAAAAATAAAATAAAACAAAAAATTAAAATTTAAATGAATAAGACATTCTGTATAATTTTTTTCATTGCGCTGCTTCATAGGCTATAGGTCATACAGGCTACAGTTTTGTAACTTATTGTTTATTTTATATTTGTTACATTTTTGTATTGCTGCTGAAGCCACTTTATTTATTTAGGCCTGTCTGTATAAGGGATATTCATTACCAAAGTTAATTAATCTCGTTGTCTATTTGTTTCATTTGTCTATTAGATTGCACTTTTTATAACACAGGGTGATTGGTTTCTTATTTTGTAGGCCTGTTTACTTTGGCTATGTTTTGCCAAACACTGACACCGCTTTATTTAGTTCTGTATCCGGGAAATTTTTGGCTATTTATACCAGTTAATTCGCCTTATTTTACTTTATATTTTTTATTTGTAAAGACTTTGGTTTCTTGATGTGAAGTATTTTGTGAATTCTGTGTTTCCCCTAAGTAGACTCATCTCCATGCCGCCACCAGCACAGTCGGCACACAAATGAAATATACACAATTTACCACAAAGCAAGCCTCACATAGAAATAATACTGTGGAAAAAACTATTAAGATCAAGTGCAAGGTTTCTTTCATTGGATTTTATTTACAGAATCCTAGTCAACCTTTACTATTTTGACATCCACCTCATTCAAATTGTTGTACAGACAGATTATTATTGAGGAGATTAAAGAAATCATAGGTCTGTCAACGTTAACTTATGTGATGAAAATAAATAACGCCATTAAATTCAAATGCAGAGATGTTATAGTATCACTTGTAAAAGTACCAGAAAATAAGATATCAAGAGTCTTATAACATGTTGTTGGGTCACAGACATGTGATTACTTTATTCTATATATAAATGCAGGGGTGTCAATAATTGTGGCACACTTGGTTTTGTTAAAAATAATAATTTCTTGATGAGGGATTTTTTTTTCTCATAATAAATTTACTTCAATTGAAGGTTGAAGGTTGAAACATGGAGTTTATTTTGTGTTTTCTTCCCTTTAAATGGAAATGAAAATATGGCTGGAATTCTTTCTAACAGTGAACTGTCCGTGATTTAATTAGCCAATCAAGCTGTCCATTTCCTGTATTCCGATGAATGCCAAAAATAGCTCAGCTGAACTGAGTTTGCAGTTGATGTGAAACAACCTCGCTGCACACGTCACTTCTATGAGGCGCCATTGTGCACAAAAGTCGTTTGAAAACACAAGAGGGTGCGAGTGAGAACCAGTTACCTAGCGTGAAAGGTCTAGTTAGCCCACAAGAGCCATTAATACCCTGCAAGAGGGATTGAAACCCTTTAGGTCCAATGGATAAAATAATACTGTATATGATGAAAAAAAAAATTAAGATCAGGTGCAAGGTTTCTTTCATTGGATTTTATTTACAGAATCCTAGTCAACCTTTACTATTTTGACATCCACCTCATTAAAATTGTTGTACAGGCAGACACGATAGGACAGTGCGTGCAAATGAAAGTAGCTTACGAGAGTGTTATAAAGAACAGCGTGCATGGTCCAGTGGACAGCGCACACAATTGAAAGTGGCTTCTGGAATGGGTCTGTTCACTTCCATTCTGTAATGGGGCGTGACGTGTGAGGTAGGAGGAGCCAAAAGCAGCAAGGGGGATTCGTTAAGCACTAGGCCACTAGGACGGGAAACCCCGTAGTTAAGGGAAGGAGAACAGACAAGGAAACACACATACCAAGGCTACTAACCGGCTCACCGTCACACACCAATGAGTAGAAGCGCAAACGCCAGGTTTCAGTAAGAAAACCAAACAAGGCTAATGGAACAAAGCACAGGGCTCCCATACTTCTACGAACAAAGTGACTGAAGAGCCAGAAATCATAAATGCCCTGTCTCGGCAACGAGACGCTTAAGAACAGGCGAGTAGCATAATGGCACAAATAACACACACCAAACGTACCGAAGCTACGAACCGGCACACTAACACGCAAATGAGTAGAAGCGCAAACGCCAGGATTCAGTAAGAAAACCAAACAAGGCGAAAGGGAACAAAGAACTGCTACCCTATACTTCTACAAGCTAAGTAACTAAAAGGCCAGCAATAATAAACGCCCTGCCTCAGTAATGAGGCGTTAGAATAGGCGAGTAGCATAAATGGTACATGGCATAAAACACACAGCCAACAAACACTGAAAACTAATACGAATTAGTATACGAGAAGGCGAAAAGGAACGGAGATCTAACGTTCCAAGGCTACTCTCAGAGACTCGCAGTCAAACACAAACATGTCCACAACATCGCCCAAGCTCCATATAAGGAGAGACATACCCGGAGAACGAACAGAACTACAGTTCCGAACAAAATCGTCCCGCAGGTAAAAAGGACGAACAGGACAGTTGCACCGGACATCCACCGGCCAGAAGACCAACACGAGTTTGATAGAGAATAAAAGCCGTGCCTCTTGGTAAAGAGGAATGTAACGAGGAGGCGAAGGAACAGAGATAACGTTCCATGGCTACTTCCATAAGCTCGCAGTCACATGCAGAAAACATAAAGGGGTAAACGCCCGATCTCCCAGGAGAGAGAAACATTTTACAGGCGAGCCGACGGAGCACCGCCGTCCCATAACTTTAATAGCAAAATGACTAACACAAGGTTAGTAGAAAATAAACGCCCTAGCCTCTCAGTAAAGGGAAATGCAATGAGGCGAAGAAATAGAGAACGTTCCCAGGCTACTTTCAGAAATGTGTAATCAAATGCAAACATGTCCACAACATCGCCCAAGCTCCATATAAGGAGAGACATACCCGGAGAACGAACAGAACAACAGTTCCGAACAAAATCGTCCCGCAGGTAAAAAGGACGAACAGGACAGCTGCACCAGACAAAATGACTAACGCAAACTTAATAGAAAATAGCCGCACTGCCTCTCAATATAATAAAAAAACCCTGACTCACAACAAAGGGGAACGTAGTCCACGAGAAGGAGACAAAACAGGGAACAAACGTACCGAAGCTACTAACCGGCTCACTGTAACACGGAAATGAGTAGAAGCCCAAACGCCAGGTTTCTCAGTAAGAAAACCAAACAAAGGCGAAATGGAACAAAGAACTGCTACCCTATACTTCTACGAGCTAAGTAACTAAGTAGAAGCGTGAACGCCCGATCTCCCAGGAGAGAGAAACATTTTACAGGCGAAATAGAGCAGAGATCTGCGGTCCCATACTTCTACGAGATAAGTAACCAAAGAGCCAGCAAGAATAAAGCCCTGCCTCAGCAACGAGACGTTAAAATAGGCGAGTAGCGCAAATGGTACAAATAACTCACACCAGACAATGCAAATAACACAAATACAAAACAAACAAACAATCAATATTGAAGCCCCGAACGAAGGAAACGGGAGGCTTATATAGCTCTCAGGTGACCCGCACAGGTGTGGATGCTGACAGAAGCTCCGTAATCAAAGCAGGGTGGAGGAAGCATCCACCAAAAGGGCAGCGCCCTCGCGTGGCCACCGAGGAAAACTACCGCATGGAGGAAAAGGGTAGAAACCCATGACAATTAATTTCATGAAAAACCTGGAAAACGTACCTTCTAGCACATATACGAACCCCATTGACACAGAACTTTATAATATGCATTCTTGCCAAGCCGCTGTTGTAGTTAAAAATATTTTTTTCTTATTTCCAATTATCGATAATGGAACTGTTTTCTGCCTAATCATACTTCTGCTGTAGCTCGGCTAGTGCGCGCAATTGAAAGTGGCTTGCGAGAGAGGTCCAATGGACATTGTGCGTGGTTCAATGGATAGCATGCACGAATAAAACGCAGCAGCTAGCTAGGTAGCTTCACATCAGCTAGCTAAAAACATTCCTGAGGTAGTTAGCCAAGGCTACATCATATCTGGCTAGCTAGCTAGATCATCTTTGTTGATTTACCAGGTGAATTACTGTTGATAGCTAGCTAATAATAATGGTATGTGGTCCAAGTACCAGATACACAAATTGTGGATAGTTTGTAAAAAAGAATTCCAGCCTATGACACCTGCAACGCAATATAGAGTTAAATTTATATTTTAAATTTATATATAAAATTTGACCAAACTCTAGATTGCAATTAATTTTGACAGCAAGTCATACAATTAACTCGCTTTGTTTAATAATCATTTGACAGCCTTAAAAAGCAAATCAAAGTCATTCGTGTTACCATCAAAACGTGCAAACGTGCTGTAAAAACCAGAGTAAACACAATATTCCGTAACTTAACTGGAACATGGACTGACAACCCTGACTCCCTTCCCAACAAATGAAGACAATTTTTCAAGGCTTGCAAACTGGGCTTGAGAACAATTCAAATATGTTCAGCATCCCTTTCAGCTAGATTAGTTGCAGAGCATGCAATAGACCAAACATAGTGACAAAAGCTTCTGACCAGGATTTGAGGTCTGAAAGAACCACCTTATCTTCCAGGATAAGGGACATGTGGAGAGGTCTGAGAACATTGTGCCACATCTTGGTCTACCACTGAGCGGATAGAAATGGGGGCAGTCAGGATGTGAGGGCTGTCTGATTCTTCCTCCTTAAATAATAAAACAAAGTGTAAAATAAAACATTGCATGTTTTTAAGTTGTTATTTCAGACACTGATAATTTGTTGTTCAAGGTCATTTAAATGATACCCTGTCCTGTTTTTTTTTCTCTTTTCATTTTGTGTTGCAGTCTCAGATGTCAAAACAAATGCTACAGACTACAAAACTTTGAAAATACTAACAAACTGCAAGTTTGACAACTGACTTTTGCAGATTTCTAGTCTCTCAAGCAGTCTTGAAGTCTGCAAGGCGCACACACTTGACAATGAGGTAAAGACTTTGGATCACGTACTACCTGAATTCTCACTGATTTTGGATCCTCAAAAGTCCCACAACACCCCAAATCTCACGAAAACATGAACTCTACCACGAGAGGGTACCATTCGAGTCGTGGTATGATTCAGTACAGTTTGAGTCATGTATATGAAACGTGTTTGAAATAATCTCGATGGTAACGAACGAATGGTCTGATGCTAGATCAGGCAAGAGATTTGGGTCCTTAACCCTTGCACCAGCATGGACTTGAAAATCAGTTGTGATGGCCAAATCGTACCTAGAATAATTCCAAAAGTGATGCCTCACCGGACTACACTGCAGTGAACATGGTTGTCCTGTTCCTTATAAAACACATCACACTGTAAGATTACAGGTAGGAGAGTAATAGTTTTTTGTGGCTTAATCCAAGACCAGCAATACAGCCATTAGAACTTCACCAGGGTAATTCTGTGTCATTTCAACACACCTTTGGACATATCGTCACAGATCTTGATGAGATTTGGCGTGCCCATCAATAAAGTTGTGCATTGCAATTTCACATGTGCCAGACCATATCTGCTAGCACTGATTAATAACTACTGTTCAACAACAGTGTAATGAATTAATGATACGAAACCATGTCACTAATAGCAATGATGATGTGGTCTAAAAGTGTGTTGAAATGATACGGAATTATCCACCTTACCCCTCTTTTCATTTAAGAAATCTATACAGAATCTATACAAAATATAGAAATCTAAAAGTGACGCACATTGATTTACAGGTAAACATCCAGCAAACTGTGCCAACCTATCGATTATAAGTGGTGAGGATACTGGACAATTTTTCTCTGACGCTTCCCATCTTGCTTTGCTTCTTCTTTGCGAGTGTCAGCAAGCGGGGCTGGTGATGATCAAGCGCAGAATAGAACGTCTTCTTCAGGCTTTGGTTGGTGATTCTATGAAATTCAGCTTGCACCGGAAATACACCCATCAACGTATACATTATTAAAAAAGGCAGAGAAACAAGTGTACACAAACATCACAATTAAAATGGCTACAATAATTCAAGTTTACTTACTTACATTTGCCATCTCTCAGTGATCTTGGATATTGGAGGACTGGAATTTCCTCCCGTTTCAATGCAAATGTCTTTTTCAATGTGCCTATTGATGAGCACAAGGTTCTCTCTGTTTTCATCTCTTCAACTGTCACTAATCTCTCGCCTCTAATCTTCACCTCTGCTCTGTGTGGTCATTTTGTATTGGCCCTGGACGGCTCACTATCAGGACTGAGTCTACTCCATTCCCATCATTTACAACAATGATTTGTAATGATTTACAAATCATTTACATTTCATTAATATCCCGCTCTTTGTAGTGTGCTTCTATAGTTCCCTATCTTGAACTTTAGACTGTTTTTCCAGCCGTTAAACCCTGTGACAGACCCAGTCTCTTTTAAACATGGATGTTGATCTACAAGGGCCTGTGCATGGAAAGCTTTGAATCCATAGATAGTTGAAGATATTTTCTCCAGTGTGTCATATTTCTGGTCTTTTGGCGATTTCAGAGATGTCCCATGTTTCATAAATGTACTGTGTCCTTCTCTTAGTGCAAATTCTACTTCATGTGAAAAAGTTGGGGTGACAAACACATCTGGCCATTTACTCCGGTGCTCTGGGGAGGAAGCGTCAGGCAGATATGTCTCTGATGTTGCTGTAGAGCTTGGTCCTGTAGAGGTCAGATTCCAGAAGTTTCATGATTTTCACAGTTACTTTATCTGGCAAGTCAAGGTTGCATTACTGGTGACTGAAGTCGGGGTCCTCAAATTAGAGATGGAAATGAAACAGGAGCTTTATCTTAACTTTCAGCTGAGAAACCAATTCCTCAACAGCATCAGGACGTGAGGGCTGTGGGAGGGCCGTTATTATTTGTATATCCTTGACATCAATAATATCTCTTAATTTCAGAATCTGACCTGAGGACTCCTCCATTGCCTCTGGGCTTGATATCTGTATAAAAGACAAGACATACCACACAGCACTGATCAGCTAGATCATTGCTCACTCACATTAACTTTTCCACTTGGGCCCCCCTAGTGGTGGAACCTGCTTACACCGTACCTACAATATTTGGTGAGTCATTTTATTTTCCGTTGACATTTTTATGTGAAAAAGAAAGTTAGTAATAGCTACCAAATTAGCACAAAGCTAAAATAACCTGTTATTAGGTTATATAGTATATTAGTAAATAATACTCTTATTAGCATTCATGATTTCATTGTTTGAGGAATTATGATTTTTGTGGAACAAATGTTTGGAATGTGCTTATTTGACCGACGTGTGGGGGGAGCAACTATGTTTGTTTGGGTTTCATATTTTCATTTCATTCTGATCAGCCCCAGATGCACAGATTAAAATTGCCATTGCACTCAGAGCTATGTTAAACACTTATAATCACTATGAAATCGAACTTGAAGTATAGGTATGAATTTGACAAATATTTATTAAATATGTATTAGGTGCCAGCGCAGGAATCACTAGGGGGCTTAAGTGAACAGGTTAAGATTAAATTAAATGTCCGCTTTGCATTAAGATTTGCAACTAGCAACCCAAATGGACTTTCAAACCCTAATATCAATATACCATTAATTTTACTTACCTAGCAATGGCTCAGGCCTAGGTCATGGAGATGAATCTCATAGGAATGACAAGCAGCTGTGTGTTCACCCTATATGCAGCAAGTGGTTCCTGATTAGTAAAATCAGTCACTAATCTAACTGTGAATACATTAGGCTCTGCGGTCAACTAAAATCCATTCGCATGCTCTATGTACCAAGATTCAATTCCCTTAAATACAAAATACATCATATTGTTAACAAAAAGCATGTCAGCAATTTCATTGAATTGTGGAGTACCACCCTTTATCCCAGTACAGATAAACATACCATGAGTGAATTGTGTGCCTCTATGTTAATTTTGGAGGTGTTATACACTGCCTGGCCAAAAAAAAGGTTGCACACTAATATTTCGTTGGACCGCCTTTACCTTTGATTACGGCGCGCATTCGTCATGGAATTGTTTCGACAACCTTATGCAACGTCACAACATTTATTTCCGTCCAGAATTGCATTCATTTTTGGCCGAGATCTTGGATTGATGATGGGAGAGTCGAACCACTCCGTAAAGTCTTCTCCAGCACATCCCAAAGACTTTCAATGGGGTTAAGATCAGGACTCGGGTGGCCAATTCATGTGTGAAAATGATTCCTCATGCTCCCTGAACCACTCTTTCACAATTTGAGCCCGATGAATCTTGGCATTGTCGTCCTGGAATATGCCCATTGATGGGATAACCTGGTCATTCAGTACATTCAGGTACTCAGCTGACTTCATTTTATTGCTGCATAACGTTGCAGAGCCTAGACCTGACCAATTGAAGCAACCCCAGATCATAACAATGCCTCGAGAGGCTTGTACAGTGGGTATTATGCATGATGGATGCAACGGCAACTTTTTTTTTGGCCAGGCAGTGTAGATAGATTGTATTTCTGTCAAATGAGCTGCTCAGCAGCTACAGGTAATGTATCAACAAAAAATTGAAGCTAGCTTAAATGTCTTGAGAGATGGTTTAAAGAACATTGGTGAGGACAGGTGGAAAGTTTTCAAAAGATTTCTGAAGTAATGCGTCATGAAACATGTGAAACACTTTATGTTATCCTTCAAATTTTATATTCCAGAGGTGAAATAGTGGCCCAAAACATTTGATCAAGTATGGCTAATGTTCAATTAAATGCTTTGGGTGCAACCCAAGTTTGGAAAAACTTCTTGCAGAAGTTGTCTGCGATCAGCAATTTTACTTTCCATGTACGTACTTAAAGGGTAAGTTCGCTATTTTGGACCTTGGACCCTATTTGTCTGTCTTCCATGAACCTGACACATTGAGTCCATTTTTTCGCTGATCGGTCCAGTATTGAGTTCGCTACAGATTTCCTGTAGGCTCTCACTGGGCTACAATAGAAGTCAACGGGGCAATTATAAATGTTATGGAAAAACAACGATAAATGTGCTTTTATAGCTCAGTGTGTATTCTTACGGTCTCAGTATGCTCTCCTGTGAAATATAGGCTATCGCAAACGCAAACCGAACGTTGAAACAACAGTTCCATTTGAAACAGAACTATTTCTCCGACCGCACTACCTCGGATAACATTACCTGCGCAACTTCAGCCCCTCTCTCTCTTCTCTTGCTCTCTTATCATCCATCTCTTGTAGTTCCGTGTCCGTGTATTCTGGCTCAAATCTGTAGCCAGTAACGTCAAAGTCAAAATCAAATTCTTCGTCTTCGTAATCATTATAGTAATGCAAATTGTAGCCTACATTGCTGCAGGTAAACAAACGCAGACTGCTCACCTAGATAGTTTCGTAAACGGCCGGCACACCTTCCCGCTCCCTCACCCCCGACACATAGTACTCCGCGGGAGCAGCGAAAACAAGCAACAGAGAAATGCTTAGGTCCAAGCCATGCCAAGCACGTAAAAATGTTCGGATTGAGATACATTTCACAGGAGAGCATACTGAGACCGGTAACAATACACCCTGAGCTTCCCGTCTCATTTATTGTACATGAAAGCACATTTATCGTTGTTTTTCCATAACATTTATAATTGCCCCGTTGACTTCTATTGTAAGCCCAGTGAGAGCCTACAGGAAATCTGTAGCGAACTCAATACTGGACCGATCAGCGAAAAAATGGACTCAATGTGTCAGGTTCATGGAAGACAGACCGCAAATAGGGTCCAAGGTCCAAAATAGCGAACTTACCCTTTAATAGACTCATCTTTAACCCCCTCTGTAGCGCCACCTTTTTTTAACACAAGCCCAAAAATAAAATGGTTCCTGTTACTGACCCTCTTTGACTACAGGCATAATCCTGGTCTCTTCTGTAAGGTAACCCTTGGGAGTTTGTTTTCCAAAGTCAGAATTACTCTAAGTATTACTGAAACAAACTAACAGAAGCTCACAGTGATAGTGTACGTTTTTATCGTTATTTGTGCCGTCTGTGGATTTCTGTGGAACCATAGAGCCATCATTTTGACTGTGCCTGTTTTGTGCCATATTACAAAATATGGAACAGGTGTCACCATAACATTGGGATCGTAAAATAGTTTATACATAGAATCGTGAGTTTTAACACTTTCAAATGCAATGAATGCAAATAAACGAAACCACTTCTGGTCCGAATACAGGCCGGTGCTAGTTAAGGGGTTAAATGCATGTGCTACAGCAAGCTCAACAATGTCCTTTAAATCCATTAGTATTTCCCAGATTTTGTCACCCTCTGGAATCTTGGTGCCAATGAGAACTGGTAACAACCTGACAAGGGTCCGATTCTCATGACCATTTCCCCTGATAGTGTCTCAATTAGAAAATAACTACTCCCTCAAACAAGTCATGCAGGACAACAGGTGGGAATCCTGTTATTGGATGAAAGTACAAGAGGCGGTCAGACAGGACAAAACCACTCTTCACTCTGTAATCATTACTACAGTCACCAAGCTGGACACTTTGGAGTAAAGCATCAAGACTCTCTTTTATCCTAAAAGAGAAAGGACTCGAACCTACTTCAACAGTCTTATTTTTTTCTTTAGATGCCAAGCAAAATCTACAACTGTGTGTGGAAACAACTTTATTTTTGACAACCTACAGCCCATGCATGGGCATCAAAGTTGCCAACCACAACAGCGTAGACAGTGCCCTTCACACAATTTTTGAGGGTTTCGACATAAACACCATCGACTTCCAGTGTTATAAGATCTCTTAAAAATAGCACTTTGGCATAACCAAAGGTCATCTGCTTTGCACAATAAGGCCAGCTGTATCGTGTGTAATGAAGAGCGATACTTTATGGGAATAATTGCTTGTGACCAATACACTGTACATACTTTATGGATTTTTCTTGAAGTACCAAGTGTATTTGCAACTTAGCAGAATACTGATTTTGATGTGTATGTCCAAGTCATAAGTATGATGGCCTATTATTTTCAGAAGACCGTGCACTTCAAACACACGTTTTTCTCGACTGCAAGTATTGTCACATTTAATCCATCCCTGTCAAATGTTCTTTTTGTAGATCCGAAAACACAAACATGTGATTGAAATGCACTTATATATAACTTATAGATGTCATGCATAAAAGAGCAAGAAGGAAATTAATATGTACCTTGTTTTTGACATAACTGTTCTGAGATGCGTAGCAGTGGGTCAGTTGGTGGGGCAGCGACAGATGAGGGGGGCAGCACACTTCTAGTAAGATATTTCTTCAATAGCTCAACGCATCAGTGTGAAATGATACAATGGCGTTAAAACAATCGGTTCAGAAATGACAGAGATGCAGTGATGAATATAGTTAATAGCAATGCTTGTTTTCTTGGTTTCTCATTGACTTGCATTGGGGCCGGGTCAGAGGAGGCGCTACTTTTAACCTGATATCTGATTATTGCCTGTATCAGTGAAACAGTCATTCATTCTGAATCCATGGAGAAAATTCAGTAAAAATCCACCGGCAGTCCCACTGGGATTCAAAGCGTTAACATCTTATAACCTCACTCATCCTTCTTTGTAGCAGGAGTAGTTGGGTGTGATACCTTCAGTTGCATGTATCCTTCAAACCTTGGGACCGGGTCTTGTTAGGCAAGATAGCCTTGGCCTACAAAAAAAAAGTTAATTTCAATAACAGTTTTAAAAGACAACAAGAAAAATCGTTCAACAAATATACATCTTCATTAAAAAATGTCTTGCAATTATCATCTGTACATACAGTACCAGTCAAAAGTTTGGACACACCTACTCATAGAAGGTTTTTTTTCCGTTATTTTTACTGTTTTCCACATTTTGGAATAGTAAAGACATCAAAACTATGAGATAACACAAATTAAATTATGCAAAAACCAAAAAAGGGTTAAACAAATAAAAAAAAGTCTTATATTTTAGATTGTTCAAAGTAGCCACCCTTTGCCTTGATAACGGCTTTGCACATTCTTGCCATTGTCTCAAACAACTTCTGTGGTAAACAGGTATTCCACAGGTAAAAAGGTGATGCCATCATGACTGTATAAAAGGATATCAAAAGACTCCTGATATCTTATTTCCAGGTACTCTTAGAAGCGATACTATAACCTCTGCATTGAATGGATCTCTATGGGAATTATGGGGTGGGACTAGATTTAGGTTTAAATTACACTGGAACAGTGTGGAACACATGGTTGGCTAAATGGCTCTAAGTCATCAAGGGTCTGACATATCAGACAAGCTTTAAACCATCACTCTGCTGCCAGATATGCAGTAGATATGGATGGATAACTTGAAGGGTTTCTTCTCCTGACTTTTTGATTTTTCCATAGAGTTCAATAGGAAACTATTGACACCCCCCAATTCCCATAGAGATTCATTCAAATGCAGAGGTTATAGTATCGCTTCTAAGAGTACCTGGAAATAAGATATCAGGAGTCTTTTGATATCCTTTTATACAGTCATGACGGCATCACCTTTTTACCTGTGGAATACCTGTTTACCACAGAAGTTGTTTGAGACAATGGCAAGAATGTGCAAAGCCGTTATCAAGGCAAAGGGTGGCTACTTTGAAGAATCTAAAATATAAGACTTTTTTAAATTTGTTTAACCCTTTTTTGGTTTTTGCATAATTTAATTTGTGTTATCTCATAGTTTTGATGTCTTTACTATTCCAAAATGTGGAAAACAGTAAAAATAACGGAAAAAAAACCTTCTATGAGTAGGTGTGTCCAAACTTTTGACTGGTACTGTAACTTAAGCACCAAAAATTGCACCCTGAGAAACTTGCTATTTTGACCATGTGTTAGCTGAAGCACATTCCCATGTGCTTCATATGGCGATAGCTATGTTAGCTAACTCCTATAACGTTAATGTTAGGTTGTCGAAGCTACCTAACCACCATTATCTGTTACAAGTTTGAATTGTTTTGCTAATTGTCCCACATATTCATTTAGATTTTCAAACATTCAAAATATTTTAGCTAAACATATTTTTAAAAATGAATATTACCTTACACGGGGAGATGTATCACTCTGAGCTGCTGGAGGTGCCTCAAAAAATGGCTGACACCAAAGTTTTGGCAGGAGCTTGAAGTTCCACAAAAAAAAAATACAGTGCATTCACCAATTTCACAAAACAATAATAATAATAATAATAATAATAATAATAACATTACATGGGTGGAGCTTCCTGTTTAGGTTCTCGCTAATTCACCTGCGCTAGTAAGCAGCTTTTTGACAGCATTTTTTGCAACCACACCATTTTTCTGAGCCATGGCTTTTCGAAAGACTGGGATCATGTGTTCAGTGAGAGGATGCCATAATAATTTCCACATAAGAAAAACTGATGGAGGTGGAATGTTTTATTCACTGACAACTGAGGAGAGTTCAGTGTCGGTGTGAGGCACCATACAAGCTGCACCACCCCCCAAAGATGAAGAGCGTCTTTAGCAGTGGCTGAAGGCTACAGGGCAGATTTTCAGAGTGAATTTATGAACGCACCCAAAATAGGTAGCTGCCAGGCTCTAACATAATTGGATTGAGTTCATCATTTCAAAAATAGACTATATTGTCCAATTAGGTTACCTGATTGAATTAAGTTGCTTAGAATTGATAGTTCATGGTCCAATTTTATATTTCAATAAAGTTGCTGCAACACAATTTCATAGAGTTAATAGTTTAAAATACGGTTCAATTCACTATTTGAATTTGCTATACCACAATTAGATTGTGTTGACAATTAATGCAGTTTAACAAGTCAGGTCTAGTTAAAAAAAATTGAGTTCTGGAAACCTCTACGGAAGACAACACAACTCTTTTCATATAGGATGTTTTGAGAAGAGTACCCACTTACACCAAAATAAACAAGCAAAATCTCTAAATATATTGTGCCTTAACTATTTAAAATATGTGTCAGAAATACTATGTCCTTGATTTATTTTTTATTGTGTAACAGGTGGTTGCAGATGAGCTTTTAAAATTAATTACACTGCAGGAGAGACAATGTTTCTCGGGGGAGGGTTGGAGTGTGAAGGAAAGTGCAAGCTGACCCAATACCACCAGCATCTGACCAAGCTGCTGATGAGTGTAAGTGCAAATTGGTTACAACTGTTACAAACTGAGGCCAGTCCAAGACGACAGAAGCTCAGCGAGTGACCTTGGGTGTCCTCCATGGGGAATATACTGGAGCCTGAAGCCTGAAGCCTGGCTCTTTAAGGGTTATAATAAGCAAAGTTTGGTGGCATGCCTGATTGTCTGATGATGTATCAGATGCCTTAGCCTGCCTTTTGCCATTGCGCTCTCAGATGGGGGTCAAATATCACCTCTCTCAGTGGGCGGCCCAGCTGCCTGCCTGCCTGTGGGATGCACAAGCCCAGACTGCTGATGGGTGTGTGTGTGTGGGGGGGGGGGGGGGACATTAATTAGGGCACTGCAGCATCCTTCCATTTAAGACGGAAGGACCAACACACCCGCATGACAGCGCAAGGTAGCTTTCCTCTCTGATGGGAAAAGCTCAACTTCTACATTATAATATAATTGTATACGATTCTCGAAAAAAACAGCTACATTTGGTTGAGAAGTTCAAATTTTCTAGCAGACTAGCATGTAGCCAGGCTATATCCGGGTAAAATCTGAGCTATATTTGGTTAACCTACTCCGTTTATGTCAAAATGTCACTTAACCTACATTTCCACACTTCTCAACATCTAGATTTCGGCTTTTGCGCACTGCGATGGAATAATCCATATGACACCATGGGTGTGAATTTGTGTCAGCGCCTGAATTTGCTATTGCTATGTGCCTAAATGTGTAGAATTATATGCTGATCACATGCAATATTGTCATATCTATTCCCAGTGCATTTAATTAGGTAAGAGGTACTACACCACATTTCATACAATGAAGCCCAATGAGTACTAATTAAATTGCACCATATAGTGCCTCAACTCTCCTCTCTGGATAGAGGAACTATCCCTGTTGTTTTTCATTGAGCAATTACATTCTTCAAAGATATTCCATATGCTAGCACCTCCTCATTAGCAAGTCAAAGTAAAAATGGAATGCCTCTGGGTAATTAACACTGACTCATTGCTCCAACCTGGATTAAAGGCATAAGGCCAGAGGTGCTGTGAATCAGTAGCGTGATTGCAGCATTCATTCAACATCCTTTTCGCTTGCTGTACTTGAGCCTTGTCTCAAAATTTTCATTAGCATTTCTCAAAATGTCTTTTCATATTATGCCAAGTGCAACCCTAGAAGCATTTGATGTGAGACACAGAGATCTGAAAGCATTTCTGAGAAGCAGAGAACAGTAATATGGTAATCTCATCTAAACTGACAGTGCAGGTGCATCTGCAAGGCTGCTTGACCTGGTCTTGAAAGAAAAGGAAATCAACAATATCTTCAGTTTTAAACTGCATTTACAAAATATGTTGTACATGCTTACCTTCGATACAAGAACATACATTTTAGTAAAGGTGCTTTAGTGAATCTTACAACACAACACAGTGCCAGTGTACTCCGCTGATTTTTGAGTTTAGGAAAAAACCTTATGAGGGCCCCTGGGGAAAGAAAAGTTTGCACTGGCCATTCAGTGTACTGCAGCCTTTAAGTGGGAAGAATTTGGTCCCTCTTGTGTTGAAGTTTTACGAGCGTTTCTTTAATCTTCCTGGGAATATGGTGTTGAGTTTTCTAATCCAATGTCTTTCTGTCCTACATCTGTCTTCCTGTGTCCAGTTAATGTTTGAATGGAGGCCCGATATTTTTACTGCTTCAAGTCACTGATTTTGAGTCTGAGTGAGACTGAGGGCCGGATTTACTAAAGGACTGCAACTGCTTTTCAGACGCAAAAGCAGTCGCTTGAAAGTCGCAACATCTACATCGGATTTACTAAACGGTCGCAATGGGTAAAAATTAGGATGTAATTTGCGGGGGTAACGTCACTCTGCGTCTTTCCTTTTGATGCATAGTTAAATGTGTTCATGCATATGTATACCTGGAGTGAAAGTGCTAAAACAGGGTGGAGATTATGTAAATTTGGCCAATTAAGTATTCCATTTGATTTACTAAAACAGATATTTATAGCGACTCGCCTCTTTGTGTGAGAATTGTGAAATCTCCTGAAAGCAGGCGTAATTTGTCTGCGCTGATATTGCCAACAGCTCACACACAGGATGCATGAGAAGGGTGTTGAGCGGTAGGGCGAATGCATCCTCTAAGGCATAGCACTCGAAAGAAGACAGGATTTAAAACATGTTTCACACATGTTTCTACTAATCACTTCTCACTTTCAGATATAGGCTAATATGACATTATATTTGTTTTATTGAAAGGACACAAGACTTATATTGAAGTCATCAGCTAGCAGTTAGTATAGAAACGCAGTTCTGAAGTTAAACACACAAAATCAGTCCACCTGAAAACTAGCTCTGGAGAGGTAAAAACACTGTCGGTGTCAGGATGTCAGTGTGTTCTCTTAAAGATTCTGGATTAGTTTATCGTTTTAATAAATGTGATTTAAGTGATTGGTGAGGGCAAGTCATCCTTTTGTCCAGTCTTTCAAAAACATTTACAATATAGGCTTTTGGCCACAAGTGTTAAATTTTCTCTGAATTATCAGTGTTGATTTAATCAGATCTCAAAGTGACTGAAGGAATAGCATGGCATTATTGCTGCAGTGTACTGTTTTGGTGTTAATATCAGCTTCACCCTTTGGTCAACCATCTAAATTACCAAGCCACCCCTTAGTCACTATGGTCAAAAAAATCCTGGAGCCACGACTGGTGAAAACCATATGTTTTTCTGCTCAATGTCCTGATGCCAGTAGAGATGGTTTTTAGTATAAGGCGCTCAGCAGCAATAAGGGAATGAACTGAAGGCTACTGCCCAAGTGAAGCCTGAAGCTTAATTTAATTTTATTTCATATGCGTGTGATCGTAGAGTAACAAATATCGCACTGTAAAATATTGCATATTTACATATGAAACCATCCAAAAATGAAGAATGCATATGAATCTGTATTTCTCCCTCTGGTCTCATTTCTCACGTTTGAATACAGGACTGTAAAATCTTTAAAGCCAACCAAACATGGCCCCTAAAAACAAATAAATGCTTATTAAAACGCTATCTAAATCAGAATAAATCTGGCTTAACCATGATGGGTGCTATTTTCAAGCCTCTTCAACTTATGCAAAAAACTGTAGAGGTTGATTGAATGGGTTTTGCATTGAGCAGCTTAATGGCAGAAATATGCTTCAAAGGATGCTCATAGGAAAACAAGATATTTAAACGACTCAGCTCCATACATGTAATTACATGGTACAAAGGCTTCAAGAATAATAATTATGTTTAATGGTAGGAGAGCTCTAAGCGCTAGTTACCTGTCGCCACCTGGTAAGATGTAAGTGTATACGAACAAAGTGGATTATAGTGTAGTGGCAAGCTTGCAAAAAATGTCTAGACAAAAACCTGCAGAGAAGCCTACGCAGGTTATGAATATGCTCCTCATTATGCATTAATTATAAAAACAAAACTAACAGATTCAAATGAACAGAACTCATTAAGTTTTTTTTAAATTAAAGTGAAATTAAGTCAGCACCCCCCCCCCCCCCCCCCCCCCGAACCCTCACCCCCCAAAAAATTTACATGTATTTTTGCTGACAAACATCTGGATGGATATTTTTTTGTTTAAAGAAATGTGCGAGAGATTCCTCACACTGAGCTTTGTTTACAGTTTTTCTTCTTTCTTCTAATAGCATATTTTGGTCTTTCACTGACCCCCTTGGAAAGATAGCAATCCTTATCTTTCCAAGCTTTTATCATCCTCTCCTTTTAAAAGTTCTCTCACACACCTAACAACACAATTCTAATGATAAAAGCTTTACAATAACACACTTTCAACAGGGCACCTCAGCACACAGGTGATGCTCTAAAAGAAAGGTTCCCAAAATATGAAAGGACAATAAAAGCCGGGGTTTAAAGTAAAGGTCCTGTGAATGAACTGAAAAATCACTTGAGTCAATTAAAGCCCAAATGTGAGTGAATATCACACAGTCTGTCTCAGGGTAGTCAGCATGACTCCATATTTCCTCTGATTGCAGCCACAGAGTTGTCTCTCATTATCATTAATGAGTATCCACTCTATGAGATTGCTTAACTTCCCTCCACTTGCTTCCCTGGGAAGGATAATGTGCCTGTCAACATAAGAGCTGCAAGTCCAGCTGCAAGACTCACCTTGCCAATGGTGCATTTTATAACAGTCTTTACAGAGGATACCATTTATGAATTTATGAGCAGCATTTAATTAGTATGCATGTGAAACATGCAAAGTACCGTTCTTTCTCAGGATTTCTTCTTATTCTTCCCATTTTTGTAAACACATTTAGTCCTACAGTTTTTTATACTACCCATACAAAATGCATACCATATTATACGTGCATACCATACCGTACTATATGTGCAGACGGTTGCTGTTCAAAATCTTAATGATACTAAATTTAGTTTATTAAAGATGCAAAAATTAAAAATAATTTCAGCCCATTAATTTCTAATGGAAACATTAACATGTCCTTCAAATCTGACCTTTTTTCTTTGGCCAATCAGGATGATTTAGTGCATGTGATGCTATTTCAGCCAATAGGACACATACAAAAAAACTCAAATGCCGCCATGTTTGTTGTGCTTGTGAAGCGAGCTACCACACTGGGAACCTTGGCACTTTGTCGCTGTTGCGAGTTGATAACTCGATAATGTGAATTTGATGTACTCTGATACTTGAACTAATGATTGTAGGCTCATTTTAAAATAACGGTAAGGACTTGCGATCACTACCTAAGCATTCCAAATTAAAGTTAATGTCAGGGAATGTTATGCCTTCTAAATGAGACTTCTGCTATTTTAATACTCGTTATATTCAGCAAATTACCATATTACAGTTATGGTGAAACACAACTATCTAGACTTGTAGCAGCCTTTAAACAAATTCGCCTTCCAATCTATCAGTCTAATGTTTGGGAATGCGCTGTTTAGGCTACCCTTTACAGCTATACCACAAAGAGGTACTTTGTGCCTTAAATGCAATGCACCATTATCGTTTTAACTTGTATAGTCAGCTAGTATAATGCAAGACAGAGCTAACCAGACAGATAATACACTATTATTATATAATTATGTTAGATAGAATTAACAACAGGATGAGCAGTCTTCTATTAATCTATACATAGGCCTAACAAATGTATTAGCATGCCAACTCTTAATTCTTATTCTTCTTAATTATTATTATTTTAATTAGTGCTATATTCTAATGACATTTTGGAACAACAACGCATAAATATACATCACATTACACAGTGAAATGTGCAATCACATGCAAGATTTTCTTCTGAAATACATTTTTTGTTGTTCCCTGATCTGTCATTTACTTTGCTTTGTGAAATAAAACTTGTACTGAGAGATGGGTTTGTGATCTGAATGTAATCAAAAAAATATAGGGAGTGTAGAAATGGGGAAAGCCAATTAGATATTCTGCTAATTTATTAAGCTGTTAAGTGTGTTACGTTCACACTTTAACCCATGTTAAGGGCCTGTTTGGAATTTCTTTGTTGAAGTGCAGTGCATTACTTTGTCGAGTTTGTTTTTCAGAGGTACTTCCCTTTTTTAAGAGAGTGAACAGGCCCACCCCCCTTTCATATTATTTTTTTTTTGCTTTAGTTGGGACAAGGAGAAAGCAGAGAGAGAAACAGATAGAGAATGGATGACAGCTCAGTGGGTGCCAGAGCAGGAATAAAATCCCCACCTGCACGGGGAATTCACATATGGCTTGACAGTCATCCGCCCTACGGGAAGAAGGCACACGTCTTGCTCTTCCCTTTAGTTTTTATGCCACTTACAGAGCTGAGTCAGGTTTTTCTTGCTTTGTGGCTGTTATAGCCAGTAATGGTGAATTTGTCCATGCAGTTTTAAGTCTCCTGTTTTTTTGCTGTATTCAAAACTGTGTTTGCTGGCAGTTTTGCTTGATTTTGACTAAAACCGATATTTTTTAACTGAGAAGTACAAACTGATTCTACCATTACAAATTGTTCAGAAAAGTGAGGCTGTAAAGCTTTAACAACTTGTGACTGAGTTAAAATGCATTGAGGCAAAGGACAGAAATAAAAAATGGACCTTGAGACTGAGATTACCAAAGTTTTGCTTTTAAAACAGCTGGCGATTGAGGCTCAAGGAATGGGAGGTGTTCAGTCTTTAGGTTTTCATGTAAGCAAATGCATCTCCCCTTTTAATGTAGTTGATAAGTACTTTACTCTTTGAGCCAATTGCTAAGGCTGTGATTTGACCAGAGAATGTCTGATCAATCCTGTTGCAGTCTGTTCGGCCTACAAAATCACAAAAAGTTTATGTTGACACCACAGTGTTAACTATGATGAGGTGAAAAAAGGCTATATTGCAGTCTTTTGAATTTAAGGCTTATCACCGGATGTTCTGCCCAGTGAAAGAAGCAAGATAGCCAGACCCATGTGTGGAGAGAATGAGTGCCTCTCTGGTAGGTGCTGTAAAGCTCAGGGTGTGATTTTGATCAGCTCAGAGATGTATTAATTTTCTGAAGTGTTCAGAAACTGCCACCCAGAGACAAGTTCTTAACTTTATATCGGAACTTAGGTTTCCCAGGCAGCTGTTCTAGTTAATTAAAGAATTTGTTTGTTCAACCTTGTGACCAGTTCACCTTAATAATTTGTACTCCCAGGGCCTGATTTACTAAGACCTTTAGTGGGTGCAAAACCATTTAACACAGGCAAACTTGACCAATGATTGGTCATGGAATTTGTTTTGCACCAATAATTGGTCATGTTATTGGTTTTGCATGTGCTAAATGGTTTTGCACCCACTAAAGGTCTTATTAAATCAGGCCCCCAGTGCTATGGACAAAAGTGTTGCAGATGGGAGGAACTTGGTGTAAAGGAGAGGATGATGCTATTACTGATACAAAGTAACAGAAGCTCAAGTTTTTTCTCTCAAGTTTTTTCTTCCCTCTTTTGAATAAAGCCAAAGAAATGTCCAATTCTGTGACCGCTGACGGCTTATACCAGTACTGGTATAAAAAACCTACCAGCCACACTCCAATCATTGATTAATCAGTACTATAATAAGTTCAAAAATACCATTTGAAAAAGATTAAGATTCATTCCTATGTCAGTGAGCCAGGTTTTTGTCTACAGCCAACAGTTCCTTTTATCGAGCTCACCAATTTTACTATATGTACATAAATTGCCTGGAGAAAATGTAATAAATGGGATTCCATTCCCCTGAAAGTCACACTTTTACATGAACAAGTAGTTTCCTGATGTAATGTTCTTAAAATACCTGTGAGCAAGTGTGGAATGAGGCCATACTGTTTTTCAAATGTTTCCCAAATTAACATCTACTGAACTGTAGCGAAACCATTGCAAAAGGAAAAAAACCCACACGCTCCGGCCCAGTGAGTGAAATCCAATTTGCATAGGGGAACGCATTTGACTTCTTTGGACAGTGAAAGGGACCCCCTAGAACAAGGGTGAAAAGGATTCAGGTGCCGCTCCAAAATGTGCTGGGAAAGGTCAATGGAAATGGCAGAGTCCCCATACATTGAAGTGCCTTCAAATGTTTATTTATTTAAATAGCATTTTAGAAAGACTGACACATTGCCATCCATAGTTTACATGATCTTTATACTGATATATTTCAGAGTTAAAATGCTGAAGACCCAGAATGTGGGCAGTAACAGTGTTTTTAATATCTCTCATATTAATACGGCTCCTGTTCTTACTGGTTCCATTTTAAGAATGATTTATGCCCCACAACACAAACATTAATCATAATTTATATTTTTGGTCATCCATGAAATAAAGTCCCTGATGGGTATCTTCTAGAAAAGTGGGACTACTTGTAAATAATTTATGGGCACAAAGAAAAAGCCTACATCATATCTAAATGCTAATTTTCTTTCCGTATTATTTGCTGGACTGAAGCATCTTTTCTTTGTCAGCTTCTCACTTGGTGCCAGTGAAAGTATGCTTCAAGGACTACAATGATGAATCTTCATGCAGTTATCAATGCAAGAAGGTTGTGTGTTAATTAAAAAAAACAGTTTAACAGGTAAAACTGTTAAAAGTTTGAAGTGGTCAAAGTTTAGCAGTACAGACGCAGGAGCCTGTTCAGCAGGTCACTTCACTGCCTACCTAACGGAAGCATTTCATCAGTTTAACCCCTGCACCTCATGTGCTGAATTTGAAAAGCAACAGCATAGAAAATGGATCGCGAGGCCAAAACTACTCTTTGTCAAGAGTAATTACCGACAAGAGAGGCTTAAAGAAATTGAATCACCATGAAAAGTCAGAAATGCACGACTGCTTTCTTATCTTACAGGGTTTTGTTGATGGCTTTCAATAAAAAAATCTGATTCAAGTGTTTCATTTCTCTACCTAAATCTAATACATACTTCAGGGATCAGGTGTGAAAGGGGTCCACTACCTCCTACTTGGCCTATTTCCCCATGTTTCTGCTAGGGCCATACAATCAGTAACTGATTACATGAAAATCCCATTGGCCTCGGATTTCATGTTTTCATTCAGTTTTCCAGTTGTGCGGTAAAGCACATAAATTCCATCTAAAATATTGCAGCTGGGGAGACCTCCGGGAGGTTTCAATCTAAAAAGCATAAACACTCGGGAATATCCACCCAGCTGACGCTAACATTAAAAAAATATCCATTGGGGAGAGATAGAATTGCTGTTTACTGGTGAATGAATAAAGGAAATGATCAAGCGAATGCATGAGTCTAGATTTAAGGTGTGAGTTGGTCCCCAGGGGCTCTGCTAACAGAGGAACATAGCTCCAGAGGTACATGGTGTAATCTGACAACACACCAAAACAAAAACTGTAATGTTCTGACAGATGATAATGGCAGCGTTGATCATAAATCTCTACAGGGGAAGTCGGCAAATACTAATTTGCTGAAAATGCAAATGAACCAACCTTTCTGGTTGGTTAAGACTGCCTGTAGTGGGCAATCATAACATTCTCCTCAGGTGTTTCAGCTTGTTGGCATGCATCAGGGCAGATAACAGAGCTCTGCCCATCTCAGGTGACCCAATGCCAGTTGGCCACAAAGAGCCCCCAGCTGCCCCTGGATGGAAGAATGACACCATTTGACAAAATGGGTCAGAGGACGGAGGACTGCTGCTTCATTCCACTTTCTCAGATACCTCTTCTGTGTTGTTCGAGGTCGTATGAAAAGTCAGAATACAGAAAGACTTTTCCCAGCTATCACAAAACGTGGCAGTTGTTACATTGGTGCAGTATGTTTACGCGAGCTTCTGGTAAACAACATTTTTATTTTTTGTAACCCCAAAACCACAGCTTCCCAATTAAGTTTTAAATGGGCCTAAATCACACTGTTTTGCTGCCGCACATATTAGGAACACAAAATCATAATAAATCAATGCTTTTAAAACCTATATAAAACACTGTATTATCCTAATTTGAATCATGAAGCACAAGGGCTAGACTCCTATGGGTCTTTTGCACTGTGGTTTCCAGACACTCAAGGAAGATATATAAAAACTGAAAACACAGGATAAATGTTTGCATGGAGATACAGTACATAATATTTGTTAGGGTCTTTAATGATTAATGCATTTACCAAACCTCAAATAAAAAATCCTGCATTTAAAATCAATCAGAAGGTCTTACTAGACATTGGAGAGTAAATTTAAAAAAAGCACTTTGGGAGGTAGCGCATCACAACTTGATGGGAGCATATCAGCCCGGTGCTCAAAACTCTTCATTGGCTGCCTGTCAAATTCAGAATTGACTACAAGATTTTACTTCTAGCGTTTAAAGCTTTAAATGGCTTGGCCCCTGAATATCTGAGTGACTTACTCATTCCTTACTGTCCTCCTAGATTACTTCGCTCTCAAAATGCTGGCTATTTGAAAATTCCTATTATATCTAAAATTACAATGGGTGGCAGAGCCTTCTCTTACAGAGCCCCTTTCTTATGGAATAATCTTCCCATGTATGTACAGGCTTCAGACACACTTTCTGTCTTTAAGTGTAGGCTAAAAACGTACCTCTTTAGTCAATCCTATAGTTAAGGATGTCGGGGGGAGGGGCTAACCTTCTCTTTTCCTCTCTCACCCTGAGCTGCAGATTACTCCGGCCCGTCCCCCTCTCACCCTGAGTTTGCAGACTGCTCCAGTTATGCCCCTCACCCTGAGTTTGCAGACTGCTTCGGACCCGTCCCTCCTTTGGTTTATCCTCCCGACTTCACGCAACCGGAGTCCCAGATGCATCACCCCGCCTCCTTTTGAACTGATGATTGAACTGATTATTGAATTGACTATTACCATTCAGTCCACCTTTAGTCTAAACCGGGCCGGCCAGCGAAGGATGGGCACCCCCTCTCTATCCAGGTTCCTTCCGAGATTTCTTCCCACTGGGGAGTTTTTTCTCGCCACTGTTCAGTGTTTTTTTTCTCCCCTACCGGGGAGTTTTTTACCTCATTTTGCTGGTTGGGGCCTAAGGCCTGGTGTTTTGCTCAATTTTCCTTCTGTTTCCCTGTGCAGCGTCTTTGTGACAGTTCTCTGTAAAAAGCGCTATACAAATAAAATTGAATTGAATTTAATTGAACTTACTGTTGCATGCCTGTGTGGAAAAGCACAGTATCTGTCTGGCGCTGAATCACAAAGCCAAATAGGCTTACTTTTTGTCTCTCTGTGTCGTTCTCTGTCTGCCTCTGTGTCCTTGCTTTGTTTTCATTAAGCCCAAAAGAAAAGTAGAGTATTCTGGGGGCAATTGTAACACAATTTCTTGTTACAATTGCCCCCAACCCTGAGCACATGAAACTAGCTAGCTTGCTAGATAGACTCTCAGCTCTAGCTTGTTTCAGATTGGTGCAATTGTATGGTGTTACAATTGCCCCCTGTTACAATTACCCCCAGAATACTCTACCTGTTAAACTCTGCACTGTCTTGCTTTAGCAAAGCAGTCCTACAAGAACCACTGTTACACTGCCTACCTAATGACTCCCATAACACCTTTTTGCCTATGAACCGTGTCCCTACATGACAGGCACAACCCCCAGCTTTATGAGAGTAAACATCTGCTGTTATTTCTCAGAAAATAATAAATGCATACTGTACATATTTTTTGTATAATTTATTCATTGGCACTTCTCAGACCTGGCATTCACAAACAGCCTGTTATTCTCATTATTGTGGTGAAATACTTGAGTGTCAACAATTCTATCAAATAGGTCATGTGACCCAAGAAGGACCTGTTATTAGGTGCTAGCAGCTCATTAGCTTCCCTCTGCAAAGCCTCCCTGACTTGTGGCTGTGGTTCTCTAAGGAAGACTGAGGGTGGGCTGAGCATATTAACCTTATAAAGAGAGGCAGACGATTGCAGAATGCTTTCAGATTTGGTCTTGCAACTGAAAATGTCACAGATCATAAGAAGAGGATAATGACAAAATCAGCACAAAACACAGGCCGCTTCTCAAAATGCAGTCAGATATTAGTCACAATGGAGGCAAAGACACAACAAAATCAATCCCCCTGACTTCTCGTGGGCACATATTATGTGATTTACCTTCATTTTCATTTGCATTGATGACCTGGGAAAAAATGGGTTGGTTCAGATTTCTTAGCCAACTGATGTAAGGGATGATTAAGTGGTGTGATTTTTAACAAGCACCGTGAGTCAGGACCTCAATTCACCATATCACCCAAAGTGAGGTATCACACACGGACATTGCTGTTTACAAAAAAAGATGTTTAAATTGTTCATGGCTTTTCTGAAAGTACTTTGTGACAGTTAGTTTGTACATGGTTGCTACGTTGAAAAAGAATGTGACGATTGACTTATCTGCTTCATGATGTATAAAGACCGCAAAAGCTGTGTTGAGGAACACAACCCTTCAGACTGAACGTTGCTTTCATGCGAAACAAAAAAAAAAACGGATCTGCAGACTCTCTGAAACTGGCTCGTTGGAGAATGCATGGCAGTAAAGGTGGGAGGGCCAGATGGACCGTGTCTCTTCCGAAGATGGGGAGCTTGTTAAAAATCCTGACAGCTTTCCAGGCTTATTTTCATGCAGTGTCATGGCATAGATGTTGACTCAGTTGGTGCTCAAACTCACAAGATGCCTGATTTTTTTTGGGATTGTTGCTCTGGAAACTTTTAAGAAAAATAATCTTCCCAAGTGGATACTTTTGGCAAAGGCCTGATGTTGGAGCAGCTTGCGTGTCCATACAATTATCATATTTTAACACTCCTCCGTTTCTTCCCCAGTCCTGTGGCTATTTCTAGACATCATTTTTAGTTTTGCTGAAGAGAAAATCCTCAGGAGCGGATGTGAGATTCATTGTGATTAGTGACACAGACCAACAGCATTGACCCCACTATAATGCGCAGCTGTGAACATGCACATCAGTATTTACAATAAGGTGCTGCTTTTCAAGCATGTGAAAGTAATAAAAAGCAAGCATGGGCTCTAGAGCCCAAAATGAACACTTAATTTAAGGTCAATGATATCATGTGCCTCTTTGGACAAGGTTTGGTTACATGGCTATACTTTGCTGGATGGGTTGTTCAGGTTTAACACTGAGTTTGAAGATACATTATGTTGCTCCTTTAATAAAGAGAGAGAATATGCTTCAGCTGTGCCAATAAATTCTAAATGTCAAAGTGGTGAGTTAAGGATGGCCTAAAACACCAAGAAACCAGCACAATGCGAAAACATTCATCCAATGGGGTGCAGGGTTTTGACAATGACCCTAAAAGTGCTCTTTTTTCCCGTCCTTTCCTTTTGTCGGTTCAAGATTCTCTCAGAATATAACTTTATCCCTGAGACAGATATCACAGTAAAGTTATGCTGTGATATTGGGAATTAATTTAATGTAGGTATAAAACTTTCCACAACACCCACTTAAGTCTCAGATAAAGCATGAGAGTTATTTTCCAGTTTTTTCTCCAAATAAGCTGAATGTCCTTGATGGTAACATTAAAAAGTCATCATATCTTCAATCTGTCAGCAGTGGCATGCAGCAATCTGTAATCACACACTTTCCAAAATCCCTTCTGGGGGTATAGGATTGAAAAACGTCTAGAAATCCAATGTGCCAGCCTCACTGCAGTATGTTCATAGTTCACACACTAATCTAACCTAAACAGCATATACATTTAAGTATAGAGCACAGCTTAAATTGAGATATATTCATAGGTACAATGCTGAAATCATAGGATGACCTTTTTCCATAAGGCTCCCAAGAATGAATGGAATGGAATTATGAATCAGATTTCATTGAGTATTTTATTGAAAAAAGTTATTAAGCAAGATATGAAAAAGGGAGGGATGTCTATCAAACCAAGAAATGGAATCACATTAAACAGGTACTTGATAGAAATACCAAATGACTTCACACTCAAACAACCCACAGGGTACAAGACATAGGCTGCCTATCCGTATTTCTATAAAATAATTTCCTGTAAATTTCAGTCTAGGTACAATCAGGCTAGCACTGATTCAGAGGCTTCTTGAGGTTTACCTTATTTACTAAACACGTAAATCTGATCGGACTCTAAAAATGTGGTTTTATGGATTCTGAAATCATTGAGTATTTGAAAGTAAGTCTTGATTAAAATGCAGAAATTAAAAACATACTAAATACAAGGCCTAGGGAGGCACTTTAAGAAACTTGGTACAGCCAACACTACCACTTTTTAAGATCATACTCATTGTCATAATGATTAATTCTGCAGTGGAATCAACGACCAGGGGTCAGAATCCCAAGTAAAACAGTCCAGCTGTTATCATTATTTCCATCATGTGGGGCGGCAGTGTAGTATAATGGTTAAGGAACTGGATTTGTAACTGAAAGGTTGCAGGTTCGATTCCAAGATAGGACACTGTCATTGTATCCTTGAGCAAGGTACTTAACCTGAATTGCTTCAGTATACAGTGGGCACGGAAAGTATTCATAACCCTTCACTTTGCCATTTTTGTCCATCAATCTACACTCAATAACCCATAATGACAAAGTGAAAACATGTTTTTAGAAATTTTTGCTAATTTATTAAAAATAAAAAACTGAAATATCTCATTTACATAAGTATTCATACCCTTTGCTTTAACATATTTTTAAAATATCATATTTAAAATTTGGTCGCACATCCTTTGCATGCTGTTACTTCCTGAAGTCTGTAACCCATAAACATCAAAAGACTCTCGATATCTTATTTTCAGGTACTGTTCCAAGCGATACTATAACCTCTCTGCATTTTAATTGATCTCTATGGGAATTGGGGGGTGAGACTAGATTAAGCTGTAAATTACGCTGCTACAGTATGGAACACATGACTGGCTAAATGGCTGTAAGTCATCAAGGGTCTAAGGTATCAAACGGGCCCCAAACCATCACGCTGCGGCCAGATATGGAGTAGATGTGGATGGATCACTTTAAGGGTTGTTTCTCCTGACTATTTTCCCCATAGAGTTCTATAGGAAAATTAGTCAGGAATCCATATCTACTGCATATCTGGCAGCAGAGTTATTGTTTGAGGCTCGTTGGATACGTCAGACCCTTGATTACTTACAGCCATTTCGCCAACCATGTATTCCATACTGTCCCAGCATAATTTACAGCTAAATCGAGTCCCACCCCCCAATTCCCATAGGGATCCATTCAAATGCAGAGAAGTTATAGTATTATATATAGTATGGCATGCAAAGGATATGCGACCAAATATTAAATATGATACTTTAAAAATACGTTAAAGCAAAGGTTATGAATACTTATGTAAATGAGAGATTTCAGTTTTTGATTTTTTATAAATTTGCTAAAATTTCTAAAAACATGTTTTCCCTTTGTCACTATGGGTTATTGAGTGTAGATTGATGGGCAAAAATGGCAATTTTATCCATTTAAAATGAAATCTACAACACAATAATGTGTGCAAAAAGTGAAGGGGTATGAATACTTTCCGTCCCACTGTATATCCAGCTGTATAAATGGATAAAGCGTACTAATGCACTAAGTGCACTAAGAAGTGTAAGTCGCTCTGGATAAGAGCATCTGCTAAATGCCCGTAATGTAATATAATAATTAGCAATGTGAAGACTAGGTGTATATAGGATGAATGAAGTTTAATGGGCTATCAATGGATGTGGGAAGCTTGGGTAACCATAACAGTCCATAATGAAATCATTAAAGTATCTTCCAGACTAGAGATCTTGTGGCCTCTCAATATAATAAAACACATACATCTCAACATTCATACAGTCCTTTCAGTTCTGCTCCACAAAACCAGGTCAGAAGGTAATATATTGTTGCGTGGGTCCCTTGTAAGCTTATACATGCTTTCATCCAAGCTATTTATATTTGTTTATACAGAACCAAATATAAAGTCTGCTCATAATTCTGTCGGCAATCATAAACATTTTAAAAACAACTAGTCCTTTCAACTCCCTCTCATGCAGCTCTAATATAAGGATGCAGTTGAGTGACTGATCAGGGCGCCTACCTCCAGCCACTCTCCGTGTGACTGCATCTTCAGAATGACGCAGGGGTCAGGCTTGGACAGGGCATCTCTGTCAGATATCCCCTTGCACATGACACGTAGCTCCACCTTGGTCAGGCAGGGGCTGCTGAAGAGGCCCAGGGAGTTGGCTGCAGACTCATAGATGTTGCTCATTTTCCTTGTGCTACTGGGAGGAGAGATGCGGGGACACAGGACAGGGACAGATCAGCCAGACGGACAACTTACATAAGCCTGTCAGCACAGCAGAGGGAAAGAGTTCATTTGGGCACCCAGATGGACAGACAGACTGTCAGAGGAAATGGCTGGTGGACAAGATACGGGTATGGTACCAACTGCAAGATCAATAGATTTTTCACCTTGCAGCATGCCAGTTCACACACGGTGACACTTACAAGTTAGATCCAGTATGTTGTGACCTTTTACAGGTTTCATTAACGTGACACTAAAGCCACTCCTTAAACCAACATAGGTTACTCAATGTTTCCACAAATGGTGGATGCTAAGATAAACTGTCATTCCCTATGCAATGGCATGAATATTCAACCAGGTTTGGTGAAAGAGACAAAATACACAAGGTTGAAATTGAAACTCACCGCCCTTAGAAGAAATACATTGTGAGCTTTCTATTGACTCTTTCTATTGACTCTTAATCAAACAGGCTCTCGTTTTGTAATTGGATTTAGATGGATGTTTGTAGATATACAGCAGGGTAGCTTAATGGCAAGTGACAGAGCAGAATATAAGACCTGAGGCCAACCTCAAAACAATTAAACACACCTTGCAGAGGTGTTACAGACAATTCAAACACCCCCCCCCCCCCCCCCCCCCAACCCCAACCAAGCCCATCACCAGCACAGGCAGATCATTTACCCATGCTCCAGAGTAGTACTAAAGCAGGCCCATTCAGTGCCAAACCAAAATATTATTGCAGCACATTCATTAATTAAACATGTTATTTGAATATGTGAGTTATCCTGACTGAAATACCTCATTATGTTGTTTAACCACTGACAGTCTCTGTAGGCAAAAAGTGGTTTAACTAAAATGATTTTTGTATTAATGAAGCGTTGCATTAATGAAGCAAAAACAAAAAGAACAAGGACGCCCACACTTAATCAAACAAAGATGTGCGTTGTTCTTATTTAATTCTTTTGTTAGAAGAAAATGTTGCAGCATGCACCTTCATCAATATACATACAATAAGTACCTTCTTCAACCATTTTTGCTCATCTCCGTTCATTATGATTATCACAATGGTGTAATAAACAATCTAATAAATGCTTAAGAACAAATTTCAATTATCTAAGATAACGCTCAAGCATTAAAATAAATAATGTATTCTTTAACTTCAAGAAATAAGACTTATCTGATGATATCCCCCTCTCTTTCTACCCTCATCTTGCCTACTATGTCATACCTAAGCCATGGGGGAAGAACACCCATAGAAATTAAATTACTGGAAGGCCCTGCCAGATGGGACCATACGCAAATATTTGTTCAAGTTCAAATCCAATTTCTCACCTAGTATAGAAACAGAATGTAATTCTGGAATGTCAGGAGACTGGCATATGCTTTATGTTTGCACCTACCCTGGACAATATATTGGATAGAGTTGGAACAATCGAATAAATCTATATCTGTGGAACCTACACAGTGGTACACAGGGGGTAGGCCTCTTACGTCTTGAATTAAAAAACTGTATGTTCACAGATATCCCTATTTCACAGATGTGGACCCGATAATGAATGTACACAATGTGGTCCTTCTTCCACTACCCAATGGTGTTGCAAAGACAGGATGGCTGAATTATATGTCTGGAAAATGGCGAAGAACTTAATATGATAACACCAGTAAGATGTTATTTATCGTGTGTACAGTAGAGCAGTAGTGTAGTAGAGGGTATACCCACTTCTTTCATAGTGGGCATAGAGGATACTCACTTATTAATCCCCACTGGTGCATGTATCAATTAGTAGTCATTGATTTGCTAAATTAGAGTATACCCACTTCTCTAGAGTACACCCACTTCTCCAGGCACTACTACACCACTGCAGTAGAGCTATAATTTTTCCATGTATTGAAAGTCAGAATCTGTACAGAAGGGTATCACAGAAGGGTGTACACAGGTCAAAGCCTGTTATGGCATTACCCATGTAGGGAGGCCTCAGACCGCAGGATTTTCCACACCGCCTCTCACCGATCAGGATCAAAAATGACTCCTATAGTCACCCAGGTGTCAGCACTCTTACGTAAGGCAGTATTACCGTATTTCGTTTTTTTCTCATGTTGTTATTTTAGGATTGTTATAGCATGCTTTATAATTTTATATGGATGTTAGCAGTATGAATTTATGATTGCACTTGATTTATGATTTAACTTCTATGTTAATTATGTTGCACTTAAACTCACTGGCATGGGAATGCTGGTATTCAAGTCACCAAATCCATGTTCTTTGTGTTCACAGTTTGAGAACACTGCAAAGAATTCTGCAAGATTTGCATTGCCTTTGTTGGCATATGGATGGCTCAGGTAATATCTTAAGCATTTTATTGACTCATACCTTGAGAATCACTGGGTGTGCATCTACATTTTCTTCTGAAATACAAACTACCTGTGTGTAATAACTGACACAGTAATACGACAAATATTACAGCATTAAAATAAATATTTCTTTAATGGATTGTTCATTCTGTTTGGAAACTAAATACGTTACAAGCTGTTATGTGAAATTTGTCTTTAAAAAGTTAATAAAAAGAGAATAAGCAAGTCATATCTATAGGTAACACATTGTAGGCTACACTTAGGGCCTGATTTACAAAGACCTTTAGCAGGTGCAAAACCTTTTAGCACACGCAAAACCAATAATATGACCAATGATTGGTCATGGTATTTGTTTTGCACCAATCACATTGGTTTTGTGTGTGCTAAAACGTTTTACACACGCTAAAGGTCTTAGTAAATCAGACACTTAGTTGTTACAAACATTTTGCTAGAAAGTGACAAGTAAAATATTTTTTTAGAACAAGACTTAATCTTTGAACCATCAAGTAATTCAAACCTAAGCATGTGAAACCCCCACTGTAGAAAAACTGAGAAAATTCCATTACAAATTTCTCACTGCCCACTAGCTACAGGCTAACAAATGTAAATAAATAAATAAATTTACTTGTGCTTCATTAAAATGTATTTTGGAATGACTATAAAGAAACCTATATCTATGATATATCAACTCATTAGAATGTGCAGAGGATTATGACAGTTCAGACATGCTTTTACCACATCCACTGAAATAATTATTCTGCTAAGCATCATTATACACACATTTTAGAAAGAGCATTTCATATCCACTATCACATGGCACTGCACTTGTTGAGAGCTCTCTTTCCGGATGCTAAAAATATTTCAGAAGATTCTAGACGAGAAAAGCAAACACTGTCTTTGGTGAAATGTGGACTTGCATTCCAGAACTGGAATAGATAAGCTTGAGGGATCAGGCACTCTGGAATGGGCAGTAATGCTTCTGCTGTGAAATATTCATCACAGAACAATCATTCAGTCCCCCCCTAGTGACAAGAAGTAGGGTTCAGTCCAGGCTGTCAGAACTGGCCTGTTGGAAAAACAAAATCCCACCGCGTTTATAAACTGCATTACCATTCTCTCTCCCCTATACACAGTGGGACCACTTTGCTCTCTTAGGGTTTTTGTGCTCTTTTGTTCCATAACATGTGCTGTTAGAACTTGGGAGCAAATCTAAGTCTGACCTGGTGTGAATGTGGGAGCTGCTTGCTTGGCCCACCTTCAAGAAGAGCTTTCAAGGTTGTCCTGGCTTCAGGACTAGCTGGGGAGCCACTCCAGGGATTTATTCCAAGCTGAGGGAAGCTTTGTTGAGTCTAGGTTTAGAAAAAAATCTTTATTTCCCATGTGAACCCTTATGAGGTCCCCCCCTCCCGCCAACCTGGCAACCCAGACAGGATTCAGTAATTAGGGCTCATTCAGCACTCCATTCCTCTGTCCTAGACATGGGATGGGCTGACTTTTTAAACAGTACTACTATTATTCTTTGTTGTTACTTATCTAATATTATCCTTTACAAATTCTAGACCTCGTTCCATTGTTTCAGCCTGCTTCCTGTTACAGATGGCAAATGATTTTCTGAAGCTGAGCAGGAGGGGGCCTTGTTATACACTGCTCCCCCCCCCCGCTAAAATAACATCTTCTCACTTCTAATGAAAAAACATCCCCCATCATCACTCAGTCTTGTGTCATGCCGCCCTCTCCCATTTCCAATGAAGCCTAGTCTTGGGCCAGACACGGACCGCCAGCTACATTCTCCTGCCTCAGCTGTAGCTCAGAATATCAGCAGAGTCTGTGCTTGCAATTGACTGGAAATTTTTAATGATGTTTGTTTAATTTATTTGGGAGGGGTTTCTTTTATAGAGGCTTGACCTTTTCCCCCGAGCATTACTTCTTTATGTACTGCACAGCAACTTTTGATTTGCCATGGTAGAAATTCCTTTGGAGAAGTTACAGCATATTACTTGTAGCAGAGCTGCTACAAACCAATGGCATTTTCTGTCTCTTACCGTGTGAGTACATTGCTGCAATCCTAAAATAAATCACTATTAGATGATCACAGATCTAGATTAAACCTGTTTTGTTTCAGCTATAATTCAAGTTGCTTAAAAGCTACCCAACATTGTCACAGCAAATACAGGGCATTCCCTCCTAGACAGCCACCCATCGCACTCCATGTCGAGTGCGTCACTCTGAACCCTTTCTCTGAGTGTCCTAACCTGGACACACCATCACTGAAACAATACTTCGCCCAAACTGAGATGGGCTTTAGAAGAAACCATCCGTCAGCTTTGTGACGCATCATCTTCTTTCTTTTCCGAAACTCGTGTTGTGCCTGAATCTGTTTGCAGATGGCTCTTTTTTTCTGTAGTTCTCCTTACATAATGTGCAACCACGTTTCACAAGCACAAACAAGCACAAGCTTGTGTCTCAACACCAACAAGGATGAATTGCATTTATATGCAGAATACATGCAGTAAATAAACACATCCATATGCATACTCATGCTGGGCGTGACAGATTGAACACACTCCTCAATACTGTGGATAGATATTTATTGAGCCAAATTCCTCAATATATAATACACACACACACACATACGCACACACACTCAGGCAGGCACACACACACGCCATGAACACAAAAATAATAATTCCCCTCCCAGATAAGCCAAGACTTTATCTTCAAATTTTGTAGGCCTCAAAGCAGTTCTGCTAGCTAAAGCAGCAGTCCTGGCTCCATAAAATCTATTCTCTAAATACAGTACACCGTCTTATTTAAGTGAGCCACGTAGCCAGAAATAGTCATATAATTGGGCCTGCATACAACTAGGTGGGTCAGAACGACCCTGGTGGGCCTTCACAATTGGGTGTGGTCGTTCAACCAAGGCAAATGGCCAGGATATTATTTAGGTGGACGTGGCCCATCCTGGCCCACCCATGCCTATGTGGTGGATTTATGCATTCCATGGTGAGGCTTTCAATGTTTTTCAGTGCAGTGATGCACTGCAGGTATTACAGCTGTGGCTAGCACAATTGCATAATTGGCCAAAGCATTGTCCAGACATGGCAGGATTGGTCCTGGCTCATCATTTAAGAGTGACTCCTCCCATCTCCCATCTGCAGTATTCCTCCAATGCAATGACTGTACAGCTCAGCTGGTGGCCTGCAGAACAGCTGGCATCATACAACTCAAGAGGAGATTGTGAGCTTGTCTGCACTCTTCAAAATAGATGGAGGATGTTGGACTGATAAGACAGATGCACAAATACAATTAGGCAGTCCTAATAGGGTGTAGATAATAGGGGATAAAACAATGAACTTCAAGCTTTACATTTACACAATTTCTGATATACTGTATATATACAATATATATATTGACTTATTGATCAAATAAGTTAATGTTCCAATTTGATTTATAAGTTAATACCAAACCTAAAATAAATAATTTTTGTCAGAGAACTTCTCTAGATGCCCTTAAGGCTGTATTGTCTAGGTTTACATTTATTTTGGAGTCCCTGTTTACAAAAAAAAACTCACTACCATTAAACGGTTATGCATCCATTGCATTCAGCTATACACACAATAAACACAGCAATGTGGGAGAGGCTGACCACAAACTTGTATTTTTCAGCCTTAATAACTGAAGCCATTCATGTGGTTAGACAGAGGAATTGATTCATTTTAAATTAGGCCAAGCGTGTAGCAGGTAATGGGTGAGGCAATTCCATTCTCTGGCATGAGATGGCTCTATGCCACGTGCACGTCCCATCATTTGCTCCCTCCTTGGGAATGTTTTGTTTTGAAAGTGTTAGGATCCTGTAATCTGTGTTTATTCTTTATTATTTTTCCTGTTTTCTTTCCCTCGCGATTGTCAGTCCGCGTTCCATGTTTCTGAGATTCCACCCCCTGTCTTTGTCATTGCACTATTCGGGTGATTTTGGGAACATTCAGGTTTCTTCTGTATTTCGTATATCTCGTTTTCTTCCTTCTGACTTTATTTATATTTGTATATAATACTAATGTACTAATCATACTAACTGTTAGATTAGATTTAATACTAACCTGCTAACAGACTAACATGTGTATATAATACTAACCTACTAACATTAGGGTTCTAGAGTTCACTACTAACATTACTAATTCATCTTGAGTTTCTACCTGCAGCTGTCATTTCCCTCCTCGTTATCCTATCCCTGCATCGATCTGTGATTTCGCATTCTCTGCATATGTGTCCACTTTCGTGTTCTTCTAATCTGAGCTGTGCACTTGTTTACCTGCTAACTCCAGGCCGTTTGTTATCATTGTGTCTATGTGTATTCCAGTCCGTGTCTTACGTTTCCCCTGTCATTGTTTTATTGGTCCCTGTTAACCCTCACTGTTCTCACCTGTGAGCAATCTCCCCTCCCTGCTTCTACACACCTGATTCCCATTATGTCTGTCTCCCTCTGTGTATATATACCTTGTCATTTCAGTGTTCTTCGCGAGTTCCTCATGATATTCTGCTTCTGTGTTACCGTCTGGTTTTCCGAGTTTCTGCCCGAGCTGTTTTGTTTATTCTGTTTTCTAGTTTTTGTTTCCCAGAGTTCTTTGCCTGTTGTTGTTTTGTTTTGTATCCAGTCTGTTTTGTTTTCTTTGTGTTCCTCTGACTCCCTGGTTTGGACCCCTGCCTGTGTTCTCGTGACCCTGTTTTTGGATTTCCCTTTTGTACCTTTGCTGTGCTTTCTCGGTTTTGACCCCTGCCTGTTCTACTTCGGATTGCTGCCTAGCCCTTATTAAACTTCGGTTTTTCCCTTACTCCTGCCTGCGTTTGGGTCCTTCCCCCCCTGACACGCAACAGAAAGCTAATACATTTGTCCAAAGTGATGAACGTTTACCTAGCAATTGCACCAATAAATTGAAGTGAGAAATAGCTAATGAAATGTATGCGGAAATCAACCTTTTTTTCAATAAACCAAAAGTAAACAGGATTAAACATGAAAATATGTGTGTATATTTGTGTGTGTGTGTGTGTGTGTGTGTGTGTAGAAAATACAAGGCCTCTCCCTTACATCACACGTGAAACCACAAATCACATTCTGATAGCCATCTGCACCTCCAGCAGCACAGGATACCGTTTCACTTGTGATTCGTTTCACAGGCTACTGAAACAGTCACAACCTTCTTAAGAAGTGCACAATAGAATAATGGTGCAACACAATGCAATGCGCTCAAAGCGGTGTGTCTCCAAGGTAGCAACAGCAAATTCAGTTTTACAGCAAAAATAAAATGCACGTTAATCCCATGAGAGCGTCATGCAGAGGTCATTGTGCTGTTTGGTAAATATGTTCCTTTCTTCTTCCTTCTTGTTGTAAACTGTTCAAATCCACAGTTACTTCTGAATGTTGCTACAAAAACGAATAGAAAACATAACACTTCTGGGCCAGGTGCTTGGACTGATGGTGAGTAATGGCACTGCCTGGTAGATTACAATACTGCTGTCGTAAACATTCCCCAAATTCTTATTTTGGTACCAAAGAATGATTAAACTATTCAGGATCAAGTTAGACAGACCTCATTAGTCTCTTTTTCCATTCATTTACCTTGCCGACCAGAGTAATTATTCAGTTTGACGCGATCTGCTCATCAGCTGTTGCAATAAATTGTTGATGCTAACAGGGCCACCGGCACATTTACAAACGATAGCTCATTATTCTTGAGACAGCCGACAAATTAGGCTCTGAATTCATTAATATAATTAAATAACACAGCGGAAATGGAAAAACAACCCAACTCCAGATGCAGTTGTGACAATGAGCCAGTTTGCTATCACAGGTGTGGCAGAGCAAAAGATTGTTTTCCAATCACTAATAGGGTTGATGTTGACATTGGCTGTGTTTTTTTTAACATTAATGAGTTGACAGTCTCAAGAGAAAGATGTAGCTAGATTAATACTACTTCCCCTGGATGTGTAAATTGGTACCACGACACATTGTGCCAGTGTGAATATGCGGTGTATGCAGTATGTAGTTATACAAAAAATATAAATGTTAGTCTTTATGAACTTTCAGGGCTGCCTTAGACTGTAACATGCTACTAGTATTTAAAAAAACAGCCATTATTTTTGAATTTATTAAGAAACTATTGTTTTCTTAAGCATGTGAGTTTACATACAAATAGAATGTAGATACTGTATAAGCAAGGGTCAATATTTTCTCCCAAAGCTCCAGATGGTATCATTAAACTGACATAATAAATACAGAGAGGAAGTCCAGTATTGATTTTGTATCTAATTTTGACAGTGCATTTGGTAATGCACATGACTCACCACAGGAACACAAGCACACGCGCAAGTGTACACACACGCACGCACGCACGCACGCACGCAGGCACGCACGCAGGCACACACACGTTTTTCACTCTGCAAGCTGCAGAGCTGCCATGGCTATTGTGCAAGATAACTCTGCAGTCAGAATGATATCACAGGCAGCTGCTTGGTTCCCAATCAACCAGACAAGTCACTATTGAGCAGGGAAGAATGGTTTATCCTGGCTTACCTTTCTGGGATGCACTATGGCTAATTGCTCTCTTACACACTGGAAACTGGGACATCACTACGCTATGCACAAGTATCTTAGCTGGATGGATCAACAGGGCATTTCTCTTCATTTTTAATCCAGCTTGAATGAGAAGGAGAAGATCACACATTGAGGTGTGTATGGAAGTGATCAGTATAGAAAGAAGGCTCAGTGTTCTTGGCCATGTTGGGCTGGTAAAATTCAGAAAAACTCTTCAGATTGGATGCAGTGGAAGTCAGCCTTTCAGCTGTGTGATATCCTACTCTCCACCAAAACCTCCATGACTTGTATTTCTTGATCCTTATGAAGAGTTAAGATCTACCTGCAACATTTGATCTCTGAGCAATTACCCAGCATGAATGCTAACTGCTGGTGCAGAATGCTTATCCATAATGCGCATATCAGACCAGCTGCAGCAGCTCTCTTGCCACATTGTGGGATTTCTGAGAGACAGAAAATCACCAGTTGGAACAAGTACCACTCGTGCCACATACAGTATATGGCAGTGGTGTCTCCCTTCACAACCCTGTCACAATCTATATTTCTAACTCTCTATTTTCCAACCAAGCACAGCTCTCTCCATGTGAGTGGACCTTGTTTTCTCCTGACAAAATCAAAGCCTGCTCACTTACAACTACCCTATTGCGTGTGCATAATATGCCAGGTAAATACACTGAACTGCCATCTAAAATGTTGATTGGATTTTGCTCAATGTACCTGGAGCTGATCAATGTCAAGCAGGGATATAGCTTTGGTTTGAGATTCTATTCACCTTTATTTGAAACCAGTGTGTCATAATGGATTTTATGGAGGTGCAAATAAGCTTGAAAATCAAAATAATTATTATCATATAACGCAGTTCTGGTGAAGTGAAAACAAAGTATATGCTTATACATTCTGCACCGAGCAAGGTCAATCAGGCTTTTACATTTATAGTAGTCTGTCTAGTAAAAACTGGGGGCTCCGTAAAACACTATTACTTACAGAAGGTGGAGGTTATTTGATAATCCATGTTTTACCTACATGTAAAAAGGATAACAAGGAATAAGGAGGAAAATATGGATTAAATATTGTGAAAAGTATTGGAGTTAGGGAAAACAGTAAGAAACAATTAATCCGAATTTAAAACTGACAATGTATCCTAACTGTTAGGGCAGAAGGTAAGCCCTTAGATGAGAACCACTCTCACAAACTTGTAAAAAACAAAACTTTGTATTCGATCTCTGCATTGTGTAGTACAAGGAGTGTGGATATACGAAATCATTACGCTCGCCCAGATACAAACATTCCAGAAGATGTCTATACAGTATAGGGATGCGCTGCCTGCTAGCGTGGTTCAGCCTTCCACATTCGCTACGCTGTTGCCCAAAGCCTGAGGTGAAGTTACAAGATGTCAAAGAAGTCAGCTGTGTGGAAACATTTTAGTATTACCGCTGACAATCCAAAAAAGGTTGAATGCCAAATATGCCAGCAGAAATTGGCATACCAGGTTTGAATTTGACAAACCATTTGAAAAATGTAAGTAGCCTAATTTATATATTTTCATCAGAGTAATAGCCTAGCAACATTAGCATTAGCTAGCCGATCTGACTAGGCCAGTGGTTCCCAAACTCGGTCCTCGGGGACCACTCTGTACGTATGCTGGTTTTCGTTCCAACCACAATTGCAATCCCAAAATCCTAACAAGCTGTTCATTTTTCTTAATTAGGTGCTTTTCATGTTTAGAGGGATTATTTACCCTCTTAAGCCACATCATGTCAGAAATAGCTATGCATGCCATGAAGAATAAAAATTTCCATGTTCCTACTGTGCTTATTGGGCTGTTTTGCAAATAGGTAAAAAAAAATTTAAACTGATCAAATTAAAGACTGGGGTGAATCAATTGGCTCCTAATTAGGTAGTTGAAAACATTAAGTTCCCTCATCAAATTTTTCTTAAATGTATTAACACTGCAAGTTTGTTTCGTTATCATTTTCTTTGTCTTTTTTTCATTATTTATCAAATGGTTAGTTTTAGTGGCCATATATCCACAATTTCACCAATTAGGAGCCTATTGATTCACCTCAGTCTTTAATTTTATTTAATAAAATAAAATAAATTTGGTCAGTTAAAAAATGTTTGTTTTTTTTTGCCCCTTTTTGTAATTATTTGCAATATAGCACAATGAGAATATTGTACTTTTATTATTCATGACATGCATAGCTATTGCTAACATAATGTGGCTTAAGAGGGTAAATAATCCCTCTAAATATGACAAACACCTAATTAAGAACAATTGACATCTTGTTAAAATTCCGGGATTGCAATTGTGGTTGGAACGAAAACCAGCATACACAGTGGTCCCCGAAGACCGAGTTTGGGAACCACTGGACTAGGCTACATTTCATGATTAATTCTTCGTTTAATTCACGTTCTGTTCTGAGTCAAGCATATTGCACAATTTTATATGGGAATAGCCTACACTCGGCTTTAGACTTTTTTTCCCCATACCATACACAGTATGTAGGCTACGTGAAGTCTGAGAGTTTGTAGGCCTGCCCTGCACATAACTGTGAAGACTGCGGCTTATATTTATGTTTTAAATTTATTTAGGCCTATGTTTCATGTCCTGAACTTCTGTTCCATTTCAATTTAATACTTTGTTGTTTCAATAAAAAAAAAACTACTTTCTTCATGCGCGTATGCGCATATAGATGCGCATATAGATGTGAGGGCGCCCTCTACTGGACGTATCGTAACATTGTTTTCAAAGACTCAAAAAAATATATTTTTAATAGATTATAATTAAAACGCAGCTTCGGAGCTTCGGGGAAAATTGCCAACGAAGCTTTGAAGTGTAAAAAATGGCATTCGGCTCAGCCCTACTATTCTTATTGCCTGTCGATTTGGATCTGTCTCAACCTCTGATTACCTGGCTTTTGATTTTGGACTGGAAATGAACATTCTCATTGCTACATCCTGGTCTGCGTTTGGGTCTCTGAATGGTACCTGACAGTACGTTCTGACCAGGATGGACCCAGCGGACCCTGCTCAGGTTCGCGTTGCTCTGGAGCGACAGGCAGTCATGCTGGGGCGTCACCAGGCCCACCTGGACATGGTCACCGAACACATCCAGACTCTCGCTTCCAGTTTTGCGGATCTGACATTGGCGCTTTGAGCTCCTGAGTCAGCGCACCCCAGCAGCCCACTCCTCTGTCTCCTCCGAGTCCACCTGCGCTGGTGCGCAAACCTCGACTACCTCCCCCTGTGAAGTATGCTGGTGAACCTGGCGGCTGCCATACTTTCCTGACTCAGTGTCAGCTGATTTTCCAACTACAGCCCTCGACCTTCCCCACTGAGTCTTCAAGGGTAGCTTACATCATTACCCAGCTATCCGGTCGTGCCAAATCGTGGGGAACAGCTGCTTGGGAAGCTGGCCTGCCCTGTTGCCAGAGTTTTAACCAGTCTGCAGCAGAAATTAAACGCATCCTCGACCGCTTCAAATACGGTCACGAGGCTGCCCAGGAGATTCTGCAGATGCACCAAGGGAGGAGATCGGTATCGGACTATGCCATTGACTTCCAGACCCTGGCTACCACCAGTGGCTGGGGAAAAGAAGCACTATATGATATCTTTCTCTATGGCTTATCTGAGGAGGTCAAGGACGAGTTGCTGACCCGTGATCTGCCCGCGTCTATCGATGAACTCATCAGCCTAGCGATCAGTCGACTCACGCCTCCAAGAGCGTCACCGTTTCCGGGTTCAGGCAGGGCTCCGGAGAGCCACGGCGGATGGGTTGAAGGTTCCACCAGCTAATCCCAGTCGCGCTTCACCTCCACCAGCCAAGACCCCTGAACCGGAAGCGATGCAAATCAACCGTACCCGCCTGTCCAGGGAGGAGAGAGATCGGAGGATGGCTACCTGTGCCTGCCTGTACTGTGGACAACCAGGACACTTTGTGGCTAGTTGTCCGGTAAAAGCCAACGCCCACTAGTGAGTCGAGGAGCACTAGTGGGCGTTATCCTGGTCGAATCCTCCTCCAAACAATGGACCTGTCTGCCTGTAACTATCGAGTGGGGAGATCAACAACGTAAGTCTTCTGCTCTTATTGACTCTGGTGCCGAAGAGAGCTTTTTGGACACTGGTCTGGCGTCCAGTTGGGGAATTCCCACTACCATACTTTCACGCCCCCTAGTGGCCAACGCATTCAACAGCCAGAAGCTTGCCAGCATCACCCACATCACCTCCCCAGTGACTTTGCGTATCTCTGGAAATCATCAAGAACAGCTTTGGCTGCACGTCATTGACTCTCCTCAAGCACCTATTGTTCTGGGCCATCCCTGGCTAATGAAGCATAACCAGAGTCTGGAGTGGAGCAGCCACAAGATAGTTGGTTGGAGCCCCTATTGCTTGTAAAACTGCCTTCGTCAAGCCCACTCACTCCTTCCGAGTCTCAAGCCTTCCGAGGAACCTTCTGATCTGTCATCTGTCTCTTCCGAGTACCTGGACCAGAAAGAGGTCTTCTGAAAAGCGCTGCGGTGGTACAACGGTAAGAGCGCCGACTTTCAGTCGGTGCAGTTGTGCTCCGAGGATCGGGGTTCGCGCCCCGGTCCTGCCAGATCCGAGCATGGCCGGCGCCCTGTGGGAGCAGCAATTGGCGGCTGCTTCCGGGTGGGGGGAGGGGCTCGGAGAGAATCGCTGCACGCATAGCGGCCCTGGCCGAGCTGGAATCACGGTCAAGGAGCTCGAGGAGTCGCGCCCTGTAGAGGACGTGGCATCCTCCTTCCTACTACTGGCTGAGAGGGTTGTGTAGCAGTGGTTCTCTAGCGGTTGCTACACGGGGGGGGAATTGAATTAGAATAGGGGTTCAATTGGCTACTAAATTGGGAGAAAATGGGGAAAAATCAGAAACAAATTTTAAAAAAGAAAATTTATTTTTAAAAAGAAAGAGGTCTTCTGTAAGTCCCGGGCTACCTCCCTGCCACCTCATCGCCCTTATGACTGTGCAATCAACCTCCTGCCTGGCACCACTCCCCCCCGAGGCCGTTTGTTTTCCCTATCCTGTCTTTGGTTTTAAATTTCCTTTCTGCTCCTCACACTGCCCCCGCCCCAACCGTGATGTCAGAGTACTTCTTTGGAGGTACCTCTACGTCATATGGATAATTGTTGTCGCCCACAATGCTGAGAATGCTGAGACAAAATAGCCCCCACCCCCAACTCTGAGGCATCTACCTCTACCACAAAGGGGAGAGAGGGGTTGGGAGTGACCAGAATGGGTTCGGAACTAAATCTTCTCTTAAGCTCCATAAAGGATTCCAGAAAAAATGCGGCCCTGATGTTTTCTTAGTAAGGGCTGTGATAGGAGCAGCTACTGCGCCAAAATTACAGATAAACCATCGGTAAAAATTGGCAAAGCCAAGAAAACGCTGCACCTGCTTCACGGAAAGCGGAGTGGGCCTATTCTTCATGGCCGAAACTTTCTCGGGATCCATCTGGATCTTGCCCTCCACCACAATGAACCCCAGAAAAGAGACCGAGGCTACATTTGAATAGTCAAAAAAAAAGCTCCTTTTTCCTTTCCTTGCAACTTTTCCTTGACCTCGCCAGAAAACATCATAGGGGTCAAGGAAAAGTTGCAAGGAGAGATTTATAAGGAATCTAGCGTCTACTGTGGTATTCGAACCTCCTTCTCTTCCTTGCGTCGTGGTGCAACGTCTATTCGTATTGACTTGACTGTTCAACATAGCGAACTATAACTTCACGAAAAATGACGACAAAAGGCGCATCATTGCTGTCTGCATTTTACTTGAACCATTTGTTTTATCTCGGCGAAATTTTACCTCTTAACAAATTTGGTGTATTGTCTGATTGTGTCATTGTTTGTTTATTTTCTATTATAAGTCAATACTAACCAACAATACTAGCCATTCACATTTAGATTTCTGGCATTTCTCCTTTGTTGTTTGTTTGAATTCGGTAGGTTCCAGAAAACTCAGATGCTTATGAAAACATTGGCAGCATTGCATTGGGGGGCGCGAATACTACCTTCCTTCTGAAAAGGATAGTCCAGAGCATCCTTTGTGAAAGGACAGATAAAAGGAATCGTGAAGCTCCTTTCCTTCTCAATATGAGAAATTCGAACAGTCCTTAGAATGGCTGCCTGGAAACTATTTCCGGTTCATGTGATCTAAAGGATCCTTCCTTGCTCGAATTTGACTATTCGAATGCAGCCTGAGTTGACATGAAAAACACATTTCTCAGTCTTCACAAATAATCGGGCCTCCAAAAGGCTCTTTAACACCTGTTTGACATGGATGATATGCTCAGAGGGACTAGCGGAGAAAATCAAGATACCGTCTAAATAAAAACGTGATGGCGGAGAAACGCTGCCCTGGCGGAGACGGGTTAGTCGCATGGCGACCTCCTGACTGGAGACTGGAGTCATGGTCAAAGAGTAACGCCATCTCATCCATCAGCTTATCCACATCGCTCATCACGGGAGAATTGGCCCGAATCAGTGGACTAGCCCAGATGAGGGTGGTACCAGTGGGAAGCGAGAGAATGAATGATACACGGGCCTCCTGTGATGAGAACCTAGAATGCTGGGACTTTAAAAATATGATACACAGACTTAAAAACTCATGACATTTGCACGCCTCTCCGTCATAACGGAGAGGCAGCTGGAGCTTAGGTTCCCTCACGGGAAAAGAATCGGGCAAGGGAAGAAGAACTTTGGGAGCGGGTGCTTGTGGAACTGGGGGTGCTGAGGCGACCGTGAGTTGGCGAACACTCTCAGCCAACTCCCGGAACCAGCCCTCCTGAACACGCATTTGGTTGGCTAATTGCGTTAGTTGGTCTAAAATAGCTTGCTGCTGACCCTGGAGAGCCCTAATGGTTTCTTCCTGGGCAGCCATGATCTGATCCTTCCCTAAGGGAGTCGCTGATCCTTCCATGTAGGCTTGTGTGTACTGTCAGGGGTTCGGGTAGGAGGATCAGATGCAACTAGAAAAGGATACGAAAGATTACCCATGCAAGTGAATAATCACTAGAAAAGAAAAAATAAAGAAGGACGGGACAAAAACTCCCGAACAAACAAACGAAAAGAAACGTCTTTTATCAAAACAGGACGATACTCGTAAACTCGAGTAAAGAGATAACTGAGATAGAAAATAGTCTCGTAAGGTATCGAAAACAGAAATTAACCCCAATAGCTCTGGGCGAAACTCGAATAACGAGCAGATGCGAAAATAAAGGGAGATAATCCCGGCGTGAGCCAAAAATAAAACAACCCATAGAATGGGCGAACTCGCAGAAATAAGCAGCGCGAGAAAAATAAGCCGGTAGCAAACCTCTAGCTCTGAAAAAACGCCAGAGACAAAACAAAGAGGCGAATAACTAGAGAACAAAGGAAAAAGAAACCGAAACTAGAGTAAAGAGGAATCTAACCTAACTCTAGGAAGTTCCTGAATGTTTGTCAAAGACAAAAATCCAGTCTTCCGGCTATACCTTTTACCTGGCTTGGTGAACGTGGCAACAAAGACACACAAGCACCGGAAGGCAGAAACAGCGTGCTTAAATAGCACACAGGAAACCAGGAACAGGTGCGCCAGGTAATGAGCGGAAGACGGGAAAACACGGAGCAGACGGCGAAAAAGAAACCGGAACATCAGCACATGGCTGCAGAGAACCATAAATGCAGAGATGGAATAAAGGATAGTCAAACCGTGACAATGTCTAGTTTGACAATTTGATCTGAGTTATACAAAATCATTTGTAGCTACAATGTACGTTAATTTATGCAAATGACGATGGACACAGATCCTCCGCCCCCACCTCTCTCCCTCGCTCACCCCACAAAGTATTTTTCAAAATTGTGTAGTAGGCGGAGACAGTGGGTGTAGTTACTCTTTAACTATATTGTAAAAAAAAAACCTCTAACACATTTCGAGCAGGGATTCTCAGACATAACTTGTCAAGTTAACAAGAGGTCAAAAACATGCATTTTTTAAATATGAGCTTTTGGTGGGGGAAATGATGGGAATACTGCATATGATGAAACAAGGACGAATGTACTGTAACAAAGAAGGAGTGTTATTGTTAGTAGGTTAGATCTCCGTAAAATCCAGATGTATAATTGCAGGCCCAAGGAGGCATTAGTCTCAAATAGATCTGGATACATGTCTGTCATCTAAAAAAGTTTTGGAAAGGTTCATAATTTAGAAGTTGTTGATCTTGTAATTGGCCTACTAATTGTTTTCTTTGTGGTCACTTCTTTAATCGGTTAAGATAAGAGTGAATGAAACATAAATCATTTAGTGTTGTAAAGCTATTAAACTATTAAACTATATTAATTCATAACAGTTCAATAATTAATAAAACCCTGGTGAACTCTACATCTGATTATGTACAGTATGTTGCGTATCAGCGTATGCATTCTTTACATGGACCACGAACAGTTTAACTTAACTTACCAACGTTATAATTTCAAAATGATCTAATTAATATGTATGTACAGTATTAGATATCCACTTGAATGTACTGTATGCTTCTGAAAATTCACATGGTCTTCTGCAGCAAAGAAATGGTTACTTTCCTTCATACATTTTAAATAATAAGTTAAACTTCAGCATGCAACTTGATAAAATAAACATATATGGCTGGTTTCCCAGACGTGGATTAAGCCTAGTCCAAGACTAAAAACTTTTTTAAATGGAGATCTTCATTTAATTGTTTTTTTAGTCTAGGACTTATTCCACGTCTGGGAAACCCATAATGCCTAGCACCCAGAGGACACCTTAGATAAGACTATTGATTAATTGGCGATGCAACAAACTTTCTATAACTTGCACTTAAACCACGCACACACACACACACACACACACACACACACACACACACACACACACACACACACACACACACACACAACAACAACAACACTCAATTCCGTGGGGGGGGGGGGGGGGGGGGGGGGGGGGGGATAGGATGGAGAGTATATGTTTATGATTTTAAACAAAGATCTTTATACGTTTGCTCACTGCTGATACGGTACACCCACATTTACCCTTATGAAAGTGTAGCCTACATAGCAAGCTTTAAACGAATCTCAAATTCCGCACAGTGTAGCCTACATAACATCTAAAACTTAATTAATGTATTATCATTATTTTATTTTGGGGTCACAAATATCCATGGATTTCACGATAGAATAGCCTTGGTATGAATTCATATGGGTGACAAGCAACCCGCTAAAAATATGCATCATTCGACATTTGTTGTTTCGATGAAGTTCGTAGCCTACAGGATGTAATTCTACAGGACATACTGTAGCCTATGTTGGATTGGAGACAGCATAGTACTTTAGGCAACAGATGAGCACAAGGCAATAATGAAATTTGAAGTTTAGACTAGGCCTACTTTAAAAAATAATTTGTTAAGTGATATATATGCAGGGGTATGCCTCTGCACATATATCACTTAACAAATTTATCTGTAGACTATATAGTACCCTATTGTTATAACTTCAAGCCGGTTTTAATATGTAAACATTAATATTTATCTCTCAAGACAACTGGAAAACATTCTGAAAACTTCCTCTACTTTTTCATAATATACCATATAACGTCAAAGCAACATGAACAACAGTTTTTCAAGTAGGCTATAAGCTACAGATTGACTAAACATGCTTCAAAAAAATAAAGCCTAGATATTCAATCAATTTAAAAACACCAACACGTTGCTCACTGCATCATTAAACAGCGAACAGTGTATCAATACAGTGGTAACTCACCTTCAGCGAACATAAAAAAAATATTCCTAAAAGATGTCAAAAAAAACTTCCTTGTTCAAAGGCTGCGATGTGAGTAAAATGTACTTTGAAAGGCGAGCGCTCCGTACAAGGAGACTAACTTCATTCTCAAACCATTGTTTAAATATGAGCGCTTGAAGAACCAGCCCACTCGAAGGTAAATGGAGTTTGTCTCACAATCCGAAGGCTCCTCTACTCTGTATGAACGAAGCCTAGAGTGAAGTCTCAGATTTTTACACTTGCTCACTTTTGCACCAATGCTTTATCATACATGGGAAAGATGCCACAGTCACTGCCCTTTAACGACACTGCACTCTAGTGGGAAATCATTTAATTGCATGCTTAAACTTAATGGGGACGTATTGCTGCCTCGCTGCATATCGAAAATCTTCCGCCCAACATCCTACTAAAAAAAATGGTGCTGAGATCAAGATAGACATGTCAGTCAAACATAGGCTACTGTTAGCGCTTTACACTGGGTAAAGTAAAAAAATACCGTATCAATGTATAACAAGCCTTTAAAAGATAACGGCCAGTGTTGCCCTTCCTGAAGGTTTTTTTTTCCCTCGAATGATTATCATCTCCACACTTTAACACTTTTTAACCAATAAATGCTGCTTGTGCAAAGCTTAAATAATTAGCCTACTTAGTTCATGCCTGATAGCTTTGTTTATATTTCCTCAAAATATAAAGGTTGCTGCTACACAATATCACTGGAAAAGATGTGCGAACTGAAGTGAGACGGGGTGTGAACCGCTTACTCTCAAGAGCATTGGCATGTGGATCGTAAGGGCTAGATGTGGCCAAGGCTGCCAACTGAACAAGAGCATCTCTTCCGTTGTACACCACCTGTAAAAGGTGTTCCGGGGTCGGCTGCCTCTTGTCTCCTGCGCACATGGGCTTATGTGACAGGGAGCAGCCAAGTGCATCACTTGTCAAGGGCTTTCACGGTTGTCACTTTGGGTTTTTTTCCTCTGAAAATATGTGGATGGGGTTATTTTTATTATGTTTACCATGGCTTGCTTTTGAAGTCTGGAGTGTCAGTTCTATGCAGATATTGTGTATAATTTGAAAATGGCCATGGCAAGTAGCACTTTTAAATTGACTTTACCAATGGGTGCTTTTCTGTTGGAAAATCATAAATAATCAAAACAAAAACATTAACTCAAATATTTAAATATTAATATTAAACTATTAACTGTTTTTTCATTCCATTTATAGATCAGTGAAAAGGCACAGCCCAAAAAAGACATTAATAATATTCAAAACAGGATTTCCAATTTTCAGTGAAGATCAAAAGGGCATCAGAGCTGTCCTCGATGAATCAGAAAGTGATGGTGGAAAAGGTATGAAACTGTAGCTTCCATTTCATTTAAAGTATTTCAAATAAAGGAAATAGTAGTGATAGGCCTAAAGGCCATGGAGGGGGAACACACTTGCCTTAACCTCATTGGTTGGAATCCACCTAGACTCCAGGAAGACTAGCTTGTACACTATAGTGTGCAGCTATTTGGGATCCTAATAAACAATACATAAACACCTAAACACAGAATGTTTTGTCCTTAACTTTTAATTTCAAATTCCAGACAAATTATATCTTTGTGGCCCTGTTGGTTAAAGTACTCACTGCACGTGCAGGTTAGGAATGACACCCTAGACATCATAGGTTTGAGCTGAAGAAATTAGCTGTAACAGGGACTCCAGAACAGTGGGATACAATGTGGGACCATTGGATTTGTCAAAGGGGTCGGGTAGATTAGTACGCCAGGGTTTATTGGGTCACTGCTGCATTGCTCCTCCCAATGAAATTTCAGGTGCCCACAGGCTATACGAGCTATCTTGTTGTACAGTGTGGGAAGTAGAAGGGGAGGTACTGTAGTCAGACAGGAGGCACAACTTGGGATTTCATATTGTGGTGAAAAGAAGGGCATAAAAGTGATCCTTACAGCAAGCTCATGTGGAATGAACTCTCAGTACTTGTGGGGCTTAAAACCCAATAAGTGTCATTGAAGACGTGTGTGTAGATAAACAACCTCAATGGTGAGCATCAACAACAAAATTCAATATTCAGGGAAAATAATGCAGTATATCATTTTATTAACCATATTTTTTTATGGAGATGAAATGGATAAATAATCCGTTCTCAAGGGAGTGCACTACTGATTTGAAATTCATGAAAATATTGTTGAATTTTTATTTAGTTTAAATGCATTCTTCAAAGTATACAGCAGTTCACTTGAAAACAGGTCTTACAAATAAGCTATCCACATGAATATTTATTGAGTGAACACCAAAGATAAAGCAAGGTCGGGTAACTGCCAATAATGTACTTTCAGAGTGATGAAACTTACACCCAAAGTTTAACAAATTAAACAAACATATGTCAGTTATCAGCTGAAGGGTCTTAAAAGAACAGGAACAACATGGCTTCTCATGAATATGAAGAGCTTTTCACTGGCTGCATGTTAAGCCTGTAACATGCAACCATCTCCTTTAATTAATTCAAAGTGGAAATAAATGATACAAAGTGCAAGGAGGGAACCGTTTCTTCTGAGATACAATGAAGCTCATAAAACCATCACTCTGTCTATATGCTGCCATTCCACGGAGTACAACCTTGACAGCCACCTCTATTCTGTATTCAAACATTGTCTTCTGCTTATGACTATTGCCCTCAGCTTCCGGGGAAACCAATGAATAGGCCATTTCAGTTATTCATTCTCCCTATACTGGTTTAATATATGACACTTCAGATATTCTTTGTGTGCTCAGCCAGGACATTGCCAAACATAGTTTATCATTTCATTGTGAGGGTGAAATTGAAATGCATTGCAAATAGCAATGTTTCCAACCTTGGAGTAATTTTATACTTTATTTGTATCCAAATAAGATGCAAGCATTCCTTCTGCAACCATGACATTGCTGGCAGATATCATGCAACTAAACATTCAGATGAATATTTATGAGTGCAACTAACCAGAAACGTCCATCAAAATAAAATCTTTGAAGTGGGTGATGAAATTGTTGTCATGAAGCCCTACATGATAGATTCATAATTTATCATCACCAGTAATGGACGTCTCTGTGGTTGAAGTGCAAAATTAAGTCACAGAAGCAATAAAAAAAGAAAAGAAAACTAGGCCAACAAATGGCCTCACAACATGGCTGTCATATAATCATGCATCTCACAGAAACATGTTCGAACTGCACATTTTTATGGGTTAAATAGGTATTAGCAGATGCTTAACTTAATGTGTATTCTGTATAAGTGTTAGCAGATGCTTAACTTAATGTGTATTCTGTATAAGTATTAGCAGATGCTTAACTTAATGTGTATTCTGTATAAGTATTAGCAGATGCTTAACTTAATGTGTATTCTGTATAAGTGTTAGCAGATGCTTAACTTAATGTGTATTCTGTATAAGTATTAGCAGATGCTTAACTTAATGTGTATTCTGTATAAGTGTTAGCAGATGCTTAACTTAATGTGTATTCTGTATAAGTATTAGCAGATGCTTAACTTAATGTGTATTCTGTATAAGTATTAGCAGATGCTTAACTTAATGTGTATTCTGTATAAGTATTAGCAGATGCTTAACTTAATATGTATTCTGTATAAGTGTTAGCAGATGCTTAACAATGTGTATTCTGTATAAGTATTAGCAGATGCTTAACTTAATGTGTATTCTGTATAAGTATTAGCAGATGCTTAACAATGTGTATTCTGTATAAGTATTAGCAAAGTTTTAAACTCCCTTTTTATCCAGAAATACAATCAGAGTAGCTAGGACATTAGATGTTAAGAAATGAGACTAAATGGCCTATTTTCACAGTCAAGATGTAACTGCCAAACTCTAGCAGGATTCTAATACATTACAGTGGCAGATTAAGGCCTGTCCAACTCAATCGCAGTAATTTCACAACTAGAGACTAGCTGTGTAGCACAATGGCAGCGCAGTTGTAAATAAAAAGAGGTTGGTTTAAGATTAATAAATTACCTGTGAGGTGTGGCGAAGGTTTGATTGCAATATGATAATTTACACGGTTAAATTAACCTATTTGTCAGATGATATAAACTTTGTAATCTTTAAATCTCTTGTTTTCCAAATTTATTTTCACTATTTGAAAGATCTGCCTGACTAAGATTCTGGAAATTGTTTAAATTTCTTAATGGCAGTCTCTCCTCCACTCTCCCACACCAAATAATGCTGGACTCAGTCCTTGTAAATGATAAGAGTGATATTTGTAATACTTTCACTGTCATTTTATTGAATCAGGCTATATTTTTGATTAGGTGCATGGAGTGGCTGGGACACATTTGGCTCGATATGATGTCACAGTTGCAGAGGAGATGGTTGGACTTAGTTTCCCCCCTTCAAATATGTCATCTTTCTCAATTAGACAGATGCATTATCATGACGTTCTAGATGCCATGTGTTCCTTCAAGCATATGAAATGTTCTATGGGTGTAGATCAACTGGATCCTTATCATTTACAGCTTGCTGCCCCTCATATAGCTGGGTCTCTGACACACATTTTTGAGGAGATACAACTGATTTAAATAATTATCGGCCAATTTCTAAGCTCTCTTGTCTAGCTAGGATATTGGAATTTCTTATAAACGCACAGCTACACAAATTTTGTCTGCAAATAATATTCTTAATCTGCATCAGTCTGGTTTCAGAGCTGGTCATTGCACTATTACAGCTCCATGTCTTGTAGGTAATGATGCAGTTACTACTCTGGATAGTAATCAACACTGTGCAGCTATGTTTATCGACCTATCAAAGGCATTCGATACAGTTAAACATACATTACTTTTGGAAAGACTTACCCTCTATGGGGTTTGATGAAGCAAGCTCTAACTGGTTTTGTGATTACCTCTCTGCTAGAACACAGAATATCAATGTTAAGGGCTTGCTGTCACGGGTTTTGGAATTATGAATTATGGTGTACCACAGGGTTTGATTTTAGGGCAGACATTATTTGCACTATATGTGAATGATATTTGTGCATCCGTAACAAACTGTACATTTTTAATGCAGATGATACCATACTCAATGCCCGTGCACCATCTGTAGAACGAGCTGTGAAAAATATTTAAAATGCATTTGACTGTGTTCAGAACTCCTTGAGAGATCTCAGATTAGTGCTAAATCAATCAAGACAAAATGTATGCTGTTCTGAAGAGCCAGACACTTTGACTGTGAAGCAATAAACATATTCTCCTTGAGTGGGACTCAAATTGAGTGTGTCACCTCATATAGATACTTAGGTATCTGGCTAGATGAAAACCTATCTCATATAACTGAACTCATAAAACTGAACTTACAAGGAGAATGAGGATTGAACTGGGATCTCTCTACAGGAATAGATCATGCTTTTCCTTGGAAAATAGGAAGACTATTGTGCAGTCGGCTCTAATGTCAGTTTTGGATTATGGTGATGCATATGCATGCAGCCAAGACAACTCTGAAATCACTATGCAGTTTATCAAAGTGCTTTACGTTTTATTACGGGTGACAGTTTGAGAACGCATCATTGTTTACTTTATGAAAATGTAAGTTGGTCATCACTCATGTTTGTGTATAAAGCATAATTTCATAGATTACTCTTTTATCTTACATCTCTTGTAAGACTCGTTCCAATTGAAGATTTAAAATTATGTGTTGATGAGATGATTCAATCAGAATGCACTTGTTTCTTATAAGGATTACTGTGTTTTATTGCCTGACTCAGAAGCCCAATTTGTAATTCCTTTCACATGTGTTATACAACTGTATATTTTTATCCATTATACTGTTAATATATTTATTTATTTGTATCTATTGTAACTGTAGTTGTTAGCTCATTTTTCAAAGTTTGCTGTGTACATATGCAATCAGGGCCTCGCTGGAAAAGAGGGCATTGCTCTCAGTCGAGCTTCCCTGTACAAATAAAAGTTATGAAACCACAATTACAACCAATTATAAACTGTTCCAGGTGCAACATCCTCCTTCAAGTAGGAACGGTGAAGACTAGTCTATCAGAGGCATGGTATCAGTTGCTGCTTCTTTTCACTGGTCTGACATTTTTGCAAAATTTCCTTTGCTTGCACTAAACGTGTAGGCCCATGTATTGTTGACTGTCCCATATTTGTTAGGACTAGGTGAAGTGTATGTACTGTATATTACATAAGAAGTTTCATGCAGGAATTTCCTTTACAGTGTCAGATACACAACACAGAACAATCTTCCCACAAAAGAACATTGAAATGCTAAATCTATAATAATAATAATAATAATAATAATAATAATAATAATGGATGCACATTAAAATGTTGCAATTTGAGACATGCAAACAGTAAATTGCATCCTATTATACAGTAACAGATGCTCAGATGTGTAACATTAACGCTTTTAGGCCTTTCGTTCTACACGAGACAGTCTCATCACCGTTGCTAGACATCCGGGTACCTCTTGGGTATCTATGGTGTATCACAGTAAGCCTGGAAAGATGGCCGCGTTGGGTAGGAGTGCATCTACATCCACCAGCTCAAATGTAAATAATACCTCTTTGGAGGTCCAAACCGGCGAGGACGATGATGGTCAGAATTTATGGTGAGCATGTGGGTTGTAACGTACGGTTATCATAACTGCGGCTCATTGCAACGAAATGCACACGTTCGTTTTCAAATGTGCCATAACAATTTGACTGGGCTGTAACTTTGGCGCTCCCCACGCTGTGTTAATGATGAAACGATGAATCAGTTGCTTTCAATGGCTGTGAATCCTATTGTGGTTTGTTAGCTAGCTGATGATATTTCACGCACAGGTCCTCGATTTTGAGTGAAGTATCAACGCACTCACGGTCAAAATTACCATCCGGGAAAAATGTCCTTGTCATGGGTGAGTTTTATTTTCCCCACAAGCAAACGGAATGTTTGTTTTGGTGGCCCAGTCCTCAGTGTTGTTAGCTAGTAACGTTAAGCAAAATCACATTCACGTTATCATGTGTACAGCAGTGCTTTAGCTAACTTGTGCTTGGCTAGACTGGCATGCGTCCTCCTGGCGTTAATGGATGCACGGGCTCCAAATTTGTAATTTAGTTAGTTAGCTATCACTAACGTTAGATGGCATTTATTTGCTGCAATGTGTGAAATTATTTAGTTGTCCTTAGCTATCAAGACATTTGTTCAGCAGGCAGGCTAGACAACTCACTCAACCAACTGAAAAAACTGGTGTGACAATTTGCTGACAAAGACATAACTAACTTCGTTAAGAACTTTATCGTGTATAGCTAGAGGGGTTGTTCTCCGCGCTTTTTCCAAACCAGACATGAAAAAAAAAATGAAAAAATTTTTTTTTTTGTATTTTACTAATTTACTTAGCTACATTCTAATGTTTAAATACTTTTAATATTTTAGAATGTGTGTAGCGTGATGTTAGCTAGCTAACGTTATGACAACGGATTAGACGTGATTGCTTTTTATGGACAAACATTAGCTAGTAATATTAATTTTGCATTAAGCTGCTCGAGTGTGGTTATTGTATTATGAGATTTATTGAATGTTAAATTAGTTATTAGTCCATTTACGCTCGTGATGTACCTCGTTAGCTAACGTTATATGCGAATACGTTTTCAGAAAACGTGAAGGCATCAGCGAGTTTGGTAACGTTAAATAGCTAGTTAGCTGAATGGGAAATAATTGCGTTTATGTTTTTCTTCGGATTTCCCCTTTTTAATGATGTAATGACACGTTAGCTAACTAGTGCTATCCAATCATTCGCATGAGGTACTTCACCAATTGTAACTTGCAGCATCGTGAAGCCATAGTCAACTGTGTTAAACGTTAACGTTACACCTGTCTGCTCCGGCTTGTAGGTGAAGATGGGGCTGGTAAAACCACTTTGGTTGCCAAACTTCAGGGAGTAGAAGAATACATGAAAGGGAGGGGACTGGAATACCTGTATTTCAATGTTCACGACGATGACATTGACGGTAGGTGTGAACTTGTTTGAGCGTGTTATGGTTTGGGCATACGGCTGCCACAGGTATTGGCTCACTTGTCTTCATTGATGATGCAACTGCTCGTAGCTGCAGCAGAATGAATTCTGAACCTGGTGATGTCTATGGGTCACAGACTTCAAGCAGTCATTGCATGCAAAGGATATTCGACAAATACTAAACATGACTACTTTCATTTTCATAACATTAACATATCCCAACCATTATGGTGCCCTGAAATCGAAGGGGTTTTGTATAAAAAGCGCCAGTGTAGTATAATGGTTAGGGAACTAGGGCTTGTAACCTAAAGGTTGCAGGTTCCATTCCCATGTAGGACACTGCCGTTGTACCCTTGAGCAATGTACTTGACCTACATTGCTTCATCCAGCTGCATAAATGGAGACTGTAACAATGCTACAAAAAAAAAAAAAGTTGTGTAAGTCGCTCTGGATATAACCGTCTGCTAAATGCCTGTAATCTAATGTAAGTGCTGTAATTTCTACATGGTTACATGTAGAAATTAGAATGCATAAAAAATGCCATAATAGCTGAGAATCTGCACTTTAACCACATGTTCATTGTTTGATTACAAATCTAAAATTTTAGAGTACAAAGGATATGGATCACTTTAAGGGTTGTTTCTCCTGACTAATTTTCCTATTGAACTCTATGGAAAGATAAGTCTTGAGAAGAAACCCTTAAAGTGATCCATCCACATCTACTGCATATCTGGCAGTAGAGTGATGGTTTGAGGCTCGTTTGATACCTTTTGATACCTCAGGCCCTTGATGACTTACAGCCATTTAGTCAACCCCCCCCCCCCCCCAATTCCCATAGAGGTCTATTCAAATGCAGAGAGGTTATAGTATCGCTTGTAAGAGTACCTGCAAATAAGAGTCTTTTGATGTTGGTGGGTCACAGACATCAAAAGGTCATGGCATGCAAAAGATAAGTAACCAAATTCTTAACATGGCTACTTTATTTTGCAATGTTAATTTGTTAGAATACTTTAGTTGGCCTGAAATAGGGGGACTTCAGATTCACCACAAAATAGTGGTGAATCCACTATTTATACAAATGCCCTCTAATAAAATGAATGAATGATTCAGACGAGGTTAAAGTACAGATTTTCAGCTAGTTGAATGATTGACAACTGGCGAGTTTATTTAGCCTAGTGCTTTGTGTTTAGTGCCAGTGGGTTAAGTGTGTGGCCAGGTTCTCACTCTGCACATTTCCACCTAGAGACGGTATACCAAGCATCGCAAGTCTTTTGGACTTTTGGACCCTAGCTGATACTCAGATTCCCAGTCCAAGGTTTTTTATCCTTTTGAATTTGTATCAGTTTTGTTGCATTTTTGATCATGGTTGTGGAAAATGACATTTGTGTTGGTGTGTATTGTCCACAAAAATGCAGAGGGAATTTTGTTTTTTTGTGAAAATACTTCTGTTTTCTTTCTGTATTAAAGTAATCTGAAACAGTTAATGTTAGAATCTGTTGTGGAAATGTGTTCCTATTTAGTTTCATAAATGTAATGTATAATTTATTTCTTTCATTTCTGGGCACAGATCATACCAGGTGCAATGCCTGGATTTTGGATGGTGACCTGTATCACAAAGGCCTCCAGAAATTTGCAGTGTTTCCAGAAAACCTTGCAGACACCATTGTACTGTTGGTGGTGGACATGTCAAGGCCCTGGACTGCCCTAGATTCCCTGCAGAAGTGGGCCAGTGTCATCCGAGAGTATATTGACAAAATGAAGATTGCTCCAGAGGAGATGAGGGAAATGGAACAAAAACGTAAGTGAGACTGCCCGCTCTAAAAAGGGAAAACATCCCATTTTGTTAAATTCATAACAATGCATTGTTATGTACATGTAGGCTACTTTTTTTTGTATTAAACTGGCGTGGAATTCTTGTCATAAGAATAATTTGTGATCATACAAACACCCAGAGAACTCATGTACTATTGTTTATAGGTCATCAAAATACAAGTGAAGTTTTCCTTTATCTGTACAGTGGGCCTCATTGTACACATGCAACCTACATGCGTTTTCTACTGAACCAAGAATGTTACACAAGTTGGAGCCAAAGCTGGCATACCCAGTGCGGCATGATTACTTTTCAGTTGCATTACCCACAGCCAGATTGAGATGGTATGGTGGACTTCATCTGCAGTTCTAGACTCCACATTAATTTGGTTTACTCTGTGTGGGTTTATGTAATGAGTGTTGGCGGTGTTCTCCTTTCTCCTTTCCATGTTTATCCCCTCAGTTGTGTAGATGCAGAAAGAAGCTGTGTAGTTACCCAGCATGCCAACTCTGCCCACAGCTCGCCTGTAAGTCCACAGCTCATCTGTAAGTCCAGCTGCTGTAACCCTAGCAGGCTGAGCTGGCAGGAGTAAATGCAACAAATGGCAAGCTATTCAATGCCTAACCTAAGTTAACCAGCCATAGTGCAAATCTGCAGTGAAAAAAATAACATTAGATTAAACACATAAGTAGAGCCACCAGTTTGTGTCCCCTTGTTTGCTCGCTGCTTCGGTCTTCCTCCAGCTAGAGGTCTCGATACCTTCTTTGTCAAGCCACTTGTCAAACAATTATCCTGTTTGCACCACCTTAATAATCTAAGTTGATAAACTAATTGGCACTAATTAAGCATAGACGATGATTGACAGCGATGTTTACAAGCAACACTCGTGTTAAATTCAGTTAATTTAATTTGAATAATGAATAACATAAAACAATCATAAGAGCAAAAAGTAACACTGTTGCCTCCAAAAAAGCCAGGGAGGAGCATTTGCAAAAAAAAAATATATATACAGTTGAAGTCGGAAGTTTACACTTAGGTTGAAGTCATTAAAACTCATTTTTAACCACTCCACAGATTTCATGTTAGCAAACTATAGTGTTGGCAAGTCAGTTAGGACATCTACTTTGTACATGACACAAGTCATTTTTCCAACAATTATTTACAGACAGATTATTTCCCTTTTAATTCACTATATCACAATTCCAGTGGGTCAGAAGTTTACATACACTAAGTTGACTGTGCCTTTAAATTTTTAATATTTGGTCACATATCGTTTGCATGCCATGATTTCCCGATGTCTGTGACCCAACAACATCAAAAGACTCTTGATATCTTATTTTCTGGTACTCTTACAAGCGATAATATAACGTCTCTGCATTTGAATGGATCTCTATGGGAATTGGGGGGTGGGACTAGATTTAGCTGTAAATTACACTGGAACAGTATGGAAACATGGTTGTCTAAATGGCTGTAAGTCATCAAGGGTCTGATGTATCAAACAAGCCTTAAATCATCACTCTGCTGCCAGAAGTACAGTAGATATGGATGGATAACTTGAAGGGTTTCTTCTCCTGACTAATTTTTCCATAGAGTTCAATAGGAAAATTTGTTAGGAGAAACATTATGTTATCGCTTGTAAGAGTACCAGAAAATAAGATATCAAGAGTCTTTTGATGTTGTTGGGTCACAGACATCGGGAAATCATGGCATGCAAACGATATGTGACCAAATATTAAGTGTATGTAAACTTCTGACCCACTGGAATTTTAATGACTTCAACCTAAGTGTATGTAAACTTCTGACTTCAACTGTATATAAAATTTTAAAAAAGCTCATGCTGTTGGTTAAATTAGTTAGTTAATACCTTATTTACCTTACCACTCGTAACAAATATATATGTACTCTCAGTACATTGTCATACAGTTTATTTCTAGTGTGACAACTAGCCTACTACATAGCTCCTAACATAGCTCCTAAACTTTGAACTTGAGGGAGTATGTTTAAAATCTTGCTGAAGCAAGCACACTAAAGTTTATTCATAAACTCGGGGAAAGACAACGGATTTAGTCTCTAAAGCAGGGATGGGCAACTCCAGTCCTGGAGGGCCGTATCTGTTTCTGGATTTCAGACTAACTTCTGCTCTTAATTATTTAATTAGCCCAGTCATTTACGTTAGCTGATATATTTAGCCACATTCTGCATTATGAACAGCAGCTGATGAATGTTTTTGTGCCTGTATGCATTTTAGTGTTTTATTGTGGTCTAATCTGCGAGTGAATCTGTTGTTGTGTATGACTAGTTGGCTGATTGAGGCAGGGTAAGTGGTGGCAGCTAAATCCTGCATACACACCGGCCCTCCAGGACTGGAGTTGTCCACCCCTGCTCTAAAGCATTCTCCAGAACTCAGATAATCTTTTGTGGAATAATCTCGCCCTGCGAAGAGACTCCCTCGCTATCCGCACATAGCTCTATGAGTTCCTATGGAATGGAGAAGCCTTTTTCCAAAGCCAAGGACTTGATTGGTCAAGGGGTGGTGCTTTTATGTTTCAATCCATTAGCCTGAAAATAACATGCCATGCAGAGTAAGTTGCCATCGCAGTATACCCCGATTTAAAAGTGAATCGGCTTCGTGATACAGAAAACCCAGGGTTGAAGCTTAAGTTAGCTTGCTAACCCCTTAATCTCGCTTCGTAGTACACCCCCCAGGAGTGAGAACCACTGGCTCACTCCTGGCATGCTTTATGTAGCATTTCAACTTCCATCCATCACTTTCCTCCCGGACTCTCTCCATATTAGATCAACAAATTAGTTTTTTAAATGTCTCAATTAGAAACTCAATTGTATGATTGATTAGTCACTTGACTGTTTATTTGGAGTGCCTATGGGGACCCCTGTAGGATAACCATTGAAATACGTTTAAATCCCTGCAGGTCACATGGTGGAGACAAATCGGTGGCCCTAGTGATGTGATGAATTTGCATGGAAACTGGAACCTGCTGGTTTCATATACAATATTTTTCCACAGTGTTTATTTAAAGATACAATTTTAATGTTATATAACCAGTGTGTAGTATCTAGTCATTTCAGCTCCTGAGGAAAATAAATGAGCATGGACTAATTAATATAAGTAAAGTGGTCCCCAGCACACACTTCCCTGATTATTTTTAAGCTTGGAATGCTGGGTAAATTTATTTTATTTCTTGGCTTTGTTGTGGTTATATTTCAAAACAGTTATAACTATAACACATTAAAACTATGTGTGAAAGGCTTACTTTGTCAAAATGTTGGGTTTGGTGCAGACTAATGCATACTGTAGCCAATGCACAACAACACACGTATACAGCTATTTAACCAAGATGTGGATGCAGATCCCAGCTGAATTGCAAATGTCGTGGGCTACTTTTCAGGCCCGACATGACATAATGTTCCTAGACAACTCTGATTCTTTACTGCTGACTTTCTGTTTTTACAGTGGTCAGACAGTTCCAGGAGTACACAGAACCTGGGAGCAGCCTCAGCATATCCCCTCAGAGAAGGAACCCCAAAGCTGCTGATACGGGCGAAGAGAGCATTGTGCTTCCCCTTGGGGAGAACGCTCTGACACACAACCTGGGCATACCCATGGTGGTGGTGTGCACCAAGGTAGGAGGTATACTGCATACCGGTAAACCACAAATCACATTATAGATGTGGAGCATTCAAAACATGGCACAGAATGCATTCTGCAAGACTCCACTGAATAGATTTGCGGTGGAGGATAATTATATTGTGCTTGTAGTTAATCTTTTTTAAAAGATCCATGTGTTCCAAAGACCATTGCTTTACTGGAGAGCCCTTTAATAATCCTCCACATGACTAAATGTCTCCACTGAATCATATGAATGACTCGGGTCCCCTATTTAAATTCAATAATGAAAGTTAATAAGTTTTTTTTGTTTAAAAGCAATGAAACTACATCCAGAAAAGGAAGCAGGAGCAGTGATCTGCTTGGCATTTAAAGCCATGACTCCCTGATTTACTGCAACTGCCACATCACACAGTGATTTTCTCTCTCTATTCCACTCCCTCTGTAGTGCGACGCTATCAGTGGCCTGGAGAAAGAACATGACTACAGAGACGAGCACTTTGACTTCATTCAGTCGCACGTCCGCCGATTCTGCTTGCAGTGTATCCTCTACTTGTGTGTACTGGGGAATATCATCAGAGTTCCTGACCTTGAGCCTATTGAGTCTATGGATTGGGTAGAGATTGGTTGACACTTGTCCTCGTCTCTTTTTTGAAGAGTAGGTATGCAGACACAGGACTTTAATACACACGTGTGATGAAAAAGGTCAAGTCTTTGAAGGCTATATGTACTGTTGCCAGTTTAGACTTTGCGTAAAAACCAATGCACACACAATTCTGAGAGTGAGAGTTTCTGTATTATGAAACGGGATTTGTTCCAAGACTGTTCTCCTTGACACTGCTGCTACAGATGGGGCAACCCTAGTATACACTTCAGTGAAGGAGAACAAAAATCTGGATTTATTATATAAATACCTTGTCCATAGATTATATGGTTTCCCTTTCAGCTTGCCTGCTCAAGTGGTAGAAAAAGATGCAGTGTTTATGTAAGCAGGGCATGCTTCCCCCCCCCTTGAACTCCAAGTACCTTCTTACTGTTGTCACTTGAAGCCACTGTCACGTCACTCATTGTTTTAGTTGTGCTTTTTTCTTCGCAGTCCATCAGGATGGGACAATGAAAGAAAGATTGCAATCCTGCATGAAAACTTTCAGACGGTTAAAACGGGAGACCATTTTGAAGACGTGATCGTACAGCCACCAGTGAGGAAGGTAAAGTGGCTTCATTTTGTTTCCTGTCTTGCTCCTCCCTCACACCACCCTATTTTGTAGTTTGTTAACTCAGCTAGCCAAATCCACTTACCTGGGTTCGGGAAGGTAAGGGTTCATCACCTGACTCACCGTGGGGTATGGAGGAAGGAATTAAATTTTTTTTTTTTAAAGAAAAAAGAAAAGCTGAGCACGAGCCTGTCTGATAATCCTTATTTTAGCAGGGGATAATCATACTGAAATTCCATGCCCTGCTACATATTCACTGCACAACAAACCAACAGAACACAGAGCTGTCATGCTTATGGATGTGCACTTAGAGAGGCTCTTTATCTGTATATTCCTTTAGAAACACATTCCTAACAATTCACTGCTCAAACAAGAACAGCTTCTTGACCACATGAAGTTAAGTCTCAAATTAAAAAGTTTAGTATGGCAAGCTTAGTTGCAGTAAGCTATTATGACCCTATTTTACATGTCGAACATATTGGAAAAAGGCATAGTTGTCCTAATCTTTGTGACAAAGTATAGTTCTTAATCATTTCAGCTACAGACTTGCACGCGCTGTCATGGTTTGGCAAAGCCTTTTTCAAGCGATTGCTGGTGATACCAATTTAAGTGATTATTTATTAAACTATATATTCTCAAAATGTTTAGCTTTTAGTCCTTGTTTGTGTTCCCCATTGATATTGCCTATCAACATCACACCATATAGGGTCAAATGCATAGATTGATTTTGGAATTTTTCACATTTATGCATCTCCAGCTACATACAGTATTTTATTGTATGTACCATCAACTAGAGTCATATCATCAGTTCCTTAATTAATGTCCTCTAGTACATACCTGTACACAACTGAATGCATTCACGTTTACAGATCTGACATTTGGAAACATTTTCCCCCCAGTTTGTACATGAAAAGGAAATTGTAGCAGAAGATGATCAAGTGTTTCTCGTAAAATTGCAGGTAAGAAATGTATCCAAGCTGCATGTTTGAACTCCAGTCCAATATCAGAAAAATGTCTGGCATCAGCATACCTGTGCAATGTGTTAATGGCTGTGTGGGCGTGAGCCAGAAGGTAAACCAGAATGCCAGATGGTAATCCTGCTATCCCCTTATTGGTCTCAAGCCATAGGTTCTTGCTTATGGGTACTTCTGTGCTCCCAAATTAGCATGCACACTGATGCACTTTATTTTTTATGCTCTGTAAATTGCCCTAGATAAGAATCTCTACCAGATAGTAATGCTAATGTGCTGATTTTATTACAGTCCCTTCTGGCAAAACAACCCCCAGTATCTGCAGGACGGCCTGTGGTCAGTATGGTTTGCTTTCCCCCTTTCAGGACTGTACTCTCTCTGGATATCTATCTGAATAAATCAAAATGGAAAACTAAATAAAAAATAAAACCAAATGAAAGATTTGGGCTTATTCAGATGGGTTAATGTAGTTAAAATCAATAGCCTATTTATGCCTATAATTGCATTGATAAACATTTTGTGACTTTGTAATAATAAGTAAATAATAAAGCATTCTAAATAGAAATATCTTCTGCCTTTACGCTTGTTTCCAAACACGTAGATTTTGATCGTACCAAAAATGATGAATGCCTAAATGTTTGTGGAAAACGTTCAAATCTTATCACGCGCATCTTTCGTGAATGAGGCCCATTGTATTACAATTTTTACGAGGTAAACTCCATTTAAGCCCTTGTTTGGAACAGGACGCCTCCAACCGAGGATCCGGCGGTTCCCCTCGAACAACCAACCGCTTGTCTTCGGGGAACGTGGCCAGCGTCATGCCCATGCAATCAGGTACCAAGAAGATAGATCCCAACATGAAAGGTGTGTGTACTTGCCTGTACCGGCATGTGGCCTGTGCATGTCTGCCCCTCTCTCTGTGTCCTCTGCTAGTAGGGGACACACCATGGTGACCTCGCACCTTTCTTTCGGGACGGCTATCTCTTGAGCTTTCGGGGAATCACGCTTGCATGTCTCCTTCTGCTAAATTCTGACAGAAGACCTGTGGCTCTTTCTGGAAAGTGAGGAAAGTGTTTGTCTTGGTGTGGCAGGTGGACAGACGAGCGAGGGTGTCCTGGCCAACTTCTTCAACAGCCTGCTAAGTAAGAAGGCAGGGTCTCCGGGGGCTGGCAGCAGCCCAGCAGGAGCAAACGCACCTGGAACGACCAAGAAATCAGGTACTGGGTTCAATAGTACAGCGACTCCAAACATGATTGTAGATTCGTTTTGTGGTTTGTAAATTAGTTGTTCGGGGCGATATAGTAATGAACTAAGACCAGGGAAATGTATAATGATTGTCAACAAGGAAGTAGCCTCATTGAATATCTATAGATTGGCATCTTTTATGTCAAACTTGTTAACTTAGTAATTTATTTCAATTATTTTGTCCGTTGAAAAAACATTGATACATTTTACATTTCCAGAGTTAATTTTTATTTATTCTTCCGTCATTTTGTTTTTGTTTACATGTCATATACTTCAAATTAGGTCTGAATGAAATGGTTTCTTTCAACATGTAGGCCCCACCCCTTCCCTTCCCCTTACTTCATCCCCAGAACTCTGACTGCAGAGATGGTAATTACAAGAACACTTTTAAAAGTGAAGACTTGGTTGCATGTTCTCGTGAGTTACAAAACATGCAATAAAACATTTTGACCTAAAGCTGCCATCCAGTAGTACAACAATCTGTTCAGAGCTGACCATGTAAAACGACATTAATTTCTAAAACTTTCTTCTGGCATTCATCCCTGTGGCGTGTGCACATGCATACGTGTGTGTCCGTGTGCACGTGCATACGTGTGTGTCCGTGTGCATGCTCTGATCTTTACACAGTCAGTGAGTCATCCGTGTTTGTTGTCTGTATATATGTTAATGGTGTTCTCCACTTCCTGTGTGTGTCAGTTACAGGATGCTGGCCCCGCTAAGGTCGGTGTTGCTGTAACATTTCACTTGCATTCTCCAGTTTATTTTTTGACTTTTTGAGGGAGGGGTGGGCTGCACCATCTCAGGCATGAGCAACCATTTGTCTTTTATGAATCGTGAACTTGCTTTTTATTGTTTTTTTTACCCTTTTAAAAAAAAAAACATTTCCTTTTGGCTGCAGTAAGTTTGTCCCCTTGCTGCTTTTTAATTTTCATTCTCCATGTGTATGCATCTGGTTTGCTGCAAGTGAAATTTCTTGGATGTTTGTACATCAGTGTGCAGTCTTTTGCAGTCTTTTGACTATTATCTATTTGGACATCAAAGGGCATAATTCCTCAATGCTGCTGAACCAATAGGTGGCAGTGCTGCATTATGTTTCCCATTTATGTTTAACTTAATAGACTGGTGTAAAGTTAATATATATATATATATTGCATACAATTATTATTATTATTATTTAGGAACATGTCTTCCATTTCCAAATACAGACTATTTCCCTGAAGAACATTCAGTGAGGGCAGCAGTATTGCTTCCATAAGTCAGTTTTGCTCATGATTTAAACTGGGTGGTGCATATAAGGCTTGGTACACACATTACTGCTTTCAGGACCCTCTTCGCTTTTTGTGGGACTTGGACTTCAGATAGCATGTTGCCGCTCACATCAGCGGCTGTCTTATGTGCTCATGCAGGATGCCAACCCTAACAGTGTACAGATCTTACTGCATTCACACCTGAAAATTCTGAAATATGATTGAACACTTTTAACCCAACATCCGTGACTTTGATTGAGAGCAATCTGTTTCTTGTGCACATGCGTTGGGGATTTGTACGCTGTGAAGACTTGTATCCTAAGCTGCAGTGCGCCTATTGCAGTCACTGTTAAACTAATGATGCGGCCTTTTCCCTTGCTAGGCTCGAAACTCAGCTTGACAGATGTGCAGGCCGAACTGAACTGGATCTCTAGCAAATCAGAATTTGATGCCTCCTCTCCAACTTCCTCACCCACACCCCCAGCTCATGAGGAGGAGTCCTGAAGAGAGCCAAGGCCCCCCTCCCCACTTCCTCCCACCCGAGCCTGCTTCTACCCCTTTCTTTCTATTCTGATTTGTTCTTCAGGTGCACAAGTTGCAGATTGTAGAGTGGAACAGAAAACAAAGGCCTACATGTTGGAAAGAGAAACCAGACCACGTGCATGCTGGCTTCTCACTTTCTGTTATGAACAAAGAATGGAAACAAATGCAATGGGAGGGAGGAGGAAAAACAGCAGAAAGCCTAACCCACAGAGAGGGCATTGTGGGAAATGGAGTTCTTGAATTCATGGGGTACCTGGTGGCCTGGCTTTTCTGTGTTTGCTTTGATTGTTACTATGAAAAGTGGTGGTTAGACACCCACAAGTTACTGGCAAAGGGCTTTTATATTTCTGTTAAAGCACTTGGGCTGGAGGAATGAGCAGCCCGCTTATTAGCATAATGGTTTCACCCCTAAACCCTTAATAGGCTGTTACATCGTAACTCGGCTACACTTGGAAATGCATGTTTTCAAGATAAAAGAAAATAATATTTGCCTGAAATAAAATCTACAGGAAAGAAAGGGGGGTTATCTAACCAGTGCCATTTTGTTGGATTATGGTTATTTTCTTTGATGGAGGAAAAAGATGCCATTTTAAGGAAAAGACTGGTCTTTAAAGGGCAATGATAGATGCACAATTATATTTTTCCAACTAGGCACTGTGAAATGTGAGCACTATAATAATACAGGTACAAGTCTAAAGAAACCTTTCAAATGCAGCTTATTCTATGCTTAATGCTCATATCCAGGGTTCTGTATTACTCTGAGAATTATTGACAGGTGCACTACATGTGAACAAATGTTTTTTTTTATTATTGTCTTGTGGCCAGTTTATTTTTGGGGGATAATCTAACTACTGTTAGTCATAATGCACTGAAATGAGAGATTGATTTAATTTATCCCGAGCTCGAGGTTGCTTAGTGGCAGCATCAACACTAAAGAAAAGGGTCAGGGGGCAGTCTCATATGAAGAATGTAAAGTTAGAAACTTGAAACTGATTGGTCATGTTATCTCAGATATTGTAGTGATGTTTATATGGATCAGGCCTGTAATCCATTAAGTAAAGCTATATTTATTCTGAGTTTTGAGTCTGCTTCTCTTTTGACCATCGGGGAGCGATTTGAATCACAGGATGTGATATTAAACTCCTCAAACCTGCAAGCGTATGTAAAAGGCGTGGGTAAAAATGCCCAAAAAACGCATTTTTTTTTTCTGTTGCTAGAGTTAACCACTTAAATGATTTATCAAGAGTGTTACGACGAGTGATTTAAACTAGTCTCCGTTTGGTGAAAACGGGACTCCCCTGGACCTATGAGCCTGAGCCGACAAATGTTCCGTCAGCCAACTTTGACGTGATCCTTTGTTTGATCCTTGTCTGTTCTTCGTCGGAAGTCTGCCGTTGAAACACCCAGCTTCTGTTTTGCGGAAGCTGAGAAGGCGCAAGGCAGATTTTTTTGTGTGTTGGATAAACCACAGAACTATTAACTGTTAATGCTGGCGAAACGGCGAATTTCAAACAGAAGTTAATATTTAAGCAATTTAAACAACGCAGTTAACCAGCTCAGTAATATTGTTCTGGAGTGAATAGCTACAGGTAACGTTAACTATTTATCTTTGTGATGTCAGAGGTTTATCGTTTTAGCTGCTCAATGTTCTTTGTTTCCAAATAAAGTTATTTAGATTGGCGTGAATTTCCAGTCAAACGCATTTTCCATTATACGAACTATCTAACGTTAGTCGCCGACTCGTCAAGTTTTGCTACTGGCTCGATGTTTTTTTACTCCTGTAACTTTGTTAACCATAGACGGTAAAGGTATTAACTTATGTTGAGTTTCATTTTCACTACATAGCTAACGTTACTTGCTTGCTTCCTGTGCAACTCAAACTGGCGTGTTCGTTACAAGTCATTGGCTATTTAATTAATAGATTTACAACAAATTGCGTAAGACTAACCTAATTATGCATTTGACTGGTTTTTTTAAATTTATTTATTTTAATTTTTTTAAAGAGATAAATGAAGATTCTAACGTAGGCCTACATTTTTTTGTTTCAGATCACTATGGCGGCCACAGAACATGTGTATAATACGACAACTGAACGGGAGCCAGCGTCTAAAAAAATTTTCGCGATCCCATCGGATCATTTGGATAAAATCCGATTTGTGATTAAAATGGCTGAAGTGGTAAGTGTCATTATAATATCTCCAAAAATGTTGGGAGAATAATCGAGTGCCCTACTCTCCCAGGTGAACTGCGAGCATGCTGTATCAGCCTAGATTGCAATCACGCAAGTAACGTTAGTGTTACGTTTACATAACTGGTTGGCTAGCATAGGATAGCCCACGAACCTCCGTAGCTACAGGCTAGTGATGGGCAAAACAGTTCACTTCAGTGACTCGAATCACTAGAATCAGTTCATTAAAAAGATTCGTTCACCGAATCGTTCAGTGCTTGGGCGGAGCTCCGACTGCGTACTGCGTAGTCCGACTCACTCAGTGAACTGAAACGAAACTGATATTTTAAAAGTTTCCTCGTTGAATATCAATATTGGAGGTGAACGCTGGTTTTCAATGACTTAAGTCTTAACTTGCTGGGCCTGATTCTGGCAGTTTGAGCCGCTGATTATCACTCAGGATCACGTCACGTTAACTCACTGTCTAGTAGCCTTCAGTGAACGAATCATGACACGTTCGCTCGCAGAAGTCCACTGCACGCTCGCTGCCTCGCTCGGCGCCCGCCCGCCCGTGAATTAGTGTTGTGTCGTTCGCGAACGATTCGTTCAAAAGACCGAATCTTTTGGGTGAACGAACTGAACTGAATCACTTACTGAAAAGATCCGTTCATTTCTCAGTTCAGTTGAGCTCTCGAACGGATCTGATCAGCAGCGAGCGTGCACCGTGCAGGGAGGGGGAGGGACTGCCGCGAGCGAACGTGATTCGTCCCTTGCGAACTAGTTCTGCTGTGCTGAACGAATCATTCGCATTTGCTTCTTCCTATTCCATTTCGGACGTATTGTTCTAAGTATTGTATAGCCGAAATGAGTACCGTGTTTGCGTGTAGTATACTAGAAAGTTTTTTTTTCTCTAATTTGTTTCCTAAATTGTTCGAAATAAAGTTTATTAAAAAAAAAAAAATTATTAAAAAAAATTCGCGGGCGGGCGGGCGCCGAGCGAGGCAGCGAACGTGGTGATTCGTTCACTGCGAATCCCCCGGGGGACGTTCGCGAACGACACAACACTAGTGCAAGTTGAGTGATCCGTTCACTGAAGGCTACTAGACACAGTGAGTTAACGTGACGTGATCCTGAGTGATAATCAGCGGCTCAAACTGCCAGAATCAGGCCCAGCAAGTTAAAACTTAAAAGTCATTGAAAACCAGCGTTCACCTCCAATATTGATATTCAACGAGGAAACTTTTAAAATATCAAGATTTGTAAACGGAGTTTGGCGCATTTGTCAAAGCGACAGCACTTCCGCATGAACTGTTCGGCCGTTTCAGTTCACTTCAGTACGCAGTACGCAGTCGGAGCTCCGCCCAAGCACTGAACGATTCGGTGAACGAATCTTTTGAACGAATCTTTTTAATGAACTGATTCTAGTGATTCGTGTCACTGAAGTGAACTGTTTTGCCCATCACTACCGTGAATGATTCGTTCAGCACAGCAGAACTGGTTCGCAGGGGACGAATCACGTTCGCTCGCGGCAGTCCCTCCCCCTCCCTGCACGCTCGCTGCTGATCAGATCCGTTCGAGAGCTCAACTGAACTGAGAAATGAACGGATCTTTTCAGTAAGTGATTCAGTTCAGTTCGTTCACCCAAAAGATTCGGTCTTTTGAACGAATCGTTCGCGAACGACGCAACACTACTACAGGCCCTTTTAGAAAAATGAAAAACAGGCTACAAATTCCCTCTTGAGGCGGGAAATCAGACATTCAGGAACCATGCATATTGCTAGCATTGAGCTGCATTGGATTTCCGCGTGGCCGCGGTTGTCACGTTTTACCTGAACTGTAGTTCGCTGCCTTGTCAAAGTTATAAAGTTGATTTAAAAGTCAATGCTGTAACGTTATTCTAGTCTTGTAAGTTATACATTACGATTGACCACTTTCCAAGCAGCTGTCACATATGGGTACATAGGCTAACGATATTCTAGTTGTTAACAATGACGCACATGGGCTGCCTACTAACTTGCAACAACGCATGCATAGTGAAATACACGGACATTTTGTTCTTACCATTACGTAGAAAAATACGTTCGTACAGAACAAAGATTTTGACAAGTCTATCTGGGTCAGAGGTGTCATAGGCAGTTTAATAGCACCAATTTTTTCGCCTTTAATTTACACTCGATGCATTTAGTCAGCCATTTGGCATTTTTTAGAAGGTTAACTTAATTGCATGTAAATTGACAGAGTTGCTTCTCAGGTAGAGCACAGTTGCTTTTTTCCTGAGCAAGATATTTAGACTTCCGTTATTCAATGTTAATTTATATTAATATGTAAATTGTCAGCAATTTTAAGCACCTTAGATACACCAAGTAAACAGTGTTGTTGTTTAATTTTTGTTGAGATGACGGGGACCTGACGTAGGCTATAACTTCTGCTTTTCAGTTCTCACTATACTGAAGCAAAGTCCATAGGGAAATGTTCCAAACGCTTGAAAGAATTTAGGGCCCTTAACAGGATGTCCTGTGCCCTCTGTCTGACTGGGCTATTGTGTTCCGATCTGTGGGAATGATGCTGTTCCACCTCCACTTAGCTCCCTCCCTTGTTTGATGGCAGTGTTACTATTGGTAAATCCCGCATACCCAGCAGAGTAAATTAATCTCCACACTGAAGATATTGATTGGATACCTCTGCTACTATTATCAGATCAGCACTTATAATTGGATCCTGAACCAAATCTTCCTCGTTTCAAAGTATGGTAATTTCGCCAACTCTCATTCATATCTGTTCTTTACTTCTGAAGCTGACCTGTTCACAGACAGAGACACACAGCTGATCACATGACCTCTAGCTCTCTTTTCTACCAGTGCCAGGGGTCAGTGTAAAGGCCCGTCCACACCAAGAACGATAACTATAACGATAACGATGTGAGCATCCACACTAATGAACAATAACGTTCTGTAAGCAGTGGCACCAAGCAAATCGCTCTGAAAGTGATCCCAACGATATCGTTCGTCACTGTTGATGTCGTTATGGTTGTGGTGTGGTGTTTATAGTTATCGTTCTTGGTGTGGACGGGCCTAATCCTGTAAAAAGTCATCTGAGCCACTCAATATTTGAATGGGATTATTTATGACTGACTGGTTCATAGTGAAAAATCGGATTCCAGAGTTAAAATTCTCAACTTTCTTTGCGTATTATTGATAGTCATTCATTTTTTTCAGAAATTCCAGCGACTTTGTCATAATTGGCCCAGAATTTGTCACTGCTTCATGTTTTGTGTAGGCTATTTAACATGGTTTTGCAGTTGTACACCAGTTGAGCAGGTTATTTCTCTGTGGTGTGTGTATAACAAACACCTACTGTCCCTGAAATGGCAGAGTCTATAGCCTACTCAGTAATTAAACCTATAACTCAGTGAAGAAGACTCATACATTCAAGCCCATATCTTGTTTATTGTTTATTTTTGCATTCTGTGGTGGAATATTATAAAGTAATCACTTGAATTGGGTTCCTGAATTATTTTCAGTGAGGCCTACATTGTGTATTCATTTTCAGTGAGGCCTACATTGTGTATTCAACAACTCAGTGAATCTACCACATTTCTGCAAATCATTTCATTTGGGTGGAATAGGAGTACACTCTAATCACATTGTGTGTTGGTTGTAGTAAAGCAGAGAGAAGTGGGGTCTTAAACCAAAGAAAGATGTGTACAGTGGTGTTACTTAGAAGTACCATGATTTCACGGTTCTTGGGATTTTCATATTGTTTCCAATGACAGGAATCTGTGATGAACATGTTCATATGCAATATGGTGGGATGTGTTTTTGGCCTGAGAAATTTATTTATTTATTTTAAAAGGAAACTTTTTTTATTTTTAAATACTCATACATTCCATTGTTTTGGGCTTTCATCTTCTGTGGAATGCCATGTGATATAAAGATACCCTAGGGAAGTAAAAGTGACACATACCTAAGGAGAGATTATCATTTTGTGTTTTTAGTTGTGTCTTGTTGAAGTAGAAACAGTAGGCCATTTTTTATTCTGTCTTAAAGGCACCTATGAATTAGATTATGCAGAACAGAGGGAAATAGTTTTTTGTGGATGTACTTGCCATTTTTCACTCTTTCCCTTGATGTATGCTTTGTATGTCCAAATAAACACCTACGCATCTTTTCCAGGAAGTACTACTAATTTTGGGCTCTCAATGTGTATTCTGCCAGAAGAAATTTCCTAGATGCCAACTTCAAATTTTCCAAATTTGCCATCAAATATGTACAATGTCTTCTGGCTTGTCTTGGCATGTAAATGACGGTTCCATTAATTGGTGTATTATTCATTGTATTAATGTTAATCGTTGGATTAATGTTAAATAATTTGGAAAACCTACATCACTGATTAAAGAGAACGATTAATGGTTGACTTTCAGTATTGTTCTCTTTACAGCATTGTTTTTACATACAAAAGCTATGTTGCTGCTCTGGTGAGAGCTAAGTTAAATAAATGTAAGCACATCAATGCATTAAAACAACAGATAGAAATTATTTTAGACAAAAATAAAACATAGGCCAAAAAATGTAGGCCTACAATTTTGATATGTAAATCATAAGCGTACCTGCCCGGAATCTAACCTCAGGGGCTTTCCACAACTTGCAGCAATAAATCTAGGATAAACAATAAAATAACAGAACTCTTTGGTGAAACGGTTAAGCACTAAAATGTAGTATTAGCAGCCTTGTGCCCCCATAATTGCCTGCAGGACAGATGGACGTACTATTTTAGTCAAAAAGCTAGGAGCAACATCGGAGGCTTTGGATCGTTTGTTTTTGACATTCCCATACAAGTCAAATCTAATCTAAAATTTTGTAACCCATCATTTCTACTAGTGATCCTTAATAGAAGCAGAGAGAGAGTGAGGGGGACGGCACAAGAGAAAGGGTAAATTAAAGATGACGTGTTTTCTGCTTTGCCAATTAACTTAGATCCTCATGTCATCTTAACTGGAGTCAGTCGTTAATAATGGTATATCTTCTCTTTGCAAATGTCATTTTCTGCCAAATACTTTACTTCATGACCATCATAAAAGAGATGAATGGCTAATGCAGGAAGTTGTTTTTATGGTCTGGTCACAGATATATCTCAAGTTGCCGGGGATGAAATGAATGTCTGTGATGATCTGTCATAGGTCTGTGGACGTTATAGGCTAATTGGGTGAGAGTGACAGTGAGCCAAAAATGCAGAGCAAAAAAGTTGTCTTTCGGGTATCGATACAGCGGTTCTGTGTAACGTTAACGTTACAGCTATTTTTTTTCTACAGTCTATGGTACAGCTGTTCCATGCGTTAGTAATTACCTATCCAGCTAACCTTAATGATTATCACTGATGCCATATGCCAGTGCTGGCCACCTAGCTACTCTAACATTAGCTTAGGTAACTGGTTTCATTTTTTATTTTAAGTGAACTGAGCTGAAGTTGGCAAGCAAGCTAGCCATGCAGCTTTGTCCAGACAGCACAGCTCTATCGGCCCTGTGGCTGTCCATCTGCGGGAGATGTCGCATCTTCCTCCAAGCTACATAGCGACAGACGGAGCGCCTATCCCCCGCAGACTGAGCTGTGCTTAGTGTGATGTCTGGGGTTAACCCTTATAACAAATTGAGTCCAAGGTTTTTATGGCCGAATGTTACCAGTCATGTAGCTATCCGAGTCGTGAACCGATGTGCGGTTTGCATGTGAAATGATATAGAATGCATTTCAGAAATAGAAATGAGCTTCCCATAAAGATTACACCTGTAAAGGCAATAAAGCAATTTTTGGCAATGGTTACTTAGCAAGCAAGCTAGCCTCCACACACAACAAAGATGGCGACGACACAGTTTTTTAAATATTGTAGTGATTACTCTGTTGGGTGACATAGCATCACATGCACTTCCTTGTCCAAAAGCATGATGTCTTCACAGCCTTATGTCATTCTAAAGCATTATGTGTGTGCAGCGTTAATTTTGCCTGTGTATCCTGCAATTGGCTACTTTTTGACAAGACTCCTTTGATCAGATATTTATCCAATGGGGAGAATTTGTGGGTATGGATGCATTATTCTTTGAGGGTATGGATCATTTATGATGTATTCAGCAGGAAAAAGAAGAGGGAGAAGAGAAAATGCAGAAGTATCCCACGTTTGGAGATTTATTGTGTGGATGTGTGAAGTTGTACCTGAGTTCTGTGGCTACGTGAGGTCACAATGTGCGGATGTTTTTAAGGGCTGAGAGCCTGTGGTCATTGTGGTTATTTCTGTAGTAAACCTTGAAAAGTGGCAAACCATACATACATGCATACATACATACCGGTGACAAATTAAGGAAAAACCCCTACAGTGAGGGGGTCCGGTGGCTCTGTTATGCAGTGGGGGACATTTTCCTGGCATGGTTTGGGTCCACCTGTCCCCTTAGAAGGAAGGGTCACTGCAAATGCAAATCAATACAGTTATTCTTGGTCATCACCTTTATCCTATGATGAAACTATCCTGATGGGAGTGGTCTCTTCCAGGATGACAATGCCCCCATCCACAGGGCATGAGGGGTCACTGAATGGTTTGATGAGTATGAATATGATGTGAATCATATGCTATGGCCTTCGCAGTCACCAGATCTAAACCCAATTGAACACCTATGGGAGCTTTTGGACCGACGTGTTCGACAGCGCTCTCCACCACCATCATCAAAACACCAAATGAGGGAATATTTTTTGCAAGAATGGTGTTCCATCCCTCCAGTAGAGTTCCAGAGAATAGAATCTATGCTAGACTTTAGGTAGAAGCTGTTCTGGTGGCTCGTGGTGGCCCAAGACCTTACTAAGATACTTTATGTGGGTTTTTTTCCTTTAATTTGTCACCTGTCTGTATATATATGGATAAAATTGCAATTTTCCTATAGAACGTTATGGGGAGAAAAGTCAGGAGAAGAAACCCTTAAAGTGATCCATCCATATCTACTCCATATCTGGCTGTAGAGTGATGGTTTGGGGCTCGTTTGATACCTTAGACCCTTGATGACTTACAGCCATTTCGCCAGTCATGTGTTCCATACTGTACTTACAGCTGAATCTAGTCTCACCCCCCAATTCCCATAGAGATCCATTCAAATGCAGAGAGGTTATAGTATCGCTTGTAACAGTACCTGAAAATAAGATATCGAGAGTCTTTTGATGTTGATGGGTCACAGACTTCAGGAAGTAACAGCATGCATAGGATATGCGAACGAATATGAAATATGATATTTAAAAATACATTAAAGCAAAGGGTTTGAATAAATATGCACATGAGAGATTTCAGTTTTAGATTTTTAATACATTTGCAAAGATTTCTAAAAACATGTTTTCACTTTGTCATTATGGGTTATTGAGTGTAGATTGATGGGCAAAAATGGAAATTTTATCCATTTAAAATTAAATCTACAACACAATAAAGTGTGCAAAAAGTGAAGGGGGTTGAATAATTTTGAGTGCAACTGTGTGTGTGTGTGTGTGTGTGTATATATATATATATATATACACACACACACACACACACACACACACACACACAGCGTTGAATGCAAATGTATTGGGAACTAAGATGTTTTATTGGTTCCAGTACTGTGTCAGTTCCATCGGTGGATTTTATGCCATTTGTGATAACATATACGTTGACAGAAAGTACCATGACTGCAGATAAATGCATATAAAATGTGTCCATGCAAAGCAATGATCTTTGACCCTGGCTCTGGAGATCTATAAACCAATTAAGTCTTCCATACGATCATAAATCTGTAAATGTCACAATTGTTCCTCAGTCATTATTTCAGCACGTTAAGCAGGTGTTGCCTTTGTGCCAACAGTCATCAGAATGAGGAAAAATATTGTTATACTCAAAAACTGTAAACAAAAGGGGGGGGCAGTTTTCACATAGTTGATTTTATTCAGTCTAATGCATTTGGCACTATGTTAATTCCACATACCTTACTTAGCTTATTGGATGTAAATTGGTAGCTGATTTTAGTGTGAAAACAAAGCCAGCACACCCCGTGGCTCTACAGGGCCAGGTTTGCCCACCTCTTTTCTAAAGTATAGTATGCTTCGAATTAAAATGCTCTACGAGGATACGCTGTGTGTCTGTTCCAACTCGGAACATAGGCTCATTTAAAAAAAATTTTTAAGGATATAATACAGGTAGCATAGAAATCTATTTGAAAGTCTTACCTGGCCGTAAAGTTGTCATTAGAAGTTAGTTAGAAAGGTAAACCACTTTTACTAAGAGCATTTCGAAGTGATTAGCTGTACTTTTTTTTTTTGCAGAACTGAGTCGTCACCTGTTTTTCTAGGCTGATCACCTAGTCCTAGACGATAAACTGTTCGGTGCCTAGGACCACTGCTTTGCCTCCAGTGCTGTGTCACCTTGATCTCTAGTGCTGAATATCTCTTTGGATGTCGCTCTGGGGAAAGGTGTGAATGGATGCATAGGCCGACGGCCTTGGAAAATCCCAGGTTCTTTCCTTCACAGAAGTGCATTGTACAGTCTCAGTTTGCTGACTCAATTACACTGTCACAGATAATACAATAAATCTGAAAGTAAAATAGGCAACATTCATATTGGCTACAACCAGTTTGCTGGCCGTTTCTCCTAGGTTTCTTGCTGTGGAAAGTATTTACCGCTTGAGCTCCTCACTCAGTCAGTGAACGGGTCATTGAGAGCTAAAATGGAACGATGTTGGTTATTCTAAAAGTAGAAATGCATGAAACTGCCACAGTGGCCAGTATTGCCCCACAGAATGACCACTGCATTGACTGCTCATGGTCTGAGAACGGTGTACCATATTATTGATAAAACCAGAAGCACATTCCTTGCACTAATCTAAAAAAGTTATTCTGATGTCATGTTATAGCAGCACTTTGTTTCTTGTGTTTCTGGGGGAGGTTATGTGGTATTTTCACAACAGAGCGTCTTCCGCTGAGCAAGTGTGTTGCCATCATGATCAGATGTTCATGAGTACACATTCTAAATGGTCACAAATGACCCTAGGGTAAGTGGGTTAAAGCAGGCGCATTGCAGCATGTGTGGTGTTTGATGTTGGCTCACTGTCAGACTCTTCAACATGTTCATCTACACTCTTGTACAACCACACTTGTGTGGTTCTGACTGTGGACTAGTCGCATAAACCTGAGGAAACCATTTGTCTGGATGTACAAAACAAAATTTGTCAAACAGCAGGCCAAACTTCTCCCCAGAATTTAGTTTTGATTTAGAAAATTAAATAAAGCAAATGTTAATTTAAGTTTTGTTTTTTAATTTAAAAAAACTAAGTTTCAAGGCTCAGATGTTTTTGTTTTGAATGTTTTTGTTTTATGTGGTGTGGCAATACTAGGATGATTTATAATTCTAGGAATAAAGCTAATGCTTATGTACTACATTTAGCGATTAATAAATGCAATGAAACATCCCCAAAAATTATAAATGGGCAAAAAAGAAAAAATGGTTCTTATTGCCCTGTGTTATGTAATTAGTGATCATGTTGCACTTAACACCAAAAAAAAGTAAAGTATGTAAGTAAAGTATCGCATGTAATTTAAAGAAATTATAGACTGGTATCACAAAAGGCAAACAAAAAAGACAAATGTACATTTAGTACCCGTAGGCAGGTTTTCTGTTTTGGTCTGTATTCTGAATTATCTCATCCTTTTATTTTGATTTACACTTCAGTTTGAGGTTCCAAAGAGCACGTGTAAGTGAATCTCTCTTGAGCCGACACAGATTGCTTTCTCCTTACTCATTCATCATGTTTCCAGGACTGACTTTTTAAAACTGGGGTTTGCTGGGTTTCACTGCAGTTTGTTTGAACCTAATGAGGAAGTGATTACAAATGACTTTGTTAATGAGAAATGACACATTTTCTGTGTGAGATACACCCAAAATGAATGTGTCCCACACGCCTTTGACAGCCATAGTCATTTACGTTGAATTGACCGTCTTTGTTGTTTTTCTGTTGACACCAGGAATGCGTTCAACTAAAGACGTCTGATCTGTATAAATGGAAGGTTTATAAGGTGTGGGATACGAAAAGGAGCAATAACATGGCGTTGTCAGTGGCTCTAGAGCAGGCCCTTCCTGACCACTCTCAGCACTTTTTTAGTTCAGTTATCTGAAAGGGTGGGCTGATTGTGTTTTCCTGTAATTAAGGAAGTTCTCTGGGTGCTGAGATGTTGCGCTGTTTCCGGCTCTTGTTCACGTACTGCCTTCCAGCGCTGGCTGACATCTTGCCTCCTCCATTGTTGTTTCTTCTCCCTAAAGTAGGGCAGATTTTGTATAATACAGAGTAGACCACATGTTTTTGTAAAAAAAAGAAAAAAGGGCCATGTGCTCAAAAGTAGAGGGAGAGATCTGTTATTTACTTCATTACTTTGTTGAGTTGCTGTCTTTTTAGGTTTATAGATCATTAACAGGCTGGCTTTGGTCCTGTGAACATGGACTCTACTTCCCGGCTTTCGTAAAAGGGTGGGACGTGGATTTGGCAGGTTGCGCACGTCCACGATACTTTATCAGCCTTTCGCATGGTCGTTGGGTCTGAGTCAGGAAGTCGGCCTTTGTTGTTACTCCAGATCACAAAGAAGAGGGAGAAGAATGGGTGTTACTGCTGTCATAGTGCAAGTAGCACAGTCAAAAGCAGAGCTTCGGTTTCTCTCATCGGAGCACGGCGGAGTGAGGAAGTGTAAATCATCTTGAGAATGCAGGCCGTGTTTGAGTGCTCTTGCTGGATGTGTTGGAGACCCCATGTTCTGATTAGTGTGGACGAATATTGTGTGATAAATTTACCACCTGTTGGTGTACCAGCAGTGTAGACCAGGGGTTCCCAAACCGGTCCTGTGTATGCTGGTTTTTGTTGCAACCACAGTTGCAATCCCAGAATTTTAACAAGCTGTTCATTTTTCTTAATTAGGTGCTTTTCATGTTTGGAGGAATTATTCACCCTCTTAAGCCACATTGTCAGGAATAGCTATGCATGCCATGTAGAATAAACTCCCCATGTTCTCGTTGTGCTTATTGTGCTATATTGCAACAATTACATAAAAACAGGTTACAAAATTATGTATTTTCACTCAAATTAGAGTGAAGTGAATCAATAGGCTCCTAATTAGGTTGTTGAACACAACAGGTTGTTTAAATCATAATTTTTTCTTTAAGCTTATTAACACAATGCAGATTTGGCTCGTTATCATTTGCTTTGTGTTTGAATTCTTCATTATCTACCAAATGGTTAGTTTTAGTGGCCATGTGTCCACACTTTCACCAATTAGGAGCCTATTGATTTAAATCAGTCTTTAAATTGATCTGTTAAATAATATTCTTATCTTTTTTAAATAATATAGCACAATAAGCACAATGTGAACATGGGGTGTTTATTCTACATGGCATCCATAGCTATTTCTGATATAATGTGGCTTAAGAGGGTGAATAATTCCTCCAAACATGACAAGCACCTAATTAAGAAGAATTAACAGCTTGTTAAAATTCTGGTATTGCAACTGTGGTAGCAACGAAAACCAGCATACACAGGGGGTCCCCAGGACCGGTTTGGAAACCCCTGGTATAGACCATGTGTGTCCCTGACTCAGCCATATGGTCAGGGTTAATGTATGATGACAGATTTTTGAAGTACAATTATAGCTGTGGGCCACAAGCCGTTGGTAGATGCTTGAAGCCCTTTGTTTCTTGTAGAAAGTCCCCAAAATTTGATTTGCAGGGGCCATTGTTTTAGTGTATAATCACACAGACCGAACCTCACACAGCACTTCTCCTAAGTGCTTGGTATTTTTTGTAGAATTTGCATGGGATAAAGTTCTGATTGTCTTGCAAATCTGTGGAAAATGACGTGTGATGTCATCCATAAGTCAATGCCATCCCTTGTACCGTGTTGATTTTTCAAATCGAGTTTCATAAGTGGTTACTTAGATCCTGACATCTATTTTAATGCATAATTAAACACAATTTGGCACACTGAATATTATTATAAATAAAAAAGCTATTGCATAGAAATTGAATTTGCTGTTTAGTAGCTACTTTTAGTTAATATTATGCTCACACAGTTTTTGTACAGTGTAGAAGTAGCAGTGTCTCGGTCAGTGTGGTGGTTAATTAGATAGGCCTGTGCTATGAATGAGTTGTCACAACAGACAGTATCATGTAACAGCCATTAACTATTACTGTACGTGGAATTTGGTTTGTACTTCACTGCCGAAGGCATCACACAGGCCTTACACAGCCCTATAGCTAGATCTGATGCCATAAAATAAGCGGCAAATGCACCTCAAATGAAATCCAACCAAAATTAAATTTGTCTTACTGAGAAATTCATGCCTTTGTGGTTGGAGGGAAGTATGTTGGAAATTGTGGCCTGCTGTCTGGGACTAAGTTACAGTAACTGAAAATAATTGGAATTGAGTTGTTCGGTAGTTTTTCCCCCTCCCCCTGTTCTCCTACAGTTAATTTTAGCTTGTTCTTTTAAGAAGATGAAAGGTCAACCATTTTATCGTTTGTTCAATTACATATTTTAGCTTAGTTATATTGTGCCATTGTAAAATCAAATGAACCCCATCTAGAGCTCATATGTATTGCTTTCAAACAGAACTCATACACTCTACAGCAGTTCCAGCCTGCAATATCTGCTGAACATTCTGATGGTGATAATATGGCTTTGGATTTTCTCTTGCTTAGTTGTACAAATTGCACCACAAATGGTGATTTTTGTTTGCTTTTTAACCGAACCAACCAATTTTTAAACAAATAATAATTTATTCAATATCTGATCTTACTAACAATTTGAGGTAATTGGATTGCTAAATAACCTCCGTGTCAAAGGCTCTCGCTCATCCCGACTGCAGAGTTTTTCCACCTTAGCTCCTCAGTGGTGGAATGAACTTCCCATTCCCCTACGTTCTACTCTAACCCTGCCTGCATTCCGTCGAGGCCTGAAGACACACCTCTTCAGACTCCACCTTGACTGATATTCTAACCTAGGAATATCAGTTCCCTGTGTTTACTAGTTCCCTGTGTTTTCCTGTCTGTTTATTATAGTTTATAATAGTATTTAGAATAGAAGTGTAGTATTGCTGATTTACCCACAGCTTACTGTGAATTACAGTCAACGTTCATTACTAGGGATAGCTGCTACATTATGGGAAGGATGTGCTTTGTCTTGTCTGTTCTGTAGTGATCTTGATGATGTCTCTGTATGCACTTATTGTACGTCGCTTTGGATAAAAGCGTCTGCTAAATGAATGTAATGTAATAACCTGACTCAGTCGGCCCAATATATTAAGTGTTTTTATGTTTTTGTATATGATGTTCTTATAATATATCCTGGAATACTACCTATAGCCATATAAAACATTCAGAACAGTAGTCCAATAAAAAAAACCCTTATGGGTTGATTTATTTAATATTTCACTCATGAAAGCAGTACAATGCTCTTTTCAGTCCCCAGGAGACTGTTGATTTAAAGTTTTTATATTTTTTTTTTAGATTTTTGTTGCACTGTATTTGTTTGCATTCTTAACTTTCATCACTTAAAAATGCCCTCATGGTATTATTTTTGTGACCTTTCATGCTGCTAAGATCATGCAAAAACATTCAACAAAATTAATTGAACTGGGCTGTCGTAGTGGCCTCAACACTGCTGCCCAGTGGACATAACTGCACATTATGCATCCCAGGCTTCCTGACAAGCTTGTATGATCTTCACAGATCCTGTCCTTCCTGGCCTTCATCCTGGAGGAGGTGGTGACCAATTGCGTATCTTGTTCGCCGCTCTACTTCTTTGAATTTGTCAGCTGCACAGCCTTCCTCTTCACCGTCCTGCTCCTCGTCCTCCTCTCCACCGCCCTGCATCAGAAAGTGGGCATTGAATGCTGGCCAGCTGTGGTGAGTCCATTAGAGCGAGTGCGCGAGTGAGGATGGATATAAAACCCTATAATTGTGCCACTGAGCTGTTCTGACAAAGGGAATATGCTGTGTAATCCTTCATTCTGCAGGACCTTGGGTACACAGGAATCATTGCCCTTCTCTTCTTTATCTCCGCCATCGCCTTCGCCGCAGATAACGGAGGAACTTCAGTGGAGCAGGCTTCAGTGGTACGTAATCTTCATCATTTATTTTTTCTGTCCTCTGCCTTTTTTCCTTAGTGCATCACATGTTTTCATTTATCAAAACATTAGTGAATCCCAGGACTAGCTCTTTTTTTTTTTACATGTTGAGTGCCTTGGACATTTATGGTACTGTTTATCAGATCAAAAACATCTACGACGTAAAAAAAAAAAAGCCAAGTTATTCACGCATAGCCTACATAGCGCTGTCTTTAATTCCTTTAAGTCCTTAATTCCAACTTGCAGAAATTAGGCCTGCCTTTAAAAGTATTGATATCAAAATATGGCCAAGTTACAACTAACAATATTGCCTATCGTAGCTCACACTAAATAAACTAGCTCTATTCCAAAGCAATGCTATCCAAACTTTCCTAAATTATTTAATGCAACTTGGCCCTGTGAAGAGATTGTGCCTCATGGAACAACATATGATTTCAATGAATGTTTTTAACAGCTGATGAATAATTACACGCCAGAAAGGATATGGTTGTACTTTGTTGGCAAGTTTACTTTAGAAAATTTACAGGTTTTAAAATGTTAACTGCTGCTACAGATTTCTTTACAATTCACAAACAGACATATTAACAGATATGAAGAAACATCGTGTACAATAGAGAAAGGGGTGATGAATAAATAAATGCAGATAAAAATGAGTAATATTTTTACCTAGAAAATAGCGTACATATAGCATTTTTACAAACGTATCCAGACATGTTTGTGGGTCAGATGGTGGCAAATAAGTAATAGTACCAATTTTCTTAACATAATAGTAGTTATGATATTTGCAAACAGAATTTTGTGAACACAAGGATATATATGCTCTGTAGGACCACACAGGTTTTGATAGAAATCCAAATAAATAAATCAATAAATGCATAATAATAATAATTATAATAATAATAATATGAATACATTTTATTCATTGTGTACTTTTCATAGACCCAAAGCAGTGGATGCAGACAATTGTTCAAACATGCCCTATAGTGTAGTAATTTTTCTGTTTAATTTCTAAGTGCAACACATCTGAATCAGAGTATTTCCACTATAAATTATTTAAATTTTGCAGTTTGATGTGGCACATACAGTTTCATTGACCACATTCTCTTGAGATGGTAAGATGAAGAAACACAGGGCCAAGTTGCATTAAATAATTTAGGAAAGTTTGGATAGCATTGCTTTGGAATAGAGCTAGTTTATTTAGTGTGAGCTACGATAGGCAATATATTGTTAGTTGTAACTTGGCCACATTTTGATATCAATACTTTTAAAGGCAGGCCTAATTTTTGCAAGTTGGAATTAAGGACTTATAGACAGCGCTATGTAGGCTATGCGTGAGTAACTTGGCTTTTTTTTTTTTTACGTCATAGACGTTTTTGATCTGATATCACTTATTTTTTTATAGCTAACTAATGATGAATAATGCATGAAGATAAACATGGAGAGAGACATGCATTCCAAAGAAATGCAAGCAGACATTCGCGTAACCATAACGCCCTCTATTGACAACTATTGACAATTGAGAACAGTTATCCTATTACAGACAGCACACAATTACATTAAAAGAGTTTGTAGATGAGCAGTATTTAATGTGTAATGAAATACAATGAACAGCACCACCTGAGCTATGGATCATGAAGAAGCATGTAAATGAATGAACCAAGTCTATATGGAGACATGCATGCACAATGGGCTAGACGCAAACACATTCTAGCTGAAAGACATCCTAAATAGCTAGCACAGCCTAAATAGTTTGCATCAGTAAAATATGGAAATACAGTTTTAAAATAGGGCTATTAGTATTCTATAGAAAATTAAATACATTTAACGTTAGGCTATTCGACACTGGATTGCCGGATGCGTAACTCCAACCTTCGATGTGTGGGCTACGAGCTAGCGAGCGAGTTAGTGAGTTCATAAGCACAGCAGAATTCCATCGCAGTTTTTTTTCCGGTAGTGTAGAACGTTACCTGCGGGAAATGTTTTGGTACCGGACAGCTAGGTTTAGTTTAGTTTTCTGTAATGAATGTAGGCTGCTATAAGGCATGTTGATTCGCTTCGTAGTAGCCTAGCTTGTATCTGCTTCCTGACTAGAAGCAGACTGACGTTTCTCTGGCAACAGTAACGTTGGCTAACAAGCTTAATTGGACATATTTCCCAGGAATCTTAGCCAAAAAGAAAACAATAGGTACTATTAAGAAAGTGCATACCAGAGATGATTATTCTTCTTCTTCTCCTCCTCCTCCTCCTCCTCCTCCTCCTCCTCCTCCTCCTCATCCTCATCCTCATCCTCATCCTCATCCTCATCCTCATCCTCATCCTCATCCTCATCCTCCGCAGAGTAGCGTAGACTAGAGCCACATTCGGTGACATTGTGTTATGTGTGAAAACTCAGTCATGACCACAAGAGCAGAGCATAACACCCTCCCCAAACCAGACAAGAGCGAGCGTCCAGTTTGGGGAGGGTGTGATATAGTACAAGTGAAACATTGAACAGTTAATATTTGAAACCTCTTTTGCCTTTGCAATAAAAATACGTTAATGTGTTAATGTGAAAATAATAACAGTCTAATAAATGAAAAGTGCTTAACAGTTGCACATTGTTTTTGTGGAAAACAAGCATGTGCCCTGCTGGGCTCGAACCCACAATCCTCTGTGTGAGAGACAACGACTATTAGGCCACAGTAGCTTCTTAGAAAGCATGAAGCCATTAGCTGTATTAACATTAAAACACATTAGTATGAAGCGTTTTTATTGGGCGATAAGCTTGATGAGCAGATATACGGACCATACCCTCAAAGAATAATTCTCCCCATTGGATAACATCGCGACGGAGGCAGGCAGTTTGGCAGGAAAAATACGAAGAAGGAGGAGAAAAACGGCAAAATAACCCAAGTTTGTGGCTTTATTGTGTGGATGTGTGAAGTTGTATCTGAATGCTGTGTGGTTACATGAGGTCAGAATATACAGAAGTTAATGTTTTTAAGGGCTGAGAGTCTATGGTCATTGTGGTTACTTCTGTAGGGAACCCTGAAAAGTGCCAAACTCTCTGTGCTGTATAGGTATGGGGCATGCCCCACCAAGCCTTAACTCGGCGGATGGCATACCTGCCATCCGAATGCGTAGCTAACGGCGGAAAAACATCCCTAACCATATTTTTTTTTCCCCTTTTAGGCTTTTGGCTTCCTTGCAACCGCAGCCTTTGTTGTGGACATTGTGAGGTTTGTCATGACTAAAGGTGTGCCTTTTGGAAAGAAGCCTGTCCAGACGCCTTCGGTTCAGCCTGTGCCTCCAGAGGAGGAAAAACTCAGAGTCAATGGAACAGAATAAGTCAGGAGGAACACAATGCCATTAATTTGGGAAAACAAATAATTTCTCCTTCACAAATCTTCTTCTCGAGTTATCCTGAGAGCCAAAAACTAAGATGATTCCCACCTCTTTTTTGGTAGCCATTTGGTTTTGGCCTATCTTAAACATAAGGCTGTCATAATTGAGTCCTCCTTTGTTCCTATTGGTCACAATGGTGAATGCACAAGGGCATGTGTTTTAAAAATATATATATATTTTGTATAATATTTGTATGAATTGTAATCAGTATGTTGTCACGAAAAGTAAGCAGTTTGGTTTAGTGAATTCTTGGTATTCTTAGGAATAATTTGGTCATTTACAAAATCTAAAGATTAAGTTGATGCTGACTGACATGTAGTTTTGACTGCAATTCACACTGCAGCAACTCAGCTCAGTATCTCCAGATTAGGAAGAGGTTTGAGTGGCCTTAGCTCAAGTTTCATACCGACAATTGTGTTTTAATGAGCCTGCAGTGTTCTTTGCTTTTTAAGTTGATGCTTCATTGAGTTCAGATATCTGTGAGGAAACTGCAATATGAAAGAAAGGTTAAATTATTGCTTTTAAAATAATTATTACTCATATTATTTGGCACTGGCAAAATTTACTTAAAGCATATGTACAAGACCATGTTTTTAAGTAACAAATGTAATTTATGAAGAGTAACATTTTTAGTTGGTGCCTGAAATCAGAATCTTGAAATCATTCACATTTCATAGTAGTTGTTAAATTGACCCTGTCTGTTTGAGCCTTAAATTTAAAAGCCCTTTTTCATGTCTCAAGAAACTCAAAAGACTGCTCATACCTGGCGGTTTATTTATATGTATTAGGGAATAATTTGTGATTTATGGAATGAGAACTTTGTAAATAGATGGGGTAATTGAAGTGTGTACACTTAAAAAGAATCAGGTACCAGTGCAGTTGGCATCTATTTTTGAGGGATGGCTGTTGAATTTTGTACATTAAACAGTGATGTGTTTGAAAGTAACAACCAATAATATATATATATATATATATATATATATATACACACATACAGTGAGCATCGTAATTCATTGGACAGTGACACATTTTTTGTTATTTTGGTTCTGTACTCTAGCACTGAGTTTGAAAGGATACAATGACAATAAGGTTGAAGTGCAGACTGTCAGCTTTAAGTTGAGGGTATCTTCATTATCGCATGAACCGTTTAGAAATTATAGAACTTTTTGTACATAGTACATTTTAAATAATTGGTTGCATATCCTTTGCATGCCATGTCTTCCTGATGTCTGTAACCCAACAATATGAAAATACTTTTCTGGTACTCTTTAGAAGCGATACTATAATCTTTCTGCATTTGAATGGCTCTTTATGAGAATTGCGGGGTGGGACTATATTTAGGTGTAAATTACACTGAACAGTATAGAACACATGGTTGGCTAAATGGCTGTAAGTCATCAAGGGTCTGGCATATCAAACAAGCCTTATACCATCACTCTGCTGCCAGATATGCAGTAGATATGGATGGATAACTTGAAGGGTTTCTTCTCCTGACTTATTTATTTAGTTCAATATGAAAATTTGTTAGGAAAAACAACCCTTAATGTGAACCATCCATATCTACTGCATATCTGGCAGCAGAGTGATGGTTTGAGGCTTGTTTGATACCTCAGACCCTTTATGACTTACAGCTATTTTACCAATCATGTATTCCATACTGTTCCAGCATAATTTACAGCTTAATCTAGCCCACCCCCCAATTCCCATAGAGAGCCATTCAGATGCAGAGAGGTTATATTATCGCTTCTAAGAGTACCAGAAAATAAGATATCAAGAGTATTTTGATGTTGTTGGGTCACAGACATCAGGAAGTCATGGCATGCAAAGGTCATGTGACTCAAAGTGCTCAAACTCAGTGCTAGATTACAGAACCAAAATAACAAAAAATGTGTCACTGTCCAATTAATTATGGTGCTCACTGTGTGTGTGTATATCAGTGGTCACGTTAGGCCGGCAATTGCCGGTTTTTACCGTTTTTTTTTTATGACAAAGGCCGGAAAATGTAACTCCCTCCGGACATTCGGGCCGGTAAAAATAAATAAATAAATAACTCCGCAATATAGCCTAGTAATTTAACATATTTAGTCTCAATATCACGGCAATTTATCATTAGGCCTTGATATAATCAGCATTTTCTTTTCTTGTTAAATCAATAGCCTACACTGTTCTGGCCTGATTTTCCCGAAAGCGTTGTTCGTTAACGTTAGGTCAGATCCCAATTGTCACGTGTCGTTGCTGCCTCTTTTTCCTTATAGCATCTTCCGCAACTCTGCAATTTGCCTTGGAGTAAAGACATGTTAAAATCGTTATTCTGAAGAACAATGTGTTCTAATAAACTAATGATGCAAAAATCAAGACAGCTTCTTTTGTTGAGAAAACATTACGCACGCAGTCACGCACACCAAATGCGCGATTTGAATGTAATTCATCCGCTTGTGCAAGGCGAAGCTGTAATATTACATTTTTATATTATTTATATTATTCCTTTATTTTCAAATCGTTTTCAGTCCAAAATATAATACTACGCTGTAACATATGTTGTTAGGCTACATCATTAAATGCACCTGCCTGTCGTTCATGCATTGAAAATAGATATGGCCGTTTTTTTAATCATATGTCCGACTAACTGTAATCATTCCGGACATTCTGGCCGGCAGTTTAAAATCCTAGCGCGACCTCTGGTGTGTATATATATATATATATATAATATATATACACTAGCGTTCAAAAGTTTGGAAATGCTGAGACATTTTTATGTTTTTGAAAAAAATGTATACTTTTATTCACCAAGGGAGCATGAAATTGATCAATCAAAAAATACAGTCAAGACTTTGATAATGTTAGACTACTATTTCTATTTCTACTTTAGCAATTGTATCCATTTTTACACATAGTCCCCCCAATTTTATGGCACCAAAAGTAATTAACATAAATGTAAATAAAGTCATCATATTTAATATTTGGTTTCATATCCTTTGGATGCCATGACTTCCTGATGTCTGTGACCCAACAACATCAAAAGACTCTTGATATATTATTTTCAGGTCTTACAAGTGATACTATAACATCTCTGCATTTGAGTGGATCTCTATGGGTTTTTGGGGGATGGGACTAGATTGTTTTAAATTGCACGGGAATAGTATGGAACACATGGTTGTCTAAATGGCTGTAAGTTAGCAAGGGTCTGAGGTATCAAACGAGCCTAAAACATCACTCTGCTGCCAGATAGGCAGTAAGTATGAATGGATCACTTTAAAGGTTGTTCCTCCTCACTCATTTTTCCATAGAGTTCAATAGGAAAATGAGCCTTCAAGTGATCCATCCATATCTATTGCATATCTTGTAGCAGAGTGATGGTTGGGGGCTTGTTTGATACCTCAGACCCTTGATGACTTTTAGCCAACCATGTGTTCCATACTATTCCTGTGTAATTTACAGCTTAATCTAGTCCACCCCCCCCCCCCAAATCCCATAGAGATCCATTCAAATGCAGAGAGGTTATATTATCGCTTGTAAGATTACCTGAAAATAAGATATCAAGAGTCTTTTTATGTTTTTGGGTCACAGACATCAGGAAGTCATGGCATGCAAAGGATATGCAACCAAATATTAAATATGATGACTTTATTGATATTTATGTTAATTACTTTTGGGGCCCTAAAATGGGGGGGACTATGTGTAAAAATGGCTACAATTGCTAAAGTAGAAATAGAATGAAATAGAAATAGTTTGTAACATTATCAATGTCTTGACTGTATTTTTTGATCAATTTAATGTTACTTCAGTGAATAAAAGTCTAAATTTCTTTCAAAAACATAAAAATGTCTCAGTGATTCCAAACTTTTGAACGGTAGTGTGGATACACAAACCATCATGTCCATAACATCCAATATGGTGCCAAACAGGATATGTAGGACTTAAGTACTATTTCTAGCAAACCAGTTTTGTAGAATGTTGAAGTCACTCTAGAGATAAGTGGTTAACTGGGTATATAAATGGACAGTTTCCAGATAATAATGGTAAATTATTTATAAAAATAATACGGATGCATTGTCACTTAAGAGGAAAAATTTTGTGCTGAAAGGAAATCCGTTAAAAAATATATTTTTTGTTCTGCTCTGAAGGATTGAGGGGTTCTTTTTTGTGTGTAGCGTTCATTTTTTGTGTCCAAACTTATTTTGGGTCCAAGTTCCTAGGAAGGTTTATTGTCAACATACACCTTTTTGCAACTGTTATGTTAAGCTTAGAAATAATTAGAGAAAAACAGCCTCATACATTATATGTTTGTCAATAAACATATGGTAACATCAACCCTTTAGTTTTATGGCCGATGTATCCAGACATTGCTTTATTGAGAACATTTGCTCTGACATGCATTGTAAAATGTTTATGGTGTTTTAATTTCTGTGTATGACAACATAACTTTATTCTGTACTTGCATAGCCCTTCTGATTATTTCCATTGTGTATAATGCCTTGAATGTGATGGACTGCAATCAGAAGTGCCTAATACAGTAGTGCTGACCAACACCGGTATAGAACATTAATCCAAGGTTTTTGTCCAACATTTGTGCAACCCTCTTGTGGTTGACAATATTCTTGGTCAGAGCTGTTCATTTCTGACTGCAGGTCCAGCTAGCCTACCAATCTATTAATGTTTCTTTATAAGTGTTGGGGCCAGATGCCTTTTGTTTTGTTGTGTGATATATCACCAGCTGTACTTCATAATGAAAATGAATTTCCTACAATGATAAATCTAATATTCTGTTGAAGTACATTGCTTGATTGTTTCTGACTTAGTATGCTAATGTTTAAAGTGTGGTCTTTATAACTGCACATCTTAAAGGGTCAAAATATACACCGGGTCTGCCTGCTCATAAATATTCATGAATACAGAGGCATCATGCAGAGTCTTCACTGGAACTCTGTAGCACTGAACAGCAGAAGTGAATTGTGTATCATATTCTATACTGGCTGAATCATGAATATAGTGGTTCATGTGATCAGTGTCCATTAATGTCTGTTTGAGGTTGTCGTACTGTGCCAGATTATGGCAGATGCACTGATTTTACTCCGGTGTAGATCAGATGGAATAGGAGTCACCATGAGCAGGATGATATAGTAAATCTGTGAATCTCACTTTTGTGCTGAAGTTGCACCCTCAAACAGGACCTAACCTGGCTTCTCTGTGCTCTGCAGATTACATGAGTGGTGGTAAGATCTTACTGGGCATAGATGTTTGATGCAATGTAAATTGGGACCTTATTTTTAATATAGAATTTTTTTAATGGAGCATTCTACGGGCCCATGTTTAAAATATCTATTTTATGTAATACACTGTAATACTGCTATATCAATGTCAATTATGTATATTTGTATTGATTACAATTGTTACTCTTTTGAATCTGAGTGCCTTTAACATCATTCTAACAATAAAATGATGCCTTTTGTGTTTATGAAAGACCGCAGCTCATGCACCCACTTTTTGTCCCTCTGTCAGCCGAGGTATACAGACCATTAGCCAACTAAGGAATCATTTCAGTTTCTCCCTCTGAAAGCAAATGCTATTAAAGATTCTTTATCTTTATGATCAAATGAAAGTCAATTATTTTGTTCTAGATTTTCATGAATTTTGCAAATGTAAAAACACAATTTTATACTACATACAAACCTATACGATGTACGTTTATGGTAATTTGCTAAATATTGTTATCTTGATTCATTTACAGTGGTCAGCTGTTTCAATAACCAAAACTGGCCACTAGATGGCAAGTAAAACAACCATGTGTTATATTACTCCTTCACATTGCACTGGATAAGAGTGTCTTCCAAGTGATTGTAATGCAGTTGTAATATCCAGTGCCTGTATTTATTTCATAGTTATTTGAGTGTGATAAACAGTTAAACTAAAACCGTTAAACACAGAACTGCAAATGCAGTATATGGATTTTAAAAAATTAAGAACTTGCCGTGAAATGGCAATCACATGGATATTATAATTTTTAACGCTGAATTTTGCAGCAGCTACAAAGTTTGAGTGTCATAGGTTAGTATTCATTTAATTATGATTAAATTCATATTGAAATGCAATGCAAATTCCATGTAAACATATGATGACCACATTGTCTTCTCTGCTGTGTAAAGCTTTGGAAAGCTTTTAAATTATGCTATTTTCTGAATGCTAGAATAACTAATGACCTTCCTGTGGTTAATGGTTACACCTTCCTGTTTACCCTGTTACGCCACATCCCTCTCCCCCCTCATGCTGATGGGTGCTATCACTTCTAGTTCCATTTCCTGTTCACTCTCTGCCTGGTCAATTATTGAGCTTGCATACATAGAGAGGGAGACGTGCAAATCTTAGCACTGTGCTACAGAACAATTCTTTAGTTACCATTTGTCCTTTTGCATGGAAGTATGGTACTTTTTTCGGTAAAGTGTTGCCATTACAACTGAGAAATCCTCTGATTGGGTCAAAAGGTTTGAACAGCGTAGGGCTGGTTTGACATATCAGCAGGTAAACGTTGATTATCGCAAGAAAGTGGCCTATAAAACCAAAGTAAATGCAAGATGAAGGCTTGTTGATGAAAGTAAGTTCTGTGAAAGTAAGTTCTGCGTAGTGAAAGTAAGTTCTGCGTAGTCTTCATTCAGCAGCTACCAACATAGCCCTAATAATTAGTCTTCAGTGATTTTTAAACTACCACGAGCAGCCATTCTGTAAACATAATTTCAGGCTCAAATTTCATATTAGTCAAAAGCGTCTTTCTGTGCTTAAGGCAATCAGCTCTCTGTGACTCAACAGGGCAAAATGAGACCCAGCTCATTCAGTATGGATAAACCACAATGGAAACGGTATTCTGTGATACTGCCAACTAAGCCAAATAAAAACACAAAAGACAAGACCCAAAGTAGATGATTCCCACTTTACAAAGTGATTTGCTGTAACCCTCATCATTAAAAAAGTGCCTCTAGAAAAGTACCTCCATGCATTCATGAGGTTCATATGAATAACATGGAGAGCGAAAGTATTTGCAGGAAGTGGTACACAACATACTAATTACAATACTGATAGCAAAAATGTCAATACTTAAATTAATCTTTACTAATGATTTACCTCATTTCTGGATAGTCCTATATTTGTGAAAGCTTGGGGCTATGCTACTTGTGAAAATACATTTTCTGTAGCCATCTAAAATTGTATACAAGTGTGTGGTTATGTAACACAATGCACACACCCTGTTGAGTCTTGGTATGATGCTTTACATGTTCTTATCAGTGCCTTTTAAAGTATGCAAAATATAACCTGTAATGCATAGATGTTTGTGAATATTTAGAACTGCCTTAGTCTCTGAAAATGTGTTTGTGGGAACACATTGCATGTTAATGTATACTCACACACAGTAACTGGAGTCAAGTATGTTATGCACTTCTTTGTGCTATTTACACGATGGCTGATTTCAGACGAGAAACCCCCACACACTACAGCCTACTGTGCAAAGCCTTATTTGTACAGCACCAGTTGGGCGTGCCTCTGAGCAAAGCTGCCCACGCTGAGAGATGAGTGATTATACATGCCTCGTATAAACACGAGAGGCCAAAAGAGGCGTTCAGCTAGCCCGGTGAGTCATGTTTCCATACTGGGCAGCGTCGGAAAGTTTCAGAGCAGCTAGAGAACAGACTCCACTCTCCATCGCTGTCAGTACCCTTCTCTTTCCTTCCCCCAATTCTCTACCCCACTTCCTTGCCAGACAGCTGCAGCCGCCCCAAAGAAACACCACGCCCATGAGCCAGTAAGACTGCTCCGTTAGCTCCAGGGTTACAGCCTTCACAGCGACCGTAATCACAGCATTCTTACTTCCAAACATAGTTTGAGGAGAACAACTTGTGGGACAACGTTTTTAAAAGCGAAGGGAAAAAATCACCAATTTAACACATTCATTCAAAAGTCTTGTGCTTTCCTACCATCTGTACTGCTGGTATGCAATGGAAACTTTTCAAAGGATAGCAGAGTGCCAATGCTTCTGCCAGACATGGACTTTTTTTTCACTTTCAGAAACAAAGACTTCTGGATTTTATATCTACTGCTCTGAAAGCACAGTTGGTCACGTCTGGCTAAAGCCATTAGTTCCCTCTGCAACACAACTCCCTTTTTAAAGTGTCTGAAGCACATGTAAACAGAAATGTTGTATGTTTATATATGGGAAGGCTGGGTTTCTAAGTGTTCAACACCACCAGAGACTTAATCAAAGCCAATGACAATAGGCTATTATCCAATAGGGTTTCTTGGAAATGTTGCAGTTTGGGCCACAGTGATGTTTTCTGACTGTATCTACTGATAAGCACGCAGGAATGGGTGTTTATGTTTTTGTTTATCAGTTACATTTCCATATATGGAAGCAAAGACATTTTTTTGGGGATGGCCTTGGTACTAGTCCCTACTAACCAAATGTACAGTCAAGCCGGAAAGTCTGCACACCCCTTTCACCTTCTCCACGTTTTATTACGTTACAGACATATTCTACAATAGATTGAGTTTGAATACTCTCAAAATTCTACAAAAAATAGCCCATAATGACAAAGTGAAAACAGGTTTTTAGACATTTGTGCTAATTTATTAAAAATCAAAATATAAAATATCATATGTACACAAGTGTGCACACCCTTTGATATGACACCCAAAAGTGAGCTGAGGTGCATTTTGTTTCCACTGATACTGCTTGAGATGTTTCTACAACTTAATTGGAGTCCACCTGTGATAAATTCAATTCATTGGACATGATTGGGGATTGCCAACACCTGCCTATATAAGGTCCCACAGTTGACAGTGCATGTCAGAGCAAACTCCAAGCCATGGGGTCAAAGGAATTATCTGCAGACCTCAGAAACAGGATTGTGTCAAGGCATAGATCTGGAGAAGGGTACGGAAAAATCTCTGCAGCTTTACAGGTCCCAAAGAGCACAGTGGCCACCATCATTCGTAAATGGAAGAAGTTTGGAACCACCAAGAATCTTCCTAGACCTGGCCGCCCGGCCAAACTGAGCAGTCGGGGAAGACGGGCCTTTGCCAGGGAGGTGAGCAGGAACCCGAGGGTTACTCTGACAGAGCTCCAGCGTATCCTTGTGGAGATCCTTTCAGAAGATCAACCATCCAGGCAGCACTCCACCAATCAGGCCTTTATGGTAGAGTGGCCAGACGGAAGCCCCTCCTTAGTAAAAGGCACATCACAGCCCGCTTGGAGTTTGCCAAAAGGCACCTAGAGGACTCTCAAACCATGAGAATCAAGATTCTCTGGTCTGATGAAACCAAAATTGAACTTTTTGGCCTGAATACCAAGCGTCACGTCTGGAGGAAACCAGGCACCGCTCATCACCTGGCTAATACCATCCCTACAGTGAAGCATGGCGGTGGCAGCATCATGATGTGGGGATGTTTTTCAGCAGCGGGAACGGGGCAACTAGTCCTGATAGAGGGAAAGATGAATGCAGCTAAGTACACCGAGATCCTTGAAGAAAACCTGCTCCAGAGCGCTCTGGACCTCAGACTGGGGCGAAGGTTTACCTTCCAACATGACAACGACCCGAAGCACACAGCCAAGAGAACAAAGGAGTGGCTTCGGAGAAAGTCTGTGCATGTCCTTGAGTGGCCCAGCCAGAGCCCAGACCTGAATCCAATTGAACATCTGTGGAAAGAGCTGAAAATGGCTGTGTACCGACGCTCCCCATCCAACCTGACGGAGCTTGCAAGGATATGCCAAGAGGAATGGGCAAAAATGTCCAGAAACAAGTGTGCCAAGCTTGTAGCTTCTTTCCCAACATGCCTTGAAGCTGTAATCGCTGCCAAAGGTACAGCAACCAAGTATTAGGCTAAGGGTGTGTACAGATATGTAACCCCTAAATAACCTATTTTTGCCAGTAAAATAAAATTGCATATTTTCTAAAAACCTGTTTTCACTTCGTCATTATTGGCTATTGTGTGTAGATGTTTGAGGCAAAAAATGAACTCAATCTATTGTAGTATAAGTCTGTAACGTAATAAAACGTGGAGAAGATGAAAGGGGTGTGCAGACTTTCCGGCTTGACTGTATGTACGATTTATTTTCTATACATGATGCAATACTTATATCATGTCTAATGGATCACAGTTGTTGGCTGGGCACAGCCAGGGTGGAATCAGCGAGCACTGCTCAAATGGCATGCCAAGCCACTGTGTCTTGAACACAGTAAAATTAGCTGCAACCTACAGCCTACCAGAGGCTGTTTTCTCTATGTAAAGATATTTGGGTCCTGGAGGTAGGGCTTCAGTACTATTTTTACACTCTCCATGTAAAGTAGGAACTGCACTACTGACGTCCTGCATTTTGTTTTATAACCCATGAAGTATTAAGGTCTACTATAAAAAATAGAAGCTTTAAGAGCACACACTTTTAATTCAGGCAATAAAGGTAATAGGTAATAAAATATAAAATATGACAACAAAAAAACATTTGGTTTTATATCACTGCATGTGAAAGGTACACAATTTTGTTTCTAAAACATAAAAGCTACTCTGACAACACAGCCAGTGACCAAAAATGAATTGTGCACTTTCCAATACAGGTGGAAATATGTCCCCTATTACTTATATCAAATGATTATATTTAGAAACATACAGAGCATATGATACTGAAATCCTTGCAATATATCAGTGCCAAATATTCACTGTCATTACCAGAACATATACAATTAAAGCTTTTTTGGCAAAAAAATAAACTTAAAACAACACACAATCAATTTAGACCCACTGGCCAACCTAGAACACAAGACTGTGTTTAACAGCTGATACTGAGATAAATATTGTGGCAATGGGTTCTGGTTCCTGGCCAGGATCCTCAAGTAACACTTTTTTGCTATGGCACTTACAATGAGAAACATCTGTCCAACATTCCTACAATGCAGATAGCCAAGTTGTTTTAAAACAGTAAATATGTGCTCTTAAACAGCTGCACCTGCAAGAAAGAGAACATAAAACAATAAGCATTCATACAGTATGGTATGTCCCATTTCCTTGTCCCATGTCCCATTGTTACCTGCTGACAGGGAAACCTCAGTGATCTCTATAGTTCTCATTTAACACAAAGATAATACTGTGACAATAAAATTAAATATCTGTTTCCCAGAATTTGTAGTTTAGTACACAGTTTATGTGGGGTATGTACAACGTACTGTCTGGTACTGAATTATATGATTATATTCTATAAATATATTTTATATTAGATAAGAGGATATGAAATCATTTTAATCTGAGAGGGTGGAACATGATTCTAGGCAGTGGTGGCCATGAGTAGCCTTAAACATTATTTCACTTACCTGTTGGCTGGGACCCACATGTGATCTTGTAGGACGTCCAGAGGCTGAATGCGAGTAAAAAGGAGGCAATGAACCCAAACACCTGCAGGAAAACATGAAAAGATTCAAAACAGTAGTGTTTCAAAAACAGTATGGCCCCATCTCACAAGATTTATTACAACACTAAAATCAGGTTAAAATTAGCTTTGTACTAAAAAAAATTAAACCTATATTTCACATAAGCTTAAAGAAAAATGAAAAACAAAAAAAAAAAACAGTTGTTGCGTGTTGTTTGTAATGTACCAGATTGAGCTAATCAATGGCCCAAAAATTTAGCATATCTGCCAATCCTTGCAACCCTGCACCAAAAATATTACCATGCTATGGGCACCAAGGTGCCACGCACCCAAGCCATCTGTCTTGCCGTCAGTGTTCTAACTGACAGGAAAAAAGTATGAAGTGGACTACCCACCGATCCGGCGATAAGGGCAGAAATTTGGCCACACTTCACTGCAGCCACTATAGATGCGATGAAGACAAGGATAGTCCCCACAGCATAATGCAAAAACTCCTGAAACACAAACAGGGACTTGTAACACACATCTCATGATTTAAATAAGACGTTTCCGGTCTATTCGTTCAGTGGGCCCAATAATTCATATTTCATTAGGCATTTCAAAAACTCTTTTGACAAATCATAGTATTGTATAAGTGGAGCTCCAACTGGGAGTGACAAGTCAAGCCAACTCAAGTACTGACTTGAACATACCAATGGCTAATACTTTTTAGGATCAGTCAGATTGCAGGAAACAGTTACAGAGCCACTGGGGTCAAGACTAATTAGGTCTTATTTAATTACTTAATTTTCATAATAGATCATAACATTCCACAAAAGATTGAACTGAAAACAACTGCACTTTTGTTCCTCTTAGTGAGGTTGTGGGTTAGAATTTATATGTTATAGACTTTATTAATCTTTCATTTTCCTTAACGGTAAAGGGACTACAACTATTTACAATAATAACAAACCATTTATATAGCACATTTCATTAAAGTTATTTATAGGCCAAAGTTATTCACAGAAAACATACAAGATACAAAGAAAAGTAAAAGAAGGTTCCAAGAATGCACAAAAACATAGTAAATTGAGATTAGAGACAATTTCAATAGAGAAATTTCCATTAACTCCCACACTTTTTCACATTCTAGCATCAGCATGGGACATACGGGGACTCCATGGGCAAACACATACAGTTTATTTCTCGACTTGAGCCCTCCCAGAATGTAAAGATGTCCTTACTCATTTAGGCCCATTTAGGACTGATATTGCATTGAAAAGTAGATATTTTTCGTATTCATCAGTGTTCACTGCTGCAACTGCATCTGCAATTGATTGTGGAGAGTGCACGCAAGCATGTTCTCTCCTCAAGCATGTTCTCTACGAGCATTTGAGGTCAGCTGGCACTTCTTACCACGCCGCCATTCAGAGAAAGACATATGTGCAGCCCAACAGGCGGGCCACAGATGCCCAATCAACCGGGGGGAGGGGGGGGGTTTGCTAATGTGCGATGAGTCTTTGTCTGCCTGAGCAATGCTGGCTGCAATTTGCATCGCCGTGCTGGGCTACCGGCTACTGGCATGGTCCGGATTCAGTACCAGACCGTGGGTCCCATCCATGAACTACAGTAACTTAGGAGGAGGAGCCACCCAGCAGCCCACAAGCAGATATAATTTTAACTGAAACACAGTGTACCCCCTCTGGCTCAGTTCCTGGCTACCATTTCGCCCTGTAATACAATGTGAATATAGTTCTGACTATTAGAATGGGGCTAAAATACACTTAAAATTCTACATAGTAAGTGACACATAGCTTTGCAGATCATAAACTATAGCTATGGTTTGGCTGATAATTTAATTTTAATCTGTATGTACATGTTAGAATTATCAAAAGGCAGCCCCTTTGGGAGTCACAGAACCGGGCTGCACAGCGACTGAAAGGACAGATGGTCCTTATGATGGAATAAACTTCTTTGCGAGAGCTATCATCTGTGCAAAAGGCATGCAGGCCTACATGTGTCAGGAGAGGCATTCACCGTCAGAGTCCAGTTTATGCAGGGTATCTTGCTCTGGAGCCTGAAGATGTGCATCAGGAAGAAGATAAGGAAGGCAATGAGGAACCACAGGGTGACCACCTCAAAGTATCGGAAGGCAGAATAGTCTGTCCACCTAGATGAGCAGTGGACACACAGGAATGCAATAAGCAGTACAACCTAAAGAAAGAGAGAGAAAAGGAAGGAGGGAGGGGGAAAGAGGAAAGCAACCTTATAAGTCCCATGTTAAATCAAAAACAATTCAGCTGTTTTATTACGAAACAACACATCAGTCACGTGGTATTGATATTTAATAGTCAGCCCCCAGTCTTCCAAAAGTGGTATGGAAACAGTCTCTAAGTGAAATACCTCACTGTAAAACAAATGAGATCTTATTGTCCTGAGACCCAGGTAAAGCTTTAATCTGAGCCCCAGGTAAAGCTTTAATCTGAGACCCAGGTAAAGCTTTAATCTGAGACCCAGGTAAAGTTTTAATCTGAGACCCAGGTAAAGTTTTAATCTGAGACCCAGGTAAAGCTTTAATCTGAGCCCCAGGTAAAGTTTTAATCTGAGACCCAGGTAAAGCTTTAATCTGAGCCCCAGGTAAAGCTTTAATCTGAGACCCAGGTAAAGCTTTAATCTGAGACCCAGGTAAAGCTTTAATCTGAGACTGTTACGATCCAGATACGAGACGAACCCAAGTGCAACGACCAGGAGACAGATTCAATAAAGGGGTTTTTAATTTAAGTTTTGGGGTAGTCCCAAAACTGTACAGGAAAGGCAAACACAATATAACACAGGGTAATAGTAGAATGTCCGGGACGGACTGCTCCAAGCCGGAGCTGGACTTGGGACTCCGGAACGGGTTCCAAGCCGGAACTGGACTGGACAGGTGGTGTAGGTAACACCAGGGCAGGACTGGAACTGGACCGGGAGGTCCACTCAGGAAACGGGTACGGGAACGGATTTGTTCCAAACAGGAACTGGACTTTACTGGAAGGTGAACTTCACACCTGGACTGGACTGGAACTGGACCGGGAGGTCCACTCTGGAAACGGGTTCTGGAACGGCACTTGTTCCAAACCGGAACTGGACTTTAACGAGGAAGGTGAGCGACTCACTACGGCTGGACTGGAACTGGACCGGGACGACTACACCGGTACTGGACAGAAAGCAGAGGGTAGTTAATTTGGGAGTAGGTAGGGAAAGGACCGGGAGGTTCTCACAGGGGTACTGCGTTAAATACGGCCGGACAGGAACAACTGGAGGGTAGCCAGGATATTATTCCACAGCGGATCCTACGCGAGCTGGAGTTGGAGGTACCGCAACACATACACACAAACACGGGGAAACGAACACTGCAACGGATGAATGGAAGCCGGGTAAGCTGGTGGTTAGAGGAAGACAGGTTAGCTGCATGCAAAACAGAAACGTCAGGGGAGATTAACTACCATTCCGTAGTACGAGAGATCTAAACGCTGTAAGGGGATATAATCCCACAACCAAGCGAACAGAATATAAAAGACCAAGAACGACAAGCATTAACAACGAGTGAGGTTAGTTAACGAACTGGCGCCGACTAGCAACCAGACGAGGGTATAAATAGTGCAGAGAATAACGAACTAAATAAGGCGCAGGTGTGGAAATTAATCGGGAGTGATTAGCTAAACACAAAGGTGAGGAATGCATGCAACGAGGGGGGAGGAGTGAAAGGCGGAAGCAAACGAGGAAAACCAAACGAACAAGTCAGAGAGGGAAACGCCTAGTCCGCAGCAGAGGGGAAAACACGGACAAAGGGATCCAACATGACACGGAGGGAAAAAGGAAAACACGGAAAACGGACAGGAAGGGAGCGGAACGTTACAGTACCCCCCCTCAATGTACGCCACCTGGCGTACCTGGCGGTCTGGTTTTGTTAGGAAAGAGCCTGTGGAAATCCTGGATCAGCGAGTGATCCAGGATGAGGCTCTTGTGGAGCCACGACCGCTCCTCAGGACCATACCCCTCCCAGTCGACGAGGTATTGGAATCCCCGGCCCTTACGGCGGATGTCGATGATACGGTCCACCGTGTAGGCCGGGGCGTCGTCGATGACCCGGACAGGAGGAGGAGGGATGGTAGGAGAACTGAGGGGGCTGGAGGCGACAGGTTTAACTTGGGAAACATGAAAAACGGGGTAAACTTTGAGGGAGGCAGGGAGGGAGAGTTTAACAGAAACAGGGTTAATTAAACAAACAATCGAAAAGGGACCAATAAAACTTCCTAGTTACACCAGGGAGTTTTTCCTTGCCACTGTTGCCTTTGGCTTGCTCTTGTGGGGAGTTTAGGCTGGGTTTTGCTGTTTTGCTGTGAAGTGCATTGTGACAACTTGTTGTGAAATGCGCTATATAAATAAATATTGATTGATTGATTGATAAAACGGGGCTGAAGTTTCTTGGAGGAAGAGGGAAGGGAAATATTGGAAGTGGAGAGCCAGACCTGCTGACCGGCCCTGTACTGTGGGGCTGCGGTCCTGTGAAGGTCCGCCAGACGTTGGGAACGGGAATTAGAGCGAAGGAGTGCGGTGCGCGTAAGTCTCCACATGCGCTTGCATCTGAGGAGGTGAGATCTTACGGAAGGGACTGCTACCTCGGCCTCCTGGGCTGACAGGAGAGGGGGTTGATAACCTAACGAGCACTCGAACGGGGACAACCCTGTGGAAGCACTTTTAAGGGAGTTGTGAGCGTACTCTACCCAGGGGAGAAAACGGCTCCAGGAGGCGGGATTGCGGACGGTGACGCACCGCAGGGCGGCCCCCAGGTCCTGGTTCGCCCTCTCTGCCTGGCCGTTAGACTGGGGATGGAAACCAGACGACAAACTAGCAGAGGCACCCAGGGCTACACAGAACGCCTTCCAAACTTGGGAGGAGAATTGGGGCCCACGGTCAGAAACTATGTCAGAAGGAATCCCGTGCAGCCTGACCACGTGTAACACCAGGAGCTCAGCAGTTTCGAGGGCGGACGGAAGTTTAGGAAGGGGAATAAAGTGGACCGCCTTGGAGAACCGGTCCACTATTGTCAGAATGACGGTATTACCCTCTGACAATGGCAGACCGGTGACGAAGTCCACGCCAATGTGACTCCAAGGACGGCCCGGGACAGGGAGGGGAAGGAGAAGACCGGAGGGAGGCTGGTGGGATGCCTTGCTCCTGGCGCACACCGCGCAGGCCAGGACAAAGGCACGGGTATCCTCCTTGAGAGTGGGCCACCAAAAACTCCTCCTGACGAGGGTGATCGTTCTGGCAACACCTGGGTGACAAGCCAGGCAGGAGGCGTGAACCCACTCCAGGACCTGGGAGCGGACGGAGTTGGGCACAAAAAGGGAGGAGTTAGGGTTACTACGGGGGTCAGGGTGGGAAGTCTGGGCGGACCTCACGATCTCCTCGATCTTCCAGGAGACCGCAGCCACCACACAGGACGCCGATAGGATTGGCTCAGGATCAGCAGGACTGGAGGGGAGGGAAAAAACACGGGATAAGGCATCCGCCTTGATATTGCGGGAACCGGGGCGGAAAGAAACAGAAAAATTAAACCGGGCAAAAAACAACGACTATCTAGCCTGTCTGGCATTAAGCCTTTTAGCAGATTTAAGGTAAATTAAATTCTGATGGTCCGTCAACACAATAAAGGGATTACCTGCCCCCTCCAGTCAGTGGCGCCACTCCTCAAGAGCCAGCTTGATGGCAAGCAGTTCCCGATCCCCGACATCATAGTTACGTTCAGCGGAGGACAGCCTCCGGGAGAAGAACGCGCAGGGATGGAGCTTGTTGTCCAAGGCGGCTCGTTGAGACAGAATGGCCCCCACGCCGGTGTCGGAGGCATCCACCTCAATAGTGAATTGACGGGTAGGGTCAGGGTGACAAAGAATAGGGGCTGAGGAAAACCGAACCTTGAGCCGATCAAACGCCAGCTGGGCCTCGGAGTTCCAACAAAAAGAAAAAGCAGTGGAAGTGAGTTTGGTAAGGGGAGCAGCAATGACACTGTAGTTGCGGATAAAACGGCGATAGAAATTAGCAAAACCAAGGAATTGTTGCAGGTGCTTACGAGAGGTGGGTTGGGGCCATTCTGTCACCGCCTTGATTTTAGCAGGATCCGCCCGGATACTGCCCTCCTCGATGATGAAGCCGAGGAACGGGACGGAGGAGACGTGAAATGAGCATTTCTCTGCTTTAACAAAAAGCTGATTCTCCAATAACCGCTGGAGAACCTCCCGGACATGAAGAACGTGTTCCTGAGGGGTCTTGGAAAAAATCAAAATGTCGTCAATATAAACAAAAACACTTTTCCCCAACAGGTCTCGCAGCATGTCATTAACCATGCCCTGGAAGACTGCAGGGGCGTTAGTAAGGCCGAAGGGGACCACCAGGTACTCGTAGTGGCCCAACGGGGTATTGAAAGCAGTCTTCCATTCATCCCCTTCCCGTATGCGCACCAAGTGGTACGCATTACGGAGGTCGAGCTTGGTGAATGTGACGGCTTGCGAGAGGGGTTCAAAAGCGGTGTTAATGAGGGGAAGAGGGTATTTATTACGGATGGTAACCTGATTGAGTCCCCGGTAGTCGATGCAGGGCCGTAGTGAGCCGTCCTTCTTCCCCACAAAAAAGAATCCAGCACCAACTGGAGAAGAGGAGGGACGGATGATGCCTGAAGCGAGAGACTCGTGAATGTAATCCTCCATAGCTAGTTTCTCCGGCCCCGACAGGCTGTAGAGGCGGCCAGATGGAAGTTTGGCTCCCGCCAGTAGGTCTATACAGCAGTCGTAGGGCCTGTGAGGAGGTAAGGACAGAGCACGTGATTTGGAAAATACATGGCTGAGGTCATGATATTGCTCTGGAACGTTAGATAGATCGGGTTCAGGTTGGTTGGTGCTGAGATCTTTGGACCCCGGAGGAGGCAGAGCGGAGCGGAGACAACTAGCCAGACAATGACCACTCCACGCCAGGATTCGACCGGCTTGCCAGTCGATGTGAGGGTTGTGAAGGCGGAGCCAGGTCTGTCCTAAAACTATGGAAGATTGCTTGGAGTGAATGAGCAGAAGTTGAATCGTCTCCCGATGATTGCCGGATAACACTAACTGGATGGGAACGGTGGAGTGGGTAACTAACCCCAGACTCCTACCGTCCAAGGCGAGAGCTGAAATAGGAGAGGGTAGAGTTTCCGTGGGGATGCCGGCCCTCCTGGCGAAAGTGATGTCAATGAAGTTGGCGTCGGCCCCGGAGTCGATGAGAGCCGACGAGGCCTCTGACTTGTCCCTCCAGAGGAGAGTGGCCTTGAAAACTAGGCGGTTCTGAGCTGCATGGCTTGGTATGATGGGGCTCGTCAGTACGCCCAGCTTTACTGGCGAGCCTGCTCTTTTGGGCGAATCGGGCAAGAGGCGATCTGATGGCCAGGCTTGCCACAGTAGAAACAAGATCTAGAGCGTAGGCGACGTTGGCGCTCCTCGGCGTTGACCGAAACTCTGCCCAGTTGCATAGGCTCCTCCTCGGAGACACCAGACGCCGCTCTAGATCCTGTGGCAGAAGAGTGTTGGCGGAAGTTAGGAGAGTCGGAGTGTGAATGGCGACCGGAGCTCCCTCCTCGCTCACGGGCCCGGATCCGGAGACGATTATCGATAGCAATGGCCAGACTGATGAGACTGTTGAGTGAGTTGGACTCCTCACGGGTGGCAAGCTGGTCCTTGAGCTCCTCGCCAAGTGCCTGGCGAAAGGCCCCCTGAAGGGCGGTGTCATTCCATCCAGACTCCGCTGCGAGGGTACGGAATTGAATCGCCATCTCCGCGACGCTGCGGCTGCCTTGACGTACTTGAAGCAGGCGTTGGGTAGCGTCTCGCCCACAGGTGGGGTGATCGAACACACGCCGCATCTCGGAGGTAAAGGCAGCGAAGTTGTTGCAGAGCGCGACCTGGCTGTCCCAAATGGATGTAGCCCACTCCAGGGCACTTCCTCCCAAGCTGCTCATTATGAACGCGATTTTACATGGGTCGGAGGCGAAGGAGGTGGGCTGCATACGGAACACAATGTCGCACTTCATAAGGAACTCGCGACATCTCCCCAACCCCCCACGGTATAATTCGGGGTGTTGCACGCGGGGCTCCCGACAGGAAGTGGAAACTGGAGGATCAGAAGGCGGATCCGGAGCGGGAGGTGTTGGACCCACAGGAATACGCGGAAGCGGCTGGTGAAGTGATAGCTGAGCCACTTGCTCCGTGATGCCCCTCAGCACCTCCAAAACGTCATCCAAACGACGGCCCTGTTGGTCGCTGACCGCAGTTTGGCAGGAGAAGGCGTGGCGAATCTGATCCAGGTCGGCTGGGTCCATGCTTTTGGCCAGTTCGTTCTGTTACGATCCAGATACGAGACGAACCCAAGTGCAACGACCAGGAGACAGATTCAATAAATAAATTTGGGGTAGTCCCAAAACTGTACAGGAAAGGCAAACACAATATAACACAGGGTAATAGTAGAATGTCCGGGACGGACTGCTCCAAGCCGGAGCTGGACTTGGGACTCCGGAACGGGTTCCAGGCCGGAACTGGACTGGACAGGTGGTGTAGGTAACACCAGGGCAGGACTGGAACTGGACCGGGAGGTCCACTCAGGAAACGGGTACGGGAACGGATTTGTTCCAAACCGGAACTGGACTTTACTGGAAGGTGAACTTCACACCTGGACTGGACTGGAACTGGACCGGGAGGTCCACTCTGGAAACGGGTTCTGGAACGGCACTTGTTCCAAACCGGAACTGGACTTTAACGAGGAAGGTGAGCGACTCACTACGGCTGGACTGGAACTGGACCGGGACGACTACACCGGTACTGGACAGAAAGCAGAGGGTAGTTAATTTGGGAGTAGGTAGGGAAAGGACCGGGAGGTTCTCACAGGGGTACAGCGTTAAACAGGTAGGTAGCCGGCGAAACTCGGCAGAGCTGGGTGGTGCGGCGTGGCTCAGGTAGGTCCGGTTGGAGCTGGCTGAGTTCCAGAGCTCCCGGAACCGTAACCGTAGAACGTGGGGGCTGCTACGGCCGGACAGGAACAACTGGAGGGTAGCCAGGATATTATTCCACAGCGGATCCTACGCGAGCTGGAGTTGGAGGTACCGCAACACATACACACAAACACGGGGAAACGAACACTGCAACGGATGAATGGAAGCTGGGTAAGCTGGTGGTTAGAGGAAGACAGGTTAGCTGCATGCAAAACAGAAACGTCAGGGGAGATTAACTACCATTCCGTAGTACGAGAGATCTAAACGCTCTAAGGGGATATAATCCCACAACCAAGCGAACAGAATATAAAAGACCAAGAACGACAAGCATTAACAACGAGTGAGGTTAGTTAACGAACTGGCGCCGACTAGCAACCAGACGAGGGTATAAATAGTGCAGAGAATAACGAACTAAATAAGGCGCAGGTGTGGAAATTAATCGGGAGTGATTAGCTAAACACAAAGGTGAGGAATGCATGCAACGAGGGGGGAGGAGTGAAAGGCGGAAGCAAACGAGGAAAACCAAACGAACAAGTCAGAGAGGGAAACGCCTAGTCCGCAGCAGAGGGGAAAACACGGACAAAGGGATCCAACATGACACGGAGGGAAAAAGGAAAACACGGAAAACGGACAGGAAGGGAGCGGAACGTTACAGAGACCCAGGTAAAGTTTTAATCTGAGACCCAGGTAAAGCTTTAATCTGAGCCCCAGGTAAAGCTTTAATCTGAGACCCAGGTAAAGCTTTAATCTGAGACCCAGGTAAAGCTTTAATCTGAGACCCAGGTAAAGCTTTAATCTGAGACCCAGGTAAAGTTTTAAACTGAGCCCCAGGTAAAGCTTTAATCTGAGACCCAGGTAAAGCTTTAATCTGAGACCCAGGTAAAGCTTTAATCTGAGACCCAGGTAAAGTTTTAAACTGAGCCCCAGGTAAAGCTTTAATCTGAGACCCAGGTAAAGCTTTAATCTGAGACCCAGGTAAAGCTTTAATCTGAGACCCAGGTAAAGCTTTAATCTGAGACCCAGGTACAGTTTTAATCTGAGACCCAGGTAAAGCTTTAATCTGAGACCCAGGTAAAGTTTTAATCTGAGACCCAGGTAAAGCTTTAATCTGAGACCCAGGTAAAGCTTTAATCTGAGACCCAGGTAAAGCTTTAATCTGAGACCCAGGTAAAGCTTTAATCTGAGACCCAGGTAAAGCTTTAATCTGAGACCCAGGTAAAGCTTTAATCTGAGACCCAGGTAAAGCTTTAATCTGAGACCCAGGTAAAGCTTTAATCTGAGACCCAGGTAAAGCTTTAATCTGAGACCCAGGTAAAGCTTTAATCTGAGACCCAGGTAAAGTTTTAATCTGAGACCCAGGTAAAGCTTTAATCTGAGACCCAGGTAAAGCTTTAATCTGGAGGAGACTGTGGCCCCTCAATGCAAACCAGCGCTCAAGCTCACTTCTCGAATCAATGAAATCATACTTTATTTCCTTGTGCAAGAATACTTTACCAGTTTTCCTTTGTGGCAGGGAAATGCAGGGCTTTTTAGACATTATGGTTTATGACCCTAATGTTTCCTTTTAATTCCATGTATCCTGCATCAGAGCTACAAGGAAACATGGGCTGATTGAGGAGAAATGACTGTGTCCACCAGAATTATTGGCGACCTCAATTCATATGAGCAAAAAAAGTGCAGGATTAAATTCAGTTTATTTTTTATCAAATGTCTTCTATGCTTTGAAAATTATATATTTTTATTGTGCTGCCATTGATCGTAGGAAAAACAAATCTTTAATGCAACATAATTTTTATCTTGAAGATGTATGTCACAATTATCCCTATATTTAGTACTTTGTGCACCCTCTCTTTGTGAAGATAACAGCACTGAGTCTTCTCCTGTAATGTCTGATGAGGTTGAAGAACACATATCAAGGTTTGAGAACATTCCTCTATACAGAATCTCCCCAGATCCTTCAGTGTCCTTGGTCCTTGTTTGTGGACTATCCCCTTCAGCTCACCCCACAGGTTTTAAATGGGGTCCAGGTCAGGGGACTGGGATTGCCAAATCTTGATTCTGTGGTCAGTGAACCATTTTTGTGACGATTTTCAGGTATGCTTTGCATCACTGCCCTGCTGGAAGATCCAACTGTGAACCAATTTATCCTTCAAGCAGAGACAGACAGATTTTGGTCGAAAATCTCCTGCTATTTGATGGAGTCCATGATGCCACATATCCTAACATGGTTCGCAGGACCTTTGCAGGAAAAACAGCTGTAAAACATCACAGATCCACCACCATACTTCACAGTGAGGATAAGGCTCTTTTCAGCATAAACATGTCACTTATTATGCCAAACCCACCTTTGCCAAAAAAGCTACGTTTTTGTCTCATCTGACCATAGCACCCGGTTCCAATTTAAATTCTGGTAACATTTTGCAAACTTAAGGCGCATACATTAGTGATATGGTGGCAGCAGAGGCCCTTTTCTGGCAAGCCTTCTAAATAGCTTGTTGGCATGCATCTAATTGTACTTTTGGAGACTTGGTGACCCCAGGATGTAACCAAATTCTGTAATTCTCAAACTGTGATTCTTAGAGAAATTTTTGCTTCTTGAACCATACTCCTCAGTCCTCACTGTGCGTGAGGACAAAATACACTTGCGTCCTCTTCCAGGCAGGTCCATCATAGCTTCAGTTGCTTTAAACTTGCCCTAATGGTACAAATACGTAGTTTCACACATGAAGCTATTTTTATATAGACATTACCTGATGAAGGTGAACAACCCTTTGTCTCATATAATTTGTGTGTTCTCTGATCTTCCCCATTTTGACGGATGACTCAGGGGTTTTGGCCTCTGTGTCACCTCATTTTTTTACCCCAGTGAAACAGGAAGTTGAGAATGATCACAGTTCAAAAAGACACAGGTCGAGATATACTTAAAAAAGTAAAATGTTAATGGGAATATACTGCAATTAAGTTTTGTTTGTAACTATTTCTAGCAGTGCCAATAATTTTAACACTTTTTTCAGACATTTTTTTACAAATAATTTTCTATATTTCTATATATAAAGTACTTTTCTGTAGATCAGTGTACAAAAAAGCTTAATTAAATCCACTGTGATTCAATGTTGTAAAACAATAAAACGTGAAAAAGTGAAAAATACTTTATAGGCACTGTATAGTCGCATCACCACATGACGCCTGTGCTTATCCATGACAGTTTCTGAGAATTCCTAATTTCACCCGCAAGCGACTGCAAACTTAACGCAATCTTAACAGTATTACACCATCACCTCAATTGGCACGCACGACTACTTGCTACTTCACTGCATCCTACTAGCCTACCTACTGCTATGTAATTTCTATGTAAACAGCTAAATACCTGTAGCTACTAACGGATACCTTCCCTTAAATTTAGCTAGGCAACTCATGACATTTGTGTTAACTGGCAAACAGACTTCATCCATTTTATTTGAGTTCGTGTTGCTTGAAATGAATTTTTTTTTTCGCGAAAGTTCTAATTTAAGATGCACATATTTGCCTGTCAAATTGCGTGCGCGCGACGGAATGAAATGAAGGAAAATGTGGAAGGGGCTCCTATCATAGTGCATGGGCTGTTACTACGACTTCATCAACTGTAACGTTATTCAACAGTAACAAAAACAACTCTTACCACTTGAGCGATTTTGAGTAAACCATGAAGAGACCGAGCATAACCCAGGTTTAGAATACCTCCATCAGATGTCGACGTTGTAGTGGTGGTTGTGGTTGTAACTACAGTATGGGACATTTTCAAATAGGCTACTGTTTACAAATGACAAAAAAATAAATAAAATAAACGAAACGAAACGAAAGCACAGTTTTGTAGTTTGCAAGACTAGCTACTCTCGTCTATTCCTGCTAAGCACACTGTCTGTTCAACTACGTCATATTGCTATTAACCAGAAGTAAAAGAAAAAAAAGGGTGTGACACGGATTCCGTTTAAGGGCGACATGGTGCAGAACTTTCGGAAGTAACAGATCATTAAAGAATAGGGATCGGCTAAGAGCAGCCAGTCTATCAGTGGATGGTGCCAAATACGGGCAATCATTAGACCCGCAATGACCCAAAGCACACGGCAAAACAATAAAATATCTTAAGACAAGATAGTCAGTATTCAATCATGGCCGAGCCAAAGCCCTGACCCATTAAAAATATGGGGTATGATCTGAAAATTTCTGTCCAACGTTCTCTGTTTAACTTTACTGAGTTGCTGCAAATATGCGATTTTAAGATGTAACAGCACACGAATGTGAAGTGATTAGTAATTAAAATATACAATATATAAAATATATTTTAATAATATATTACAATACACATTATTACCTTTATAATATACTACAATACCTCTTTCTTTAGTGTGGGAAATGACACAGTCCATTGAGCAGATGCTCATAAAAAATGGATGGCACAATGACTGCAGAAATCATTAAATCAATATATTCAAATAATAGTCTTTCCCAGGCATGTTTGCTGGTATGAGTTCCAATTTATTGTATTTGGTGGTAGCACTGTTACCTGGACACTGGTCTTTTCAAAAGTCCAAACCTGTAGCCTACATGATTAAAGATATTACAGCTGGAAAAATAATTAAATAAGTAAAGTCCCTTACAGCTAACCCCAGCATTCAATGAGAAGGAGGGAAGAGGAGGAAGATGACCGTTAGCCTGTTCCACCCATTTCAGACAGGGCATTATGTTAAAGGTCATAAAGGATATGACAGACATTCTGGTCACAGCTCCACTTAAATCTCGCCCCCTAGTGGTGAAATCTGATTTTTTTATTGTTTTATGCTTTAAAATAAATTATACTATTTTACTTATTTGGCAAAAATATATCTGACCCACAAACATACAGTACATTAATGGGGCAAACATATGTCTGGATAGGATTGTAAGATTCAATATTTATTGATATATGTATATATGTAATCTATCTGTATGTATTTATTCATTGTCATTTTGCAACAATATTGCTGATCAAACAACGCAACAACAATATTATCAAGCATATAGGCAACATAAATGACATTTAATTTCACCATGCAGAGCCATTTAAGTAAGTGATTATAAAATTTCCTCCTGTAACATTGATATTCCAATTATATCAAAATGTTTAATACATACGTTACGAAAAGTCATGAAGGGAGAACTATAAGGATTTCATGACGGCAGATTTATTGATTTTCTTAGTGACAATGGTCATTGACCGCTGTGGCGTTCCTAGTGTTCAACAACTTTAACTAGGCTACTGTAGCTACCTTGCAAACGCCAAGCATTAAAAATTTATGTTAGCCAGATCATCTACCGACATACAAACCATTAGTAGGTCTACCGTGTAGGCTACAATAACCCATTAAAAACACATAGAATTAATTATACATCAAAGGTTGAATTAATGATGCCATTTTAAATTATGTGACTTCTGTAGAATCAGTGATTTTCTGAAGTAGTCAGAGGCAAATCTTATGAACAGGCAAGGCAACTGCCTGGGGCGCCCAAACATTGGGGGCCGCCCAAGGGCTGAGTTTTAGGAGTTTGGGGTAACATGATGACAGTGGAAGTTGGTCAGAAGGGCTCCATGGGATGAAACATGCATAAAGGCATATACACAGAAGATGCATATACATTCAAAATTTCAAAGTGGGCAGGGCTTTGACCAGAAGTGGTATTACATATAGGAAATGTCATATTTTCTAGTCTAAAATTAATTGCTATTGCAATTTATGAGTATTCACCCCCCTCCCTGTCTTTTTTTCTTTTCAAAACCTTTTATGAGAACTATATTCTGGACTTTATACTTATTTATCTAACCCCCACCCCCTAACTGGGGGACACTGAACAATAATTTTGGAAAAAATCTGAGGTACAATATATAATCAACTTAGAATGAAAAGGCAGTTTTATAAAAACATGAAACCATTCCTTATACATTTGAATGGAAACGATTTCCACAATAACAAACCTTTCTCCCTGTTGTGATTTCATATTGAAAAAATATATTTTTTCTGTTAGTTTATTTTTTTACTATATGAACATGGAACCCCCCCCCCCCCATACGACCTCTGTGCCCCCTGCCCGTCCCTCCCCCTAGCTGCTGACAAACAAAAATTACCCTATGAATTATTATTATCATTATTATAGGCCTACTAGTAGCAGTAGTAGGCATACTTCACATTAGTAAATAGTATCTTTTTATACAATTTAAAAAAAAGAAACCATCTTACCGATAGCTAACCTGCGTTCTTAGGCTAAGAGAAGAGGTAATGGTAAACTATAATCTTGTGTCAGTTGCTAAATTGGTTGTCATGTCTGTTAACGCCGGGTGTTTGTCACAGAAAATAGCCTATTGGATAAAGTCACGTCACGGGACTGACGTGATTCATCAGTATTCATCGGTGTTCACTGCTGCAACTGCATCTGCATCCGAAAAGCTCAACTATGGTCTCATCGGACCATAGAACCTTCTTCCACTTTATTTCAGAGTCTCCCACATGCCTTCTGGCAAACTCTAGCAGACAGGTCATGTGAGTTTCTCAACAGTGGCTTCTAAAACAAATGTGACTTCTAAAACCAATTGGCTGCACCAGTGATGATTTAGATGTGTCATATTAATATATGTATATTGAATACTTATGCAATCAATTATTTTGTGTTTTATATTCGTAATTAATTTAGATCACTTTGTAGAGATTTGTTTTCACTTTGACATGAAAAAGTATTTTTTTGTAGATCAGTGTACAAAAAAAGCTTAATTAAATCCACTGCGATTCAATGTTGTAAAACAATAAAACGTGAAAAAGTGCAAGGGGGTGAATACTTTTTATAGGCACTGTATAGTCGCATCACCACATGACGCCGGTGGTTATCCATGACAATTTCTGAGAATTCGTCATTTCATCCGCAAGCTTAACGCAATCTTAACAGTACAGTATTACACCATCACCTCTATTGGCACGCACGTACAGACTACTTGCTACTTTACTGAATCCTACTAGCCTACCTACTGCTATGTAATTTCCATGTAAACAGCTAAATACCTGTAGCTACTAACGGATACTTTCCCCTAAATTTAGCTAGGCAACACATGACATTTGCGTTAACTGGCAAACAGACTTCATCCATTTTATTAGTTCGTGTTGCTTTTCGATTTGGCTCCGCGCAAAATATAAAGCAACTAAATGAAAAAATCTTTTCGCGAAAGTTTAATTTAAGATGCACATATTTGCCTGTCAAATTGCGTGCGCGCGACGGAATGAAATGAAGGAAAATGTGGAAGGGGCTCCTATCATAGTGCATGGGCTGTTATTACGACTTCATGAACTGTAACGTTATTCAACAGTAACAAAAACAACTCTTACCACTTGAGCGATTTTGAGTAAACCATGAAGAGACCGAGCATAACCCAGGTTTAGAATACCTCCATCAGATGTCGACGTTGTAGTGGTGGTTGCGGTTGTAACTACAGTATGGGACATTTTCAATTAGGCTACTGTTTACAAATGACAAAAAATAAATAAAATAAACGAAACGAAACGAAAGCACAGTTTTGTAGTTTGCAAGACTAGCTACTCTCGTCTATTCCTGCTAAGCACAGTCTGTTCAACTACATCATATTGCTATTAACCAGAAGTTTTAAAAAAAAGAAAAAAAAGGGTGTGACACAGATTCCGTTTAAGGGCGTCATGGTGCAGAACTTTCGGAAGTAACAGATCATTAAAGAATAGGGATCGGCTAAGAGCAGCCAGTCTATCAGTGGATGGTGCCAAATACGGGCAATCATTAGACCCGCAATGACCCAAAGCAAAACAATAAAATATTTTAAGACAAGATAGTCAGTCAGTATTCAATCATGGCCGAGCCAAAGCCCTGACCCATTAAAAATACGGGGTATGATCTGAAAATTTCTGTCCTCCAACGTTCTCTGTTTAACTTTACTGAGTTGCTGCAAATATGCGATTTTAAGATGTAACAGCACACAAATGTGAAGTGATTAATAATTAAAATATACAATATATAAAATATATTTTAATAATATATTACAATACACTTTATTACCTTTATAATATACTACAATACCTCTTTCTTTAGTGTGGGAAATGACACAGTCCATTGAGCAGATGCTCATAAAAAATGGATGGCACAATGACTGCAGAAATCATTAAATCAATATATTCAAATAATAGTCTTTCCCAGGCATGTTTGCTGGTATGAGTTCCAATTTATTGTATTTGGTGGTAGCACTGTTACCTGGACACTGGTCTTTTCAAAAGTCCAAACCTGTAGCCTACATGATTAAAGATATTACAGCTGGAAAAATAATTAAATAAGTAAAGTCCCTTACAGCTAACCCCAGCATTCAATGAGAAGGAGGGAAGAGGAGGAAGATGACCGTTAGCCTGTTCCACCCATTTCAGACAGGGCATTATGTTAAAGGTCATAAAGGATATGACAGACATTCTGGTCACAGCTCCACTTAAATCTCGCCCCCTAGTGGTGAAATCTGCTACCGTCTATTGTCGGAAATACAGAATCTTGTATCTTTTCAGGCAGCCTTCAAACCCACTTTGACAAACTGCATCTTCTCTCCTCCAGCCTAGAATTTGTACTCCATTGGAACTATCTGTGATTTACCGAACTTCAACCTGCTTTCAGACAGTTCCTAATGTCTCTTATGACTTGAGAAATATTTTACTGCTGACTTGTTTTTGTTTGTCTCCCTCACTATGGACACTTGTTTGCAATAATGTTTAAACAATGGCACTCTTTTAACTATGCTACAGATATTGTCTGATCTATTTCATGACCAATGTCAAGTTAATTGAAATGTGGTTTCATTTCCACTAGCTATAATATAGCACTGACTGACTATAATAAAACTAGCAAAATCTAGGCCTGCCATTAAAAGTATATCAAAATGAAGCCAAGTTATAACAAGTTTGAACAATTGTCTGCATCTAGTGCTTTGGGTGTATTAAAAGCACATCATGGATAAAATGAATTATTATTATTATTATTAACATTATTTTGTTCAGAAAATTGTGTTCACAAATAAGATTTTTTATTGTTTTATGCTTTAAAATAAATTATACTATTTTACTTATTTGGCAAAAATTTATCTGACCCACAAACATACAGTACATTAATGGGGCAAACATATGTCTGGATAGGATTGTAAGATTCAATATTTATTGATATATGTATATATGTAATCTATCTGTATGTATTTATTCATTGTCATTTTGCAACAATATTGCTGATCAAACAACGCAACAACAATATTATCAAGCATATAGGCAACATAAATGACATTTAATTTCACCATGCAGAGCCATTTAAGTAAGTGATTATAAAATTTCCTCCTGCAACATTGATATTCCAATTATATCAAAATGTTTAATACATACGTTACGAAAAGTCATGAAGGGAGAACTATAAGGATTTCATGACGGCAGATTTATTGATTTTCTTAGTGACAATGGTCATTGACCGCTGTGGCGTTCCTAGTGTTCAACAACTTTAACTAGGCTACTGTAGCTACCTTGCAAACGCCAAGCATTAAAAATTTATGTTAGCCAGATCATCTACCGACATACAAACCATTAGTAGGTCTACTGTGTAGGCTACAATAACCCATTAAAAACACATAGAATTAATTATACATCAAAGGTTGAATTAATGATGCCATTTTAAATTATGTGACTTCTTCTGTAGAATCAGTGATTTTCTGAAGTAGTCAGAGGCAAATCTTATGAACAGGCAAGGCAACTGCCTGGGGCGCCCAAACATTGGGGGCCGCCCAAGGGCTGAGTTTTAGGAGTTTGGGGTAACATGATGACAGTGGAAGTTGGTCAGAAGGGCTCCATGGGATGAAACATGTATAAAGGCATATACACAGAAGATGCATATACATTCAAAATTTCAAAGTGGGCGGGGCTTTGACCAGAAGTGGTATTACATATAGGAAATGTCATATTTTCTAGTCTAAAATTAATTGCTATTGCAATTTATGAATATTCACCCCCTCCCTGTCTTTTTTTCTTTTCAAAACCTTTTATGAGAACTATATTCTGGACTTTATACTTATTTATCTAACCCCCACCCCCTAACTGGGGGACACTGAACAATAATTTTGGAAAAAATCTGAGGTACAATATATAATCAACTTAGAATGAAAAGGCAGTTTTATAAAAACATGAAACCATTCCTTATACATTTGAATGGAAACGATTTCCACAATAACAAACCTTTCTGCCTGTTGTGATTTCATATTGAAAAAAGATATTTTTTCTGTTAGTTTATTTTTTTACTATATGAACATGGAACCCCCCCTCCCCCATACGACCTCTGTGCCCCCTGCCCGTCCCTCCCCCTAGCTGCTGACAAACAAAAATTACCCTATGAATTATTATTATCATTATTATAGGCCTACTAGTAGCAGTAGTAGGCATACTTCACATTAGTAAATAGTATCTTTTTATACAATTTAAAAAAAAGAAACCATCTTACCGATAGCTAACCTGCGTTCTTAGGCTAAGAGAAGAGGTAATGGTAAACTATAATCTTGTGTCAGTTGCTAAATTGGTTGTCATGTCTGTTAACGCCGGGTGTTTGTCACAGAAAATAGCCTATTGGATAAAGTCACGTCACGGGAAAGTGATCACGGAGTGATAGATCTCATAGGCCTACACAGTAGCCGAGTGCATGTGAAATGAATGAAATAACAACTGTAGAATGCCCAAGGCAGCCTACTTTCCTTCCCTCCGTGAGTACTGGAAGGCAGCCACTGCCTCCGTGGCTGCAAACAGTAGCTAGGTATTTTGCTTAGTTCGCTAATTCTTAGAAAGATTGCCCATGTGCATACGGAGGGTCTTTGTTTTTTCAGTTAAATAACTATTTTCAGTATAACATATATTTTCCCATATAACTGTAAGGCATTTTGAGGTGGCGGCTGCCTTCCTGCAGTCACTTAGGGAAGGAAAATAGGCTACCTGAAAATAGGCTGTAGCAACAATAACAAGTGCTTGAGTTTCAGAAAAGTCAAATGAAGTTTCTGGCTGGTATATAGCCTACAAATAGCCCACAAGTAGGCTAAAATGCATGTAATGGCTTAATTCGGTCAATCCTGGGTCAATCACGTAAAGAATGCTTTTTTGGCTTTAACTTATCGGAACCTATTTTTATACAGTCTATGATCGGAGCATGCTCAAATTGCATTAGGCTAGACTACTAAAATGATAAATCACGGTTCCGTGTACCAATTTTAATTTCTTTAAAGTTTGTTTTGATAGGCTACATTGCGATGCTTGAGCTAGCGCATTCCAGAATATATGTACATTGTCGCATTTTGGTTGCCCAGAATTTGGCAATATGGTTAAAATGCGGAAGCCTAGCCTATAAATAACACTTTAGGCTACGTTAAGGTAGACAGGGCAGAATTAGCGGAATCATGGCACTTGCGACTTCCATGACAAACACCCAGCCTTAGTTCATTGATTTGGATTGAAGGAAAGTAGCCTATTTGGTGATGCTATATGTTTATTGAGAGCTGTGTTTCACTGTGTTTAATACATCCTTAATGCAGACATGAACGCATAGGCTGCAGCCTATACCGGCTGTGGTTTGTGAAAAAACAATATCCAATATGTGCCCCCCCCTAAAAGAAATTGAGCCCCGTTTGTAACGTTCCGTTCCCATCCTGTCCGTTTTCCATGTTGTACCCTTTCCCCCCGTGTCATGTTGGATTCCCTTTGTCCGTGTTTTCCCCGTTGCTACAGACTGGGCGTGTTCCTTCTGTTTGTTTCACTCTTTTCCCCCACTCCGGTTTCTACCTATCTCCTTTCCCCGTTGCTGCATGCATTCCGCACCTGTCAATTAGTCAATCACCCTCGGTTACATTCCTCACGCTTTCCTTATTGTTTTCAATTTCACTTCCCTACTTAACCCTCCGGCTGGCTGCTATTCAGCGCCAGTTCGTTAACGTTCACCGTTTGTATCCTGGTCCTTTGTTTCCCTGTTCTGTGCCCTAAAAGACTTCAGTTGGTTTAATCTGTGTGCTCTACTGCTCTAGAACCTGCTGTTGGTATTTTACCAGCCCTGTCTGTTTGCGGTTGTCTCTGCCTGAACCCTGTCCGTTTAATTACCAGCTTCTCCTGTACCTGCCAGTCTGTAGCTGTCAACTACTCCCTGTGTGTGTTGCGGTACCTCTGCTTCCATCTAACGTTGCGCCCGCAGTTGGGTGTTCTGCCTCCACCCTACAGTGGTTCCTGTCCGGCCGTGGCTACCGTCATTGCTACGGTTACGGTTCCAGCCTCCACTGTGGCCCAGCTGCTCCAACCGGGCCAACCTGAGCTCCGCTACACTGCTCTGCCTTGTCGTACCCCGCCATATCCCTTTCTCTGCTTCCAGTCCAGTTCCGGTCTGGAACATTATCGTGTTCCAGAGTTCCAGTTCCAGTTCGAACCGCTCCAGTCTCCAGTATCAAGTCCAGTTCCAGTTTGGAACAATTCCACGTTCCCGTGATCCAGTTCCTGGTGGACCGTCCGGTCCAGAACCAGTCCAGTTCCGGTCCGGAACTCCTGTCTCCCGTATCAAGCCCAGTTCCGGTTTGGAACAACGCCACGTTCCCGTGATCCAGTTCCTGTTGGATCGTCCGGTCCAGCACCAGTCCAATTCCGGTTTGGAACTCTCGTCTCCAGTATCAAGTCCAGTTCCGGTTTGGAACAACTCCTCGTTCCCGTGATCCAGTTCCTGTTGGACCGTCCGGTCCAGTACCAGTCCAGTTCCGGTGTGGAACTTCCGGGGACTATCCAAGTCCAGCTCCGGCTTGGAACTTCCGGGGACTATCCAAGTCCAGCTCCGGCTTGGAGCAGTTCCAAGCGCCGGAGAACTTCCTCACCTCTCTTTACTGTTGTGTTAATCTGTGTACAGCTTGGGACTACCCCAAGCTCTTTAAATAAATTGCCTTTTCTGTCCCCCTGTCTCGGTCGTTGCATTTGGGTTCAGCCCGTGTTAGGTTCGTGACACCGTCCTTCCCAATAATTCTGCCGCCGGGTCTGAGAGACAACATGAAAAATGGATTCGCATGTAGGTACTCGCGACAATCGCACTGTGGTAACTTAAATAAAATGAATATTTAGCCTATATCACGGATTCTGTGAATGCTTGTTTCTACCCAGATTGTTTACCATTCAACTCGCAGTTAATCCACACTGGATTTGTAACCCCAGCTAACAAAATGACATCCTGAGGACGACCTCTAAATGGACCACAAAGTTATTAGGACGTTGGAAATTAACGTTCTCCGGACGTAATTTGTTTGCTGGGACGTTAACGTAACATACATGAAACCTTCCTGGTCTAGAGTAATATGTTCGCAAAATATCTTTATAAATATTAAGTCAGTTTGGTTTTATAATGCTGATTTTGATAGGGCATTTGTGTTAATCACTCCTGTTAGTGGCTATCTCAATGAATTAAATCTCTGGCAGATAGCTACCCGTGCCGAATCCGAATATTAACGAGCAACTTCGGGTAGGAACAAAATTCTGTTCCAACGCATTATTCGTGCTTTCCCGAATACGATATATACTTGTGGCATTTCTCTCATTGGGAGGTGATTCATCCTTTTCTTTTTCTTTGGGACTCTGCTTTCTATGTACATTTTGGGAGGAAGCTGTAACGTTCCACTCCCATCCTATTGTTTCGCCGTGTTTTCCCCCTCCCCCTGTTTCGTGTTTGTCTCTCCATTGTCCGTTTTCCCCCTTGCTGCAGGTTGGGCGTGTTTTCCCGTTTGTATCACTGTTTCACTGCACTTCTCAGCCTATCCCATTCCCCGTTTTGCATGCATTCCACACTCTCCGCTCTGTTTAATCACTCTTGCATACATTCGCACGCGGCACCTAATTGATTCCAGTTAAATGTTTGCATTTAGTCACCCGGTGTTTTCTGTCCTGTGCCAGTTCGTTAATGCTCTGTCTGAAACCTCTGGTCCTGTCTGGTTCCCTGTCTAGTCGCTGCTTTAAAGTGTTGTTCTGTGCCGGCGTTTACTCGCCCTGCAATTCTGCCTAGTCAAAGTCTGCTCTGTCTGGAACAGCACTACCCGCTGTTCACCGTTTGGTCTCGCTATACTAACTTTGTCTGCTTCAGTCTGCCAGCCTGCAGTCATCCGTAATCCCTGCCTGTGTTGCAGTTTTCCTGCCTCCCACCTGACGTGTGTGCATGCAGCTTGGGCTTCTGCTATTCCACCCTGCGGCGGTGCCAGCGTTCCGCCAGTTTTGCGGTGCTGCTGATGTGCTGTCGCTCCGGCCTCTGCTGTCGCTGCTGCCGCCCTGCTGTTGCCGTGCTGCTACTGCCGCTGCCCTGCTGCCACGCCTGCGTCCTGCCTGGACTCCGCTCCACTGTCCTGCTCTACCGCTCCCGCTCCCGCTCATCCCCTGCTCCACCAACCTGGTTGTCTGTCTCCATAACCTTCCCCGGCTTCTCCTGCTCCCACTGCTCCCGCATCATCATACCTGGACTGTCTGTATTTAATGTTCTCCCTATGCTTCAGGAGTATTGGTCGAAGCATAATTTATTAGAGCTACGCGCTCTGTTGTCTGTTCCGGCTTGGAACACTAACCACCTTTTGCCTTTCTCCCTATGCTCAGGACTACCCTGATCATACAATAAAATATTGAGTTTTGACATTTGGCAGTCTACGAGTCGTGCATTTCGGTCCAGTCCACTTCCGGGGTCGTAACAGAAGCTCTCCTTTTTTTATATAGTATTGCCTTTTGATAGAAAGGAAGAAATTGGTGAAGTTTAGTAAGGCTGCGGAAGACTCATTTGCCTTTTTGTATTTTGTTTTCCGGTTCAGACTTAAATAGCTTTGATACTAAAGATTAGGTAAGTGAGTTTGAGCTTCCTCTACTTTTACCTACCATTGTTGCTGCTGAGCTCCTGCAAATTAAGCAAAACTATGTATTTTTAAGAAGGCTTACTTGAGTTAGCGCACATTTTTCTTAGACCCTTTGCAGCCACTCGGTTATTGTAACGCGGGTGGGTTTCGGGTCGTAACAAATACATAATAAGTATAATATATCAATATTAAATAGGCTATTGATTTTAACTACATTCGTAGTGATTTGACTTTTATTATAAAATATTACATCTGCATAATGGCAAATTTTTTCACTAGTTTTCCATCTTGATTTTGTTTTCATGTTTAGTTGTAGGACTAGTTAGTTTTAAGAGTTTTCATTTTTATTTCAGTTTCATGATATTGGTTTTTCACACCTCGTTTTCTATGGAGGTCCAGAAATGCATAAAATTAGGAATTTATAATTACATAAATAGATATTGCAATAAATAAATGTATAAAATGTATGAGAAAATGAATAGAAAAATAAGTAATGGACACATACATGAAGAAATGAATAGATAAAATCATTCAATGTTTATCGCTTAATGTATTAATTTCTGTATTTATTCAATTTTTTATTTTCTATATTTATTTATTCTGTATTTCTTCATGCATATGGTAATGAGGAAGTGTGGCTTTGATATTTAGGCATCCATCCACAATTAGGCCTATTCCTGCCCATTAAAATGCATCTGTGTCCGTTATTGCTGCAATCTCCAACAAACTGCCTCCATACGAAACATTATGAAGTCTGAATCCTCATTTTTGGCAAAGTTAGCTACGAGTCTCGATTCTCTAGCTACCACACAGGAAGTTAGTTACATAATAACCATAACATAAGTAGCCTAATGTATTTCAATACATTTTTTTAAAAAGGTACAAAAGCACTTGTGTTTTTAAACAACAGCAACGTATTTCAGCCCTAAGTGCGATAGGTGGTTGCTGTGGAAATGTCGACTGTACAGGACTTTGGCGAATTATAACAAGATAAGCTCTTCAGATTTTATCAGAAAACAGCTGTAGCTGAATATACTGGTAAGTACTTGGTTTCCTAAATATTTATACGAGAGATTTTGGAGAAAGAAAATTTGCTGTCTTCTAAACCAAACGTGCATCAGGTACTGTATATAGTACAGTAAGCAAGGGAAAACGGTGAATACTCATTTGTACGTTTTAAAAAAGAAAATCTATACGTGAACTTGATTTTCTTAGCGTGTATAAATGGTGCATTTTACAGTCTGTGGCTGTGGCGAGAGGAGGGTTGTAAGTGCTTTGGGCAATTAATAGCACCCTCCTATTTTATTGCAATGCTGTGTAACTGGAGAACCTGAGGTTTTCATAAGTGGCTACCCATTTAAAAAATACTGCATCAAAATCTACGGGGTTTTCTTAAAGATGTAGTTATAATTTCAGACAAACATGAATACTGTAATTGAGACGGATATGTCTCAACCACTAGGGGTGAAGTTTATAGAGTTAACTGAGCAACAGGTAGCCCAGGTGAAAGACATGTTCAGTGAAAATTCTGATGTTTTTGCCATTAGTGACAATGACTTTGGCTGTACGAGTGTAATAGAGCATGAAATTGCTGTCTTAGATGATGTCCCTGTTAGACCGAGATATCGAAGGCTGCCCCCTAGCCAATATGAAGAGGTGAAGGCTCACACCATGCAGCTCTTACAGTAAAGAATGATTAAGGAGAACTGTAGTCCCTACTTCTTACCCCTGATCATTGTGAGAAAGAAAGATGGGACTCTGAGGATCTGCATGAGGACCAGAAAGGACGCATACCCTTTACCGCAGATTGAAGAATCTATTGATGCCCTGAGCAGAGTCCAATGGTTCTCTAATTTTGATTTAGCTATTAGCTACAACCAGGTCATGGTGGCAGAGGATTGGCAGAAGACTGCAGGACTTGCTACCACAGAGTTTGCGTGAGAAAGTCCTTCAGTGCATGCATGACAGTCACAGGCACCAGGGACTGGAGATGACTTTCCAACTGACAAGGGCCAGATGTTACTGGCCTGTAATGTATTTGGATATTGAACAGTATTGTAAGCAAAGTGAACAATGCATTGTTGCTAAGGCCCTTCTACCCAAGGTCACAGAATGGGGGAGCCTGCTTGCATCTCAGTCACTATAAGTGGTGCCCATGGACTTCACAGTATTAGAGCTTGCTAGCGATGGACTTGAGAATGTCCTCATCTTTCCAGAAGCCTTCTCCAAATTCACTGTCGCAGTCTCCACTAAGGACCAAAAGGCAGTGGCTGTTGCAAAAGTGCTCGTCAAAGAATGGATTCAGAAGTGTGGTGTCCCCCAAAGAATTCATTCAGATCAAAGGTGATGCTTTGCGACAGAGGCCCCATTTACACCTGGTTGTTTCATGCGACTTGTATCTACATTGTATCTGGAGAATAATTAACCACATTATATTTACACGAGTCAGATGCATCTCTGGTTAGCCAGATTGAAATCCGATTGCTGTTTTAGGCGTAAAATCCGAAATCATGACGTTATACCTTGGGAGGAGTTTTGGCTGTCATATGCATCTTGGAGAGACTAATGCATTTACACTTGTATCTGTCTCAAAAGCATCTCAGACCACCTCCTGAAGTGATTTAGGCCATCAGATTTGAATCTGTTCCTAATGCAGATCTTGGGTGCATTTAAACAGCATTTTTATGTGGATAATCCCCATCCAGATATAATCCAGATGCTCAAGACACATGAAACGACCAGGTGTAAATGGGGTAAGAGATAATCCAAAACCTTTGTAATGTATATGGAATTTAGCAGAGCAGCACTACCCCATCACTCACCCGCAGGGTAATGGACAGTGTGAGTGATTTAATAGGACTCTTCGTGACCTGTTAGGACCCTGCCTCCAAGCAAAAAGAGGGAGTGGACAGAGCATCTGCCTGAAGTCATTTTTGCCTACAATACCTCTGAGCACTCCAGTACTCGGTTTGCACCATATTTTCTAATGTCCGGCCAGGCTCCTAACCTAATAATTGACGTTATTTTAGGCTTGGGGGAGGAAGAGTTCAATGGGACCCCAAAGGACTGGGTCCATGAGCAACAGCGGCGTCTTCAAACTGCCTACCTTAATGCAAAACTTCAAATGGAACAGCATGCAGATGCATGGATGAGGCATCATGGTCGCCTTAAAGGGTGGGTCAGCTGGTTTATCGTAGGAATCACAATTTTAAAAAGTGGCATACGATTCAAGATCTATAGATGCCAGTCCCCTTCTAAGTGCTGGCCTGACCAAACTCAAGTGTAACTGTCTACACTATTACGCCAGTAGATGGTTCTCAATCCCCTGAAAACGTACATCGGATGGAACTGTGACCCTGTGGCCTTGAGCTAGTAGCACTAGAGGGCCAGTGAATAGCAGAAGAAGTGAAGGCTGGTTCAAGTACTCATATTCATTCGGAAGTTAAACATGATGCAGAAGTAGCGGGTATTCTACGCACATCACCCCTTCAGGCTTTGCCTATGGCAGTGCGAGAACAGAGTGCAGTAGTGACTCACACTAAACACCTTCACTTGGTTGCTCTAAAAGATATAAGTTTCAATCTTGTCAATAACCTGCATATAAGGTAGGGAGACTCTGCAGGAACCAATGCTCACCTGTCCATGTAGTTTACTTGTTATCATCGAGATGATGATTTTTTGTTTGGGGGGGTGTAATGCACCGCTACAGCATGTATTAGGCAGCGCATTTACACAGCGCAAACAGAGGTTTATAGAAAGTGGCAATTTCAATCATGAAGCGCCTTTCGTCAGGGAGAGACTTCCTTCCAGTGCTCGCCGTGAGCCCGATTTGAATGTAATCAAAGTCACTTTTTTAAAATACTTTTGCGCTCAATTGGGCGCATAGGCTGTAATTTTGAGGGCAATGATAAGGCTATAGGGGCGCTTTGGGAGTTCTGCAACATTTGAGTGTGCTTTCTGTTTTTATATGATAAATGTTCTGTCTGTGGTTGGGGCTTCTAAAAATCGAGCATAGCGTCAGTTCAGGCAGGTCACGAGAGTGAAACCCGGCCATAGTTAATCAGCTGACAGCTCAGCTGAGTAGTGACGATTCACCCATCAGTCCATTCACATAACAAGGCGGTCTATTTAACCGCCTCGCCCTACCATGGTGGATCCCCTGCCAGCACACCCGCTGCACACAAAAACCTGCACACAAAAAACATCTTCTGCGCTGCACATCCTGCTTGTTCTACTACACGCCGGGGAAAAAGAATCGGAATCCTGCAAAATTCTACGTAAAAGCTAAGTGATGTCAAGCTCTGTATTCTTAAGTTTTATGCTCTGTTAGACAAAAGAAAAGGGCGATATATTCAAATAACATTTGGTTTTTCGAAACCTGCTTCCCTGCATGCATGACTGCACACTGTCAGCGAAAACGAATAGGATTCCTGAATTTGTTGCTAAAGCTAAGTGACTGCAAGTATCGTTTAAGCTTATGGTCCGCTATGGAAACTGGCGATATTCAAATAACATTTCCCGGACAAGGAAGGGCGATATTCACGTTGCGTAAGCTGGCTATTTAAAGCGTGTGTCTTGTCGTGTAACCCGGACCTTATTGCTCGTATTCGAAACCTTTCAACATGCTAGCTGACATTAACAGTCTATATTCAGCTTCAGAGGCATAAAACGCGCGGTAACCTTTATATGATCCTTGGGCTAACCTAAACGGTAAGCATACACCCTGCCCCGGATTATTGGTTGGTCATGTTCGTATACTCGCTGCCTCGTTCTGGAAGTGGGAGACCAAAGAGATCTGATACTTCGTGGACGCGGTCCGACTAGGCTAATCATTGAGCTGGCTTCTGATACGAGAGGTTCGTGGCCGTTCACGGAGGCTGATACGTAAGTGGGGAGAAAAATGAATAAATAAACAAATGCGACAAATGAGTAGTCTACATAGTTCACGTCCTAACGCACTGCTGCTCCAATTATTATCATAACTAGTTCTGCGTGTGTAATCGGTAATGATGTGAAGACTAGGCCTACCGTTAACCTGGTATGTAATTATAGGCTACATTCTATATCTTGCACGTTATTGCGTTGGCCGATCTGTATCCTGCATGGTATTTTAATTTATCGGGACATAATTGCGCTCGTAGGCCTACTGCATCTGCGTAGCCTACTCGGATACCTAGCTAATAGTTTTCAGGTTGAATTTAAGTGTTGTAGCCTATTCATCATTATTACGGCTAAATTATATCATTGCCAGGGATTTGTAGGCTATATTACCCTAGCATACTACTGATTGCAGACAACCCTAATTCACATTGCAACATTACGCGTGTAGTTTTTTGTGGATACTACTAGGGGAGAACCGGGACGAAAGAATAACATTGATTTTCGCGAAAACTACAGAAACCCGAATACCGTAGATCAGTCAGTATGTGACACGTGTAATCATTTCACTCTGCAAAGAACCAGTGATGTGCGTCCCGTTTTTGCGGAGTGCTAGACCAAAGTTATTTTGACCGCTGAAAGTAAAATATCGAAACCGGAAGTGTTTTTCGGTCGTATAAGTGTGTTCATGTTTGAATTTTCCAAACCTGCATAATTTTCTTAATACAACTGTGGACTAAAGGACAGCATAGGTTCGAATGTGATGCTTGCGAGAATTAGCTGATAGCCAAGTTGAAAGCAAGCGAGACACGAGCGGGACGAAGACACACTGTTAAAGGCAGTGGTGAAAATCAATGCACAACCTTGGAATGCGTATTGACCCCATCAGAACCGAGTATTCAACAATGCCGTGGTACAAATGAACGTAATGTATAATAAGCATTAATAAATGTTGTCTGGTAGCTATTAATAAAGGTGAGTTGCTATTAAATCATCAATTTCAGACCGTTTAACGTTCGCGATGCAAAATTCAATTAATTATGCAACATGATGCTCTCGACGCATGGTTGATTTTCATGGATTTTAAACTTATAGCAAGTGGGTAGGCGGAGCAAGAGGTCCAATTTCGGGGCTGGAAGATTCGCACTTGGATTAAAGCCTTGCGTTTTCATAACGACTACGTCGAAACATCAGTTACTTTTAAATTCTTTACCGACGCAGCGCTTTCTATTGCTTTTGGGGGTTTATAATACTATGGTTGCAGAAACATGGCCTAAAGAGCTGCAAACTCTGCCTCGCAATATTCAATTTATAGCTTTGTTCGAACTATACCCAATCATCGTTGCTTGCATCCTATGGGAAACAGCTGGCCAAGGAAACAAATTTTGGCCTATTGCGACAACCAAGCCACCGTCAACATCATTAACAAAGGATGCTCGTCTGTCCCTTTCATCAATAGGCTAGTAGACGCCTGGACTGGATTGCGTTATGCATAATTGGATTTGGACTTGCGTTATGAAAAATTCACGCTTCGCGCTGTTCTTGCATATACTACAAATACAACTTCAGTAGTTAGAATGGCCCTAGGCATACGGGCGCCATGAAGCCAATGTACGCACAGCATCCTCCCTGACGTCAGGGAGAAGACCAACAGGCGTTGGTATGGTATTAATTGGCATTTGACCTGAGGGATGAAGAGCTTCTCCCCATAAGCATGCCGGCTTCATCAGTAGCCGAAAGGTCACACATAGCTTTTAGGTGGTTGGTACATATACATATACTACAAATACAACTCCAGTAGTTAGAATGGCCCTAGGCATACGGGCGCCATGAAGCCAATATTACGCACAGCATCCTCCCTGACGTCAGGGAGAAGACCAACAGGCGTTGGTATGGTATTAATTGGCATTTGACCTGAGGGACGAAGAGCTTCTCCCCATAAGCATGCCGGCTTCATCCGTAGCGAAAAGTTTACACATAGCTTTTAGGTGGTTGGTACATATACATATACTACAAATACAACTTCAGTAGTTAGAATGGCCCTAGGCATACGGGCGCCATGAAGCCAATGTTACGCACAGCATCCTCCATGACCGTTAGGGAGAAGACCAACAGGCGTTGGTACGATATTAATTGGCAGTGACCTGAAGGGATGAAGAGCTTCTCCCATAGGCATGCCGGCTTCATCCGTAGCCGAAAGGTCACTCATAGTTCTTCATCACTACACATAGAACTCCCCTGATTAGTTTTGCTCCCATGGAAGTCCAACAGGCGTTGGTACACATAGCCACTGATCCACGTAATGTTAGAAGACCGAGAGCTGGAAGGTCTCACAGTTTTTCATCACTACACGTATAACTCCCCTGATTAGTTTTGCTCCCATGGAAGTCCAACAGGCGTTGGTACACATAGCCACTGATCCACGTAATTTTGAAGGACCGACAGCGGTAGGTCACACAATTTTTCATCACTACACATATAACTCCCCTGATTAGGTTTGCTCCCATGGAAGTCCAACAGGCGTTGGTACGCATAGCCACTGATCCACGTAAATGTAAAGGGGCCTTGGGTTGAAGGACAGGATGGCTACATCGGTAGCTGAAAGGTCACACATTGTTATTCACCACTACACATAGAATTTCCCTGGGTAATCCAATGTCTGGCTCCCAGGGGAAGTCCAACATGCGTTGGTAGGCATAGCTACTGATCCATGTAACGTTTAAAAGGCCTCGAGCTGAAGGACAGGATGGCTTCATCGGTAGCCGGAAGGTCACACATTGTTCTTTATCACTGCACATAAACTTCTTGGGGTTAGTCATACTATACTCTGGCACACGGGGGAGTCCAACAAGCGTTGGTACACTTAGCCACTGATCCATGTAACGTTAAATGACCTTGTGCTGAAGGACAGGATGGCTTCATCGGTAGCTGGAAGGTCACACATTGTTCTTTATCACTGCACATAAACTTCTTGGGGTTAGTCATACTATACTCTGGCACACGGGGGAGTCCAACAAGCGTTGGTACACTTAGCCACTGATCCATGTAACGTTAAAGGACCTTGTGCTGAAGGACAGCATGGCTTCATCGGTAGCCAGAGGTCACACATCGTTCTTTATCACTACACGTAGAACTTCCTGGGGTTATTTTGCACTGCATCTGGCACAGGGGAGTCCAACGGGCGTTGGTGCACATAGCCGCTGATCCATGTTACGTTAGAAGGACCTTGTGCTGAAGGACAGTATGGTTTCATCGGTAGCCAGAAGGTCACACATTGTTCTTCATCACTACACATGGATTTCATGGGGTTGGTCAGCACTCCGTCTGGCGCACGGGGGAGTCCAACAGGCGTTGGTGCACATGACATTGATCGTTGTGGTATTGGGGGATCCTTGAGCAGATGGACAGATCGGCTTTCTCCAAGGCGAGGGGTCGTTGCACGGTCATCACGTGTGCACATGCTGGCAGCACTTGGCGTATGGTTGTTTTTGGGGTTGTGCAGCTGCCCTCGCCGCCATACCCATGCTTGCTCGCGTGGATGGGCGGGAGGGCTTGGTGAACAGAACCATACAGCCAAACCTAAAATGTATTGTTTCATAATGTCAATAAAGTTATTTGAACAACAGTGGCCTGACTGAACTAGAGTTCTGGCTAAAACATTTGCCCTGGTATGTCGAATATTTGAATGCTTTTATGATTTGATTGGTTTTGACATTGTGTTTTTGAATTTATTGAGTTGGTTTTCTTTTCTTTCTTTTTTGTGTGCAGGAGTACTATATGCCAGTGTTTTTCGCTCTGAAATGTTAAATAAATAAATCAGTAATTTGACTTGCTAATTAGATACAGACAAATTTGTCTAAGAGAAAAGTTTCTGGTCACTGGACACTGCATTTCTGGTGTTTTAAAACTGTGACCTATGGAAATTGTCTGTCTTTGAGCCTTTATTATAGAGGGTGAACCTGTTTTTCAAGTGTTACAGAATCATATGCATAAATAGGCCATTGATTTTAGCTATGTTTAATTTTTTCAAAAACTCTTATCATTTAAAAAAGTTTATGATAATGTTTTCTTCTTAGTTTTAGTGCAATAATAAACTTGTTGGGAACACATGTTATTAATTTTGATTATTGATAAAAAAGTAACTGATGATGAGGATTGATGATGATATATAGACCTACAAGCACACAGCATTCATCATCTGATACACATTGGATATTCACGTTACATGAATCCCCTGGTTTCTTAGGAACTTTTCTTAAGAACAAAGCAAGAAGAGTTTAAAAAAGGTTTTGTGAATGCGGCCAAATGGATCTGTGCCTATGACATCCTTGCATCACAAACTTATGGTGTTCACAGGTTGGGGGAGATTTTTTCTTCCTGAGATCAGATACAAGGCCCTTCTTTTTAGCAGCAGAATTGGGGGAGTCTGAGTTACAAACTGCACATTTTCACTGTATATGTCACCACCCAAGGGCTTAAAGAGTAAGTGCACCCACCGTCTCAGCCTGTCTCCGCCTACTACACAATTTTGAAAAATATTTTGTGGGGGTGAGCGAGGGAGAGGGGTGGGGGCGGAGGAACTGTGCTCAATCGTGCGATGTACAAATTATTTTGTATAACTCGGATCGAACTGTCAAACTAGACATTGCAGATCAAATATGAATCAAGATTCAGCAACTGCATGTCCTATTTCTCACTTCAAATATTTTCAGAAACGTATTTTAGTGGACTATTTAGGTGGAATAAGAGAGTTTATGAACAGGACGCCACGTTGTTCCGGTTTTAAAACATGGATCCGGAACGAAAGGAAGTGGATCTAAGCAATCGTACCTGCTGTTTCCGTTGTGGGCGACAACAATATGACGTAGAGGCACCTCCAAAGAGGTAGCCTACTCTGACCTCACGATTGGGGCGGGGGCAGTGTGGAGAGCAGAAAGGGAATTTCAATCGTTAGAGGGCAGCACAGACACGTTTCTACCAGTTTCTTATGATATAGAATATTATTTCAGAATGGTTGAAGTACGGAATGGATGAATAATTTCCACTATAAGGTAGGCATACAAGCACACAAAAAAAAAAAGTGTAGCCGATCTCAGGTGTAGCCTACTTACACTTTAAAGGGGGGGTTCGCCCAAAAATGAAATTAAGATATTTTTCTAAATACCCGGAGTGCTATCTATCCATCCAGATAGTTTCACTGAGATTTCACTAGTTTTATAATAGATATCAGCTGCAGCTCATTGTGTTATCACCCTGATAGAACAGACCTGAATAGGTCCAAAGTTTGTAAAGCTCAAAGCGCCAAAAATGTACAAATAAAAAAATCAACAGCAATGTTCCTTTCCAAATATAATGACATAGTGCTCACGGACATCCACAGACCTGGTTGTGCACGGTGTTTTCGAGAACTACTTTCTACTGAAGTACGCCAACTGCATATATCCATGCAAAGTCTCAATGCACACCAGTATTTTAGGGTGCACTGTGTTGACATAAGCCCCAGAATACTGGTGTGCTTTGGTTGAGACTTTGCGCAGATATCACGCTACAAACCTTGGACCCATTGAGGTCCATTCTATCAGGGTGATATCACGGTGAGCTGCAGCAGAACATCTGCTATTTTCCAGCTAAGAACACATAGAACACACATCTTTTGACAGTATCAGGAGGGCTAAATTATAAATACAGTGAGATGCAGGCAATGTACAGCCAATAAAAACTAGGCTCAAGTTTGCAGGGCATTGCCTTGTAAGCATGGACAGTCACACATTCGTTTTCATTTTGCAACATACAGTTGCCAACCTTCACCACATAAGGCATAATGCAAAAGAAAAATGAATTAGTGAGGCAATGAAAATGTAATCACAGCTCGTATATGTGGCGGACAATAGTGTAAAGTGTTCAGGAGTAAGCATTTTAAACCCTTTTGTTTGTTTGTTCGTTTTGTTTGCTTCTTTAAAGAAAGCATAACATTTCACTTATATATTGTATAAACATTATATAAACATATTTATCACAAGAAAGAAAGCACATCTTCTCTGAAGGTGAAGTTAGAAAAAAACAAGACGTTTTTTTTAATTTTTGGACATGGTTTTATTTTTTGGCCAGCAGATGGTAGTGTTTCTCCAGTAAAGTGAGAGTTAACAAGAATTCCACTCAGCAGTACACTACACATCTTTTCAGTTGTAATGAATTTTCACTGTGTTCCCATAGCAACAGCTGAATGTGGCATCTTTATCATCCAAGTCACATCACTTAGATTTACAGGAGTTAAAGTGTAAGCGTGTGAGTCTCTAAAGTGTAATGGTCTCTGTTGGCTTTTGCTGTCTTTATCCTATAGAGAAGAGAAGTTTGGCTTGAATACCTTTCTTTTTGAGCCACCACTGGATCGAGGGGACCTTGGTGTGGATTTTTTCTTTAAATTACAGTGTTGATGCCTTTCAAAGTGTCATATTTATTGGCATCTCACAATCACACAAAGCTCTGTTGATATAGCCCCCTATCGTACTATTTTTTGGTTTATTTTCAAAAGAAAAAACAAAGCGAAAAACAATCTCTGTAAAGGCTCTGTGCTCCCTGAAAGAACAACAGCAGGGTTAGTGAGCTTCAGCACTTTGGCATTCCTTTAGCCTAACTCCACACTGGATTACGTTCTCCTCAAGAGGGATAAAACATCTGCAGCTGCCCATCCACATCCTAGGCAAAAAATAGAAAAGTCTTGATTAAGCTCTTTTGAATCTGAAAGTGTCAGGTTATGTGAAACAAAAACAGTACTGTTTTGTAAACATGGACACTTTATCTTTAAATTAAAAAAAACTTTAAAAGGACAATTCCTTATTATTATCGGCGCTCCCCACTGTTGCCTTACTTTAACTGAGGAATTAGAGGAATGCATCAAGCAATAAACATGAAGAAAAAATAAATCAAATAACAGAACATCAAATTCAATATCCCACTTTAAAAAACTACTTCCCAACAATGCAAGTTAAAATAATAAAGCAAAGTTATATAAAAACGAACAAAGCACACGCAGGTAGATTCTGGCTTTTAGAATGAAATTATCTAGAGCTTTCAGAAAATTAATTTAATTTCACAATGTTACCACACAGTGGACTGATGTTAAAAGAATGTGGTAACCATTGACAAGTATAAATATAAACATATTTTTCAGCGTTTGCAGGATTTTGAAAAATTTGATTCCAGAAAGAGAAACACCTTTTCCTTGTAGTATAGGGATCTGTGGTGAAGAATGGTAATCTTTTGGACTGCACAAGCTGGCTGTCAATGTTAAAATTAAATTAAATATTTAACATCTGAAAACATGAGGAGGGAAAAAGTGCCCAGTTTTAGAAATATCACCATCCAATCAGAAGGCCACTGCAAAAAGATTATTTCAAAGATATATTTACAACATATGAATTGTACAAATTGCAGTGAAATGCACACAATTTTCTTGGATGCATGCTACCATATAATATTCAAACAAGATATGATTCTTCAAAACAGAAAACCATATGCAGTCTGAAGTTGTATTAGAAAACAGCAAACGTTGGTGATTGACAACAACCATCCTTCTGCTCCTGCCCATCCCAAGGATGGCATGGTGGTCTGATGCTGGTATCACGTTACAAGGATAAGCATGCTAGCATGCAACTTCTTAGAACATTAGAGAACATTACAGCAGTCCAAAAATGCTAAATTTGGGAAAACTAAAACTGAAACTAACTGTTGGCTGTGACTGCAATCAATATAAAATACACATTCACAGAAATGCACTTTCATAATGTAATCTTGTAATACATACACAAATACATGTGATATTTGTCCGTGTGATAAAATATATTATCCAGTGGACTAGAAACAATACAATAGTAGCTAGTCATCATCATATAAAATGTCATGCAGAGCATGAATTAATATAGTCTACTATATTAATTGTCTTTGTATAATAATAATGTTAAATAATATAATAATATGATAGTATGGAAATTATCATATTACAACACATCTTTTTTGTCATTGTTATAGCAGAAAACAAGTTCTACATTTGCAAGACTCACCTCTAGCATATGTTAGTGTTTAATATGACAGAACCAAAGTGATACACACATTGGATGGAGACATATGGACCGCATGTTTTTGTTTTTGATTGTGTTAATAGTTTCATACAAATAAAGCCAGAAAATATCTAAATAGATGGACAGACTTGACTTGTTTGTGTTTGTTCATACCTTAAAGGGCATATTGCAGGTTAAACACCATGTTTTAAAATTATTTAGCAAACAGCTGTGGTAATTGGATGTTAACATAATAATAAAAAAATACAATATAAATTTAGGACTTTTTTTGGGTTTATTCTGCCATCATGTATAAACGTCTGTATGTCCAGAAGTGATGTTACGTGAGGTAAACAAACAAGCTAATCGAGTGAGTTAGTCACGGTTCTGTGGTTAAAGTAACCACCCACAAACTTTAATCACTGATATGATCTAAATGGAATGTTCTCAATCACGGCATATATTTGTTGTTTATGTTTAGCTAGTGTTTAACCCCCTTGCCCTCCAAGGAACACAACACAAAGGATGACACCATTATGGGTTTTACGTCTTTGAAATAAGAGTAGTGGTTGCTTTAACATTTACTTCCTGATTTACTCAACATGTTTTGATAGATTGTGGCTTCTCTGGGAGATAACATTAGTAATCATCATAGCTAGTACAGCTAGCTAATTGTACAAACTCCAATTCCAAAAAAGTTGGGACAGTATGTAAAATGCAAATAAAAGCAGAAAGCAATGATTTGTAAATACTCTTTTACATATATTTAAGTGAAAACAGTACGAAGAAAAGATATTTAATGTTTTACCTTATCAACTTTATAGATTTTTGTAAATATATGCTAATTCCGAATTTGATGCCTGCAACATATTCCAAAGAAGTTGGAACAGGGGCAAAAAAGCATTCCACAGGTAAACAGGTGAATAGGTAACAGGTGATGCTATCATGACTGTGTATAAAAGAAGCATCCACGAAGGCATTTACGAGCAAGCATGGGTCGAGGTTTGCCACTTTGCAAAAAACTGCGTGAGTGAATGGTCCAACAGTTTAAGAACAACAGTTTTCCGAACTATTCCCGAGCCCATGTGGTTATATTCATTAAAGAAGCATGTCAGTTTTTAATGCAGTGCCGTCTGAGGGATCAAAGGTCACGGGCAATATTGGTTTTTGGCCTTGCTCTTTACGCACAGAGATTTCTCCAGATTCATTGAATCTTTTAATAATATTATGGACTGTAGATGCTGAAATCCCTAAGTTCCTTGCAATCGTGCGTTGAGAAATGTTACTAGCTATACTGTTTGTATAAGGTGTTTTTTTAAACATTCCACAGCCTTCCCAGTCTTATGTTGCCCCTGTCCCAACTTTATTGGAATGTGTTGCAGGTATCAAATACAAGCTCCACAAACACACACATTTTCTATATTAATAAAATAATTTTTATTTTTTGTATTTTTTCCAGTGTTTGGCTAATGGGCTTGCTGGCGAATCAATTCTATTTTTACCCAACATTACATCACACACCAAGAAATGCCAAGTACTTATGACAGTGTGATAGTTACAGGAAGATCATAAGGGTTGTATAACTCTAATAATTTAACTTTTTAAAAATGTCTATGCATTTTGAGAACCTGCCATAGCCTATACCATTTAAATAGTCTTCGTATTATCTGAAGAGACAAAGTCATCCAGGATCATTTAAGCCAAAGAAATCCCCTAAGCTATTTGTTTAACTTCCTACGACCGTGAGAGATTTCAATCATATCTTTAGATTTAGATTTAAATCATAAATGCGGCATTACTGCTTGTTTATTCGGTTTTGATTTGTTGAGTTTTAGAATTCCTTCAGAACAATCTCCATCTCTGACCTTTATCCTGCCTGGATCTCAGATCGGAGGTTTATATCGAGATAAGCAGCAGGTATTACCAGAACCCTTTGGTTTCTTGCGATATTACCTTTTTGAAAGGCTGGGAATCAAGGCGAAATCTCCTGGAGTATGCGAGTGTTTAATGAACAGCCAATGCTGATGGAAGGGCAGATTGGCCGAGGATTAAGCTTCAATTAAAACATGGCTGACCTCCTACCTGCCATTAATGCGAAGACATGGGCCTCATTTTTTTTTATATCCCCTCTTCAGCCCAAAGTAATTAGAGGCAGTGTTTACCGAAAGTATCCCTTTTTCACTGTGTCGAAGGTCATCAAGAGCAGGTTGTCTTTATAAGGTCATTCAATGAGAATAAAAATCTACAAAAAGTAATATACATGAGGCAAACAAGTTAATCGAGTGAGTTAAAGTCACAGTTCTGTGGTTAAGTTCCCCGTTTCTTCCATCAAAAACTTATTAGCTACAAAGCTAATACACACACACACTAGCTTTGCCTAACGTGAGACCCAAGGACCGTTTAACACTGATACTGCTACAAGTACGATCACTCAATGAACATTTTGGTCCTGATTTCACAGAAGGCTCTTCCAAGTAGCTCTTCCACCTTCGCCCTGTTGTCTTTATCATCGACTCAAGATACTGACAGACTACCAGTCACTTCACAAACCAAACGCTCCTGCCTCAGGAAAAGAAGTGTTTAAGACACAGGCAAAATGGTGTGTTCGTCCTGTCCATAAAGTGCCACCAAACGTGCGTGCTACTTGACATTTTCGGTATCAGGTCTGGGTGCCGGAGCAATGCTTGGATTTCAGGGACAAAACTTGGATTTCAGGGACAAAACAAAACGATTTCAGGGACAAAACAAAAAAGTATCCCTTTTTCACTGTGTCGAAGGTCATCAAGAGCAGGTTGTCTTTATAAGGTCATTCAATGAGAATAAAAATCTACAAAAAGTAATATACATGAGGCAAACAAACAAGTTAATCGAGTGAGTTAAAGTCACAGTTCTGTGGTTAAGTTCCCCGTTTCTTCCATCAAAAACTTATTAGCTACAAAGCTAATACACACACACACTAGCTTTGCCTAACGTGAGACCTAAGGACCGTTTAACACTGATACTGCTACAAGTACGATCACTCAATGAACATTTTGGTCCTGATTTCACAGAAGGCTCTTCCAAGTAGCTCTTCCACCTTCGCCCTGTTGTCTTTATCATCGACTCAAGATACTGACAGACTACCAGTCACTTCACAAACCAAACGCTCCTGCCTCAGGAAAAGAAGTGTTTAAGACACAGGCAAAATGGTGTGTTCGTCCTGTCCATAAAGTGCCACCAAACGTGTGTGCTACTTGACATTTTCGGTATCAGGTCTGGGTGCCGGAGCAATGCTTGGATTTCAAGGACAAAACTCTGGCTAAACTAAAATGGACCTGAGGAGTCACACCATCTTGTTTTTTAAATGTAGGGTTTTATGTAAAGTAAAATAATACTATATGCAACCGATCTGTGGCTCTATAGTCTAGGTATCACAATATCACAATCCATTTAGGAGATAAACAAAACATGATTCTTAAACTGTTTTGAACAATCAGTGTTCTTGTCATCATTCATTCCCAGGGCTCACCTTTTGTCAGGCCGATGTGACCTAAAACAGGGTTCAGATAACTGCAGGTTTGACAGAGGGGTAGGATGGCACTTGGGAAGCCTCTGGCTTTGTTCCTGTGAGAGTAGAGTTGCATATAAACCTCTGGATGTAGCTTATGTTAAGGTGGTGGCAGTTTCACTACGGTCAGATTGATTCTTGCCACTATTATTTGAAAAGGAACTTGGGTTGGGTGATGATAGGGTAGGGTTACAGGAAGTGCATAACCGCCAATATCCCTGACAGGATACCCTTTCAGAACCTGTTCCTTATGATGGAAATCAGTCACATTGTATAATATGGGCATGTTTCAAATCTCAAATATACAGAACCTACTCTGTAGTAAACAGGTTACAGACCAATATTTGAAATGGCCTAAAGGCTGAATCCAATATTATTTGCTAAAGTCAATCTGTACAAAAGAATAGAGCCTAAAAGACCAGTTTAACCCAGAAACTGAAACATATTTTTCAGTTTCTGGGTTATCCACAGTCCATCAATTAAAAAAACAAACAAACAAACAAAAAAAACACTAGATTCAGTTTTGAGAGAGCCATATTTCATTCCATGGAGTGTATTCAATGAATATTGTATGGAGTTAATTGTAATGTTGTTCTAAGCTTTTCCTATATGATAACATCAATATTTGTTACATTTTACACAAGACAGAGAGTAATACATTATTATAATTTCCTCACTGCCTCCCAGATTACAATATCTTATGTTTGCATTGTTGTGGGCAAGAGTAAATGTATATTATGAGATTTCGTTTCAATAAGCTGGAAGGAAGTTGCTTTAATTTTATCTTGAATAATTCTTATATCTACAAAATTATGTACATGCTATTGCATTCATGTAACAGTAATGACAAAGGACAACATATTAAAAAGGATTAATTGGGTAAATTTAAGAATTGCATTATATGTCCTTGCAAATAATTCATTATTGGTGTCTTGTATAACATGAACATACATTTTAAGAAAGGCGAGGAGACAGCATAGGTTTGTCAGATTGTAACCTTGGAAATTCCATACAAGGTATAACAATATCCACCGTTTGAGATGTGAATATATGCAACATACAAGAGTTCATGCTGCAGTACTGTGTATGCTATATATTTTTAAACAGTTTCAATGTAATGTATTAATGTTTATTAAACACTACATCAAACATTAAGCATTACCCCTTATCTATATCCTTTCCAGATAAGAACAACACAGGGGGCAGAGAAAGCTGCTGTGTGTTATGTGTTCCGAGTAACAAAATGGAGTTTTATTTTATTTATAAAGTGTTTTATTCTTCTTATTATTATTATGATTATGATTATTATTATTATCATTATTATTATTAACTATATAATAATAATACCACTAATAATAACAACACATACAATATTCATCTATTTTAGTGACTGTTGAACTCATGATAATGACCAAAAACTCAAAAAAGTATCCCTTGCTTAAGTGCATTATTCCATGTTCAAGACAAAGCACCATAGTACTGAGACTGAGTCCCCCCAGGTGTGTGTTTAATGATGAATTCTCATTCCTTCTCCTGTCTGACTGGGGGAGGAAATACTGAACAGGCCGACTGAACCAAATGCTCTTTTAATTGCCCTACATATTTTCGAGTCATTTCCCAGCCAAATTAGTCAAAGACTTTAAACAGATGGATTAAGCTTGTTTTTCACCACCATATCACTGACTGCAGAAAATCATCAAATTGGGAGATTATACAATCTCTAATTTATACTTATTTCATTAAACTTTCATCATGTAGTGAGTTAAAGCCCTAAATAGCTTATTAACTTTGCTTTCATGGCTGCCCTCCTATCAACACTCCAAATGAAACAGGTATTAAAGCTGCGGCTGGGTAGTTTCCTTATTCTGGGTGAAATGCTAGCATGCACTGGCAGATACGCACAACCCCCACCTCTTACAACCACCCATTCCCCTCATTTACTGTAATGACAGATACCTTTAACTCTCCTTAAGCAACACCATTCACTGTGCCAGTTCCAGCTGAGTGGACACATAAGACCCTATTTGAAGTGACTCTCTTTTTGCTGCACAACTCAGCCATGCTCTCAGACGTAACCAACACCCACAGAGCCCGGGCAAGTTACCTTGACAAATAAAACAGACTCTTCGACGAAAACACAGGGCAAAGCCAATAAACCCAAACCTACACTCTTAGTCAGTAAGAAATATAAGTGGCAAGAACTAAGCACCAAGGCTTGTTTTATATTTCATGCAATTTTCTATACATTAGTTAGGCTATACAGACAGAAATATAGATCCTTTATAAGACATGTAAGGTTCTTCGATAGTGCTCAAAGGGTTGGATCAACTGGGATGAGCTGGGACTTATTAGAATGGAAACAAAAATGAAAGAGCAAGAGACTCAAGGTAACACTTAATCTTCTCAAAATGTTTCTGAGAATGAAACCCGCTGACAACACCACTGATTCATGCTCACACATTTATCCCCACACAGTGTGTGTACAGTACATTTAAATACAGCACTAATGCTTTCTCCGTTCTATGCTATAATTTTCCCCCCTCTGTTTTAAGCCAGCCGAGAAAGCCAGGGGCACAATATCTTGCAATCTAAAATAAATATCCACATATATGGGGTGGTATGTTGAGCGTGGAAGCATGTCGTCAAACGTGTGATCCTTCTCGCTATTACAAGAAACCAGCGGGGACTGAACTTTTTTTTTTTTCCCAATTTCCGGGCATGTCACCCGTCTGTCAGCAGTAGTGGTACAGATGTTTATTTTCTGTCTGTAAAAATCACACCTCCAGTGGAGCCATTGAATGGCAGGCCTGTGTTTCCAATGCCACCCTAAAAGAGGTCCCCTCACCAGCCCTACATAAAAAGGCTGTCTCTTCTCTTCCCTTCCTGGACTGTGTTCAAGATACCTCATGCATTAGGACTCCATTTAGATTAATGGCTGGCTGAGGTAAGTCTCTGTATGGTTTCAGTTCCTGTGTGCATGTGTATGTGTGTCTATATCATAGACTGTATAAAAATATTGACAAAGCCACTGTGACTTTCCACGGCCTCGTAAAAACTGAATTGAAGCTCTGGATGTCTTTTTCGCCGCCCGTTTGTACAAACTGCGCCTGCTCCGTGGAGCCGAAGAGGACTCAACCTGTCCCTCTGATTGGTCCTGAACAAATGTTAATACCCTGTCCAAACGACACGATATTTTAAAAAATCAGCACATGCAGAGGCATTAGATGCAGGAAAGGTACCTATTGCAATTACATTTTTTTGTGGGAAAAATGTATTGACAGTATTTTGACCACATTGCTGCCATTGACTTACATGGTGAAAGACCTATACTGGAGCCAATCGCAGTGGCGCTAGTGAGCAACGGCACAATTGCTGCTCCCAGCCCAACCAGGAAGTGAGCTTCAAAACGAAAGCCCAGTCTTGGCCCCTTGGTCTATATACATACGTATATTAATAAAGACATAGAATCTCTGGGCTCACCAACTGTTCAGTTCACCATATGCCATCTCCTCTTTAAAATGCTCCTGTGATTTCACCATGAGTACTTACATGGACATACACAAGCCCCGGTATCTGATTTGAAGGAAATGTTAGAGCCATAAAGCTCCACATGGACTCTTCTTTACATTATGATCATGTGGGGCAAAATATTCACCAGAGGAAATGGACCCCTCACTGAATGCATTTCAAGCTGTGTAGCAGTAGACAATGATACCTTTTATTGGGCCCTGAAGAATTCACATTTTAGTGATCATTCCATCATACCAAACTCAAGGAATATAACCAGTGACGCTCCAGCTCCAATCTGTATTTGTTGGGCCAAACGTTTCCCAGGACCCTGTTAAATGGCACCCATGTGTACTCTAATGAACTACTTCCTGTCTGTTATCCATTACACAGGAAATCATCTGTGACCTCACGTGTGCGAACCAACTTTCTTTCCTCCAGATTTGAAATCCAGACTGCCGGAATTTCTGCCATTCCTCTGACCGATGTGACCCATTACACACCTTTGAGAGGTCTGACGTGACACAATAATGCCTCTCCCTCTCCATAAGAGATCACGTGTTGCCTATATTTTCCACTGGCTTCACCATCTGACTGATGCCTTCACTGCAGCCCAGCTCTGTGCTTGTTATCCATTGCTCTGTGTCTTGTCAGCAGCAAAGCCTTAGGTTGAGAAAAAGGAAATGTCAAGATTAAACAGAACACATTTTCGCTCAGTTAAAGCTGTTTTAGGTTTGCATATGTACTGTAAGAACGGGTCTAGAGACTCCAGTGATGGCCACAGGCAATTCACATACTTGCTCCTCTCATTGTGGGCTGGTGCTGTGAACTCTGCTTGACATTTTGTCTGCCATATGTTTAATAACTCAGGTTATGGGTAGTCTAGCACAACAGCAGAAGGGGTGGGGGATGGATGCACATGTAACTTCTAAGCACTGCAGTCTACCTTTCTTAGTGTACTGTTTAATCTGGAAGGCTGTCAGGTTTAAAGTCAAGCTTAATCAGCGGGTGTTTAGTATGAGGTCCTTCGCAACATTAATTTTCACAGATTGGGGTCACCTTAATGGGGGATTGGCTCATTTTTGTCAACAAGAGTTTTGCAAGTTACTGTATGTGATTTCCTTGGAGTTATCTTCAGGATGTTGAATGTAACTGGACATAAATAAAAATAAATGGCAGTTTGAATAATGGTTAATATTGAGAGGCCCTGATAGGCATGTTAATTAGTCAGTGGTCAATGCTGGACTGGCAGCAAACCACTGAACAAACAAAAAACAAACCAAAAAACCTTGACCTTAATTCAGACTTGTTTGTACACATGCTATTGCACAACAAACATAAAATACTGTAAAAAAGTGAAATTGCACATTTTATTTGCAGGTACATATAATGGGGCAAAATGGCAAAAATCACTTTTATTATTTTGCACACCGCATTTTCAAATACAATATTTTACAGTATATTTATAGTTAAAACACATTCAAATTATGTTTTTTTTTCTATCCCACACAGCCATGATAAGTAAATGTAACTTGTTCTTCAGAGGGTAATGCATGCAAATATGTACATAGACTATAATTAAATGTGCAATGTGCATTGTCTTTAATGGAGAGAGATGCATATTCGTGTTAGCTGCAATGAATCAAAACTTCAAAGACAAGCTACTCCCTTTCTTGAGACCATTTTATAAAGTTTTGTTTGTTGTACTCACCCTGTTCATATTTGGCACACTAATTATTCAGTTTATTTTGTCAACATCTATTCTATAATCTCAATACATCATTTTTGGGTCACATTTTTCAAAGAGATGCAAGATATGAGTTACAAAATAAATTGTGAAAGCATCAGAGTGACTTTTGCTAGTCACTGTGACCCAGAGTTCAGAAAGTTTGGTACTGAATTCCACAGTTAGATCCCACAGCTGTGCAAGATATCCTAAAACCAGTCTGAACTCCTCTAGGTTGCTCATACAATTTATCAAACCTGAATTAATGTGCAAGGGTGTGCCTGGTAAATGTCAGCATTCTGGCAAGCCCACCATCCACCACATGTGGGATGTTAGAGATATGGGAAAACCATCTTCTTTAAAAGTGTACCGCTGCTGCAGACGTAAGCCAGTAAGAGCTCTCCCTGAACCCATGGGCAGATCGTATTTAAAAGCATGGCTGGGCAAAGAAAATATAAACACAATCTCTCTTGTTCAGGTATTTTTTTGAACGGCACATGAACACTCTCTGACTGCAAATCCCATGATTTGGGAATGATCTCCCAATATGATGTTGGTACAAGGAGAATTTGCATCGATCTTCGGGATTTGAGGATGCAGTATGCATTTTGTAGGTTTCTTCACAAATATTCTATCAGTTAAGCAGAGATCTTATATGCCTGGAGTTTGAATGGAGCCAGATGAACAATAGTTTCTACCTGGCTGAGAGAGAGAATCTCTGAAAAAACACTGGCAAATGGCACTGTTGGCTCTGTATTATTTATCGAGGGTGAGGTGTTCACATGTATTTCACATTATGCCTATTTCAACATAATATACCTCCCTCTTTATAGCTCACACTTGTCGAGGTCCATGAAGTGTCAAAAGGAACAGCATAATTAAATGAAAGCAATAGCACATACTCATGTACAATAAAACACATGCGTAAATGCATTGTTTGACAGATTAACACATATTCATGAAATGTGAAAGAAGAAACTTGTTAACCAGGTATGTACTCACTTTGAATGATTATAGCAACATAATAGCTGAGACTGTAGTTCTCAGAATCTTTCTTTTGCTTTAGTAAGGAACTTGAAAACTTTCAAAATTATCCGTGGCAGGTGTTTCTTTTTTGTCTCACACAATACCGTTATCTTTGTTCAAGTCATATAAACTGTTTTCAGCTGAGTACAGTCAATGTAATCATTTCAAAGACAGCACTTTTAAATGGAAAATGTGAATGTAAATCATATAATTAGCTCCAGGTGGAAACTTCCAGCTAACGCTGCTTATTTTAGTTTTGTTTCAGTGTTCTAAATTCCCAAATGAAAATGTGACTTGTAAGACATATATAGTTATGTCTGAGCTATCTGTTGTATCTGTTTTTTTTCTTTTAAAATTTTAAAAATATTATATTTTGGCTCCCAATGTGGGGTTGCATATATATATATATATATATATATATATATATATGAGGGGGCGAGAGTCGGGTTCGGAGGATGAGACGTGGCGGTAGGAATCTAAAAGCTTCCACAAGTGGAAACCACTAGAACGGAGAGTCTCCATAACAAGGGAAGGAATAAAAGGAGAAAACAAACAGGCTCCCACTCTCAATTAGAGAGAAAAATAGGAGGGAGACTGGGACAGAGGAGCCACAGGAAATTGGGCGAATAGGCTCGTAGGCATGAGAGTTGTTAGAAGGAAGGAATCACCTCAAGCTGTCAATAAAGAGAGGAAACTAAGGGGAGGCGAACGAAAACAAAAGATAAATAATTGCAACCCGGTTAATGGGTGAAAAGACTCGAAGGCACGAGTGTAGACAAGGATAAAGGAAAGAAAAGACCTCTCGCTCTCAATAAAGAAAGCCGTCAGAAGAGAGGTAGACAGAAAACGGTAAAGACAAAACTGTCTCAGTGGAACTGGAAAAGGAAAACCAAAGTGAGGGACAGAAAGTGCAAATAGAGTAAGAAAGAATCCTAAAGTAACTCTAAATGCACAAGAGGCAAGTCCCGCATTACTCCAAAGCAAAGCTAAGGGGCAAAGTGGTCTCCTAAAGTGCCTAAGTCCTATACCGTACTGGCTCTGTGTCACAATACAATACAATACAGAAGCACCGGAATACAGAAGCACGGTGCTTATATAGCCGGCAGGTAACCTAGAACAGGTGTGAGGACTGAGTGCCGAGACAAAGAGAAAGACCGGAACGGATGACGGAAAAATAAGGCAAGAGCGCCCTCGCGCCGCTCCGAGGGGGAACGACCGCAGAAATAAAAGGAGGCTGTCAAAACCATGACAATATACAGTGTGTGTATATATATATATATATATATATATACGTATATGTGTGTGTATGGGTACTTAGGTGCGCGCACTGGGCCTCATGTATAAACATATGTGCATACATACAATAAAATGTGTACGCCACTTTCCCCATGGATTTGGGATTTATAAAAACAAACATGACATCAAAACATGCGCACATTTACGCAGCGTATGACTCATGCATACACACATTTTTGAGACTGCGGGAATTGGCAACTCTGACAGAGGGGAAACTGGCATACGCATATTTTTTGTACGTATGCACCATTTATACATGTGTGAGGGGGAGATGGAGGGTGTGGTTGGAGGGTTGCGTGATATACACTTTGTATTGCAAGTTTAGAATTCACAATTGCTGTGGTTTCGGATGTGGCAGCTGGTATGGAATTAATACCATGTGTGAAGCAGCCTCCTGACCCATGCATGTGAGGTAAAGATATGCAGAGGCAGGGACTCCTGGGGGTATGTGGAACACACCTCAGCTGCAAATCCCTTGGGAAAAATATATTTTAAAAAAACATCAAATATTGACACTGACACTTGTGGTTCTTCCCTGAAGAAAAATATCAATACAGTAGAAATACATGTACTTGTTTTTTGTTTTTTTATGAAAGAAAACTGAACAGATATCTCACGCTTCTATTTGAAAATTGTGCGGCAAGCTTATGTGGAGTTCGGTCTTCTTCCAGCACATTGAACATTGGAATGACCTGCCAAATTCGGGACCCGTCTCTCTCTGGTTCTCAATATGAATGCAGCTGTAGTATGTACACAGCACCAATGCCCCACTCTCAGTTCTTTCTGTCAGCAAGGACTGCAAAGTACTGCAGTAGTAGCTCATAACACCACTTGGGTTGCAGCAAGGCAGAGAAGTTTGGTAAGGTCAGAGAGGGTATGAACTAGTTGATGTCCAGAGCTTGTGCTGTGGTATAAAGTCTGATGATGGATTGACGGGAGTAAGCCTAGCATCAGAGTATCATGTTTGGTCCCACTTTTCCAGTTTGGTGCTTGTTATTGCTTTAATTTTGAAAGTACTGTGTTCAACATTATCAATAATTGTGAGGGGGAGTGTAAGGTTCGGAGAACCAAACGCGACCGATAAGGATTTCTAAAAGCGTTTTTTAACGGTTTTTCCTGAATTTCTAAAATCTAGAGAGAGATACGCCACAAAACGCGGAAGAATCCGCACCAGGACTGGGATAACACAGGATAGGGAGCAAAACTTCCCTAGCACAAGGCAAAACAAAGCAACCTCCAAAAACTGAGGCGATCTCGATAAACAGCGAGAATAACTAACAAAAGAACCTCACGCACTAAATAATTAGGCGTAACAAGAGGTGATGAAACAAAACAAAACTCGAAAAAACGAGTGAAGGAAAAGAATAGAAAAAACCTGTTAGCCAAAGCTCTTGTGGCAAAAGAGCTGAACACAACTGGCAACAGGTAAAAAGAATAAAGGATAAAGATTTGAAAGGAAAGAGAAAACCAATCTAATCCTAAATCTTTATAACCGGACTTGTTGCGTTTCCTATTCGTACGAACCAGAAATGCAGCGACCGAAATTCCTATACCTTACTGACTTCGTATGTCAACATAGCAAAGACAATCTTGAAGTGCGGAAATGTGGACGTCCTGAGGTATTTATAGCCCGCAGGAAACGCAAAACAGGTGAAGGGAATAATTGTCGGGCAAGACACGAAAACCGGAACGGAGGCGGATAGAAAATCCGATAGAGCGTCCTGACAACGCCAAAAAGGAAACCAAAAACGTAGAAAAACAAAGGCTGCAAATAACCATGACATTAATTTGCTTTTGGATGTGCTCTTATCCCCAACTTGTAATGGTTTATTCAGAATTATTTCTATAATACATATACATATAGCTGTGATCTTTTGGGAGATATTTAAGTAAAGTACTTAAAAGGCACTGAAAGGCAGAACAAGAGATGCAAGACCATCAGCTTCAGGTGAAACAGGTGCACTGCTCTGTTCACTGAACCACACGGTGGTGCTGAAGTTTGAAAGTAGAGGTTTTTTATTATGTATAGTCTCTTTCAAAAATTTATGTTGAACTATGGTAAATAACAGAACAGAAATACAACTTGAATTGAATTGAATTGGTTGTGTTTGTATTATGGCCAGAGATTCCAGTCTGAAGAAAAATAGTAAAGTAAAGGAGACTGAGGGACACTACTTTGAGCCTAAATATGTATGCATGCATGCATTTATTTATGTGCGTATGTATGCATGTACTCATTTTTTTGTTTACTTAATTAAATGCTCTTTTATTTTGGGGAAGTGGTTGCATTCTGTTCATCTCTGATGTTTCACTGTTCATTTAAGTCTCAATTCCAATTTTTTTTCCATTTCCCTAATTCCCCATCATTGGCTATGACATACTTTCAGTGATAACGATATTTTATGATAATGGATCAAGGAAATTACAAAACTGCAGCAATGAAAAATATTCTGTTTGCACCTGGGATTTGCAGGTGTGTATTTTCACTGCAAAGAAGCAGATGTACAATAAAGAACTGACCTACATAGCCTATTGCTTTATGAATTATTCAGTATAACGTCCCCTGTGGCATTTACACATTTTCATGAATAAAAAAATGTGATCATCTGATTCTTTTTTGTTTCCTCAATAGCTGTAAAGTAAATTGAGCATGAATCAGGCAACATGTTAGAAGAAGAACTAAATATTGTAATGTTCCGCTCCCTTCCTGTCCGTTTTCCGTGTTTTCCTGTTTTCCCTCCGTGTCATGTTGGATCCCTTTGTCCGTGTTTTCCCCTCTGCCGCGGACTAGGCATGTCCTTCCCTGTCTTGTTCGTCTGGTTGTTTTGGTTTACTTCCGCCTTTCACTCCCTCCCCCTCGTTGCATGCATTTTCTCACCTGGTGTCTTGTAATCACTCCCGGTTTATGTTCACACCTGTTTCGTATTTTGTCACATTAGTTAGCCCTATATAGTCTTTCGGCTGGCTGCCAGTCGGCGCCAGTTCGTTAACTATCATCACTTGGTGTAGTGCTTGACTCGTTAACTGGTCTCCCTGTGTAAACTATTCGCGTGTTTGTGGAATGTGTTTCCCGTACAGCGTATAGTCCCTTGCAAACTACAGTCTGGTAGTTTACCTCCCGCACAATTCCTGTCATTATTGTGTTTGCTAACTTGTTTCCCTTCTCCTCCATCCAACCCTGCTCCCTATCTCCCGTGGCAGTGTTTGTTTTCCCCGTGTTTGTTTGTGTGTGTTGCGGTACCTCCACCTCCAGCGCGTGTAGGCTCCGGGGTGATTCGCTACCTGGCTACCCTCCAGTTGTTCCTGTCCGACCGAGGAAACCACCCAGTTCTTCGGCGCCGGCTCCTGGAGCTCTGGAGACGGTCAGCTACCTCCGGACCTACCGCAGCTACGCCACACCACTCTGCCCTGCCGTGCTTCCGCAAAACCTCCCGACTTCCAAACCCTTCACCTCCGTGAGAACCTCCCGGTCTTTCCCGTGCCTTCCCTTGCACTAACCCTCCTCTGTTTTTGTTTTTCTATACCGGTGCAGTCAGCCCGGTCCAGTCCTGCCCTGCCGTAGTGAGTCGCTCCCCTGCCAGTTCCAGTCCAGTCCCGGCGTGAGTGTTACAGGCACTCGCTCAAGTCCAGTTCCGGTTTGGAACATTCCGTTCCAGTACCTGTACCCGTGTGGACCTCCCGGTCCAGTCCAGTCCAGTCCAGTTTCGGTTTGGAACATTCCGTTCCAGTACCTGTACCCGTGTGGACCTCCCGGTCCAGTTCGGTCCAGTCCAGTTCCGGTTTGGGACAATTCCGTTCCAGTACCTGTTTCCCGTGTGGACCACCCGGTCCAGTTCCAGTCCAGTCCAGTTCCGGTTTGGAACAGCCCGTTCCAGAACCTCCAGTCCAGCTCCGGCTTGGAGCAGCCCGCCCCGGGCTTCCAGGCGCAAGATCTCCTAATTCTGTGTGTGTGTTGCCTTTCCTGTACAGTGTTGGGACTACCCCAACACTTAATTTATTAAATACCATCTTTTGTGAAATTCTGTCTCCTGGTCGTTGCACTTGGGTTCGTCCCGTACACAGATACGTAACAGAACGAACTGGCCAAAAACATGGACCCAGCCGACCTGGAGCAGATTCGGCACGCCTTCTCCTGCCAAACTGCGGTCAGCGACCAACAGGGCCGTCGTCTGGACGACGTGTTGGAAGTACTGAGGGGCATCACGGAACAAGTTACTCAGCTGTCTCTTCACCAGCCACTTCCGCGTATTCCAGTGGGCCCTACACCGCCCGCTCCGGACCCCCCGGCGGACCCTCCTGTGTCCGCTTCATTTCGGGAGCCTCGCGTTCAACATCCTGAGCTATTCCGCGGGGAATTGGGGAAATGTCGCGAATTTCTGATGAAATGCGACATTGTCTTCCGGATGCAGCCCTCCTCCTTCGCCTCCGACCCATGTAAGATCGCGTTCATCATGAGCAGCCTGGGAGGAGGTGCCCTGGAGTGGGCTACATCCATCTGGGATAGCCAAGCCGCGCTCTGCAACAACTTCGCTGCCTTCACCGCCGAGATGCGGCGCGTGTTTGACCACCCTACCTGTGGGCGAGATGCAACTCAGCGCCTACTTCAAGTCCGTCAGGGGGGTCGCAGCGTCGCAGAAATGGCCATCCAATTCCGTACCCTCGCCGCGGAGTCCGGATGGAACGACACCGCCCTTCAGGGGGCTTTCCGCCAGGCACTCAGCGAGGAGCTCAAAGACCAACTAGCCACCCGTGAGGAATCCACCTCCCTCAATAGCCTTATTAGCCTGGCCATAGCAGTCGACAACCGTCTTCGTATCCGGGCCCGTGAGCGTGGGGGGAATCCCGGTCACCTTCCTCAGATACGCTCTCACCCATCTGCTTCTGGATTCAGGGCGGCGTCTGGGGTCTCCGAAGAGGAGCCCATGCAACTGGGCAGAGTTGCGGTCAACTCTGCGGAGCGCCAACGCCGTCAGCGATCCAGGTCTTGCTTCTACTGTGGCAAACCTGGCCATCAGATCGCCTCGTGTCCAATCCGCCCAAAAGAATAGGCTCGCCAGGTAAACTAGGCGTACTGACGAGCCCTATCATACCCTGCCATGCAGCCCAGAATCGCCTAGTCTTCAAGGCCACTCTCCTGTGGAGCGACAAGTCCTTAGTTTCGTCGGCTCTCATCGACTCTGGAGCCGACGCCAACTTTATGGACACCACCTTCGCCCAGAGGGCCGGCATACCCACGGAGCTTCTTCCATCACCCATTACTGCCTTCGCCTTAGACGGTCGGAGCTTGGGATTAGTGACCCACTCCACCGTGTCCTTACAGCTTGTCCTCTCTGGCAATCACCGGGAGAGCATTCAACTCCTCCTCATCAACTCCACACAGTCAACCATAGTTTTAGGTCAAACCTGGCTCCGTCTCCATAACCCACACATTGACTGGCAGGGCGGACGCATCCTGGCGTGGAGTGGCCACTGCCTGGCTAGCTGTCTCCGCTCCGCGCTTCCCCCTCCGGGGTCCAAGAATCCCAGCACCAACCTACCCGAACCCGATATGTCCACCGTTCCCAAACAGTATCACGACCTCAGTCGCACCTTCTCGAAAGCACGTGCTCTGTCCCTACCTCCTCATCGCCCGTACGACTGTTGTATCGATCTGCTGGCGGGAGCCAAACTTCCGTCCGGCCGTCTCTACAGTCTGTCGGGACCAGAGAAACTCGCCATGGAGGAATATATCCATGAGTCCCTCGCCTCGGGCATCATCCGTCCCTCCTCTTCTCCGGTTGGTGCTGGGTTCTTTTTCGTGGGGAAAAAGGACGGCTCACTACGGCCCTGCATCGACTACCGGGGACTCAATTCCATCACTATCCGCAACAAGTATCCTCTCCCCCTCATTAACACTGCTTTTGAACCCCTCTCGCAGGCCGTCATTTTTACTAAACTCGACCTCCGTAATGCGTACCACCTGGTGCGCATACGGGAGGGGGATGAGTGGAAGACTGCCTTCAATACCCCGTTGGGCCACTATGAGTACCTGGTGGTCCCTTTCGGCCTTACTAACGCCCCGGCAGTCTTCCAGGGCATGGTTAATGACGTCCTGCGAGACCTGTTGGGTAAGACTGTTTTCGTTTACATTGACGACATTTTAATTTTTTCCAAGTCCCCTCAGGAGCACATTCTCCATGTCCGGGAGGTTCTCCAGCGGCTCCTCGAGAACCAGCTCTTCGTGAAGGCGGAGAAATGCTCATTCCACGTCTCTTCAGTCCCGTTCCTCGGCTTTATTATCGAGGAGGGCAGTATCCGGGCGGATCCGGTCAAAGTCAAGGCGGTGACGGAATGGCCCCAACCCACCTCTCGTAAGCTGCTACAACAGTTCCTTGGTTTTGCTAATTTTTATCGTCGTTTTATCCGAAATTACAGTGTCATTGCTGCCCCCCTTACAAAACTTACCTCCACCACTTTTTCTTTCTGTTGGAATCCCGAAGCTCAGCGTGCTTTTGAGCAACTCAAAACGCGGTTTTCCTCAGCCCCTATCCTTTGCCACCCTGATCCCTCCCGTCAGTTTACGATCGAGGTGGACGCCTCCGACACCGGCGTGGGGGCCATTCTGTCCCAACGTGCCGCCTTAGACAACAAGCTCCATCCCTGTGCCTTTTTCTCCCGGAGGCTGTCCTCCGCTGAGCAGAATTATGATGTCGGGGATCGGGAACTTCTTGCCATTAAGCTGGCTCTTGAGGAGTGGCGCCACTGGCTGGAGGGGGCAGGTACCCCCTTTGTTGTTTTGACTGACCACCAAAATTTAATTTATTTAAGATCTGCCAAGAGGCTGAATGCCAGACAGGCTAGGTGGTCACTTTTCTTTGCCCGGTTTAATTTTTCTTTGTCCTATCGCCCCGGTTCCCGCAATATTAAGGCAGATGCCTTATCCCGTGTGTTTTCCCTTCCCTCCAGTCCTGCTGACCCCGAAACCATTCTCCCAGCGTCCTGTATGGTGGCTGCGGTCTCCTGGAGGATTGAGGAAATCGTGAGGTCCGCCCAGACCTCCCACCCTGACCCCCGTAATAACCCTAACCCTGCCCTGTTTGTTCCCGACTCCGTCCGCTCCCAGGTCCTTGAGTGGGTTCACGCCTCCTGCCTGGCGTGTCACCCAGGTGTTGCCAGGACGACCGCCCTCGTCAGGAGGAGCTTTTGGTGGCCCACCCTCAAGGAGGATACCCGTGCCTTTGTTCTGGCCTGCTCTGTATGCGCCAGGAGCAAGGCTTCCCACCAGCCTCCCTCTGGTCATCTCCTTCCCCTCCCTGTCCCGGGCCGTCCTTGGAGCCACATTGGGGTGGACTTCGTAACCGGTCTGCCGTTGTCAGATGGCAACTCTGTCATTTTGACAATTGTGGATCGGTTCTCCAAGGCGGCTCACTTTATTCCCCTCCCCAAGCTCCCGTCCGCCCTCGAAACGGCGGAGCTCCTGGTGGTACATGTGGTCAGGCTGCACGGGATCCCTTCCGATATCGTGTCGGATCGTGGGCCCCAATTCTCCTCCCAGGTCTGGAAGGCGTTCTGTGTAGCCCTGGGGGCCTCGGCCAGTCTTTCGTCTGGCTTCCATCCCCAGTCGAACGGCCAGGCAGAGAGGGCGAACCAGGACCTGGGGGCCGCCCTGCGGTGCGTCACGGCTCGCAACCCCGCCTCCTGGAGCCGTTTCCTTCCCTGGGTGGAGTACTCTCACAACTCCCTTAAGAGTACCTCCACCGGGTTATCCCCTTTCGAGTGTTCGTTAGGGTACCAACCCCCTCTCCTGTCGGTCCAGGAGGCCGAGGTAGCAGTCCCCTCTGTCAGGGCCCACATCCTCAAATGCAAGCGCATTTGGAGGCTTACACGCACCGCACTCCTACGTTCCAATTCCCGGTCCCAGCGTCTGGCGGACCTGCACAGGACCGCAGCCCCCAAATACAGGGCCGGTCAGCAGGTCTGGTTGTCCACGTCTAACATTTCCCTTCCCTCCTCCTCTAAAAAACTTCGGCCCCGGTTCATTGGTCCCTTCCCTGTTGTACGTCTTGTTAACCCTGTTTCTGTCAAGCTCTCCCTCCCTGCCTCCCTCAAAGTTTACCCCGTTTTTCATGTCTCCCAAGTCAAGCCTGTCGCCTCCAGCCCCCTCAGTGCCCCTACCCTCCCTCCTCCTCCTGTCCGGGTCATCAACAACGCCCCGGCCTATACGGTGGACCGCATCATTGACATCCGCCGTAAGGGTCGGGGCTTCCAATACCTCGTGGACTGGGAGGGGTATGGCCCTGAGGAGCGGTCATGGCTCCACAAGGGCCTCATCCTGGATCAAACTTTAATCCAGGATTTCCACAGTCGCTTCCCATTCAAGACCAGGCCGCCAGGTACGCCAGGTGGCGTACGTTGAGGGGGGGGTACTGTAATGTTCCGCTCCCTTCCTGTCCGTTTTCCGTGTTTTCCTGTTTTCCCTCCGTGTCATGTTGGATCCCTTTGTCCGTGTTTTCCCCTCTGCCGCGGACTAGGCATGTCCTTCCCTGTCTTGTTCGTCTGGTTGTTTTGGTTTACTTCCGCCTTTCACTCCCTCCCCCTCGTTGCATGCATTTTCTCACCTGGTGTCTTGTAATCACTCCCGGTTTATGTTCACACCTGTTTCGTATTTTGTCACATTAGTTAGCCCTATATAGTCTTTCGGCTGGCTGCCAGTCGGCGCCAGTTCGTTAACTATCATCACTTGGTGTAGTGCTTGACTCGTTAACTGGTCTCCCTGTGTAAACTATTCGCGTGTTTGTGGAATGTGTTTCCCGTACAGCGTATAGTCCCTTGCAAACTACAGTCTGGTAGTTTACCTCCCGCACAATTCCTGTCATTATTGTGTTTGCTAACTTGTTTCCCTTCTCCTCCATCCAACCCTGCTCCCTATCTCCCGTGGCAGTGTTTGTTTTCCCCGTGTTTGTTTGTGTGTGTTGCGGTACCTCCACCTCCAGCGCGTGTAGGCTCCGGGGTGATTCGCTACCTGGCTACCCTCCAGTTGTTCCTGTCCGACCGAGGAAACCACCCAGTTCTTCGGCGCCGGCTCCTGGAGCTCTGGAGACGGTCAGCTACCTCCGGACCTACCGCAGCTACGCCACACCACTCTGCCCTGCCGTGCTTCCGCAAAACCTCCCGACTTCCAAACCCTTCACCTCCGTGAGAACCTCCCGGTCTTTCCCGTGCCTTCCCTTGCACTAACCCTCCTCTGTTTTTGTTTTTCTATACCGGTGCAGTCAGCCCGGTCCAGTCCTGCCCTGCCGTAGTGAGTCGCTCCCCTGCCAGTTCCAGTCCAGTCCCGGCGTGAGTGTTACAGGCACTCGCTCAAGTCCAGTTCCGGTTTGGAACATTCCGTTCCAGTACCTGTACCCGTGTGGACCTCCCGGTCCAGTCCAGTCCAGTCCAGTTTCGGTTTGGAACATTCCGTTCCAGTACCTGTACCCGTGTGGACCTCCCGGTCCAGTTCGGTCCAGTCCAGTTCCGGTTTGGGACAATTCCGTTCCAGTACCTGTTTCCCGTGTGGACCACCCGGTCCAGTTCCAGTCCAGTCCAGTTCCGGTTTGGAACAGCCCGTTCCAGAACCTCCAGTCCAGCTCCGGCTTGGAGCAGCCCGCCCCGGGCTTCCAGGCGCAAGATCTCCTAATTCTGTGTGTGTGTTGCCTTTCCTGTACAGTGTTGGGACTACCCCAACACTTAATTTATTAAATACCATCTTTTGTGAAATTCTGTCTCCTGGTCGTTGCACTTGGGTTCGTCCCGTACACAGATACGTAACAAATATATCTCATTGCGTTTTCCTATGCCTGTTATAAAGGTGTTGCAGTTTTTCAAGTTATGGAAAATCTGCACCTTTTTATTTTTTTTATTTTATTTTATTTATTTTTTAAATTCCAGAGGTTTATTGGATTAAGTGAGGCCTCTTATTAGGACCCGCTTCAAATTTAATCTTTTTATAATTATACTGTTACATAAGGATGATTCATATTTTCCATGTAGAGGCAGATTTTGAGCAGCAGAGATAGTGCTCAAAACACATTTCTACTAACTTCTGCTTATTCATTCTTTTTTAAAAGCTGAGCATTCCAAACCAATGAGCCTTTATTAATGGAGCTCTGGTCTAGTAATGCTGCAGTCCACAGCTCTTTCCCTGTATTTATTTTCTAAACACAAATGTTACAGGGAGCGGTAACCCTAAGAGGGTGTACCTGGCAGGAGAGTCAGCCAGTTTTCATGACACAATGGGTGGAAATCGGTGAATAATAAACAGAAGGGATAATGAGGGAATGGTCGGTCAGGCTGCGGAGCCGTGTCCTGTTGCACGTACTGTGTTTTCACAGAGCAATTTGCCATGGGTGCTCGTGCTCTCCCATGGTCTGTGGATATTAACCACACACGCTGCTCATTGCTGTGCATGAAGACTACTGACATTGACCATTGAGTTGCACCAGGTGAATCAACCAAATTGTAGGTCAATCATTGGACCTTGCAGCTGATGGAGGCCAGAGCTCCCAACTGGTCATCAGACTGGTCATCAGAAGAGCGCTGACATGCCTCTGAGCATTATCCCGTAGGTTACTTGGGAAGTCATGATTACAACACTAACAGAGGCAGGAGGCTGAGGGTGAGGCTAGACATATACGCCTACTACAGTTGTGCCCTTGAGTAAGGCACTACACTCCAACTATTGCTTTATAAATAGTCACAAGAATATAGAACATACTGAAGATGCGCTGAATAAGGACATTATTAATAACAATATAAATATTTCACTCAAATTAATGATTAATATTTATTAAAAGTAGAAGTTGAGAGCCATGGCCTCTAGATGTTGCTAAAAACAGTGGTTTGGATGTGGTAATGGATGACTAATTGCAGTGATTTGAGGATGACTCACAGCTAAACCGTTCTCTTTTCTTCTCCTCTGTTTGTTAAAGAACATCAGGGCAGTGTAAGAGAAGGAATGGCGAAGAGGAGTAGAGGTGCTCTGTTCTGACAATTAACACTGGCCCTAGCACAGCCATTCATTGTGTGAGATTAAACTCTGATAGTCATCTGGGGTCTTGGCTACATCCATGTAACACTATAGTGTTTTTATATGTTGGAGATGGGTGGGATCCCAGTACATAGGCTTAACTTGGCAAAGATGGATGTAAATCTTTTTAGTGAACACTGCGGGATACACAGTCATATTTTCCTGGTGGAGTGTTTCAAATTTTCTGATCATCTTCCAAGTCTCTTTGCCAGAGTCACTTTCCGCACTGTGGGCTGTCCTCTCTCCCCGCGCGGAAGGTTGTCCCATTTTGCTCAGTCACAAAAATTGTGTCTAATGTCCACAAAAGCTTTGCCCCTTCACCCTTGGCATGTCTCCAACTGAGGTACATCCTCGCTACCTTTCACTTCTACTCCCACTGTGACCACCGTCACCACTATCCATTTCATAAGAAGACCTCTATTTTATAGTCAAACCAGTCAAACTACAGTTGCAACTGAGTGGAACAGTAAAATCTCCAGATTGCAGCCTCAGTGGGCAACCACAACTCAGTTACTATAAGTTTTAAGCAGTTGCAAACGGGGCACGTTCAGTCCTAAATAGATGGTTTCCAGGTTCATAATTTGGTGGAGAGCATATATTTGGCCCCTAAATAAATCTTATAGAGTCTGGACTTTGTTTTAATTTGAAAAGACAAAAGCTTTGCTTCAGGAAAAAGCTTTCTATATTTCATCTTCACAGTTTTACCTGACAATCTTTTGAAACTTTTTTGAAAAGAAAATTTTCAATACAGGACAATGTAGCCACTGCTTCTGCTCATGATAGTCCGTCATCTAAGCTGTGTAACCACTGTGCTGGAGGACTCAATAAGTTAGGTTTCTCTTATGATATAAATAATACCTGCCGTTTAAGACCTGACCTCTCAGGGCGACACCACTCCTAAATACAGGGCTATCAGGCACATTTAGCCCAGGTAATATCAGTATTAAATGCTGGGCAGGGGGGTGCATCACTGCACTTAAATATATTGCTTTAGCAGCTCTAATATTCAGTAATTTTGTGTGGTTTCTAAAATTTTAAATGTGTAAGTTATTGTTGTAAGTTATTGTTCATCACCCATTATGTTCAGCCTTTGGAAGGTTTTGTTGCAATCAGTCTGACTCTATTATAAATGGTTCTGTAGGGTATTAGTGGGTCATAATGAGGATGTCAGAAAGATGTATCTGTTAAAGGGAAAAAGAAAATTTTTATACCTGTGGCAAATTGTTCACATCTTGATTGTACACTTATATTGTTACTGTTTATGTGTATTTGTGCAGCGAGTTATCTTTTACAGACACAGGCCCTAACAGGCAGACTATTTGGCTTTTATTGTCAGGGGACAGATCACAACTGCATTGTGAACTTCACTTTTTGGAAATGGCAGTGTCATCCACAGTCCAGAGGGGGACATTTCTAATTTTCGAGGAGACATTTGTTGCTGAAATCCCAAATGGGCCACGCTTGGGAGCCGGGAGGCTGCTGTGCGACACAGACAGCTCCAGATTAAGCCAATCCCCTTCTGACACGCACAGTATCGGCATTAGACACTTGGAGCTCCCTTAGCAGTCACGCAATCAAACAACAGCACCTCCAGGCAGGACAATCGACACTCTGGGAAATTTCTCTGAGGCTTTGTCTTCCGTAAACAGATCTGGTCATAATTTATTCAAGACAAAATCACAAAACAGTCCTCTCCGGAGAGGATATACTTTATTATTCCATGACACCTTTACAAATGCTTTATGCTTTAATAATATTTTTGCGTGTGGGGGTGTTTGTGTTCACACCTAAAGGTAGACACAAAAGGAAGATTTGACTTTGGCTGGCTAATGTCTGTCTCAGAGGGATATTAGTGTGAACCAGTTTTGATGACAGTTATTAAAAAAGAACATAGTGCTCACTAGGATTTACCAAAATATTTAGACAAGAACTCTAATAATGGTCAAAAGATTCCCTGTACAGGGACAAAACCTTTAATGTCCCATATGTTAAGAATGTAAGAAAGTTTACCTTTTTGTGTAAATACACAAATCAAACAAATCCAATCAAATTTTCAACAACCAAAATCAGCTTCTCATTGAGATTCATTTTTGCCGTTTTTTTTGGTCATGTATTTATATAACTCTACAAAATGAGAGCTAGAAAATAAACTTTCGAAGACATTTAATAAAATAGTAATAGCACAGTCAAAGGCAGATTTATTATTATTTTGTTAGAGAAGATACGTAGAACTCGTAGCGTTCTGGACACCTGGAGAATGAGTACACTTTTAATACCAAGAAGAATGAATGTTTTCACCATTTTGCTCTACAAGGAAGAATGTACATGTAAACAGAAGAAATGTGGATATGTTATACGCTGTAGAGTATTGCAGGTTTCCAATAGATGAAAGGTAGCTGATCTGTAAAGTCCCTAGTGTTGGAACAATAAATCCCCCAACACTGATTGTACAATGGGCTTGCAGCCTAGTGCTGTAGTCAACATTATCACTGTCCATAGACCATATGTAATGATCTCCTAATAATTTAGACAACATTTGGCTTTTATTTTGGCTTTTATTGTCAGGGGACAGATCACAACTGCATTGTGCAACTGCACAATATATAGTCAGATAGATAGAAAATATAATGTGCGGACTGTACACACACCATTCCATGTCTGCCAGTTACAAGGCACATTTAACCAGTGTCCTGAGAACGGTGGTAATTTTGACCAGACATTTAGGTATACTGTACGTATTAAATGTTACTGTTCTATTGTGCCTGGAATAAAGTTCTTATTTTTGATTCCATTCCGGTGCAGTATTCTAAAATGGAAACATTCTGCCAGGGTAGAGATCTGATCACGTCTCTCTCAATGTCAGTTTATGGGTCTACTGAATGCTTAATGCCATTTCAACTTTTAGAAAAAGGCTTCATTTTGAATGTAGAAAAGATTGCTAGAGCCCCAAACCAAAACTATTTGATGGTGAATTGAACCTAATGTAATCACTGACTTTGTGGTTTCAAACCTATTCCTGCTAACACCTTGCACTTCAATTAAAAGCCAAACAGCAAAGGAAAGCCTGCCTGCAGGCATTCTTACAAGGATTGTCAACGATGAGGAAATAAGCAGCATTCTCATTAAAGTTATTCCTTGTAAGCAGTTCCACTGCAGGCAAATTGCAAGAAAGTTCTGTCAGTCAAGCTGTGCTAACCACTGTGCATTGTTACTAGGCTTCACTGCTGCTATCAACTGTGTATAGCATTAATAGATAACCTGTTGGTTGTGAGGCTGCTGCTTCTGTTTTTTTAGCGATATAGGACTGGATCCAATTAAAATTTGTCCTTTGCAATAAACAAACGCTTTTGATAATACTTCCATCCCAAACAGAGCTTTGCATGCTAATTTTGTTGATTGCTGAACTGCCAAATGTTTTTACGAAGGAAAAGAAAACAACTCTTGCATAAGTTTTTTGGGAAAGTTGAGTCTCCAGTGCCCCCTCCTGCTGCCTATGGTATGGCATGTTTTTCCTCTGTGTGATGCTGCAGGGGAAGTTCCAGGTTACATTTTCCTTGCAGGTGGGATTGCTCAAATAGATAGAGGAAAATGATACACCGTGTTGAGTAACTAGTTGTTCCAAGGCCAAGAGAAGCTGTTTTACTGCCAGTTTCCTTACTGAGGCAGCACCAGGGCCTCTCCGGAGTGTGCATCCTGTAGGCCCAATTGTGTTTCCTTACCACAGCTCAATGAGATGACATCAAGAGAGAAATCTGCAGAACAAAGAAAGCCTCACATTAAATTCAAACTTCTAGTCCTTGCTTTGATGACAAGTTTATGATTAAAGTATGGTAATGTCTTAGGCAAGATGTCTATCATTTCACATTTGGGGTTTATATTGAAAACATTGGCACTTAAGAATTACATTATTTCACATTCCCCCCCCCCCCCCCCCCCCATCCCCAAACTTTTCTTCTCAATTTGTTATGTCGAAAACCCTAGGCCCTCCCCTCTGATGCAACGTTCTCTATTATTACAGGACATCAATGAAAAGCAAGCATGGCCTCCTAAAGGCACGCAGTCAGCCGACCGATTATTTTCCACTCTGAAGTCCATCAGCTCTGCCAGCGCTGATGGAGACTCTTGTTTTTCTTTGTTGGCAGCCCATGATGTATATTTCTTATATTTAGCTTGAACAACCAAGAGAGTGGCTTTTCCTTATTAAATATATTATCATAAATAAACCTGGCTGGTTCAGCTGTATGTTCTCATCCAGTGATACTAATGTGATTCAGGAAAAACTTTTGCTTTTTACTTCTGGTGGCTGAGAAAACGTTTTAACTTTAATAACAATTATTTCCATGACATAAAGACATAATAGTGAGCTGCATCATATAATCCCAGGAAGAACTTTGGCCAAAGTAGAGATCCTTTTTTTTTCAACTGATTCAAAACACCTGAACAAATTAATGTGCTCTTCGACATTAGAGCACTGATTTTCAAAAGTAACCTTTTGGGATTTGTTCGCCGTACATTGTTACATTTTTCAGTTCATTAGCATTTGGAAATGACACACACGTTTGTCTTTCACGTAAAAGGAGAGCAGGCAGGGGTTTGATGGAGGAAAGACTGTGCTGTTCTTTCACTGTTACTGGGATTATTTTATCTCCTTCATTACCCACAGCTGTTGGTGTTCTCAAGACTGGAGCAGAGCCACACCAAGGAATTCAGAGTTTAGTAATTGTGCCTCATCTGCATGCAGATCATCGTTTCATACATTGAAATGGAAGACATGCATTTCAAAATATTTGGCAGCAATTTAGATGAGCCAAATTATAAGCACACTGCTGTTTCAGCAGCATAGTGACTTCCTCACCACGAGATTCTCTCCTCTCCTCCCTCCTGAGCTCACGCTTACTTTCAAACTGCTTTCAAACTGTCTGCAGAGATGCAACAGCAGCATGTTACAGCTAAGCTCAGTGATAATGAGGTAGGGAAAGAAGCCAGTGAAACCACATCAAAATCCAGCTCCCCTCTGGAAAATCTGGATGTAAACATTCGTTTACATTTAGAGAACGTAAGAGGAGCTGCTGTCGAATTTGCACTTGTCTCCTGCCTCGGGGTCAGCACTGTCATCTGTTCCCTTTTATTTGGAATTGCTCACTCTTTCTCTCATTCTCACTTAGTTGTCTGACTCGTCTCTCAGCCAACTTCTGCTCTGTAAGGGCGTGACTGTGTGCCTGGGTTAAATTTTTTATGATTCACTGCCACATTGCACTGTGACTTTGTTGCTTTAATGTATTTGTTTATTTGACTGACTCCCTTATCTTTCAAAAGTAGAGAGTGGTGAACTTTTGCAATTGCAAAAACTGCAAAGTAGAAATGACAAAATTTGGCTATCAAAATGGTGAAAAGTTGCCTGCAAGTAAATTTCTAAATTATTTTCTTTAAAAGATACTTTTACAATACAACAGTTACAATACAAACTTTATATTTATCACTTTAAACTTTTTTTTATTTCACCCTTCGGCTATTTTTGTATGCAAGTATGACTGCAAAAACTAAAATTTAAATGCTGACTGGAAAATATGAACAAAAATGCTTTTTGGAAAATATGAACCATTAAAATTCTAATTTGAAAATGAAAACACAATACCACATTCACATTTATTTCCTCATTATGATGCATCATCCCTGCTACAGCTGAAATATAAATGCAATCCTGGATTTTCCTCAATCTACATTCTCTTTTTTATATTTGTCTTTTCATTTTGCTTTATGGTGAGGCCCTCATTATTATCTGTGGGTGGGTTTTGGTTTTTTTCAATGAAGAGGGTGGGGGCTTGGATATGTATTGTTACCATTTGATGGTGTATGATAAGCAAACAGCAAGCTAGTATTCCTGGTCTCGTGTTTCTCTGCAAATCAACATTGTTGTATATGATTAGGATGATTAATTTAGGAAACAATATTTGATTCTAATTTTGGAAACATTGAGATGAACGAACTAGCTACCTGTTTGTGTGACATACTGCAAATAATTCACAAATGATATTCACTCTTGACAAACCCAGTTTTACTGACATTTTTTTTCCTGTGTTTCTAACCCAGTGGTGATACCCACAGCATTTACACAACAATGCTGCTCTCTGGAGTGTACATTTTCTAAAAATGTACAGGACTGTGCAATTCCTAACCAAGATGAAGAAGCACAGGGATAAGTTACATGATTGCATTCAGGAAGCATGGTGTTTGTTGCAATACATTAATGTCAATAATTCTGTATACAAACATCGATTGGTTTATAAGGCAGAATATGCATGCTTGGCTACATTATCTGCCCCGGTTTTCCCTACTAAAAGACCACCGCCACGTTTTATCGTCTGCGAGTGCTCTTTATTTTGCTAGAGCATGAGATTCCAGTGATTTAATCTGGGCGTGGAAAGTGTACCCCAGTGAGATCTGCTACCATACAATCGGTAAGCTACGGCTCTGGTGATTGATTCTAAGTCTGTACTGGCTGCGGCTGCACACCAGGCTTCCCAGTCGGTTAGCCTGATGCTACATGGATTGGTTTATAAGACAGAGTGCACGTGCTTCGCTACACTATTTCTCGAGATGATCAGCCTTCTTTTAAGATGACGTTTCTGCCAGCGATGGCATCAGCAGGCGTTGTGAGCTCTGTGCTCTTTCCATCAGCGCAGAGTGTCTAAGGTAGAGGCTGGCCGACTCAGGAGTCACACTGCGGCCTAATCCATCGTTTCTGCCCAAAATCGTTTTGGCATCAAGCAGCCGATCGAGCTCGCTGCACTTCACCCCCTGCCAGGCAAGGACGTGTGGGACGCACACAGGGTATGTCCAGTGCGTGTGCTGCGATGCTGTGTCAAAGCTAGCGCTTCCATCAGATGTACAGGGCAACTCTTTGTTTGCTGCGGCAAGACCAAAGGGACAGCGCTCTTGGCTCAGAGCCTCTCCCGATGGGTAGTGAAGGCGATAGCTACGGCCTATGAGGTTAGCGCTAAGCCATAGCCTATTGATATCCAGGGCAGATCCACGAGAAGTATGGCTACCTCATGGACAGCCCTGGAAGGCGTAACTCTTAAAGAAATTTGTGATGCGGTGACGTGGGCATCCCCCTGCACATTCACAAGGTTTTATCATGTCAATGTAACGCCAGGTTCAACAGTCGGTGCAACCGTCTTACCTGCAGTCCCTCCTGACATTTTGGGTATTAGTCATCCATATTGACGACCCTAATGGTCATCCGGAACTCATAGAACATTTACCGTCGTAACCGTTCGATGTACTGAGAGTATGGAGAGTATATGATTTCTAGGTGTAACTTGCCTTTTTTCTGTTGAAAACATTTGTGTTGAGATTTTTTATGCCGTCACTTGTTAACAATTTGAGGAAATGCCTGCTTGCTCAGATAATCTTTGACCATCTGGAATGAATCTTTGAATTATTTTGTTTAACAAGTCATTAATACACAGGTCATATGTGTCTGTATTAGGGCTGTCACTTTTTCCAAAAATTGAGTTTGAACAAATATCTCATAAGAGAAATTTGTTTGAATTTGTTCAAATTTTCTACCGTCAAAATTTTAAATGTTAAAATGATGCCTAAATGCATAATTAGTATGGCCTAGTTTTTATTTCCCATTAAGTAATTACATAGCTTAAACTTTGAAGCTTTAATTCCAAAGAAAGCAGCTTGTAGGTACACAGCTTAAATTTGTTGGCTATAATTAAGAAATAATGACAACAGTATCTTGAAGTTTTCTTAAGCAAAATAAAGCCAGTGAAGATCATAACAACGTCAATGATGCTGTTCACAACAATAAAAGTACTTGGTACATCAACTGTTGCTCAAATGAAAGAATGTAATATAATGTATGAGTCCATCATTAATTCACAACAATGCCATGGCTTATTTAAACGAAACTGAACCTCCTTTGGAGGGGAAAAAAGTGTCAGCCGTTGGAGGGTTAGTAGGGAAGTTGTTGTTTGCATACCTTTGTCATTATTCCTTGATTATACACTGCCCAGCCAAAAAAAAAGTCGCCATTGCACCCGTCATGCATAGTGCCCACTGTACAAGCCTCTGGAGGCAGTGTTATGATCTGGGGTTGCTTCAGTTGGTCAGGTCTAGGCTCAGCAACATTATGCAGCAATAAAATGAAGTCAGCGAAGTACCTGAATGTACTGAATGACCAGGTTATCCCATCAATGGGCATATGCCAGGATGACAATGCCAAGATTCATCTAGCTCAAATTCTGAAAGAGTGGTTCAGGGAGCATGAGGAATCATTTTCACACATGAATTAGCCAACAGATTCCTGACCTTAACCCCATTGAAAGTCTTTGGGATGTGCTGGAGAACACTTTACGGAGTGGTTCGACTCTCCCGTCGTCAATACAAGATCTCAGCCAAAAACTTATGCTACTCTGGATGGAAATAAATGTTGTGACATTGCATAAGGTTGTCGAAACAATGCCACAACAAATGTAATCAAAGCTAAAGGCGGTCCAACGAAATATTAGAGTGTGCGACTTTTTTTTTGGCCGGGGCAGTGTAATTTTGTCTCCAATGGCATAAAGGCATAATATTTCCAAATGGCACGACTGAGGTGCGGTGGATTTCCAATTGTTCTTGGCTCCTCCATTTCAAATGTATAGTATGCTACGTGGATGAAATGACCCAAACGTGAACTTTATTTAGGCTACCTAACTGTATACCCTCCAGACAAAACAAAAACATATGGCTTATTGTTTATCGGTCTCTTTGATATTGAGTGTTGAGCTCAACACAGGTGAGTGCAGAGTGCAACTGGACTACTTATTCTGTCTAGGTAATGGGTTTACAAATATTTCAACCCTTAATTATATGTTCAAAATTTGTAATTTTCCTGAGATTTGAACAATTGTATTATCGAACAAAAAAGGGACAGCCCTAGTCTGTATCTGTACTTGGATATTAAGTGGCATGGCCTATCCCAGAAGAGACCGGAAAATATAGATAAATACTTTTTTTCAACTTAAAAATAGAGCATTCATGAACTACAACAAACTGCTGATGCATTAGCTAACTTTTGTGGTTACAGGTGCTTCAAGAACCAGCACGAATTACAGTGAGCACCATAATTTATTGGGCAGTGATACATTTTTTGTTATTTTGGTTCTGTACTCGAGCACTTTGAGTTTGAAAGGATACAATGATTTTGAAATGAGCCTCAAACCATCACTCTGCCACCAGTTATGCAGTAGATCTTCTCCTGACTTATTTTTCCAGTTCAATAGGAAAATTTGTCAGGAGAAACAACCCTTAAAATGATCCATCCATATCTACTGCGTATCTGGCATCAGAGTGATGGTTTAAGGCTTGTTTGATACGTCAGACCCTTGATGACTTACAGCCATTTAGCCAACCATGTGTTCCATACTGTTCCAGTGTAATTTACAGATAAATCTAGTCCCACCCCCCAATTCCCATAGAGATCCATTCAAATGCAGAGATTTTTTTTCAGAGTTTTGCGTATGCTTATATCAAATCTGGCCCATAATGTACAAAAACTCATTTCGACATTGTAAATTCACTTTTGTCCAGTTCTTCAATAACTTTGCCACAGTGAAAAACTATTCTCTTTAAATATGCACCATTATTATCAGATTAGACACTGTATTTTACAAGACAAAGGGACGTTCTTTTTAAAAGGACAGCTGGGGCTTTTATTCTGATGATTTTAAGGGCCTCTGCTGCAAGCAAACTAGGCTCCACGCTGAGCTGGCTGATAGATAAGAAGCACTAAAGTAATAAACCCCACCCAGGCTCATTTTAAAGCTAAGAGTCTTGTCTAATTTGTCCTACTGCTTAATTGACTTGCAAGGAAACCAATTGTTGCTCAGACAGCAAAATGTATGTCACCCCAAGGACCGTTCTCCGGATTGGACGCTTTCCTTGGACCATTTTCTAATGCTGCGTTCACGACATATGGGAATTACGATTTGAACGACTTGCTTGATCATAGCAACAACTTGGAAGTGTTCACGCGTTAACCTCAGATTAAACAATAACCCCTGTTAGCTAAGATCACCCGAGATTTGGGGAGGGTCTCTGAGATCACTGAAAAGATGGAGGTTTGCCGGAAACATTGGTTTTTGTTAAGCGTGCTCCCAAGTGCCTTCCCTCTCTCTGCCTGGCCTGCCCCCCACAGCACCACAACATAAGGGCTAGCGAACTTAACTAGTGTAACACAACATTACCTAGTTAGCTGCTCAGAAATGGACCAGTCAACCAAACGACCGGTCGAGTCCACCAAAGGCGAAGATAAAAGTTTTATCGATCGAAATCTGTTTGGCCAAATAGCAGTTTGACCGAAATCGGACAAAAACAAGGGTGAACATCGGCCATGGAGAGACCTACATTTGTTGTTGGGAATCCAACAAAGGCCAGTTACACCTCCCGAGTAAGCATGAGAGCATCAGAAATCAAATTATTTCAAATAAGCCTTAAAATCGGCCTAGCTAGAATTGTGATATTAGCCCACATATCAAATAAAAAAAATTATAAAAATAACAAAGATGTTCTGATAGAATCATGATCTGTTTAAGGGGTCTGATGATCTGATGTGGGTCCGAATACGGAATTTTGCTTCGGACACACCCCTAACACATAAATATATAAATATTTGGATAAGCTTACATCTAATGTCAAGCAATGAACACTTGAAATGATTCATTATGCACACATAATTAATCAGTTTGTCCAAATTAATAGTTCTGCTCTCCTCTGAGCACTGGGTGATTGTACTTGTACATGGATGCAAACAGCTGAAGAATTCATGCTTTTGGCCCCAGTAGATGTTGTTGACAGCTGCTTGACGTCCTACTTCTGCATTCAGTGTATAATTATACAATTTCACATTCCTCAAACCACTGCAGGGTTCTGCCTGGCACCAGCTCTCGCTTTGTTCTGCAGTGGAGAGACATAGAAGCATGCTGTGTCTGCCTTTTCTAAAGATCCCCCACACCGCAAGTCAGATGACACGCAATGTCAGAAGCTGAATAGGATACTTTCATATTTACAAGTGGAATATGTGCATGGTCATACATCTCACCCAACAGAATTTTCGGAAAGTGAATAATACATCAGTTATAATTATAAATATTAATATAGTTTGCTGGTCGAATGCATCACATAGCAGAAATGTTCATGAGGTGGTCAGAGGTTCTGAACCAGAGAGAGAGACCATGGAATAACATCACAGAAACATGTACAGCATGGGTCCTATTCAGACTTGAGACTTGTGTGCAAAAACAACGTAAAACATGTCAAAGATTACACCCTCCTTGAGTTTAAATGAATTCAGACTTGGGTGCTTACAGGGTGTGCACACAAAGGGTAGCTAGATACATGCAGGGGGTAGAATTGTATGGTGTATCTCAATGAAGACTGAGATAAGTACATTCAGATTCTTTTTGTTTTCATGTAGAATGGTTAATGTGTGATACAATTCAAGTTCTCTGTTATATTGTCATTGTTACACATCATGTGAAATTACCAGAGATAGAACGTGGAAGAACAAGTTAGAGTTTATTACATAAAGAGAGCAAAGAAGCAAATGAATATCTGACAGGGACAACCAGTCAAGTTTTCACTTCCCTTTCCTCTATTGCTGTATTTGCACAATTAGAAAGCTTCCATTAATATCAATTTGGTCAACGTCAAGCCTTCAGCAATCACAATTTCAGACATACCACAGGTCATGTCCTAATTTGCACCTGTATTAGGCTGAATCACTGCGAAAATACTGTCTTGTGCATTCTGAAAATAGGTTAAAAAAAATTTAAATAGAACTAATTAACTATATTAATTGCTTAACAAGTTATAATGCAACTGCATTTTCAGAATGCATAGAGCCCCACTAACCTTTGCGACTTTTCAAGACCATTATTTCATGGTCAAAGAAATTCAATGGTGCGCATTTCATGTCAAAGAAATTCTGAGCAATGGCATTGTTTATGTTCCTGGTGTTGTCTTTGGTGGGGATTAAGACTGGGACTCTGTGACTTCCCAAATTATTCCATTCTTGTTTCCAGGGAAACATTGTACTGGACATGTTTTGTGATTTTTAGCAGGATAGATCACTTTGAATTATTTTCACTGCCTGAAACAAATAACATTCAATCCAGATTGAACATTCAATTCAATCCAGATATTTTCAATCTGTCACACCAGCCATCAGTTGGCTTTCCCTCAATAAGAAACACTCCATTTAAATTCATAATGGTAAACAATGAACTTCAGTATTAACTGAAATCTCAATACAGATTTACTATGTAGTTGGTAAAACAGTATGAAAAAGTATGAAACCTTTTTTACTAACCACCTTAATTGGTGGTTCAGAGCTCAAGCTATGTATACCCGTTGAGGCAAAGGGAGCCCTCTATTTTTGCAGTCAATTTTAAATATCAGAAATAAGTGAATATTATGCGTGTTCAAACGCTACATCTGCTTAATTTTGGAGACATGCAAATTCCATGTATCAGGGAAACCTGGTTCCGCTGGCTATACTTTCAGTGTTGTGATGATGAGGTTTTGGGCTAATCCAGTAGGTTGATCTGACAGGATTCTCACTCTTCCCTCACAGTAGCCGTTATGGAAGCTGTGATCTGTAGCTGCTTATTTGGCAGGTGCCATTTGTATCTCTTCACAACAATGAGTCCTGACCTGAGGGCCGCGGGAACAGTAGAGGACATACGCCACCCTTCACCCCCCAAACCCCACGCCCCTCACCAAATCCTCTTCCTCCTCATCATCCCCCCCAGCACCAGACATACTCCCAGCTGATCGCTCAGCATGCAGCAATGCATGTTCATTTATTCAGAATGTCATTAAACACAGCGGGGGGAATGCTTTTCAGAGTTTTAACAAAACCAGCTATTTGTACTAGATGTACTGTAGAACGTCGAATGTGTATCTAATCTTAAACAATACAACCTAACTGTACATTGTCTATGTGGTCCATTTCAGGATATGACTTAAATTAATCAAATTAAACATCAGCAATAACAAGATAAATATGTTCTGGCCTCTGGCCTCACATTCTGTATTGCTGCATTAAATGTAATAGAACAGAATTCACTAACCTTGAATTTGCAGTAACTCTTAAACAATAAAACTGTTGTCAATAAAACTGATTTCATGTCGCACAATCATTCTGGACTAGCATATTTATATTTCTCAGCTCTTACATGTATTTGTTCATATGGTATTGCAGTTGCCTCTGCTTGTGTTGCTCAGTGTTCAGGCAGCTGAGTGATTATTTGAATTGGCCAAGGGGTATGATGTCATAATGTTAAAAAAAGACAGATGTTCCGGCATTTACCACAGCTGTTTCTCTCAATATTCTCTCATATTTACAGGCAGGAGACTTGCATTTTCATTCATATTATGCATTATTGTTCCCCCTAATCAACTGAGCTTGTCATAATGGGCGCGTAATAGTGGCCAGAAAGATTAATCAGGGGGCTGCATATTCAAACACTGCTGCTTTGTCACTGAGCATAATACCTGCCCCGAATGGTTTCTGTAAATATTGGAGCTAGGGTTGTTGGGTGGATCAGCCTGTTAAACTACTCCTGTGTATATGCAACAAATTCTGTGTTAATGAACCCAGACTGTGCCAGTGCTAATTTTGCCTGGCAGCTCTAGAAGATGGTGAACAATGGGATAATTTAATTTGGCAGGATCTCATCACACGCCAGCAGTTCCCTCTGGTGGGCCTGCATCACCTATAGATGAAATGGACTCCTCATGAATATAGGTCTAATTATTAATATAGTTCATGTTGTCTGATGGCAACACAAAACAGAATTAATATAAGCATGTACTGCTATTCAAATGTTTGTTTTTTTTAAAAGATTTTTTGCAGTAGAGGGGAAGAGAGAGCAACCAAACACTATTTGCATTTTAAAAGGAAAACTTTCAGCATTCCATAATTTTGATAACAAATGATCACGCTGATCATGCTTTAGTACCCATATACAAGAAAATAAATCGCAGCATTAAAGCAGCATTAAACCAATTATAATCCAATTATAAGCTGTGGCATGGGGAACAGAAATGAGGTATTGGATGTTGATAAAAATGAAAGTATTTGGCTAAAAACAATCAATGTGTCAATAATATGCCAGATCATGAGTGCAAATAGGGCGGTCTATGATTAATCAACTCACTTAGTGATAGCCTACACTTGTCAGGCATACTTTGCTGAGGCTGAATGTGACCAACCTCAATTTCACGAATCTTAGTGTCACCCAAACCTGGGGCCTGTTCCCGAAAGAAACAAAGCCAGAAATGTTTTTACGGCACTCAATAATCTCACCCTGAAAAGAGACCCCCTCACTTTCCGCACATGTCTCTACGGGATCCGATGGAATGGAGACGCCCTTTTCCAAAGCCAAGGATTTGATTAGTCAAAGAGCGGTGCTTTTATATGGTTCAACCGTTAGCCTGAATATAACCTGCCCTGGAGCAGGTTAGCCATGCAGAGTAAGTTGCCATGGCAATATACCCCGATTGAAAGTGATATTAAAAGTGTCAGCTTCGTGATACAGAAAACCCAGGATTGAAGTTTAAGTTAGCTCGTTAACCCCTTAGTCTCGCTTCGTAGTACACCCCCCTAGTGTCAGCAATTTCTGTTATTTATATCTGATAATTATGAATTACTTTACAGGTTTAGCTGCTGTTTTAGATCATTTTTGTATGTAACTGGATTAAAGTCAATGATTAATTTGTGCTTGAATAGGATCGAATCAGATAGTGTATTAGAACAACTATTTGGTGTGGAGGCACGCTTCTCACTGACAACAACAGACAGCATTTTGGTGCATGGCGAGTAGCTGGGTCAATGCTACTGCAACTGCAAACTGAGGAGCCCTAATGGACTTGAGCTCACCTCGCACCTACAGTACCAAAACCAGTTGTGTCTTTCTGCAGCTATTTTAAGGTCATAATGATATAAGCCAGACTTCTGATGTCTAGACTAGCCTGCAACTTGAGCTGCCTGCAACAAGGAAGACCCTGAAGTGTGGGAACTTTTTTAAGGACACTGTCGTTCCTCTATAAAATACTTCCCACCTAGTCAAAACACTAAACCCCCAACCTGATCCAAAGTCAGTACCTCACATATGGACAAACAGACCCCAACATATGCTGAAGCATATGCCCTCTGCCCTGAGACAGTAAAAGTGCCCTTTTGGCTACAGCGATTTTATACGCTCCAGTTTACCACAGGTGCCCCCCAAAAAGTCTGTGCGCAGCCCTGGCCTGTATATTTTAAAACAGTAATTAGTCCACTTCATATGAAGTTTATATGTATTGTTTAAGTATTTGCCTACCCAGTTCACCCAAAGTTGATATGTATTCATTAAAATACTAATCAATCAACCTGAGCCAACGTTAATGTCTTGTTTAAGAAATGAACCCCTCCACCTCAAATTAAATTTAGGGTTATTTATAATACTAACCCACCCAGCTCTCCAAGAGTCCATATGTATTATGTAAAATACTAATATGTCCACATTTATTATTAAAAATATAAATCTCATTAATGTGTAGGTTAACTTGTAGGATCCATAACAGTCAAACAAATTCTTATTTAGTAGAAATAACGGCTAAATTGTGAATATGCTTGTCACTGATCTTTATTACAGCATTGAAAGTTCTTTATTCATAGCCTCCTAATGTAAACTTTTATCCTGTGGTTGTACTCTACCCACAGGACTGCTACTTCAGCTTCAAACCACACACAGAATGAGCGAACTGAGGAAAGATTACAAAATGTTGCTCTCCAGGAAAAATCACACTTTCTGAAAACTCTACCACATTAGTGAAACTACATAACAAAAAAATTTAGGCCAATTTTATGAAAAAATAGCCAATTGCAGTAAGTGGAATGTAAATGTGTTTTGAATATAGCATCGCGGTCCCTTCTTAAAACATGCTGCTACAAGTGTTGAAATGTATGGTACTTTTTTATAACATTTTCTTAAACTTTCAAAAGGCCAAAACACTGACAGTTTCTCAAATCATATTACTTTGTTTGCATTGGATCACAAGTGTTTCCTGTGTTCAAGAAACGTATTTATGTATATGCATTTATTTTAGACGAGGGGCTCTATCGGCCTGATGGCTTTGCTTCAAGCAGAACCACTTGAAAAAGCCCATTTTCCAGTTGAATGTCAATAGTGGACTTGGCTGCTCTGTCTCATGCATCCCAAACTCTTTGCTGCACTTCCAAAGAGACCTGAGGTGGCCTGTGTAAATGCCTGCAGACCAGCAGATTTAATTACCCACTCTATCGCAAAGAAACAAATACAATCCAGAATCTAAACAAGTGTCTTTCTTGAGAGACACATGCCTGGAATGGACACACATCCCTCCCTGTGAAGCCGCTGTGCCAACAACCACAAACGCTGCTTCATGTTCTGAACAATACAACGCTTTGTTTCAAATCTACATTGTTTTTTTCGTTTGTTTTTTTAAAGAAAGGATTAAAATTTCTGGTGTAGTTCTGAAGTTATAGCCACTTTCTTTTACTATTACTGAGGAAGAAAACAGTTGAATGTGCACTGTTCATATAGGCTGTGACTACTACTGTGGCGTTAAACGCTAAAAATTACTTTAACTCACCCTTTTTTATTTGCCAAGGATCCTCATCTTGTTCTTGTCCTTCTAGTTGTTCCTAGCTGAGAATCATTATTTCAAAGAATGAAGATGCTTGGTATTTTTAAAACAATAAAATAATTGATGTATTTATAAATGGAAAGAGACCACATTATATACTTATGACAAACTAAGTTTTAAGTGAGATGTTTGTTTTGCTAAATTTCAAATGAATTTCAAATGAGCACCACCAAAACAAACATGTCTATTGGTTAAATCAGGTATTTCCAGTACCCTACTCATTTTTTAAAATATCTGACTGCTATACAGATCTGTAGCTATGTTGGTCTACTGTATTCCAAACAACATGTAGGCCTCACTGGGCACACCTTGCTTCAAACCTCTCAAAGAGCCTAATTCATAGTCTTCAGAGTGGTAAGTGACCTACCGACTTCTGCAAGATCGAAGTCGACCTGGAGTGGGTTTGTATGTAGACTATAATTCATTAATTAAGGGTGTCACAATAATAATATTTTGTATCTGTGTACTTGCTATGTCAAATAAGACAAGGCTTAAATTAGGCTAAATGTTTAACACAGGCTGACATTATATACATAAACCAATGAACACATCTACTAACCAGTGGCGTACCATGGGAGTAGAACTAGGCCTTCTGTAAACTTACCTTTAACGGATGATCACTCTCAATCTGTTTCCGTTTACTTTTCCTGATTGTCAATCAAATAATTGATTCACTCAATAACCAAGAACAAGAAGTAAATTATTAGGCTACCAAGTTATTTTGAGATAGCATTATTGTTCTGTGCAACATAAACTTGTGTTGCATTTTTATATATCGACATTTATGATGTTGTGTTATCATGCGAAGATTCTGACTTTTAAATGCTCCATGTTTAAATGTTCAACGTAGATTTTCGTAAATGAGTATTTCTAGCCTGTATTATGCGCTGCTCTCAACGATTCGAGACACTTAAGAGGCTGTCCTCTTTAAATGTATGCTTTCTAATGTTTAAATCGCTTTGACTAATTTAAGTGTCGTCTTAAAAATAATTACATTCTTTAACGCATTCAGATTATTGCCTGATCCTTGTTAAACAATCTTAAGTTGTCTCTTTGTCATTATCATTTCTAAATCATTATAGGCTACAAATTGGTCTTGATTATTCAGAGAATGAATGGATTGATTGTTAGGCTACTGAATCTAAATAAACGGAAACAAGTAATCCCCACTTTTTCCAACGCGCAGGCCGTCGCTACATATATTTAAGTGCTACCCATTTTATGACGCAAAGAAAAATACTAGCACAGAAAAACTTGATATATTCATTGATGTTTGTTATTCAGTTATTGAATTGCTTGATTGATAATTAAGAACCATAAGTAGAAACAGGTTGAGAGTAATATCCGTATAATGGTAAGGTTACCGAAGGCCTATTTTACAGCCGACGTTACGCCACTGCTACTAACATATACCATCATTCCTGTTCTACATAGCCTACAGATAATTTTCATTAGATCGTAACAGATACTTTCTTTATAAATATTTTACAGACAAAATTAACCCATATGTTTACTAAATAGTCATTATATACATATACTATATTTTATCAGAAAATGTTATAATAGTCATTGTCTGATCAACACTATAGTGCTAACTCTAGATGCAGTAGACACTGCAGATACTGTGGGAGCATACAGCTCTCTACCAACCTCAACTCTTTCATCTTCCGAGTCCATCGCTAACAGTCAGAAAAAGCAATGTTGCTAGCTAGCTATGAGACTACTGTTGGCTATTTACTCAAGCAAGCTAGCTACTACAACTAGTCTCCCTCAGATGTTTCCTCCCACAAATTATGTTTATGCTGGATGTGGATGGTGCAAGACAAGAGCGTAGGCTAGATAACTAAATGTGGACAGCAAGATACTGTGTCTGTGCTTCTTTTGGCTAAACAAATTTTAATTAATTTAGCAAAAAATGTAGGATATACAGGGCAAACTATTAGTTCAAAAATATCTGCATTTTTGAAATAGGGTATTCGTGTTCAGATACATCACAATTGTCCATCATTGAACTTTAAAATTTGTCAAAATTTAGATGCAATACATCTCTCTGATTGACCAAGCAATAACCATCAGCATTGAAGAACTGTACACTTTATTTGTGCGTTAAAACCATGCAAATGTTGTTGGAGAGTCCCATCCATTGTGATGATTGCTTCCGTTGTTTATTAAATAATTAAAATTTGAATTAAATTAATCTAAATTAATCTAAAAAGAAAAATACACTGGGCCTGTCCAGTTTCTAATAAATTAACGATGGCTCAGTGTAAGCAGAACACACACTCGAAAACAGAGGAACAACCTTATTGATTATCTCAATATCTAAATAAATATTTAAATGACAGTTTAAATAATACATATAAAGCACATCAAAATGGTAGTGATTTTTTGTCTGCACCGATAAGCTGAGAATAAATTAAAAATCATGCTTCTCAATAATACTCTTACAACGTATCTCTGGTTCTCCATATTTATGTTTTGTTCATTTTAGTGGTTTCAGGGTTTAGTTAGGGTTTAAGTTCCAAGACATTAACCTGATAACTGCAGAAAGGGTAGTGTCACTTTTTTTAGAAGCTTGTCTTCAGTTTTCTTAGTAATTTCTGTGGTAATTTATTTATTTATTTTTTTTCTGCTATGAGGAGCACAGGAGCTGATCTTAAGGCTTCAAAGTGTGTCAGGGGAGCCAAAATTCAGTGCACTTCCAAAAACTCTACTGCTTCAGCAATGTAAATTTCATGACCTGTCTCCCACACACTCACGCTTCCCTTCCTATAAACCCCTCTGATGGCATGGCACAGATCAGGAGTCTGCCAGCTGTCAAACGTCTGCCCGCTACTCAGCATAAATTAAGCCTCCAAAGTGCCTCAGTATCTCTCACAGACTGACACACAGTCAATGGACACATTTTCTTTTCCTCCATCTATAGTTTTGAATTCATTTTTTTTAAATTTGTCTGTATGTATTTATTTCATATTGGGCATTATAAGGGCATTAATTAGCTAGAAATTAATGAGACTCTAACTGCCAGTATATGTCAAGAACAATGTAACACTGTATTCCTCTGTTAGGCAGGAAAGAGTAACTGTACGTAATATTTGGGTACTTATGGCACCTTAATAATAGAAAACTAATAGGATATTTCACAATAAGGGGCCCATTTGTCAAAAAAACAATGATCCTGTCTTCACATCAACATGACTAGTGTTTTTTTCCCTCAGGGAAATCATATTCCACCCATAAGCGAGTGGTACACACAGCTTGGTAACTGTACATGATTATTGTTCTGTGCATGTAGATTCACACTATGTACACTGTCCAGTGACAAAGAAGTGCACTATTAGTTTTATATCAGGTGAATAGAATGGCCATTCCATCATGTGAATCATCTTCCGTTTGCTCCAGGAATGTCTCCTGCAGTTGTGCTGTCTTGTACATAAATGAGACAGAATCATAGGTGTAATTTCCACGGGGGACGTGGACTCCATAGTAGGCTGTATTGAGTGGAAACGTGGGGCTTAGGTTCCGGAAGCAAAAACTCCATTCATTTTTTACATTGGCTGTGTCCGAATGGTCTGCGTCCTGTGTAATAGCATAGTACTACTGTATACTGCTTAAGCTACTGCATACTGTTTACTGACATGCAGTATGTGAAAAATATCATCCATACTATTATCAGCGAAACTCGGAAATAAGTTTATCATTTGGGGATTTTAAGCACACTACATTTAGAGAACATTTCGCCTGCTTAATGTGCTCATCCAGTGTAGGCTACTCAGCTATCATACTCAATAGTAGCCTATAGAAGGGTGTTGAACCGGACACAGCCATTGACAGTCTAACGTGAAACACCTTCATGCACACTCGTCTTTACCTGAATCATGTAGAGAATCGTAGCCCATGCTAAAATGAGTCTAATAAAGTGCAGGAAACTTTAGGTCGACAGCATTTAGATGTGGCGTTTCTGAATTTGGCTATGGTAGAATTTAACAACAAACGAACAACATGAGGAGTGAACTACCTCCTTTAAAATAATAAATAATGGAAGTAGCTTAATAGGCTTTTCGTTTTCTCATATCCCCCATCAATTTGCACACTGTAGCCTAAGCTATATACAGTATAATTGTATATTGCTTAGCTGATGTCAGAATTCAAAATGTAGGCCTACAAGATACAAGCCTTTCTTTGTTCAATTAACCTAAACTATGAGTTTACAGAACAGTAACACTGCCGCCGAGAAGCAGCAAGCAATAGCAATGGTAATGTGGATGTGTTCAGTCAGCAGCGCACATCCATCTCAAAGCCACGAAAAAAAACATAAAAGCACTAACATACTTCTTCATCTCCGCATAATTGCATTCATCACTAAAATGGCTTGGTCTCCAAGGGCCTTTTTCCTTTTTTATTATCTTGAAACTGTAAAAAATTAAAATAATAATAATAATAATAATCTTGCTTTAAGATTTGAAGAAATGTGTCATGTTTAATTTTGTACCATTTAGATTAAGGTTAATTTTATATAATAATACATTTTACATTTTAGGTTAATAATAATAATTTTTTTTTCATATAATGAAATTATTGCCTTGTTTCCATGATGTCCGGATCTACAACCCTTGCCATTGCATAGGCTACACACGGTGACATCGCTATTGGCTAACATGTGCCACCCCCTCCCCCCCCCCAAACATATATCTCAGGGCACTGCGTTCTGCCCTTCGTCCCATCCAATGTTCAACAGAAAGTGACGCCCTTGGACAGAATTATTTGTGGGAAAACTCAAGTATGATATGAGGAGCAAGCAAGAACATCGGTCTGGATTCAATCAATTTAATCTATAACTTTGACACAAATAATGCATGCGTCCGTGCAATGAAACGCTAGTGTAGATATTTTGGACAGCAAAAAGAGAATGGCTTGGGAATTATGCCTCATCTTTACCACTTTCATCTCTGCTTGCAGTACATGGGTATGTCAGTGTGAGAAATAATAAGATTTTTTTTTTAAAAAGGTCTTAATTCAGAATTCATTTCAGTTGTTGTGGAGCTCTTGATGGCCATCAATATTGGAGATGCCTGGATATAATAAATAAAAGGAGCAAATAAAAGGAGGTATGCCAAACTAAGACTGTTAGTTGGTTGAAAAAGTCTGTATCTCCTGAAGAAGCCAGTCAGGCTGGTCTACAGGTCACTCTAGCCATTCTACCTATTTATCTCATTTGTGGTTCATAAATGAGCTAAAAATAAATGTTAAGCTTTCTACCTGCATGTTAACAAAATGTCTTGTTACTACTATAAATTGCCTACTTCTATGTTAAATAGGCATGTTTTAGGGAATGTTTTCATAATCAACTCACTTATGAATAATTGACGAATGATACATTAGCAATGTTTGCTTTCCACTCAGACATATTAATTAATGAGTTTGAAGATAGATGGGATTCCAGAACAAGCAGAAGCAACTGAGAAAAGTAGCCTTTCATACCAGAAAACTTTGGTGGGAATTTAAGCTTTAATCTTGGCAAAATAGCAGCAGCTGATTGCATCACTCATGATGATAGCCACGACAGTGTCTGCTAACTCCCTCCCCCTCTCCTCACCAAACCATTCCAGTTTTCTCAGAAGTAATATTCCATTCTTATGAGGTTTGCCTGCTGAATCCATTACCCAAGATGCAACTTCCGCACGTACCCCTGCACTACTCCCCTGGAGGAAAATATTTATAATTCATCTTTTATCTGGCACTCGCAGCACCGTTTGGTGTTACAGGCCGTCATCGGGGGCTTCCAAAGCAGGGTCTGGTGCATTTAATATGAATCTCTCAGCACATACAGCTCTCTCTCAGGGCGGTGCAGCATTGATTGTAATCCAAGGTAAACAACCTCATCGGTATAATCGCAGATGTCTCACAAGTGCAGGCACCACGGCGGTTTTTATTTCACGGCCTGTTGCCCGGCGAACGTTAATCACGTCGAACTGCCGCCAGCGCTGGTGTTCCTTGGGGCGCCTCCACAGGCAGGGGCCTGATCACACAGATCGCAGTAAGGGGGGAGTCACTGGCTGCCCAATATCTCATCTACCTCAACAATATAGGCTAGTGTGCTCCATCTTTCAACAAAAAGGCAAATGTTCAGAGAGACACGGGAAGCCAAAGCTTTGTTGTATGTCATGCAATTTGCGTAAATTCAATCAAATAAAATGTAGCTGGTACTACATATTATCAATTTTAAAAACACAATATATAACAGGATGAAGTGGACTCTGTCTTTATGAATGTTAGTACAGTGGAATCCAGAACAGAATGTAATTTTATAACAGATTATCGCATAATTCAGGTATTTGCATAGAATTGCCAAATCCCCCAAACCATTTCCTATTCATTCCATTGTAAAGAGATTGCATATTTGCATAAACCAGTATCGCATATTTCATATATTTGCATCAAATTATGTCTAATTACATCACACAATAATCTAGAAATATATGTGAAAAGTCAGTAGATATAAATACATAAATACGCTGACAATTGCCCCTATAAAGACACAAAACCTCCAAAATGTATGAAGGTAGGCGGTTTCTATTGAAAATCACATTGATAACGGACACCTGAGTGGCACAAGCAGTCAGCGGCACTCTCTACCTACTGTCTCATTCTTTTCTGGTGGTAGTGTAGTATTATGGGTAGGGAACTGGGCTTGTAACCCAAAGGCTGCAGGTTTGATTCCCAGGTAGGACACTGCTGTTGTACCCTTGAGCAAGGTACTTAACTTGAATTGCTCCAGTATATATCCAGCTGTAAAAAAAAAAATCTAAAAGTTATGTAAGTTGCTAAAAGTCGTGTTAATTAACTCAGCTGGAAAATCACATACAATTATCTGACAAATGGGTTATGCAATTAAGCAGATTCTACTGCAGTTAACCTGTGCTTTTATTTTGCTTATTTTCTTTAGTTATTGTGAGTGGCATGTTGATTCTGCCAATGGTTGGCTGTGTTTGATGGAATGATCCTTCATATTCTGCTCTTCATAAAAATAACAGAACTGCTGGGAAGATAAAAGTTGAGGTTACCTTTGGTTTCCCAAGTGACTCAGTCTGCAAAGACAATGCTATGATACATATCCTGTAGCTGAGATATATCATTGCTTCAAGCCAAAGTTAACAATGACGAGGAGTCCACAGTGGCAGGATACAATTGGCTTCATCCTGCCAGGAGTAGAGAGGATTTAAGTAGGCCAAAGATCCTTGGCTTACCACGCTGCAGTAGTTCCTCACAACAATATGCCAAGCGCCCACAGGCTACCAACTGCCATAATTGAGAAATATGATTCTACTCTATTCAGCACAAGCTCTACTGTTGAATAGGCAAAATTAGTTATTCCAAATTGGCAACAAAAAAAAAAACCTGACGCAATCTGAACACAACAACAATAACAATAATAATAACAATAAAAATAAAAATAATAATAATAATAATAATAATAATAATAAAACTGTTCTTGATCTCTATATCAGTCATCCATCTCCTCTGTGTTGACACCCTTGAGGGCAGTAGAGCAATATATTTTTTTTCCATGCCTTCCTCGCCATTTGAAATATGGTAGTTGTGACCTTTTGATGTCTAAATTAGTAACGATTGGCTCCTTTTGAATAGGGCAGTATCTGAACGTCTGCCAAAAACAGTCGGGAGTCTAGAAACATTCACCTTGTTCTTTTTCTGCTTTTGCTCTGAAGGTCAGAAAGATTAACACATACCTTTCAACACAAGGGGAAAATGCCAGTGCTATTTTGAGCCCTGCGATGCCACCACAGTTACTGGACTGCAAGTCCTATTGTCGAAGAGCAAAGCCATACAAATGACATTGCATATGATATATTGCACATTATATATTAAACATGCAGAGGTATTGAGTCCAACTGTGATCAAAACCTTTTCTGTTCTGCCTTTCACTTCAGATCAGTTTGATATATAACTTCAGTGACACCGTATATCCGGTGCGAAATAAAAACCTTCCATAGGCAGAACATTTTAGGCGTATACTTCTAATGAGTCCTCTTTAGTTCCATGTGACTTTGTGCACTACCACATATAAAAGTCCAGTAGGCATATATGTATCTGTCAGCTGTATTTTATAACTCAGAAACACAGAAACTCAGAAAAACTGCTGCCGTTGCTGATCAGAATCCTGTCAGGACTGGTTGCTGGTTTCACTTCATACTAAAAAAAAAGCACAGCCCTATGATTTTATGTATAAAAACATAGTTTCCCCATATCGACATGCTTTTGTGTTACGCATAAATCCTCCAGGGCAATTGACCACAAAACATTTAATGGTCAATAAAAGTATTGTGAGCATTTTCTCTACTTTCTATATTAGAATTCTACTTTAGAATCACTATACCTCCCTCCGCCTTGCATATAGATGTGTGTGCAGTGTGTAATATTTCTCATTTACATCCAAGACAGTCATGACTTTGCACCCTAAAGGCCACACATAACAGGAGAGAGAGTGCTGATCGCCCGAGAGGTCGATCTCACAGACAGCAACTGGTAGCGATGTGGAACAAATGCAATGGTTAACTCAGCGCTATTCAATGAATCAGCCTGTTAACTTAATTTGCTAGACAATAATTCTAATGATGGAAGAAATAGCTATATTGAAAAACCTTTAAAACTTATGTGCAGCACAAATTTAAAAACAAGAAGCCAAACATAGGGCACTAAATTGTAATGCAGTTGTTTTACTGTAAATCCTTGGTTATTACTGGCATTGTCTCCTTCTATTGTAGAAGTAAATTAATTAATACATGACATTACATTACAGTATTAGATTAATATTTGCAAGTGAAAATGGTGCCAAGAATTTTAATTGCACAACTTTACATTTCATTCAAGCTGGAGCCAAATAATTGACTGAGAAATTACCTTCTGCTTTCATTTTAACCACCTTCCTGTAGAAGTTATTTGTTAGACTGGAGGAAACCACTCAGACCCAGAGTTTCTTTTCTTTGACTCCATGCCTAGCTGAGGCCACAACCACGGTTCTGTCAAATGCACTCACTTCCAGCTTAAAGCCTGTTTAATACATTTCCTTTTTCCCACTATTGTTTTGTCTCAGTGGATGACTTCAAAAACAGGAAAGAAAACAAAGGCTAATGCGCTTTTGAATGACAGAGCGGCAGGGTATTCTCTGAACATACACAGACAAACACAAATAGACCTAATCCTAAAATGAACACTCAGCAGTTCAGCTGAACCCGCGACAGTGTCCTCTCTGGCTCTCAGCAGAGGGCTTGAGATCATACCACATGTTCATACCAACGTACAAGGGATCTTGTGAACCTACACGTCTTATAATCTCTTTCGCTCTAAGCAGAGGGCTTGAGATCATACCGTTATTGCGATTATTACATGCATTTTTTTTTTTTTTGCTACGGACAATGCTTCACTGAACTCACGTACGTAAATGTATGCATCTAACCTACAGCAATATTATACCTATGACCTGTTCTAGTGAGTTTTGGCCAGACTATTGTATCATTCAAATAAAGCTCACTTATTTGGTTTGCTGTGAACTTGCAGTGAATTACTTGTCAGGAATAGCACAGCCACATCTAACTAAAGCATAATATGACAGCTGGCTTGTTATTATAGCTAGCTAATGTAAGTACATAGCCCACAGTAGGTAACTAGCCAACTTGTTTTATTATAATATTACCTACTGTTTACCAGACTTAACTTTATCTTAACTTTTGATTGTGTGCGGTGGCCAACAGCAATTGTGTAATCTGAGAGATCCTGTGATTATGGCATGATATTACATACATTACATACAGTATATTTTTAAAAAATAAACTTTTAATAAAACTCAATTAAAACTAAAAGCTTTTGAAAAGTATTGAAAACAATATGTTGTGTTTGGAGAAAAGTCTTTGAAATTCAAGGAGTGTAAGCATTTTAAAAATGTATGAGGAGATTTAGCCGTTGGCAGCTCAAATACTAATAAATGGGGGGAAATTAACTGGAAATAATGCAAAACTAGTAAAACACATCTAATGAAAATGTTCATTACCTGTCCACTTCTATAATGTCAATATTGGGGTGTTTCAGTGGCATAGCCAGTAAGAACACTGTCCACATACTCATTGTGAACTGTGACATTGAAGGTTTGGATCTAGCCGCACGACCATTGTCTCCTGTCGCTCCCTCTCTCGCCTAGCTCGCTTCTTCCTGTCTCTCTACACTGTACTGTCCAATAAATATATTTACAGTATATAAATATATAAATATAACGTCAATAGTGTTTTTACAAGTACATGTACAAAAGTTCAATTAGAACAGTATATTGCAGTTATTGTACAAAAGTGAAAATTGTAGTTTATATAAGTAACCTATGGATTTGAGGTACAGCATAATTTCACTCACAGATATGGTAACATACGTATGCTTTCTCTGAAGAGTAGATCCCTGGGTGTGGGGAATTCCTGTGATTGTTTTTTTTTTTAAGCAGCTCTGGGGCTCCCTCCCTGCTATAAAGGATATAACATGTGACTGTATTTCCATAATTAGCTGCTCACTCACTGTTCATGATATCCACTTGTCTCATGCCTGAACTGACCTCATGAACTTTGATTTAAACAAAAAATGGCTGGTTATATTAAACTCATGAGTACCACATGATTATGTGTTTCTTATTGAATTATCAAGGAAAATGTTGTTAGAGAGAGAGAGAGAGAGAGAGAGAGAGAGAGAGAGAGAGAGAGAGAGAGAGAGAGAGAGCCATGCGTTTTGCAGTGTCATCATAATACACTTTCAGGAGCATTGTAATATTACCCGCCATGTCACAGTAAAACTGAGAGAACTTTATACCTTTTCTGGAAAAAACTCCCCCCACCCCCCAACTGAACATCTGTAGTCCCCTTTACAGCTCTTTCACACTTGGAATAATCCATATTAAATCATAGCACATTAACATCAGTACACTGAACACCAAAGCATTTTATATAAATATACTGTATGTTACCCCTATCAAAGTATCACCGGAAACACATCTTAAAGACTGCACAAATCATGATTACCATGTTAAGAGAGGGAGTGTTGTTCCCGCCAATATTTTCCTGTGAAGCTACACTCACATTTTCAGTCCTGCTTACCATTTTCAGATTGATTGCTTATGTCGTAGACCTTCTTTTCTAAACTAAAACATTGTCCTAAAGAAAAAGCTGCATTCCGTTTGCCAAAAGCTCAGACATGAATTTTAGAGAAAGTTTCCGTTAGATAGTTTTGTGGAAATTTGTGCTGTATTTTTTTGCTGTGAATTTATGAAGTGGACCCCACACACAGTGTGGGAGGTTTGCCTTTGTGCCTCGACCGCAATGTCAACGTGCAACAACGAGTCTTGGCTTCAGCTCTGCTCTGCTGGATTTAACTGCCTTGTCAGAACTGTCTGGCGATGTGTTTTCATAGGCATAGCCCAGGTATTAGGTCTCACCTGGCTGCCAGGCTCAACAGAGCACAAATCACACCCTCCTGTAACCTGAGGATTAGCCTCAAATCTAACCATAGGTTAAAAAGAAAAGGTGCTTAAAGACAGAATTTTAAGACCTGTAAGCCCAAAAAGTGATACTCTAGACTTAGGAGCCGCCTCCATTCTTGTCACAGTCATATATGGAGACTGATTGGTGCAAATTAAAACACTTTGAGAAACGAGGACAAATGACATGATGAGGTCACAGGAAACATAATGCTGGTAGGTGGCATATACAGTAGGTTCTCCAACAACTAAGATGAGCTGGGTTCAAATGTAGGTCACACAGTTTTAGGTGCCAGTTTTAAGTGTTTCCATCTGCAACATGAGCCACTGATATCTAGCTGCTTTCATTTTCTCCTGAAAAAGTACTTGTTAGTGATCCCATGGGCCAGAGCATATCCACAAGCAAAGGCCTTTCTCAGATTTTCACCGACTAAGTGGACTAAAAGGTATAGAGTGCAGTCGGCCATTTGCTTTTACACCTTACACATTTATACGAATAAACAAATTACTATTTTTGTTGCTAGGGAGTTTATTGCCTTACTTTGAAAAATATTATAAAACAGAAGAAAAGGTATAGATCAGTACATCTTTCACCGAAGTACAAATGTACCAAATAATATGAAAACCCTTCAATTGCTGAAAGAAGCAGATTTAAACACAGCAAACTATTCATATTGAACAACACGTGACAATTAAATGTAACTTCATGACAATAAACCTACCGGTAGTAGCAAATAAAGACAATATACGTACCTATCAGAAGAGAATGCATAATGAAAAAATGTTCACTTTAGCTTCTATACAGATAATTGCAAGAAATACAATATGCTTGCAGATAAACAGTCACTGAATTAAGAGAGAGCATGTAGCTATTTGATGCAGTTGGCTATTAATGCTGCTGGAATGGATCCAGGTCCAGGACAGGGATAATAAACTAGGGATGGGGTAGTTGTCATTGTGAATTTTTGGATAGAAACCAGAGAGAAGCTCTCCACCCATCACAGAATGCATTGGTAATAACAATTACAACAAAGCCAGTGGTAATTTGTGAATACCTTCTGGCTATGTTCCATTTATCCCTGAAGGCCTTGGAAGTATAGCCAGAAAGTATACACCCCTCACCATCATTCTGTTATTCTGTTTTCCACACACTGTGATTGGTGGAGGTCCTCTCTGGTTTCTATACAAAAAGTTAAGACACCAATGTCCCATCCCTATTTAATTACCCCTAGATAAGGTATACTGTATCTGTTGAAAAGTCCAAAATCGGCAAAATCAAAGACAGAAAACCACTGAAACAGCAAAAACTAAACCAACAATATTTCAAATAAGGGCAACAATGAAGTGCACAAACCCAACTGCAGCTCTTAAAAGGCGTTTGACTTACCTTTAAGCAGTTTATTTTATACACAGACAATATGCTAAATTTATTAAACATTGTTAACACGTGGAAAAACTGACTTAGAGACATACAGAAGATATAAAGGATTTTATCAGCATACAGAGAAATATGGCAAACAGATTCCATAATCTGGGTGGGTTTAGTGAGAGTTAGCACTAAGACTATAGGTGATAAAACAACAAAATAACTAAGTTCTGTCTAACAGCCTGTGCAGGAGTTTAATGACATAATGACAGGGTGAGCAGCATTGGAGAAAGTGGGCAAACCTGTTGAGTGCCTCTTTCCCGAGAATGGAGCAGACCTTGAGCAACCTGTCTGTGAGAAAGTAGTTTGGTTACTACAGAGTTTGAGTCATATGAATGAAAGACAGCCCAAATCTTAAAGCATTAATTTAATTACAGACATTGTTGTACACATGTACAGTTCAAAGTAATATTTCTGAAATAACATATATTTGAGAAGGTTGGGAAAGCAATGTTCCATTGCCCATTGATAATATCTGCACAGTCACCTGTCATGGGTATTTGCAGACCCTGCTGTTTCTGCGGTCTTTCTATTTGGCGTTGTCAGGATGCTCTATCGGATTTTTTCCGCCTCCGTACCGGTATTCGTATCTTGCCCGACAATTATTCCCTACACCTGTTTTGCGTTTCCTGCCGGCTATAAATACCTCAGGACGTCCGCATTTCCGCACTTCGATATTGTCTTTGCTATGTTAACAAATGAAGTCGGTAAGGTATAGGAATTTTGGTCGCTGAATTTCTGGTTCGTACAAATAGGAAACGCAGCAAGTCCGGTTATAAGATTTAGGTTAGATTGGTTTTCTCTTTCCTTTCCAATCTTTCTTTATCCTTTATTCTTTTCACCTGTTGCAAGTTGTGTATAGCTCTTTTGCCACAAGAGCTTTGGCTAACAGGTCTTTTCTATTTTTTTCCTTCACTCATTTTATCGAGTTTTGTTTTGTTTCACCACCTCTTGTTACGCCTAATTATTTCGTGCATGAGGTTCTTTTGTGAAAGATGTTCATGCATGAACATTGTCAATATCCCCCCCCCCCCCCCCCCCCCCCCCGCTTCCCCCCTCCGGGATTATTTATCACTTATTATTATTTATCACTTATTATTTATTAGCCATTACATGTACAAATACACCCATGCCTTTTAATGCCCTTTAATGGGTAATATGTAAATTGTAATTTAAATTTGTAAACGTTGTAACTTTTAAACTTTAAATTTAAATTTGTAAATTAGAACTCTGTAAATTTAGATTTTAAATTATAAATTTGTATAGTGTGGTATATATATATTTATTTGAGTATCTGTATTGGGCATAATCTTGGAGACGGCAGTAACACTTCACTATAACTGTACATGTACGTTATATGTGACAAATAAAGAAATCTTGAATCTTGAATCTTTTGTTAGTTATTCTCGCTGTTTAACGAGATCGCCTCAATTTTTGGAGGTTGCTTTGTTTTGCCTTGTGCTTGGGAAGTTTTGCTCCCAATCCTGTGTTATCTCAGTCCTGGTGCGGCTACTTCCACGTTTTGTGGCGTATCTCTTTAGATACGCTTTTAGAAATCCTTATCGGTCGCGTTTGGTTCTCCAAACCTTACACTCCCCCTTACATCACCAGATAGTGAAGCAGCTAAACATTTAGTATTTTTCTTTTTGTCAGAGTAACAATACACAATACTGTATGCTGGCAGTAGCAGTATCATGTACAGTAACTATTCAAAGCAAAAAGCTTCGAATTTTCCATTAACCCCTCATGACTTACGGTGATAGGCTGTGCTAGTCAGCTAGCTATGTAAATAACAATTTACAATGTAACTGATGAACAACAAAATATATTTCAATTTTGCTAAATTTATTATGCACATACAGTGTAAAATTAGACTTTTTCATCCTCACAATTAATAGTCTGCAGCACCATGTCAATTTCTCTGGCTCAGTGGCATAATTCAGTAATATGAAGAACAAAAGGCGGGTATATTTATTTATGTGTGCAGAAGGCTTCACTGAGAGTAGCTCCCTATGATGGCTTCAAGCTATGAGAAAGACTATGAGAGAGGATGTAATGCTTCACCTCATGCGTAGGTATAATGTGTTGTTTATGGCCATCAAAAGCAGTCCCTAATACACTGCAGCTGCATTTTGTATAAATACTGTAAATAAAGAACTGGACATCAGCTTCCCTCAGAGCCTTCTGTATCCATGATGTAGAATCGGATTCATGAAATGGCCGATAACAAATCCTCCCTTGAGAGGGAGTTTGTCTGACGAAATAAAGAAAAGATAAACAGAGAATGAAAGAAGTACATGTCATGGTAAAGTCCCAGGTTATTTCATTGCCTTTGTTCTTCCTAAACCATCTGAATATTTGAGTAGAATTGTTAGATGGATGAATTTTGCATGGAAAGTTTAGCGGCCTGCATGGTTATGACCACCAGGGTGGTCAACTCTGTCTTCAACAGCTTAGTCTGCAGAACCAACAAAAGTAAGAAAAAGCCAACCTTATTTGCTAATATTTCAGGTCAAGTCAACGATTCTTTCATACGTCTTTGAAGGCAAACTCTCAATATTTGTGCTTTCCACACTGACCAGGAACCATAAAATACATAACAAATTAACCAATAAGTGATAAAAGGGTAGCAGGGAGACTATGCTTAGGGCCTATTGCTTATGCTGTAACCTCACTGATCTGAAGCCTTGCAATACAATATTCTGTGGCTATACCCCTTTAATACTCCAGTGGTTTAGCACAATATAATGATTGGAAATGGTTTTAGCAAATAGAGGCATCATCACTTTTTTTCTTTACAGAGTTCTGTATCATGGTCAACTCATTCACTCATACAAGAATTTGGAAGGGTTTGAAACTGCGTCTCGGATTGATGCTGTCCACCTATTTCTTGTGTTCAACCATATCACTCAATATAGATTTTACAGCTATTTTATTGATATTCTCATATATTTTATATATATTTCTTCCTGAAAAGCATGCAGAAAATCAGCTTGTGTGTTTGCACTGGCAGGAGGCATGGGCCCATAACTGCTCGTCAATATACATATTTAACTCGGCGGGAAGAGGATGAAGGTAATAAATGAAGCCTTTTTGTCATATACAGTACCAAAGTCAAACCTGCAGCTGAATCAACAGATCTCTCACCAGATATCCAAAGTGGCCTGTACTTCAGAAGAACCAACTCACATGTGCACTTTCTCTGGCCAAAACAAGTGATTCACAATGCTGCATTTTTGTGTGTTATCAAAAGGATCTCTTGATCAAAACCTTGAAAAAAAATGTGCAATCCACATCTGCAAACAATTGTCTGAACGTGTATCTCATGCTGCCAAGTCTTGTGTTTAAACCCTCTATATGAATTATCTTTCATTTGTTTTTCCTTACAACTAAACCATGACCTATTCAGCTCAAACAGCTTGCTCGCATTCTGATTCTTCAAACAGATTTGCCCAAGCTTTGTCCAGGTATACATTACATGCCCATAAGGCTATACGGCATTCTGACAACTGAGCAGTTTGTATATACTGTATTAGGAGGAAATTTGCATTTTTTGATTGCCACAACAGCTATTTATTTCATTCCCATTTGAATACTGCCATTTAACATCATTACAATATCTATATTTGATTTCCTTTTGTGTAAGGTTGCACACTAGTGTATTGCTTCTGCAGCATGCCTAGCTGAGTCAATCCCCTACTCTACTGAATCATACCTACTCTTTACTTGGAAGTGGACATTAAAGAGAATCAGGGATAATGGCTCTTGTCCTCCATAGGTGCTGAAGTCACAAGTGTAGAATTCAGCTAAAAATATGAATTTTTTCTTTGTGGATTTGGGGTTCATGGAGAAAATAAAATAACTGAGTTACAAGGTGAAACTCTTTGACATTTTTAATGTTCCAAACCACAGGGGCTGGAAAGTAGCAAATGTACAACACTGTTCTTAAAGGAGCTATATGTAACAAATTTACTGTACTAAATCATAAAATGACCATGATATGTCATCAGAGATTAAGGAAACATGCTAAGTCGAAATACTGGCTTCTCCGACAACAATGCTACAGCCAGTATGTTCTCCTTTGAAATTTCCATTCCGGGTCGGAACGTCTGTATTTGTTTTGGCCTGTGTGATTCACTATTCTCCGAGTTGACTCCGAGTCCACTGCCTATTACGAACAACCAGATGTACTCCGACACTCCGACAACCGATTTACGAATGCCTAAGCTAAGTTCAACATCGTTTCCATTTAGCTAGCTAGCTAAAGATTTAAATATATATATATATGTATATAGTTACTCGCTAAACATACCACTAACGTTAGCTTATATCTGTGTGACTGTAAACATAGCCAGCCATGCATCTAGCTAACATTGACAGAGTTATAAAAAATCCACATGAGCTGGTTTATAATTTGCAAACAATAAATAATAAACAAATTGCAAACGTATACATTAGCTGATCAACTTACAGTGTAGGACTCGTCGTCGCTTGTCATTGTCAAAATAAATAATGTTGCGCTCGGCTCGTCTTGCGCTCGTGTTCGTTCAGTGTCTCGACTCTCTCCAATATTGTGAATTTGGATTGCAGTACCCATTTTAAACGCTCGGTGTCAATGTTACATATAGCTTCTTTAACACCTACTCCTTTTCTTCTTTTGCCTCTTCTCTCTGTGATCACGGGACTGTATCAAATTAGTAGTACAATGTTAAGACAGAAACATACAGGGTGCAATTAATATTAATGTAATAATACTAGTACTGATAATAATTAATTAAATTACACAAAACTAAGGCCACACAAGGGTGTAAGTACATGAAGCAGCTTCACCCATAGAAACAGGATACAATTTGACCACCATTTGATCAGTGTCACTAGGGCTCAGATATGGCTTCCACTCCAAATACGTATGCACTTTCCCATGTCCAGATCTTACTAATCCTCATCTCTCTGTATGCAATAACAAAAGGGTAACAACATCCATCACCTAGTAATAAAACGGAGCACAGATAATAAGCGAGTATCAATATGACATTCCATGGTGTCAAGGCAACAGTGTCTGACTCCCCAACAGAACAATCTCCAAGGCCATAGTTCAATGCTCTGCTCTTATTTTTATTTGTCCTGACAGAACAGTAACACGCTTGGCTACCACAAAACTCCAGATATGCATGCATGCAAAATTGCTCGGGTTTGGGCCATGAATTATAGATTAGAGGCCAGTGCTTCCTGTGGCGAGATGATTGCTTAATTATCCAGTTTAACGGTAAATAAACCATTATTGGCACAGTAAGAGGCCGCACAAAAACCCCACAGCACTCAGTCAGGGTCCTGTGTCTAATATCAGCTACAGTCAACCCTTGCTTGTAATTAAAAATCAAACACAACTACAGGCTGCAGCAACTGATTATTGCTTGATATAAAATAGAGTGATGATGTGCTTTTAGTCATTGAATAAGCAGTGCAGTGGAACTAACCACAGTTGACTAGCACCTCTTGCTCTCTTCCCTGACTTCCTTGGGGATCCGTGCCATAGCTCTTCTTAGCCATCAGACCTCTGCAGCTCATCCAGATTTCTGCTGCTCGACTGATCTACAACCTCCCCAGGCTCAGCCCCCAACCAACCCTCCCACGTACCTCCACTTCCAGGTCACGTATCCTGTCTGTTCTGGGCCCTCAGCAGTGGAACTGACATCAGGATTAGTTGTGTAGTGTTGCTTACTTTTGTTTACAATATTATCGGCTAACTCTACACTCAGACTAACTTTACACTTTACTTACATAAATGGGCCTTCTGTGCCTTCTTGCAAATATCACATTTTTGTATTCCTGAGACTAACTAACGAGCACTGATGTTCTCTACTTTTGTAAGTTGTTCTTGATAATAATGTATGCTAAGTGATTACAATGAAATGGAATGGCACTCTTTTGACAAAAATATGTTGTATCATGTCTTGATGATCATATAGCCTTACATTGTTGTTTATGCTCAACACAAAAACAAAACAAACCTACCCTCCTTTGAAACATAAAAGAGCAGTTATAAATGATCATTGTTCTTGGAAAGGAAAGCTCACTGAAGTGGACCGCATAAAGTTAATGTGTACTGAACAGAAATGAAGAAATTTGGTATACAGGGAGTCTGATTTATGAAATGGTCTTGCATTCAAATTGTATCTTAAATAGTGGCTTTCTCAGAAAGCCACGATTAAGTAGCTATTTATAAAATCCCACTTTGACGTGGATATGATCGTATCTCTGCGTAAAGTTAACACGATACGTAAGTTAATTACCTGCTGGTTATATGGAGGTACTGCATGTTTGAGGGCTGCATGTGAATCTCCAAAGTGGGCTGTCTGTACAATAAAATTTCAGTGATAATCAATTTTAGGCATGAAGAGTATTTTAGGCATACTGTGTGTGTGTGTATATATATATATATATATATATGTATAGAGAGAGAGTATGATATGCTGGGTTATATGTGTGATATTATTTATAGCCTAGAATTCCCCTTTTACAAAAACAATACAAATAAAAAACATTGCAAGCTCTGTGTTGATTTTATCTGTCCACGTGCCAATTTCTGAGGATGTTGCAAATGTGATGCTGAAGTTCATTTAAGCCAACATCACAGCTGAATTGTCCTTTATCTGGATTGATCCTCCTTACGCTGAGTTGTTTCTGACAGCTCTAATCCATTCTTTCAGCAGTCATGCTTTGCAACTTATCCTTTTTTAAAACTAAGAAACAAGAGATCTTTTGTTCTGTAAATAATACTGGAACCCACGATATAATAGCTCATACCTCACAAACGCGGCTTAGGAAAAGTAAATGCCAAGCGATAGGTTTGAGAATGTGTCTTGTCACTATCAGATAAAAAAAGGGAGTTGTGGAAAGCCTTTGGCTTTCGTAACTAGCTCCTCGGTGCGCACACTTTACCTGGCAAAACAGGAAATGAATTGGCAGGGTGTCTTCAGATTTGATAACAATCTGTGCGCTCACTGGAATTCTGAGGCCAAGGAGGAGACAAGCAGGAGCCACTGCAAAGCAAGGTTTTTTTAAGCAATGTCAAAACATTAGTCGACAAATGACAGTCACTGCCGGAACAGAATACTCTGGGAGCCTTTAATTACATGGAAAACAGGGCGTGAAGAATTACAAGTGAACAGGGTGTTTGTATCCCTGTTTCAATGATGTACATTTTGCTCTTCAAGTATATCATGATAATGCATAGGTCTACTATGCCTAATTAGAATACAATATTATGTTATACATTACCTTACCTTAATCTATACTTGTAATAAATTAATGAATGCGTACACACTGTATGATACAACTCAAAATGTCTAAGTTCAGTTTAACTGATAAATGCAGATAGGAACTGAACTAATATCATGTGATCAGCTCGGTCAGAAATGTGCCAGCTCATTTATTTTCACCTCCTCTATTGACACTGTCTGACCGTGGCTATCCAAATGTTCTTCTCTGCTACTTCCCTTCCACTGTATGCAGCCTCTTTTCTGATCACACAATGCAGACAGTGGCAATGGAAATTATCTGAGATGTGGCACAGGTCCACTTGGATCCCATAGAATGCCATCTTTTGTGCCACAGTCTCATTCCAGACTTAACTTTGTTGAGATAGCCAAAATGGTGCCCAGGCTATATGCAGTGCCTTTGAAAGTGTCCACATACACTCCTGCGTCCACATACACAGACTTAGCTTCTTAATCACAATGCGTCTTCTTTTGGAATAAGAACATGTCAACCAGGTGCAGCAGACCATCTATGTATAAGGAAACGCTTTCATTTATTTATTTATTTTTACTTTTAAATCATAAAGTATGATTGTAACTTGCTGGTGAGGGAGAAAAAAAACAGGAGAAAAGGCATGAACTTCAAGGGCAACTGTCTGTCTGGAAAACTGCTGAAAAATGTAATTTCAGTACAATATTCATGCAGGGTAATATTCATTTTTGATTTTATTAAAAGATGAATAATTTTCAATGTAATGTTTGCACAGTTGGCATGAAATGACACCGGTAGGTATTTGAGTCTTATACTATACCATATCAAGTAAAATATAGTGAGAACTGTGAAGTTTACAATTTATTTACAATTTATAAAATAATATATTTGCAGTATAGTGGCTCAACAGTGAAAATAAGCAAACATAAGATTTTTAGAGAGCTCCCCATAGCTATGAGATCTCTTGAATTTGCATCGTGACTGCACTGACCTCAACTCCACCTTGGCATACTGATTTGTTGGTTTATTTTACTCTTGCTGGCCTGGAATTTGTCTGGCAGTCAAACAGCACTACGCCACAGACCACACACACGGATTACCAGGCTGTTTGGTATCCCTTTTAGTGCACACCGTGAACCAGACCTGATTTCATCACAGAGGATGGCACACAACGGCATTGACCATTTTTACTTACGTGTTTATTTCCCTGCAAATGTACCAGCTGAATTGCCTTTGGATACTGGCTAAAGCAAACTATGAAATTGTCCCTCTTTTGTTTTCCCAGCCTAAAGCATCAGACATGCAGTAAATCTGGAATTTGGACCAAGTTGATTGCAAAATGTTCACAGTCAAATAACTGACTTCAGCCTTATGTGTGGGTTAAAAGCTTCAACAATTGTCTTCTATTCAGGGCTAGACTAAATGTCAGCATTTCATGCACAGGTGAAAACTGAGAACTTAGCTAGAGGGTCCCTGTGGCAACATTACAAATCATTTTTGTGGAAGAATGTGGTCCTTCATTTGTACTCATAGATTCAGTATTACGTTAGGTGTTCCATTGAATGCCATGTGAAATCATTGTGGAATATTTCATATACATGTGTATACATATACACAGTATAGCTTATATACAGATCCTTTCCAAAAAATTAGAATATCATGGAAAAGTTGTTTTTTTTTCCATAATTCCATTCAAAAAGTTAAACTTTCATAGATTATAGATTCATCATACACAAAGTGAAATATTTCTAGCCTTTATTTGTTTCATTTTTCATAGTTTTGGCTTACAGCTCCAGAAAACCCCCAAAACAGTATTTCAAGAAATTAGAATAGTGTGTCGAAAATCAGTATTTACTTCAGTTATTTCAGAGAATGAGTGGAGTGGCTTGACTCGAGGAATCCGACAGTTGTAGCCCATGTCCCGGATACATCTGTACGTGGTGGTTTTTGAAGCACAGCCTCAGTCCACTCCCTCTGCATCTCCGCCAAATTTTGGAATCGTCTTTGCTTGACAATCCGCTGAAGCCTACGGCCATCTCTTTTGCTTGTGCACCTTCTCCTGCCACATTTTTCCCTTCCACTAAACTTTCTATTGATACGCTTGGACACTGCACTCTGTGAACAGCCAGCCTCCATAGCGATGACCTTTTGTGGCTTACCCATCTTCTGGAGGGTGTCAATGATGGTCTTCTGGCCAATTGTCAAGTCTGCAGTCTTCCCCATACTGAACCAAACTGAGATAAACTTTGCAGGTGTTTTGAGTAAATTAGATGATAGTGTGACACTCAGTCTAAAACATTCATTCTCTGAAATAACTGAAGTAAATACTGATTTTCTACACACTATTCTAATTTCTTGAAATACTGTTTTGGGGGTTTTCTGGAGCTGTAAGCCAAAATTATGAAAAATGAAACAAATAAAGGCTAGAAATATTTAACTTTGTGTGTAATGAATCTATAATCTATGAAAGTTTCACTTTTTGAATGGAATTATGGAAAAAAAAAAAACTTTTCCATGATATTCTAATTATTTGGTAAGGATCTGTATATAAGCTATACTGTGTATATGTATACACATGTATATGAAATATTCCACAATGATTTCACATGGCATTCAATGGAACACCTAACGTAATATTGAATCTATGAGTACAAATTAAGGACCACATTCTTCCACAAAAATGATTTGTAATGTTGCCACAGGGACCCTCTAGCTAAGTTCTCAGTTTTCATGATATTTTCCATGATATTCAAATTTTTTGGAAAAGATCTGTATATATATATATATATACACACACACACACACACACTAATCAGCCATAGACAGGACAGCTCAAGGGCAGATGCTTCCATGTTTTTGATGGAATTAAGCACATAAATCAGTACTGTTTATTCAGTATATGCTTTTCTTCATTTTAAGATTCAAGATTCAAAAAAGCAAGGGGGTTTGAAATGTATTTGATGTTTCCTCAGTATTATCTCAAGCTATTTACATTTGCATCTGTGCTCAATTATTTCTGTTAATTTATGTACTGGATGGTATTTTGTGGTCTTGAATAGTTCAAATATTTTTAATTTGGATTGTTTGGCGAGTGTTTGGGACTGATACATGGAGAGAAGGTTGACAATAAACATGATAACAATTGAGCACTAACCTGCAACCTAAATATGAAAGTGTAATTTGTGAAAGGGTCTGTTACGATCCTGATATGGGACGAACCCAAGTGCAACGACCAGGAGGCAGATTCAAGAAAAGGGGTATTTATTAAGCGTTGGGGTAGTCCCAAAGCTGTACAGGAAAGTCAAACATAAAATACACAGAACATAAATAGTAGTCCGATACGGACTGCTCCAAGCCGGAGCTGGACTTTAAACCAGGGTTGGGTTCCAAGCCGGAACCGATCAGGTACTGGACTGGAAGTCCAAGCCGGACTGGGTGCAGGATATCCCCTACTGTTCCAAGCCGGAACTGGATAGGGTAGGTGGAGGAGTTCGCACCGGGTCAGGACTGGAACTGGACCGGGAGGTCCACTCAGGAAACGGGAGCCGGAACGGAACTTGTTCCAAGCCGGAACTGGACTCAACAGGAGGTGTACAACACACCGGAACTGGATAGGAACTGGACTGGAACTGGACTGGGAGGCCCACTCAGGAAACGGGTGCTGGAACGGAACTCGTTCCAAGCCGAAACTGGACTTTATTCGGGCGGAGAATCTCACTCCGGGACTGAACAGGAACTGGACCGGACGGTCTACTTGGATTTAGGACAGAAAGCAGAGGGTAATTAGTTAGGTACTGCAGACAGGGTTTGGACCGGGAGGTCTTAAAGGTGGTGAAACGACAGCCAGGGTTGTAGCTGGCGAAAACCCGGCGGGGCTGGGAGGTGAGGCGTAGCTCGGGTAGGTCCCGTTGGAGCCGGCTGTACTCCAGAGATCCTGGAACCGCAACCGAAGTACAGGAGGTAGCTACGGCCGGACAGGAACAACGGAGAGAGTTAGCCAGGCAGGACTTGGCAGCGGATCTAATCCCGAGCTGGAGTTGGAGGTACCACAACACACTCACACAAACATACAGGGCAACGAACACTGCTGCAGGGAAGCTGAGAACACGGCGACTGGAGATTGAAGGGAGACAAGTTTAGTAGCATGCAAACAGCGAATGTTACGGGAGGATAGCTACCAAACCGCAGAACAGGTAAGCAAGTTTACACCAAGCGTACAGCAGAACACCGGACCAGAAACGTGAAACGAGCATAACAAGGGAGGTTAGTTAACGAACTGGCGCCGACTAGCAACCAGACGGGGGTTTAAATGGTGCAGGGAATCAAAGAATGAATAAGGCACAGGTGTGGAAAATAACCGGGAGTGATTGCTAAACACAAAGGTGAGGAATGCATGCAACGAGGGGGGAGAGCGATAGGCGGAAACTAAAGTGATAATCAAACGAACAAGACAGAGGAAGACGCCCAGACTGCAGCAGCAGGGAAAACACGGACAAAGGAATCCAACATGACACGGAGGGAAAAAGGGAAAACACGGAAAACGGACAGGAAGGGAACGGAACGTTACAGGGTCATTTGCATTTAGATTAAATTTAATTTGACTCATTATCTGGCTAGCTATTTGATGATGTACATTTTGCTCTTTGTTTCCACTTGCAACCAAAAATGTATTTCTTTAGAGAGAGAAACTATTTGCATTTATATGACATGCATAAATGGTGTGAACAAATGCTACTGTATGTCTATCTGACATTTTTCTGACATATCTATTGGGTCCTACTTCTAAAGGTAGTACCGTATGTAGAAAATGTGGAACCCAATAAACTCTGCATCACTATAGAAATATGTTTTATAAACTTCACACCTACCAGTATCCACATTCCCAATATCATCTGCACTTCTGAAAATCACCATGCTGTACAAAAAGTGCACAAGTGGTGGAAAAGTAATTCACTATCTATTTGCCATAGTAATGGGGTCTGTGGCTTATGAAAATCGATTTCTCAAAAAATAATGGTTGGCATAGCCTGTGGGCCCGCAGAGAGAGAGGATCGCATACAACCAGCAACGTGAAGTAGATTAGGCTTGACTGGCCAAGTTGAAATTGCATCTCAAATTGCCTGGCCTGGCAGACAATTTCTTCACATAGTGAAAGCCAGCCCTGAAAGCTACACCAAGGCCAAAACACAAGGCTGAAAACACCCGGGACATGCCCAGGCTCAAGTTTGAGTAAGGTTAAACTACAGATGTACTCTGGAAGTTCATGAATGAAAGATATGAGAATACACAAGCTATATTATGTATGAAAAGGGGGAAGTGGCAGAATGAGAAACGAGAGTACAACATAACTGACTCGCATATCCCAGTTAGTGTTACAGGAAATATCAATACAAAGCATAGCCAAGAGGACACATTTTCACACGGATTATTTAAGTCAATTGGAGTTGCCAGTTTACCTCAGAGGAAAGCACTTTTAAAAAGCCAAGCCTCTCTAGGTTAATCTGAAACCATATTACAATAGAGCGACCTTTTCCCTGAACATGGCATTGGAGAATATGATTGACTCCAGGGCTCTATGCAGACTACAATTTATTATTTTATTTTTTTTAAAGTATCCCCTATTTTCCTACACACTTTGGAATGGCCAATTACAACACATAGGCTGTCCATCAATTCCCCATCTTCTGTCAATGTGGAAGAACCTGAGAGTAGCATGTGCATTATGCATGCAGTCTGACGAACAGCTAATAGCCACATGAAGTTAGGGTTACCCTGCTTATTGAAATATAATATTATAATGAGACATATAAAATTTCATGTTGAAAAGATGGACAGAAGGATTGTTGTGTTATCAGCATATCATTTTTATACTAATCAGCTTGTCACTGCTAACAGTTGAGCCCTGCTATAACAGTCCTAGGACAAGTTATATATGGGTGGTTCAACACAAAGGGAGTGAGAGCCAAGATCCACTACCTTGTTGAGATATCAATTACAGTTCATGAGAATCTGCTACATAATGCAAGACTGATATTTACATATTTTGTGACAAATCTTTGTAACTACCAGATGAACTTCATACTTCAACTGATCATATCAATCACTAGATACAAGCACAATTTCACTTAAGACTACTGCCAGCAGGTTGATGAACTGAAACTATAAAAAGAAAGGTATTTAGGCATACATATATTTTAGAAGCATGAAAACAATGAATGATACTGCTGCTAATCTGTGAAAGGCCTTGTTTTATATACCAATTCCTGCAGTTGAATGTGATGTGCAAGTAAAGGTAGACCATGCCAGTTGTGTATGTATAGTGTGTCATTGCAGTCAATTCAAATTAAACTCACTCTCTCTCGCCAGATATGACTAATGAAAATCACTTTCATCAAAGTCATTCATGCATCCAGAAATATCCTGATCTATGGACAGTTTGCTACAGAAGCCCTGAAAGGCAAGGTGAAAAAAAAGAAGTCATACGTAGGAGATAATATCTCCTACGTAGGAGATATTATCTCGTACATACGAGAAACTTCACCTTGCCTTTCAGGGCTTCCGTATTTTGAAGTTTACTGTGCTCAAAATATTTTTGCCTTTCCAACTTTACATTTCACTTGGAATATGGAAGTATTGAAGTATTTCAAACTGAGCTGACTATATACATGAATTGATTTAATGAGCCTGATCTCATGAAATTCGGCAATATGTACCGATTGTTAGTGTCTCAAAAAACGGTACCTGTTTCCGAATTTTGCACAAGCGCCCCCTGAGCCTGTACTGGGAACTACTGACTAAAGGCTGTGATAGGCCGAAAACATCACGTGTGAGGGTAGTAGTATATGACGTCACGCGTCCCGCTGCTTTTCTTGGCAAGACTTTTTTGTCAAAAAATTTTTCTTGGCAAAAATTGTTTTTCTTTTTTTTTCGTGATTCCCGTACCCCACCCACAACCCCTAAACATAACCTCACAGGAGTTCACGTAACTCGGGCTCATGCCCGAACTGTTAAGATAGTGTCCCTTTTTGCTACCATATTGTTACCAACAATTTTGAAATAAAATAAATTATAAAAAATAAAAAAATTATTAAAAAAATAAAATAAAAAAATGTCCCAGGGTCCCGCCCAACCCCTAAACATAACCTCATAGGAATTCACGTAACTCGGGCTCATGGCCGAACTGTTAAGATTTAAAGAATCTATATTTGCACAACTATATTTTTCTATCACAAGCTTCTCTCGCATTATGTATCTTTCACGAAATCTCCTTACAGTCTACAACTGAGCATTAGTCAGTAGTTCCCAGTACAGGCTCAGGGGGCGCTTGTGCAAAATTCGGAAACAGGTACCGTTTTTTGAGACACTAACAATCGGTACATATTGCCGAATTCACATGAGATCAGGTTGGATTTAATTGTGCCATGGGACTAAGCACTGCAAAAACTGACGACCTTGAAAGAAAACACGGAAACACACTTCCTGATCGGCGGATGTGGAACGTTTCCTTGTTATTTCCAGTGAGATCTACGTGTGACAGCAGCACTGCGAAAATAACAATAAAAAGCCTCGCTTTAAGGCAAATATACTTTGGGCTGCTGCACAGGCTTGTTAAGTGTAAAGCAAATTGCTGGTTTATAATCCCTTCCCTACCTGAAGATTCTGAGGGGCTGTCATAACTGTACAGCTCTAAGTAGGATGGGTAGATGATTCAGGACCAGCTAACATTGGGTGGTGGCACTATATGTTATTGTATATATTAATCCCTGAGATTATTGAATGATTAATCATGACAGCTAAATAGGATAAAGAATGATTTTAAACATACTGAAAGTTGAAATAATCTCACAATACAATAACCTTTTTGAACAGGTAATTCACTGCAATTCAAGCAACGTCTTTGTATTTTATGTTGTGGAAGTTCAAAGCCATGGTATAGCCCACATCTTGGCGGTAAAGAGAATATACTACATTATTAGCTTGAAAGTGAGAATCATTAAAAAAATATGGGAGAATAAATTGGTCTCACTGAGCCATGAGTCTGTAATATATTATATTTTTAATGCATAGTTTCATCCCTTTAAGTCAAGGCTCATCTCCAGGTTATTATCACTGTGATAATTTTTCATCATGTCTATTAACTGAATATAATTCTCCAGGCTAACTTGTAAATCAAGTCAGACATATTTCAACCAAAATGGACGACAATGGGACATGCAAAGAACCTGCACCTGGCATTTCACATGTAAATCAAACATCAACGTTTATTTCATATGGTCTCATCAGGTATCATGTTCTGATGGCATTCAGATTAAGTTTATTCAACAGTCCACTCATGAAATAGTAGATAAACATACTGCAGTTGAGTACAAACTGCTAACTGGGGAACCATACATTTTGGAGAGTATTTAGGCTAAACACCATTGCGGTATATGTTTATGCAGTGCCCTACAAAACGAGTCACACCCTTGATAAAGATTAGTAAAGAAAGCTGTAAAGAATTAACAACTGAAAGTAAAAGATGACTGATTTACAATGATTTACATATGGTACAGATGGAAGAATTATTGGAAATGTTTTTTATATTGTGTAATGCAAATACAGTTTTAAACTCAGAAGTCTTATGTGATACGTGTTGTTATATTCAGTCTGACAGGATGTTTGTTGAATATTGTCTTGAGTGTCCAGCTGGTCTGCGGCTGAGCTGATTCATTTTCTGATGTGGAATGACTAGCCATTTGGCTGCACTGTGTTTGTCGGCTGTGTATTGATACTGAGGCAATTCTGGTGAAGAATAAGGGGCTGTTTCTTCTGGGACTACTCTCTGCCAAAGTCCTGTTGGTTTTTAGGTTGGCTGATTTTACAGTTACCAATTTATGACATTGGTCTTACTCAGAGTTTTCATCGCATTTCAAATACAGTTGAAGTCGGAAATTTACATACATACATATAGTGAATTAAAAGTGAAATAATCTGTCTGTAAACAATTGTTGGAAAAATTACTTGTGTCATACACAAAGTAGATGTCCTAACTGACTTGCCAACACTATAGTTTGCTAACATGAAATCTGTGGAGTGGTTAAAAATGAGTTTTAATGACTTCAACCTAAGTGTATGTAAACTTCAGACTTCAACTGTATGTGAAAAAAGCGATAAGTAGCCTTGCTGCAAAAATGAGCCCAGCAGCCTTCTAGACAAATTTCTACATGTGATTGACAGCAAATCTCATCACAAATGCTAAGCCTGGCTTCTCTAGGGCCTACATTCAGAGATCTGAGAGGAGGAGGAAAATAAACTCTAAGAAGCAAAGCAAAGGGGTCCTTGGTGGGATATTGATCCATTTTGCCTACCTGTGCTGATGGTTCGAACTTGGTTCGAACAGGAAGTGCAGATGTCATACATGATTTATAGTGAATCTCTTTCAGTCAGGGGGGGTTGAACCCACTTTCCTGCTCTGTGGAGATGAGGTGTCCGGTATCCACATTCCTGAAGTGAGCCGTTCTTTGAAGTGCCAGACAGTGCTGACATCCCCCTCACTTCTGAGTTAACCAGGCTGTGGTCTGTTGATGTCAGAGGATGGGAAGGAGAAACTGTTTTTCTTTGGAGAAGGGGGAAAATCGACATTGAGTACATTAAAACAAAATGCATCAATTATGCAACAAGTGTACACTTCAGCACTGTGGTGTCGAAACAAACATAAAGTAAGAATTTTAAAAAAGTATTCTTTTTTTTTCATGAAAAAAATGTATTTAATTTACTGTTGGACTATTTACATGTATCTGGTTATTTGCATAGCATTGCATGGGAAAAACATTTTAATCAATGTGGGAAAATATTCCTTCTCAGTTCATTCCAGTGGAACTATTGCTTTCAATTTTGTTTCTATTTTGTTTTCATTTCCTCCTCAATTTCTTTGATTATTAAAAAGGTGGAGATTCCAATGACTTGTACCCTGTCTGGTTCAAATTGCTTGTCAATCGTTAACACTTTCTTGATATATGTAGGATCCAGCCTCTCTACCTGCTGAGTTTGGACTAACTGTTTAGAGACACATGCTGACCTTACTTCTTGTGTTACTCTTAATTTGCGCCTGTACACTGAACTTTGACCTGCCACTGACCCCAGTGGACTCTACTGCTGATCACACTGAGCTGATGTTCACGGGCTTGACTAAAGACATGTAACCCTTCCGAGGGGTCAGACACCTCAGAATGTGTTGTGAACATGAGGGGTTTACGTATACTAAACAAGTTTCAACTGGAAAGCAGTATTTACTACGTAACCTAGGCTTAGCCAAGTCCTGTCTGTGACAAAGATGGGGAATTGTTATACAGATTTTTTTAATTTCAAAGATAGAGTGTCAAAAATGGACATACTTCAAAAGGAGAAGGATGAAAATAATTACATTTTAACATCACCATTTTTGCCCTAGTATTTTCCCCCCTTTATTCCCCCCTATTATTATATTTCCTTTCCTCTTGGGTTTCCCTCATTTCATTTACTGCATTGCATGTTTGAATGTCCCTTTTTCCTGTATGAACAATACAACAATGGTGATATTAGAAAAGTTTTACTATAGGGATGCACAATTATTTCAGGAATATAGTGGTTAAAGGAAAGTTATTGGTATGGGCTGAAAAGCTAAGATTATGGCTGATAATACGATGAGGCAACATACATGCTCCAGAGAGGCTATGCATTTGATATGCTGCCATATGCTAAGTCATCTGAACTCTTATTTATTTTGAACTTTTTTTTTACCAAACTCACAACGCTATACAAACTGAGTAGCTCTCTACACTCATGCGCTCTCCTCAGCAATACAGTAAGCAAGTAACCAATATTTTGGTATATAAATAAAATTTTAATTTTTCCTTCATAAGTTGATATCTGTACTCATCTACTTCTCCCATAAATGTGGAGAAGGCTGTGTGTTGTGAAGTTGCAAAGTCTACACAGTGGCAGCACCATTGTAATAAATGTAATGATATTTGACAGCAATGTAGTAATCCTGTCTTTCAAGTTGTAATATAGCAGTTCTTCACATTGTGCCACATGGTTCAGAATTTTAATATTTATTTATTTATTTTATTAAAAATGTCTGAAAGTGCAGATTGTCTTGATTAAACACCATGGCTGTTTAATGTGTTTGTGTTTTTTGTCAATATCATTGTGAGGTCTCAAAAAGCAATCCAACATCCTGAACTGGTTTGTCAAATTAGTAACTGGAATGAATTACCATTTGAAAGGGGAAAAACATCTTAATTAGAGCAAATTACTTTGGAAAAGTAGGACAACTATGTCTCAAAGGAACAACACCAAATAAGAAATAAAACCACAATTTTCTGAAAGGAATTTCAGAAGCCTTTCCGAAGTTACTCAATGAAAAGGTTGAGCCACTACCTCTTCTACCTACTCCTATCCACCCCCTGCTCCTGCACCCATTTTCCACTCTCTAGTCCTCAACCTGTTGCTCCACCTGCTCCTAATTTTCTTCCTGTTGCTTCCACTCTTTACTTTACAGATTATTGAGCCTTCTCCTGACGTGAAAGGTGAAAGCTCAGCCTCCACATATCTCTCAGTGTTGGAATAAACAAATGGAGACCATTAGGGGAAATAGCCTGAAGCTGGATGCACCCTTCCCTGCAACTGATCCCCATGCACACAAGTACAGTTTGACCCATGTTTGGTTCCACTGCCAGGTTCCATAAAACCATAGCATAAAACTCAGAACTTCTCATGACAGCATGATCAAAGCTATTTCGGTGAGAGCACTTTGTGAAAGCTGTCACCTGGTCCTGATGTTGTTCTTAAGGCACGTGAATAGCTCAGAGAAAGATTAAATCATTGTATAGGTGATGAGAACTGCACTTTACCACTGATCCATGGTGCCTCTCCTGTTTCCCCCATCACAATGAGACATTGATAAAGTATGTGGGTGGGAGTGTCAGGGGTGGGTGTTCCTCCCATTGACTCACACAGTTGACTTATGTTGACAAAATCTGAATGTTTTGGGCCTTCTCTTTGAGACAAATATGTTGGACGTTTGAGTTCAAAGTTTCCATGGCATATTTACCGTGACACCATAATTGGAAATTATATTTGGAACATTCTTGGACATGGCTAAATACTTTTTCCTGTACAATATTCTCCCAAATAACCTCATCTTATTTTCATAAGATGGTCTCTGGTAAGCAATATTTGTATTGTTACAATACAAGTTATTATGCAGGACTTAGTAAATCAGGCCCTATGTGTGAATGTTGAGGGGAAATTGAACCAAATACAGTGCCCTAAAAAGGACCCAGTTCAGGACTCCTTTCTTTCCATAACTTAAATGCGGTTAGTGTTTTGCACACAGTCAGAATGTTTTAATCTGTAATGGAAAATAAGTTCAACTAGGATTTATTATAATGAGAAGCTGCCAATGCTTTCAGCCAGCCACATTCTACCTATGTCCAGACCCGAAGAAGTTGTTGTTCCACATAATGGCATATTTATGCAAAGGCTTCAGAAAATGAGGAACCACATTTTGAGGGCTGGGGTTGTCACCAGTAATAAAGCTCAGTCAAATCTCTCCCACAGGGCATAAATCCCACTGTTTTCCTACTGAGTTGCTGAAGGAATGGGCTGCTTTTCTCCAGCAGTAACGCTTCAGTGGCTGAAAAGATATTTTTTTGGAATCCAAACTCACTCGTCTTGACGGGTCTTTTTTGTATCGGGTAGCTCCCCCGAGGATGGCGGGTGTCCCAGGGGACAGAGGCATCTAAGGCATGAGAACTTGTCATCCTGCGGCGCCTGTGAGGCTCCCTCCCACAGGAAGCCTGCCAAAGTCCCACACTGCATTAAGGGCGGTTACACTGGGTATTGATACAGGGGGCCACTGATTCTGTCATTTCTTTCACAGTCGCTCCCTGTACAAAGCCATGTGGAAAAGGTCTGAAGGCTTTTTTTTTTTGTGGAGCTGTGACAAAAGTGTTTTAGCTGACTCTGCCTTATGATCAGAGGTCCATTCTCAGAGCAGGGCTCTGTCTTTGTAATATGGCCAAGATCAGTTCTGCTCGTGAACATTGACCGTAGAGCCTACCCTTGTTAGGGTTGGGGCTAAGATTAGGGCTGCATAAGGTGATTCTGGATATTTTGCATGGAGACACATTGCACAAAGAGCTTCTAGCTCATTGTGTCATGCAAAACAAATTACATTTCCTATATGAACCTGCCATCTTTCTCAGTTTGTCTTGGTTGTCTGGGTTATAAAATGTGTTGTTAGACGGTATACATCTGCGGTTTCACATTTGATAGAGATCCAAACTGTCAGATAACTGATTTTAAATTGGCTTGTGGGACTGGAGAGCCAACTGCCATTTTGTCATTCTTGGCATATTTATTTTGAAATGGGATAAAAGAGCTATAGCTGAGGCTGGGAGTTATTTAAATGTTTTGAAAATGTGAGACCATGTTGCGCAGTTTGTGACAGTGGCTGTGCCTTAACCTAGCAAGGAATTGCTTCCTGTGGCTAGGGTTCAATTCCCTGCCACGGTACTTTCTGTACTGTGATTCCCATCTCTATCTGTAAGTATGTCTGCTTTTGCCTATTGAATGAAGTGAAAAATACAAAAGGAATGCAGACTGACAACTCTCCATTTAAAAAAAAATAAAATCTCTAAAAACATTTTCAAAAATTAGTTTGAGAGCATTAGCTAAGCCTAGTTAAGCCTTTTTTGAGTTGACAGTTAATGGCAGGAAAATTAGTCTTTGATATTTTTGGATATCATCATCAGGCTTATTTGAATTATCCGTGACAACACATGCCATAACAGTAAAAAGATTGCTGAGTGGTTGCTAGTGTTAAATGTATGTTAATACATTGAAGTTGTGTAACTCGCTCTGGATAAGAGCGTCTGCTAAATGCCTATAATATAATATATAATATTAATGTGTAATAAATCCTTCTGGGGAAAAAAAACCATTTCAAAGCTCTTAGTGACAAACTATTTTTTTTACAATCCATATATTTCCCCATATATTAGGGTACAGCCAAAACTTTATTTTGTAAATGTGTGTTTCAGTATGCCTACAAGTCATTGTATATTATGCAGAAAAAAAAACTTTCTATAGAAGTGTTTTCACAGTTGTTAATAACAAAATGACTTTTGTAAAAGTGAGACTAAAATGTCAGGTTTGAGCTCACAAAACAAAATACCTCCACTGGATATGGGTGTAGTTGCAAGTAGACTCAAAATAGCGCAGCTTCTCTAACGGAGATATCTGCATAATATAGGATCTACTGGATATGAATTGAATTACTTTCTGCCCCTATATCAGGTCAATAGTGTTTCTTGGTTCAGAACAGCTATGAAAGCCTACTTTAAAAGCCCCCTAAAAGTAAATTCTATCATTCTTTATGAGCTTGTGACCATGATCTGAGGAAATACATGACTGGAGATACAGGTATAAAATGGAAACATCTGGGTAAATGGCAGACAACAAGTCTAAGCAAAGCAGAGGCTACCAGACAGGTGTCACTTCTCACTTCTCACTCACATTCACACTCACTGACACTCACACACACACACACACACTTATACATGTAGGCTAAAGAATAAACCACAATAAGCCATGCAGTTCTTATAATATACACATGTTTGGGGTGGTAATGCACCACAATGGAGTGGTTTTTCTTATTCCACAGCATGTAGCAGAAATAAGTATTAAACTACAAATGTACAAAATATAGCCAAAAATAGTTGCATATTGGTATGTGTACATCTGGCAATAAATATAGTTCCTCATTTGCCAAGCTGTAGCAGTCTTTCCCCTAGGTTTTTTTCTGGAGCAGTGGGTGGTCTGGCAGCCCTACATTTCTTAAATTATTAAGGGAAGAAATTTGAAGAAATCTGACAATGGGAAAAACTAATGCCATCAATGTCAAGAAGACTTAACGTTAAAATTTAACGTTAGAAGTTTCTGAAAGCTGAACAGAACTAAGGGAAAGTTCTTAATTTATTGTTATCAGAGCACAAGGACATTGAGGTGACAACTGAGTATAGGGCCTGGATGGCTTCTTCTCCTTCTGTAATAATTTAACCAATAATTTCCATAGTAATACCTATGAAGCAAGAACTTTAGTGATCAACAAAGTGCATGGAGCTTTTGGAAACTTCCTTAACAACAACCCACATGACCAAATATACAGTTTGAATGTTTCCATTGAATATATTGGGTGTTTGCTGAACTCACAAAGCTGTGTTTGTGACTCAACAATTTACCACTTTAATTTCACTGCAAGTCAAATTGAAGGACACATGTTGAGTCCAAGCTATTCTACCTGCCTTAAGTCCCTAGATCTCAGTACCTATGAGCGTTATGCATCTCTCATTGCTTTTTCAGGTCAAAAAGCTCAGCAAACTTCCCTAACTGCTCCAGCAGCAATCTGAGAACTCATGAGCAACATGAGACTGGGAGTCATACAGCAGCTTCTCGCATTGTGCGGCGTAGACACGCATGGGGCCTGCAGCCGGGAGGCTGACTTCCCCACATCTGTCGTGGCTGAGACTTCCTGGACTGTCCCTTATCTTCGGCTGAGCACCCTTTAATTACAGTATCATCATTGCCGGCCACTCCGCCCTCCTTCCGGTGCACTCCTTCTCCTCCGGTTCCGTCACGCCAGACTGACTCTGCAATCAGACTGACGCAGACAGGTCCCCTCACACAGTCCCTTTGTTTAAAAAAAAAAAAAAAGATTTAAAAAATGAAAGCATTACATGTGGAAGCAGGCCTACCTGCCCTCTCGCACAGAGAAGTTTGTCTGTCTGTCAAAATGACAAGGATGCCTGTCATTACCAGGGCGACTAGACCAGTCTGATATCTGTGACCAGGGTTCAAGCTGAAGATCACAGCAGTCATGCAACAGAGAGGAACCATGCTGCGGTTTGTGTCACGGCTGCAGACAGACAGACTGACGTGAAGACAATGGGAGACAGAGTCTGGCGCGAAAAACATCCTTCCCTGCTTTCATCACCACATCCTCATTTTTCATTCCACCTTTTTCATTGGCTGTAACAATGAGCTGAAGTGCTTACTGTCTGTTTCTTGTCTGTGATTTTACTGTTGACAGGCCTGTGAGTAATAGAATGGTGGGAATCATTGTAGGCTGGAGTTACTGTGAGGCCTTCATTTTACTGCAGTATGGTTCTTAAAACCATAAAAAAACAAAACTGTGAACTATTGTATGAATGTACTGCATGTCAGTATATTACTAATCCAAAAAAACAACTTCTCTGCATATGGTTTGAAGCCCCTCTGTCTTTGCATCAATGACATGCATCTCACATTCTCTAAAAGCTCATGAAAGCACAATATTTATATCTGTACTGTAATATAGGACAGTTTAATGGGGAAAATCACATTGCAAAGTGTTGCTCAATATCTGCATAGACCCCAGGAGATAAGATCATGGACTAAGCAAACCAGGCATATCAATGACACATCTGGCTTATTTTGCAATTTGTCATTTACGCCAATGAATAGATACAGTACTTTATTCTTGAATTCTGTTGAAAGGTGAAAAGGTGGGGCTTCCTTTCTAAATCCCTTCAGTTCCATGTTTAGCATGAATAGGTGCATCAGATAGAATCATTGTGTATTTTCAACTATTGTCCTCTAATCCCTGAATCACCCCCACCCCAGTTTTTGAACAGTGCTATTCTGACTTAAAGTGTGACGAGTGATCCAGTCAGAGAGCTTGGTTGAAGTTATCTTTACCTCAGAGAAAAAGAGGAAATGGCTTAAAGGACAAGCAAGTTCACTTGCAACACTGTCAACATGCATTTCAAGGGCAATTACTGTACCTATTCCAGTATGATTATTTTACTGCTCTATTCCCATATAACATATAAATAAGATGCAGAGCTGCTTTTACCTGGAATGAGGAGCCAGAGCAAGAGGACAGCTGTGGCAAGGGTCATGTCCGATTGATTAAAGCTGACAGCAGTGAGCCCCGGACACAGCAGACTGACACTGGTTCGTACAAATGACATGGGCTGTAATGAATGGTAGGGATTCTCAGAATGACAACTTGTTGAATTTGTATTTTGGATGCATATTTCAGCATCCTACAACATCTCTAATAAACAAAAATGGACAGGACAGGGCCTCCTTGTATGACATAATGGTTCACCTACATTAGCACAAAACCCCATGTTATTTCATTATGCAGTTTCTTTTGCTTATTCACACTGGTGGAGTTCCAGTAAATCATATGGTAAATGGCTCCACTTGTTGTGTAAGTTGGCCTATGCTTGCTTTTTATTGGCTGGACACTGGCTGATGGAATATAAAGATTTACCAAATGTGAGCATCCCCTGGAAATAGCTGAGACAAAACCCTGCTATGGAAACCATACAAATGAAAACAGCAATGTACACCAATAGAGGGGGTAGCATGTTAGCATTTTCCATGGCTGTTGTATTGTAGAGAGTAACCCTGTGTCCTGTATATCTATACTGTAGAACGCATAGAACATACATGTATTTAACGTTTTCGATTTGCAATAAAGTTGCGAAAGCTTTTAATATATTTTGGAGGAACAGCTTAGGCCTACTGAAAACACTTCCTCTCTAGTCTTGTGTGTGTATTCATTGAAATTCAAAACTCATTTTATTATCTCTATTTTAGTTTTATACCTTTGAGGAGCATGAGTGTGAGCTTGTAAGAACTTTTGAAGTTAAAAATAAACAATTAATAAAATGAATAGCAACATGTTATCAAAAAAATTCAACATTAAAACTAGTGAAAAACTGCATTCCAGATTTTCTCTCTAGAGCATCTCATATGTCTTTGTCTCAAAAGCCCTTGGCTTGATCCATGTTGTGTCACAAAGCTAAACTAGAAAGACCGGTGCCTACTGCATCTGCCTTCCCTGGGTAACCTTTGCAAAAGATGCTCATACAAATTTTTTCCTTAGGAAGGGGGGTTATGAAATTACAACTTTGACTGAAAACAACGGGGTCGACTCACAGGATGCCCTTTTAATGATATCCTGTAACCCTACACTGACAGCTGTTCCTGGAGCTCGAATGAATCGAGCCAATTCACAGATCACTGCCTTGGAGAAGCTGATATGGTATTGCTCGGGCAAGCCCGGACGCTGGTGGAAATAACTGACTGGGGAGAGAATAACAGAGGATCTGTTATCATGCGATTACCTGTCTGTGAAAATACTTATTGTCTTTATTAGTGAGTGCTTGTCTTTCCAAGACTAAAAATTAAATGGTTGAGGGGATTTAACCACAAGACGCCACCTGTTCATTTAACTCAGAGAAAAAGAATTGGACTGTCTTAATGTTGGCAGAGATGACCGTTACATCTCATTAATGCAACAAGTCTGAATGTCTGTTCCTTTGTAAAAAAAATTAAAAAAAACATTTTAATTGTTGGCATGAGGCAGCATGGCAAAAGCCACATGCCTGTCAATACCCAAATGGTAGATGTTGAATGTGTTATAATTTCAAAATTAGCATACGTACAAAGAAATTTAAAAAAAAAAAGGTGGACCTGTAAAACACGGTACTAGTGGCTAGCATAACCTCTTCAGCCTCTCTTTTACAAAGGAGGAGGCCCCATCAAAGACCTGGGCTTGCAAATACAATCACAGCTGCAAAAGCAATTCAAGGTCTGGCCTAACAGGCGACCGGGAAAGTGCAATAGGGAAAGAATACTTCTGACCGAGCTGTTTAATATATATATAACCCTGTCAGGCCCCTGACAAAGAGAGGGAGGGCATTAAACATCATCTCCTATCCCTCTGCCCCTCAGGGCAAGGAAGTCAGGAAGTTGGTGTCGGTCGCAGAGGATATGGTTTCCCTTAATTTCAACTCGCAGACCCCATCATTACCTTCATGTCTTCACTTTGCTGAAAAATTGCATGATCCATCAACAAGGAGGAGATCTCTCACTGGCACATTCGCGGCTGTACTGTTAGGACGCACTGATGATTAGACGCCACCAGGACAGAGGTAATTTTCTGCAATTTAGAAAGGAATGCTATTATTAGCAGTGTGAGGTATTGTTAGGAGGACTCCGGTATTTGTGTGGATTATGAAAGGCAGCCAAGTTTGGGTTTAGAATGCATGCTGAGAATAAAATCCTCTAGGCAGTGTTATTAGCAATTGCAATTTTTCCTTCTGGGAACAAAAGTGTTGTACAAGCCTAGTTTTTTTATATATATATATATATATAAAGATAACAATAAAATAAAACACATGGGTGTAAGCAGGAATCTTTGTTCCCAAAGTAGAACAAAAGATGAAACATCACCTTTCCTCCCATAAGTTCCCAATCACCAATACATGAACATTCCAAATCCTGTTAAAAATATGGCTGTTATTAGGCTGTATGTTCACCTTAGTGTGATGTAGAAATTAAGGGCTCTTAAGGGTAATTAAAAAATATTTTAAATGAAATATTAAGTGACTTGTCGGTTCAGTCGGCGGGGATTGCATTGTTCATTGCTCAAGTGACCCCTGTTGGCTGTCCGGGCACCTGTGACTTGCTCTCTGTGCATGCGTATGATTGGGTCTCCTCCGCCACTGCTCTGCGTGGTTTGTGGCTGCGGTGTGAAAAGAAGGAGAACTGTGAGTTGTCTTCACTCTTCCGAGCCGGCAGCAGTGGGTGTATATGAGCACATTTGTACATAGTTCACAAATTTGACATTCCAATTTCAGGTGTCATTGCAGATGCCAAACTTATTTTTAAGTAATAAATAAATCTAAAATTATTTGTTAATCAAATATTTAGGATGATTTCAGTATTTAATATTTTTTTGCTAGATATTTATTTTGAAATTGAGTTTTAGTTTCACTATTTGTAAATCTAGTAGATTTAGCCTAAATTTGTGGAGAAGCTTATAAAAAGTTGAACATCCAGCTTTGCAAATGGGACATAATAAAATGCATAGGCAAAAAGTGAAATGCAATAAAAATAAAAAGTAAAGACAGTTCTGTAGCACAGGCAAGAATGACAGTTTCGCAAGAATACCATTAATTCACACAGCTTGTGTTGAAAACCTTCTATGCAAGTTATGTCATGTCAGTCATGGACAGGACACTTCTTGACCGGTATTATGGGACGGCAATGACACTGTCATTTCTATGTGATAACGACCACTGTCAAATAAAGTGTTACAAAAACTTTTACTTGCATTTACTTAATAAGTAAGTAAAGTCGAAGTTAAGGACAAATGTTGAATGAATACTGGCCAGTGTATAGCAGTCTACAACTTTCCTTGTCTGCCACCTTGACAGAGCAGGGGTCTGGATTCAATCACTATTGCCCTTGAATTTGGCTCACGCTTAATTATAACTGCTAGTTTATTTTTCACAAATACAATTGGTCCAGTTAGCAGTCACCAAAATTGACTTGACAAACTATGTTTGTAAAGTTAAGGTGATCTGTAAGCACACCAACTGGTGTATTCATATCACACTGTAATTAAATACATATTTGATGCATTTTAGAAGTTTAAGATCAGGGTTCTGCACTGCCTTGGGCTGGTATTTATTTTCACAATATAATTGGCAAACAATACAGCCCTAAGCAACCCGGTGAGGTTAGTTAATCATGTAATCAACTGCTTTAATCAATTAATTGTTGAGTAATAATACAATGAGCAAACTCTCCTGCACACCCCTGAGAATTTTAAATGTACCATGTTGCTAACCAAAAGGTTTTATCATATGCAAGAAGAAGTTTTGTAACATGTGAAAAAATGTTTATTTTTAAATTGTCAGCAATCTCCAGGGATGTTATTGGTCTCTAGATGATTTAATTATTTTAAATAATTATTAGAATTATTAGTCTGATTCAAAGGTAAATTTAAAAATAAATTTAAATAAGTCTTCAATTCAGGCCTCTGCAACAACTCATATCAAAGATACAGCTGAAGTCAAACTTTACATACACTTGGGGTGAAGTCATTAAAACTCATTTTTAACCACTCCACAGATTTCATGTTAGCAAACTATAGTGTTGGCAAGTCGGGTAGGACATCTACTTTATGCATGACACAAGTAATTTTTCCAACAATTGTTTACAGACAGATTATTTCACTATATCACAATTCCAGTGGGTCAGAAGTTTACATACACTAAGTTGACTGTGCCTTTAAATTTTTAGATTTGGTCACATATCCATTGTATGCCATGACTTCTTGATGTCTGTGACCTAACAACATCAAAAGACTCTTGATATCTTATTTTCTGGTACTCTTACAAGCGATACTATAATGTCTCTGCATTTGAATGGATCTCTATGGGAATTGGGGGGTGGGGCTAGATTTAGCTGGAACAGTATGGAAACACATGGTTGGCTAAATGGCTCTAAGTCATCAAGGGTCTGACGTATCAAACAAGCCTTAAATCATCACTCTGCTGCCAGAAATACAGTAGATATGGATGGATAACTTGAAGGGTTTCTTCTTCTGACTTATTTTTCCATAGAGTTCAATAGGAAAATTTGACAGGAGAAACAACCCTTAAAGTGATCCATCCATATCTACTGCACATCTGGCAGCAGAGTGATGGTTTGAGGCTTGTTTGATACCTCAGACCCTTGATGACTTACAGCCATTTTACCAATCATGTATTCCGTACTGTTCCAGCATAATTTACAGCTAAATCTAGTTCCACCCAACCAATTCCCATAGAGATCCATTCAAATGCAGAGACATTATAGTATCACATGGTGAGTCTCGATGCTAACCACAAGACCTAAGGGGTACAGTCACGTGATACAGGCTATAGGCCATTTGTCAATGACATTTGTTTCCATACTGCGTGAAGTGGTGTCATCTGACTTTCACCATTTTGCTGTAGTACAAGTGAAACTTTGAACAGTTAATATTGGAAACGTCTTTTGCCTATGCAATAAAAATATGTTTGTTAATGTGAAAATAAGTCTAATAAATGAAAAAGTATAACAGTTTTTGTTGAAAATAAACTTGTGCCCTGTTGGGCTCAAACCCCCAATCCTCTGTGTGAGAGGCAGCAACTCCAACCAGTAGGCCACAGTAGCTTCATGGAAAACACCAAGCCATATAGCGGTTTTGTCCGTGATTCTGTGATGTTTCTGAAGTGTTTTTATTGGTCGATAAGCTTGGGAAAGCAGGTATGCAATGTTGTTATCCAATGTGGAGAATTATTCTTTGAGGGTACAGAGGCAGGCAGGTAGTGAGGGTCTCTGGGTAGGCAGGAAAAATGGGAAGAAGAATGAGAACTAGATTAACAATTTCTAAAGAAATTGTAGGTGTCAATGACTGGAAATGGCATAGAAAGATGGTAATATGGTATAGTGTGAGGTGGAAAATAAAAGGTGGAAATGGTATGAACTGTTAATGCAGTATAAAGGGATCTAGTGAAGGTGAAAGTGTTAAAATATGGTGATGTAGCCTATTTTGTGGTAAGTAGTCTAAAGAACCTGGAAGTGATACAAAGAAGTAATGTATTGTGATAAAAGCACAAAAAGGTAATGTCAAATCATCTGGGATAGTATTGTTGGGTCATAACAGTGTTGTAGAGGAAGGCATTGCGAATGTCCAATTTACTGCGTCCTGTGTACTAGCATATTGCTTACTGTAGTCTACACTGCAGTGACATGCAGTATGCAAAATATCCTCCATAAAAACCTGGACATAAGTAGCCTAGGCTATATCAGTTTCCTTTACACGCTTTGGCTACATCATCTGGGGATATTGAGAACACTCAATTTGGCCGTGCAGGTAAGGCTAGCCTAATTTAACAGCTTTTCAAAAAAAAAAAAAAAAGTATATGGAACTGGCATACTCAAATACTAGTGTGTGCTGATTTGGACTATTCGGACACGTGTTGTTGTGTTTGTAGAAAAATATGGGTTCATACAATTTTTGCCTAGGTTTTAACCAAATGCTCATTTACAGATTTCTCCACTTTATTAAACAAATCTGATTCCGATTACAGATCTCACCATTTTGTGAAGTCCAAACCACATGTCCTGTGCTGAATTCAGCATTCTATTCAGCCTACCTAGCATGCAGCTATCTAAAGCAATAATTAAACATAGGCTACTATTTGCTAATAGTAACTTAGTTTAACGTTGTTGACTCGCATAAACTTGAGATTATAACCCAATCACGTGTAGCGGATAGTTTATTTGCTGTAGCTATAATCGATTGCATTTTGCCAACGTTACGTAGTCTACTGGCACCGGTGACCTTGGCATTTTCATGCAGAGTGAAAGGTTTGTTTTTCCTAGTAGCTTAACCACAGTAGCCTAGCTAGCTGGCTTATGCTTTTGTCATGTTTTGTTAGGAAGTTGTCTGTTAACGTTATTAAGACATAAATCAGAATTCGTTGAATAATGTTGAATGGAGTGATTAGTAGGCTAGATGAGCATTTAGCTAAAACATAGGCAAACATTTCAACAGCGCTAAAAATGTTTTGTTAACAATTCAATTGTAGCCTATTTTGTAACTTAGACAACATAACGTTATGTGACAGCATTTGGATTTGGATCAGAGACGGGAAGCATAGGCTTCGTTTCATAGCATTTGCTATGTTTCATTCGTTTCACCTGAAAAGAGCCTCTCAACTGAAAGGGGCCTCGCCTCAATCATAAATTGAAAAAGTATATAATTTAAAAAATAAAAATCAGTGAATAAAAGAACCGCCGATCCTGTAGTTTTCCCATTCAGCCACTGTAGGCGCTGTTCCTTACGCAAGCTATTTCAGTGCTTCTCCTTATTTTTCTAGTCTATGGATCTGCAGATACCACAGAATTTTGGCAGATGCTCATGACTATTTCTGATCCACATCAAAACACTTGCTGATAGCTACAATGTCAGAATGATCACATACAGTACATTCATAATAAAACGGAACAGTTATGTCCATAACTCGGATAAAATACCTAGCCCAATGTATTTATATACCTTAAAAAGTAACGTTACTTGTGTTTTTACATAACAGCATCGTAGGCTATTAGTAGCCACGAGTGCGATAGCGCTGTGGAAACATCAACGTTGTAGAATCGTTACGAGCTAGGATATTTGGTACACTGAATGTTTATTTGTAACTTTTTAATAATAGCCTAGAGGCTAGCCTATATCGGAACAAATGTTTTTGTAGTGTGTAGAAACGGTACATTTTATGCATGTTATTGTCTGACTGTGGCAAGATGGTTGTAAACGGGTTTGGGCTATTTAATCATGCAGTGCAACTTGAGAGGTTGATGCATGCACAGGCGGCGACTCTGCAGCAATCCTGCATTGGAATTTGTTTACAATTTCAGAGAAATATGAATAGGCTACTATAATTGGGACATTGACGACTAGGCTAGCACCATAGATAAGGTCAATAACCTGCGTGTTCGTGGCGAATGATGCAGCATTTGTTGTAGTTATAGTCCAATGGCAATGATTATTATTTTTGAAAGCTAAAGTGAGTATGATCATTTCAGTTGCAGACGGAAGTAGGCTACGTCGTTAGCTATGGAATTTCTCGTCGGCATTTTTCCAAGGTTGTTGACGGAGCGTTAAGTGATTCAAAATCATTCTCACCGTGAGCTAGCCTACTGCACGTGCCCATTGACCCCCATTCATTTTTTGGCGATAAAATGTCAAATATCTCAAAAAGTGTATATGCTATAAAGGTAAAAAGTAATAGCAACCTGGAGGGGGTATAAAGGTATAATATGAGGTCTGAATGGTGTCGATGCTGTGAACGGTGTAGGAGGAGATGAAAAATTGAAAAATCGGCAGAAAAATAATAATGGTCAGTCTGAGCGATAACAGTAGGTGTGGTTTTTCAACCGCACCTAATAATAATAAGAAGAAGAAGAAGCGGAAGGAGAAAAAACGCAAAATAACCCAAGTTTGGGGCTTTATTGTGTGGATGTGTGAAGTTGTATCTGAATGCTGTGTGGTTACATGAGGTCAGAACATTCAGAAGTTAATGTTTTTAAGGGCTGAGAATCTGTGGTCATTGTGGTTACTTCTGTAGAAAACCCTGAAAAGTGCCAAACTCTCGGTGCTGCTGGCATACCTGCCATTCCAATATATATATATATATATATATTCCCCATTAGCTTTTAGGACCTGGGAAGGATTATTAACATCAAAGTCCATAGAAATGTCAAGCCAGCTATCTTTGGAAATGCCAGCAGCCTTTGCATACTATGACCACACAACCAAGCCCCTCCACCACCCTGAACAGCCCCCCACAACAGAGAGTGGCGATTACTACTTCATTCCTGAGAGGGGGTGGCTTTTCAACATTTGAACATATTGGAAACTACTTAAAGGTATGCTGTGTGCAGCACACAAGCAATGAAAATAGATTACATCACAGCCCAAATGAGGTCTTGTATCTCAGAGCTTTTCATAAAGTGGTATCAGTTTGCTTAATGGGATTATGCAAATCACTCTATCCTTATCTGTCGGTTTTATATTTTTTTAAGGTTTCTGAAACAGTGCACAATGCCAGAATCCATCTGCATGAAAATGTTGTGACAAATGAACACAGAGGGTATTCCACGATGTATTCTGAATTGTTATGATTTCTTTGGTTTGACTATTAGGATAGGCTATGTGTGATAACAGGACAATGCTCAAAGGCACATCTTTACTGTCTTTGTGCATGCTGTGATGACCTTTAACAGCATTTCAACTTCCTGGATAGCTTTGTACAAATCTTTCCTCCTTTGTTTTTTTCATGAAACAGATTGACAGTGGAAGGGAATCGTGTTTAGTGTTTAAATAATGCAATTTACCACGATACAAAAATGCTCAACAGCAAATAAGCAATATTTGACAAAAAATTAATTCAATTGAATTTCCATGTAGCTATAGAAAATGAAAATATTACTTTTTAATCTCCACAACACGTTTCATATTTTTATATGGCTTTCAAGCATCACTTGTGTAAATATGGTTAGAAGAAAAATAAAAAAATTAATTCCTTTCACATAAATACCGAATTATTTTGTTGAACACATTTTCAGCTGAATATATCAAAAGATGCAGGGAAATAATTGTTTTGCATATGATTTAAAACAGCAGTGTACCCACGTTATACTATGTTTTCCTTCCTCCTTATTGTAGAATGAATGGAATAGTACAGACATTTTTTTTCAGATATAATAATTATTTAACAAGAATCAACAAAAGAACATTTTTCAGCTGATTCAAACTACTACCTCCCACAATGCATTTCTTTCTCTAATGCCCTCAAACATGTAAAACCACACATTTCTGTCTGGGAAAATGAGGAAGTGGGGAAAAGAAAATAGATCATTGCAATTTAAATGGCTTAATATGTCTGGAACAACAGCGTGCATATGCTGTGAGAACATAGAGGTCACAGTAGAACACCCATTCAAATCTGTTTCTCTTTGTTATATAATTATAACTTCATTTTTTTAAATCCTGGCATTAAGTTACAAAGCTGAGTTGACAGACAGTGGAGACAAGATATAGGAATTATCTGTGGTTAAAGCATTAAGCCAAATTTTGGCAAACTAGTAGAGCCACCTATGGGCCTCCACACTGAATATTTGACAAATTATTTTTGACATAACCTTCCTCTGTCATATCTTGGGGCACTTCTCAGCACAGGATCCAGCAGTGGAATGTAAGCCATGTTCTCACTACTCTACAACTTCAAGAATTGGCCTGGATTCAATCAAAAGCACTTAGTCATTTTAAGGACAAGTTGCATTTAGTTCAAATTAAAGGATAGTTCACAAAAAAAATGAAAACATTAGTTTTGACCCAACAATAACAGTTCTCTGGAGCCTATTTTTTTCAGATGTGATTAGTCTGTCAAAAACTTCACAAGGCCTAAATTTCAAAATGAATGGGAGGCTATAGATAAGGAAGACAGATTGGGAGTCTATAGATGAGGTAGATAGATGGGGAGTCTATAGATGAGGAAGATAACCTTGTAAATACCAAAATGAATGCCAAATTTTGTGAAAATTAATATTTTTCAGGCTGAATGTGCAGTTTCAACCAGAGCCATAATGATATACCTTTTTACATTATCCTGTTTTCAGGACTGGTGCCCTCCAAACATTTCTGACTGGAATATATTAATCACTGTAGCACAATATGAGAGGGTCATATACAGAAATATTGAGAAGCTTTTGTATTATATGTAAAGATATGGGGCCCCTTCATGAGGTTCATGTGTAGCAGGGTTGTAAAGATATGGGGCCCCTTCATGAGGTTCATGTGTAGCAGGGTTGTAAAGATATGGGGCCCCTTCATGAGGTCCATGTGTAGCAGGGTTGTAAAGATATGGGGCCCCTTCATGAGGTCCATGTGTAGCAGGGTTGTAAAGATATGGGGCCCCTTCATGAGGTTCATGTGTAGCAGGGTTGTAAAGATATGGGGCCCCTTCATGAGGTTCATGTGTAGCAGGGTTGTAAAGATATGGGGCCCCTTCATGAGGTCCATGTGTAGCAGGGTTGTAAAGATATGGGGCCCCTTCATGAGGTTCATGTGTAGCAGGGTTGTAAAGATATGGGGCCCCTTCATGAGGTTCATGTGTAGCAGGGTTGGAGTATCTCAAGGGCAGAAACAGCTTTTCTCCTTGAAAGCCACGCCAGGTTGGAGAAATGTCATGAGACACAGTTTCCGTCTTAAGTCCTTATGTACAAACCTCAATTCCAGTATGTAAAATGCACATTAAAAGCAGAAAGCAGCGATTTGCAAATTCTCTTTTACATATATTTAATTGAAAACAGTACAAATATATTTAACGTTTTACCTTATTACCTTATTTTTCCATAGAGCTCAATAGGAAAATAAGTCAGGAGAAACAACCCTTCAAGTGATCCACCCATATTTACTGCATATCTGGCAGCAGAGTGATGGTTTGAGGCTTGATGGTTTGACACCTCAGAGCCTTGATGACTTAGAACCATGTATTCCATACTATTCCTGTGTAATTTACATCTTTATCTAGTCCCACCCACAAATTCCCATAGAGATCCATTCAAATGCAGAGAGGTTATATTATCACTTGTAAGAGTAGCTGAAAATAAGATATCAAGAGTTTGATATCCTTTTATACCCAGTCATGATAGTATCATGGGCGAGTCTTCCCGTATATATAAAAGTCAAGGTACTCGAATGTCTAGGGGTTTTATTACCAACAGACTCACCCAGATAATCGCTTCCCTTCTCACTCACGGCTCACAAACTCAGCTCGCAGGCAATGGGCTGAAGAGTGCGGCTGTAGGACAGTATGATCTCCTTTCGATACTTCCCACCCAGACAGGACCAGCGCAATCTTCGCTCCGGATAGCGACCAGCTCCTTCTTGTTTCTGTTATTTGTTCAAGTTTTAGTTATTTTTCTTAAGACAATCAGCGCCGCGGCTGTGTGTGTGTCAATCCTCTTCTCGGCCTCTTTTGGGTGTTCCTCGCACAAATCCACTCTCGCGAACATCCCGGCAGCCACCTTAATATACTCTCACCGGCCGCCACAGGTGAGACCACCTGACCACACACACACCCCCTTCCGCCCATTGCCAATAATGATGGATGTAATACTCTTAACATAATTAGAATTAGAACTACCGACTTTAGACATAACGGAAATTACCGCTAATTCATCTATAGCTAATCTAGGAGGAAAGGCGTTCATAACACTCCCCCCTCCTTAGCTAGGAAATCAAACAAAACAAAACCCACAACTCCTAAACTAACCAAAAATTACACCCACCAAAGTTTTAATTAATTTTTTTTAAATTTTTTTTTATTTTCTAGGAGACTTTCCTCCTACCCTTCCCTCTAAACACATGTAGGGAGGCTCTTCTTATTTTACAGTTACATCTCATGCACACTGCACATCTATAATAAAATATTTACAAAAACCGCCAAATACTACGGCACCTTTAGTCCCACTCTGTGTTTTCCCAGAAACCAAAATAGCAGGGGAGATGAACTCTAAACCCTAACTACCCAGAGCACATGTAAATAGGCCTCTCCTAGACGAGCGGCAACTCAATTCATGGAGGGAAATTATACGCATCAACCCCGCGACAAAGCGTCTGCAATGACGTTATCTTTGCCGGCAATATAGTTAATCGTCAGGCTATATGGCTGAAGTATTAGGCTCCAGCGAAACACTCGGGCATTGGACACCTGAAGGCTTCCTCAGCCACCTGCTTTTTCTTACGGGGAGGAAAACGGTAGGGATGCTGTTTTATAGCCTCCGCACTCGCCGTCTCCACATCGTGAATGGCTAATGGGGTAAGCCCTGGCCTATCCTTAAACAGCACTGGGTGAGAAGCCACCAATTCCAGCACATCCTGCCTTTGAACCGTAGTAAGATGTGACAACTGCTTCCCCAGCTGCTCTAGTGCACGGGTGTTCTCTACCCGGGCACTGACCGGTTCTGGCGGGGTGTACAAATTCTCACCCTCATCCTCTGATTGTGGCGACACCACTGCCACACAACAGACCGCAGGAGTTGACACACGGTCTACATACGCCTTTAGCAAATTAATGTGACACAACCGAGTCTTTTGCCGCCGCTCAGGTGTACTAAGAACATAGTTGTTCTCCCCCACTTTCCTTAAAACAGCATACGGGCCACAAAAGCGAGTGCTCAGTTTCTCACCGCCTACCGGCAGCAACATCAGCACCCTGTCTCCCACAGCAAAAGACCGTGAGACAGCTTTCCTATCAAACTGTCTCTTCATGCGCTCCTTTGTTACAAGCCACCTGCCATGCAGCTCCTAGCCGAGCTTTGAAGGTTGCCACATATTGAAGGACATCCCCTTTTTCCTGACACGTCACCAGCCGTTCCTTAACCATCCGCAATGGACTACGGACCTCGTGCCCATACACCAACTCAAAGGGGCTAAACCCTGTTGACTCATTTACTGCATCACGAATCGCAAACAACAAAAAGGGCATTGCCACATCCCAATCATGAGGGCAGTCCCCACAGTATGTGCGCACCATGGACTTCAGGGTTTGATGACACCGCTCAATGGCACCCTGAGACTGGGGGTGGTAAGCGGAGGACACCACCTGCTTAATACCTAACTCACACATAACTTCTTGGAATACACCAGACGTGAAATTAGTACCTCGGTCAGACTGGACCTCCACTGGCAGACCTACTCTAGAAAAGAAGATAACTAATGCCTCAATAATGGTGCGGGCCTTAATATTCCGCAAGGGCACCGCCTCAGGAAACCGGGTAGCCACATCCATCAACGTTAACAAATATTCATTGCCTTTTCTTGTTCGAGGCAAAGGTCCCACACAGTCGATCATGACACGGGTAAATGGTTCCTCCACCACCGGAAGTGGTTGAAGTGGGGCAACGGGAATTCGGTGCCCTGCCTTGCCCGCTACCTGACAATCATGGCAGGACCTACAAAAATGGACCACGTCCTTGCGGACCTGGGGCCAGTAAAAATGACGCAATATCCGCTCAAGAGTTTTGCGGACCCCCAGGTGCCCAGCCATGGGGGTCGCATGAGCCAGCTGCATTACCTCCTCCCGAAATTTAAGTGGCACCACCACTTGACTTCGCACCCACCAATCCTCATTGGCGGGGCGGTCAACTGGCCGCCACTTACGCATCAGCACATCATCCTGCACATAAACTCCAGCCGCTACGTCTTGACTCTCCTCTTCTGTGACAGCCTCCTTCCACAAAGCGGCCAGCGTGCCATCCCGGATGAGCCCCCACCTTATCATGGGCGAGTCTTCCCGTATATATAAAAGTCAAGGTACTCGAATGTCTAGGGGTTTTATTACCAACAGACTCACCCAGATAATCGCTTCCCTTCTCACTCACGGCTCACAAACTCAGCTCGCAGGCAATGGGCTGAAGAGTGCGGCTGTAGGACAGTATGATCTCCTTTCGATACTTCCCACCCAGACAGGACCAGCGCAATCTTCGCTCCGGATAGCGACCAGCTCCTTCTTGTTTCTGTTATTTGTTCAAGTTTTAGTTATTTTTCTTAAGACAATCAGCGCCGCGGCTGTGTGTGTGTCAATCCTCTTCTCGGCCTCTTTTGGGTGTTCCTCGCACAAATCCACTCTCGCGAACATCCCGGCAGCCACCTTAATATACTCTCACCGGCCGCCACAGGTGAGACCACCTGACCACACACACACCCCCTTCCGCCCATTGCCAATAATGATGGATGTAATACTCTTAACATAATTAGAATTAGAACTACCGACTTTAGACATAACGGAAATTACCGCTAATTCATCTATAGCTAATCTAGGAGGAAAGGCGTTCATAACAATAGCATCGCCTGTTTACCTGTAGAATGTTCCAAACAGGTGTTTTTTGAACTTACCAGTCTTTTTTTTCCCCCTGTCCCAACTTATTTGGAACGTGTTGCAGGCATCAAATTCAGAATTAGCATATATTTACAAAAATCAATAAAGTTGATAAGGTAAAACATTAAATATCTTTTCTTTGTACTGTTTTCAATTAAATATATGTAAAAGATAATTTACAAATCACTTTCTGCTTTTATGTGCATTTTACATACTGTCCCAACTATTTTGGAATTGGGGTTTGCATTTATATTATTCTCTGTTTTTTTTCTGGATTTATTTTATTTTTTGTATTATATACATTTTTTGTTATTGTTAACATGAATTACTGTACATTTACATTTATTGCTTACACTATACTGTATATTTCTACTTATGTGTGTGTGTAATAGCACAATCATCTTTATTGCTTGAATAATCTAACTCTCATGTGTATTGTCCTGGCTTTTCCCCCTGTATTTCCTGTTGGTAATCCAATGAAGGAAGTTTTTTTTATTGGATCTTGTTTTCATGAGAAACTTGTGAAAATAGCTAAGCAGTCACACGTGCTTTAAAGAGCAGACAAGCTTCTGGCCAGCTTCTTGCCTGTCTCAGGTTTTGAAATTCTCCCGGTTTTGCCGCCGCAGTGGCGTAGCGGACAAAGGCACCGACTTTTTCGGGGGTTCGATCCCCGGGTCCTGCCAGTTCCGAGCATGGCCGGTGGCTGAGGGAGCGGCAATTGGCAGCTGCTCCCGGCGGGAGGGGCTCGGAGAGAGAGTCGTCGCGCGCAAGTGCGGCCCTGGGCGAGTTGGAAACACGGTCAGGTTTGGCTGGGCCGCGTCCTGGGGAGGGCGGGGCGTCCTCTCTCCTACTACCGACTGACAGGGCTCGACTGACAGGGACCGACTGACAGGGCTCGTGGTGGCGATTCTCTAGCGGTTGCTACACACGGGGATAAATGATTGAATAGGGGTTCAATTGGCTACTAAAATGGGGAAAAATCAGAAATAAATTATTTTAAAAAATTCTCCCGGTTTTAATAAAATGAATAATACAATATATCATACTCACCAAAAAGACGTTTTCCATCAAACAATCCCATTTTCTGAGGATTGTCATCATACTTGTTTCATGTAGTATTATAGGAGCAAATCATTTATGTAAAGTTTGGTTTTGGGTTATGCTGGAAACAGTAATTACAGCGGAGGGGAGGTTAATCCAAGGGAACAGTAGACAAAAACTCCACAAGTGCATTTGTGTTGAGCAAATAAACAAAGCTTCTACACCAATGTGTTTTCCAGCAGATTCATAGGTCATGGCTTAAGGCAGGGGAAACACAGTGTCCTTGTAAATTACAGAGTACACACCTGGAATCACTAAAAATGCTCAAACATGCTCCATCATTTCATCAACAGCAGGGGAGCACAACTGTGACTCACACTTTCATGATTAAGAAATACCTGGCTATTCCCTTTTGCACCACACTGTTAATGAAACAAAGTGATTTGAAACCCCTAAAGTGGTGGTAACTGAGCTGCTACCATATCTAACCAAAACTTGCGTATGCTGGACCATGTGTAAGATTTGAAAGGTCAGCTTGCTAAAAGACTTAATTTACTGCAACTTTATGAAACTGTATATATATTCGGCTTCATAAAGTTGTACTCAGTCATTCAAACAAGGCAAGCTGAAATTGCCTCAGTTAATACTCAGTTTATAGTCCAAATCACTGAGAGGTCTGCAAATGCCAAGGGGAGAAATGTGGAAGCTACAGAAACAAATTACAAGAAAAACAGAGAGTAAATTATAGCATTGGCCACCACCATTATGAACTTTCCAATTGGTTATTATACAATATTATACAATTAGAAAATATTTGCTCTACAAACAAGCAATATCTTTAATTTAAAAATGTATTACTTTGTATTGAATTCTTCACATATTCTGTTATAACCACACTAGAAAATCCCCATATATGAAGTATCTATGAAGAAAAAAAGCAAGTTTTTTTATTTGGATCTTTTTACAGAGAGATCCATTTGAATTTTTTTTACTTGCTTTTGAGACTAAGAAGCCATTTGTTAGTTTTCAGGAAATATGCTAATTGTGTTGATTCCAAAAAGAACAGAATCCGAAAAAAAGATAACCAATGATCAATCCAATTTAAGAAAAAACTTGAAATCAGTTTTAAATTTGATAATTATGTTAAGATAATTATTTAATTGAACTATGAATATGAAAGCTTAGTGGGAAGCATATCAGCATGAACATAACCCCGATCCTCTAATGAAAGTTTTGAAAGAGGCGTTTTTCTCGTCCGGACTGGATACTCTAGTGCGTGCTATCACTGAGCTGAAACTGCACTTCAGCACCTCCGACATGAATTATTTCCCGCCATTGTGTGACAACTGTATGTCCATCAACAAGACATCCTGTAGGAGTCCCACTTGGATATAACAACAAAGGACAGGATATTCACATATAAACACAGAAATACACCAGTCCCCTTAAAAGGCATGCATGTATAAGGAACTGAACCCTTAAGAAAAGGTTTGGTGAGATGGCAATTGTTCAGAAATTTGTTCAGTGGCCTATCCAGCTAAAGTTTTGTATGCATATGGAGAATGTCCTTCCGATTGTATCTTGAATTTCAGATTTATGCTGGAAGAATTTACCTTTGTGTTATGGCTAATATTCATATCGTATGGATACCATGATCGATATTTATAATGTATATAGCCATAAATAATGGGAATGCTACAGTATCACTGGCTTGAATTTGCTGAGACCATTTCCATCAGTAGCCTTTTACATGTAAATCTGTAACTGGTGAATATTTACATATAAATAATTGTCACCATCATCAAGCATTAAAAATCACAGCATTCAGTTCAGCCCATCTGTTAGTTTAGAAATTATCATCAAAATAAAGCAACTTCTACACAAATCAGTAAACATCAAAGATGCATCTTTGTAAAAGAATGGTTAGGAAACAAATGTTCTTGGCTATTATCGTCACAAACAGATGTGCTTTGCCATATTTAATGATCTCATTAGGCTGGCAGTGTAGTATAATGGTTGGGGAAGTGGGCCTGTTACTCAGAGGTTGTAGGTTAGATTCCCAGGCGGAGCACTGCTGTTGTACCCTTGAATTTCCGATCAACATCAAATTACTCCAAACTACTAAAATGCAAAACGATCTTTTTTTTTATTTTTTATTTTATTTATTTTATTTGAAGGGTGATAATATTTTGTCTGCAGACAACTATGTTTGGTCTTCGGCCATGCAGGCTCTGTGTATAGTTGTCGGTTACTGGATTCCCTCCAGAGGTAGTGATGTCCTAATTTCTGGCAGAGAATGAGTAACAGGAAATTCTACAGTTTGCTTCTCCAAGCAGTGGTTTTATTATTGGGATACCACTAATAATGGCTGGTGCCTGTAGAAAGCTCCTTTAGTCTCCCACAGAAATCTACAGCGCATTCTGGGCCTCTGACAGCAATTGAGCCCAGCCAGAGACGCCAATGCTCTACTATAAAAACAAAGAGTGCTAAGAATCCTTCAAAATTCTACAATGAAACAAATAAATAAAGGCCTCTCCATGACCTTGACAGCTGAGGTTACGTGTTGTTTGCTTGCTTTATGGGATTCTATGGTTCCAGGTTTTTAAAAAGCCTGTCGCCTGAAGAAATGCCTTTTGAAGTTCAGCATGCAAGCTCCTCCAGTTATGTCAGGCAGGGGGAACCGGGTGCCGCATCAGCTGCTGCTCCATTCTTTTCATTTATATGGACTTTCCACCCCACATCACAATTTAGCATGCGAGATTCATGAATACAACGAGAAAATAATGAGCATAGAACTGGCCAGGGGGTTTAATTAATGCATTTTGCACAGCAGATCTCATCTTATTAAGGAAATGCCAGGCGTGTACCGTCCAGCATACTGCCAAAACACACAGAGCTACCTTTTAACTGCAGTCATACTGAGCATGCCGTTTGAAAGGTTAACTAAATCTGAAGGTCACAATCACTACAAGCATGCAGTAGGTTATATGTATGATATAAATGGCTATATAATATCCATACAGTACGGTACCACACAGTACCGTATCGTGAAACTGAGATCACGGGTTGCATTTCCATAGTCCTATAGATATATTCTTAGCATCTAGCTACTAAATTTCACTACTCCGCCAGAGAGGTACCAAACAAAAGTAGTAGCGAAATTTAGTTCCGAGAACTATACACGGTACGCTTCTGCTCAGGACCGCGCTAGCCGTCCTGCACATCACTGACTGGTCAAAAACATATATTTTAAATACTCGGTAGCTACATAAAAACATATCCATCAACAAAGAGAAGCCGCAACAAACAACTTTTAGTAAACAACAATAAAGGAGGACATATCAGCATTGTGGACTAACGACAAGGTCCAAGCTCTTGTCGGTATTTGGTCAGAAGATACACTGCCCGGCCAAAAAAAAAGTTGCACACTGTAATATTTTGTTGGACCGCCTTTAGCTTTGATTATGGCGCGCATTCGTCGTGGCATTGTATGGACAACCTTATGCAATGTCACAACATTTATTTCCGTCCAGACTTGCATTAATCTTTGGCCGAGATCTTGTATTGACGACGGGAGACTCGAACCACTCTGTGAAGTCTTCTCCAGCACATCCCTAAGACTTTCAATGGGGTTAAGGTCAGGCCTCTGGTGGCCAATTCATGTGTGAAAATGATTCTTCATGCTCCCTGAACCACTCTTTCACAATTTGAGCCCGATGAATCTTGGCATTGTCGTCCTGGAATATGCCCATTGATGGGATAACCTGGTCATTCAGTACATTCAGGTACTCAGCTGACTTCATTTTATTGCTGCATAACGTTGCTGAGCCTAGACCTGACCAATTGAAGCAACCCCAGATCATAACACTGCCTCCAGAGGCTTGTACAGTGGGCACTATGCATGACTGGTGCAACTGCGACTTTTTTTTTGGCCAGGCAGTGTAATATTCATTGTTTAGTTTACAGCGCTGCGTGCTGAAAATTACATCAGCACCACAACCCACAACATTGCGTTTTTTCCCCATAACTTCCTCCCAAATTCTCATCGTTGTGGTTCTCAAAAAACACATTCTGGGAACCACCGTGGTTTCCGATAGTTCCAGGTATGGATGGGAAGGAGCTACGAGGGGAAGCTGGAAAAACCAATGGTAACAGTATTGAAATGTATGAAATACAGAGTTATTCAATGCAATTGTTTATCTGACTTTCTTGTAAACTACAAATTAGAGACAAATCCCATCAGCACAACCAGGTATATGGGCATAGAGATGGACGACAGGGACTTTTTGTGAAAAGTTGTGCTTCTTGGTGAAATCTGAGCTGGCTGAAAAATGCAGTTTCCTAAAATATTAGAAAACAAGGATAGGCCACTTTCAGCCATTTAAATTGACATTCACATGATTTATTTAAGCTGATGTAATTTTGTGCTCACTGTAAGCAATCGCACAAATGTAGCCACTTTTTTTAGCATAGAGACTGGAGATCAGTCTTTAGCATACAAGCTCATTATGTTTCCACTGCAAAACGCACCTCGCAATTGTATAAACTACTGAATTGATATTATATTTAACAATGACTTAAGTGTTTTAAGCTATACTCTTCTAGCAGTTAGGATCGGTGGTGGTACGGGGTAGCTTCCACGGAACGCTAAAATTGTTCGGGACCATTTAATCCTCTCTTTTGTGTCAAACTGTTCCGAGTAAACCTCGCCAAAAGACGTTATGGAGATAAGTCATTTGAGGAGGTCTCAGTTTGCCCTTGAATGAAACTGGCACACACGGCGGTATAAAATCACAATGTTTGACAGGCTATGTCTGCAGCTGACAGACTCTGAGGAAGCGTAAACCACATTAAAGAGAGGTGATGGCTTCTGCCAATGAAACCTGCCAACTGAAACCATTGCCCACGTTCACTTACATCAGAGAGCGTTGACACTGTTTAAATATCATCACCAGTCTCTCTACGTATCTAAAGCTAGGTATCCTAGCACACCCAGGCCACAGCAAGAGCCCCCAGTACAATATCTTCCTCTCAAGCTAAAACTACCCAAACTAACCATATCATCATGTCATATTTTCAAAACTCACTGACAGTGGTCTCGATTACTACAAGTTACTAAAGATAAAGGGATAGTTTGCTTTCTGGATTTTTAAAAAAATATTTAAGTTTGTGTGTGTCTCTGATTGGCCCAAACAGTTTCTATGTGTAATGAAGGATACTTTACAGACGTTTCTGATGGTGTGCTTGCTTTACAATGGTGGGTATGAGGGCATTTGGGAGTTCATGGTATAAATGCAGAAAATACCCTTCAAGTAACTCCAAAGCAGCTTGTACAGCAATGGTATGTTTCTAGAGGCTGTAGCCTACATATGAACAGATAGATTCTATAGCCTAATTCACAATTATACGCATAAAATCAGTTTTTATATCGCACTGGTACTTCTTTCCTTTAGTGCAGCAGTATAAATAAAGAATAAATTGGTTACATTCTCATGCTTTAGACCACAAACCCCCAGATGCCCTGATACCAGCAATTGTAAAGCCGGTAAGTCATCAGAAACTAATGCAAGTATGTAAAATATTCTTCAGCTCACACAAAAACTCCCTTTGCCAATAAAAAACATACATAAAACGTATATCACAATACCACAGAAAGTGATCTATCCCTTTAAGATTCCCCTCCCTTACAAAAGTTATGAGTACTAAATGATGGTCCACATTTGTTCTTTTTTGGGCTTAAAACCAGCATATGGTATTTCAAAAGGGTAACAATGGACAGCAGTTTGCCAAATATAGGTGCTAGCAAACTGCAAACTGCTAGCAAACTAGGTTGTCACCAATTAACATTGAACAGTACCTAATAGAGAATTCATTATATTGTTAAATTAATTATTTGCTAAATTACAAATACAATTGCAGGTTGCGCCATTAATTGAGTAAATCCTTTCCATGTCTTTTGTCCTGGAGTGTCACTTCTAACATTGTCCTGTTGATTGAGGTTCTCATCCAGCCAGACAAGTGAAAGAGCACTCTGATCAGCCAGGCTGTGAGTTCTGCACTCTCTCTTAATTTGTGAAAGATGAGACTGCATCCTACCAATTAAAATCCCGTAACAAAGCCACAATGACTTTGTATATGCTTCTCCTGATATACATAACACATCATACTTTTTTTTTTTAAATAGCATCCGTTTCCTGTAAGGCTCCATGAATGGATTAATCGGGCATATAAACTTGGTCACGCCCAGTGCACTGGGTTCAAATGAAGCCCTAGGGAACATGGAACAGGGTTCTGATTGCCCACATCAGAGCCTTGAAACCTCTGGCAGGCAGCTCGCCCCTGGCAGAAGTCACACATAACGAAATGTGGTCCGAGATTATTTATATGCCCGTCTGTGTTTTTCATTAGGAGTACCAAATATACAAAATGTCTTACTTGTATTATGATCTGCCATGCATCTTCTTCATCAACAATTCAGAAGCGATGAAAAGCTCATGCTGGTCACTACATTACACTACAGACTCTGATAATATTCAAATACAATGAAACTACTACACATAAGGAATTAGCAGAGCAATTACCTCTGGTACAAATGATTACACTTTAATTGTATACCAACTACCACATACAGCATTAACCAAACCTGGGCCATATTGTATTTTTTTTTGTAATTTAAAGGCTGATGACCATATTGTCTTTGCCATAATTATACCACCAGCATTACCATCCTTGCATATTTTTATTTTTAGCCACAAGGACCACTAGCTGTTGTAATGCAGACATGGTGTCATTTATGGGCATCGTGTTCTTGGAATGGGAACAAGGGTGACCAGGTGTCAAGTTTTTGACAGGACTGTCCATAAATTAGCCTGTACATTATCCAATTGTATTTTAGGAATGTAAGCATTGGTGGCTATGTGAAAAGTGACATGAAAGTATCCTTGCTTAAAATGTTTTTTTTAAATAATTGCTCCTATCAGTCTATTGTAGTAGCCCCCAGAAGCCCCAGTGGCCATGAATCTTTCTATACCCCAGAGTATGTTGCATATACTGTATTATGGCAGGACCCCTAAACACATCCATAAAGCAAGCAGCAATGTAGAACTGATGCTGAACTGGAATTGTGTATGTATATTGTGTATGAGTGCAAAAACAAACACCTCATTCTCCCAATTCAGTTCATGGTATAGTGCCAAATGTCCTGTGGGCGAAAATGTAGACCCTAAGCAAACAAGCAAAGGATTGCAAAGAGGAATGGAATCATTCAAAATGCATACAGTACAATTGTATTAAAAATTCTGTCTAATGCACAAAAAAACTAATCCTTACAAATAACAGCAACAAAATAGCTAATAATTTTTAATGTTAGTAATTAGTAATAGCTAAAAGTAGCTCTAGTAGTTAAGCAGCTACCATATAAAGTATAAGCAGCCCTATGATGCTGGGAGCAGTTTAGTTTGCTTTTTCTTTACCCCCTCAACCACCACAGACACATTAGTACATATACACCCATGCACATGCATGTACATATACACACATGCACATGCATGTACATATACACACATGCACATTAGTACATATACACCCATGCACATGCATGTACATATACACCCATGCACATGCATGTACATATACACACATGCACATGCATGTACATATACACACATGCATGCATACGCAAACATACATACGCATAGTCTCATTTGCAATTCTAAAAATGGCTGAGGTTGAAAATACACCATTTCCATTAAGAAATTTCATGCTTGCATAGTCCCATTTGTATTGGGTCTCAGAGACTCATCCGCTGTGTGGATGATCTCAGGAATAATTGAATATGATCCCTCTTTTCCCTCGTCTTTCCCCTGGGGAAAACAACCATACTGCAGGTCCCATTCATTCCGTGTAATACTTTACAAATCCAGCAATCATTCAGTATAGCTCATCTGTGCAATTTCAGTCTCTGCTTGCTCATATAGGCGCTGAATGTTTTCACCCATAGATTGCTTATCCTTAAGCACAAATCCATTAACTTTTCAGACCGACCATGTATCAGTAAACGTCACAAAGAGGTGCAGATCATTGGAGACTCTTAGACTAGACTTGCTAAAGACAATTGCAGTGCAAAACCAATGAGCTCAGATACATTTTTTTCTTTTGAAAATCAGATATTTTCCAGACAGACTACAGAATCAGTCTGATTTGAGGAAAAGGACCACAGTGCCACAGCAGAATCCTGAAAAGTGAGACAATTTGGAGTTCTAAGGACAACATTGCATCTGTTCCCACTGAGCCCTGGGGCCAGCATTTGTTCACAGGGTGTGCCATCTACGACAGCCTAATACTGTAACATAATGTGTGCTGTCCCCACACAGCTGGTCACTTGCAAATCCAGCAGAAAAAAACATGCTAATATGAATGCATATTTACATGCGTACATTGTCTCTTCCTCATTCAGAAGTTTATTTGATGTACATTTTTCACAGTAGTATTTCAGTTCGATGGTATGTTTAGCTTACAATTCCGATTTAGTTAACATGCTCTGATATTATAAAGATGCTTGAACGTTTAAAGTCATTCAGTATTGAACTTGAAAGATTGCTTTCATATCTTTGGACTGCTTCAACTATGGATTTATTAGCAGTTTGTGGATGTCACGAAAAGCAGCTTTTTACCACATGGTTCAAAACAGCATGTGCTAAATACTCTTTTGTGCAAAGAGCACACGAAGGTTAGTCTCTGTTGTTTAACAAGACATCTACCTTTGATTTTTGACTTTTATTATGACGACAATTTGCATACACAAAACATTAAATTAAGTCATGACCTTCAAGACATTCTATCAAGTCATCTGGGATTGGGGAGCTGCATTCACAGTGTTGTCACCAATGTGCATGGGGCACCGTTCCACCATTCATCTAACATTAGTCCGTTTTCCAAGGCAGCTGAAACTATAGAGACGGGCAGGAGTATGCAATTTATTTACAGGGACATGTATGAAACAAAAAAAGAAACTGATGATCCTCCAATCTTGGGTGTAATTTATCATTAAAGCGCCATAAGCCATGCTGTGGGAGGAACTGTTAAATGTTGTAAATGTGCGCTGCACTCATGCAAATAATGAAATAAAAAAGTTGCATACATTATGTGCAATAGAGTCAATGGGACAAATTGGGGTGGGGAGTCTCCCATGAAAGAATTGTTTTGGCATAGCAGGCTAAGTGTCAAGTGTCACACAGGAATTTGTGTGCTGTGCAGATTATATCGTCTGCATTCCTCCAAAGAGCCCATATGCAACATTCAATTGCATAAAAAACATCTCCAACGAGGATATTACAACAAAACAACATAATTATACTTCCTTTTACAGTCTTTTTATTTATTTTATTTTTTTTTTATTTTTTAAAGCTGAGCAAGTGGAAATGTGTAAACATGAAAAACTAATATTTTCAGACAGAAGCAGGGCAAGTTCTGTATAAAATTAAATTGGCTCATTGCCCATCATCATTTTAAGTAGTTTTGTACCCTTTCTAAATTCCTAAGGCTTTAGGTGTGTGTCGTCCTTGAATTTTAATGGGAGCTCATTTTAATTTAGAGCTAGTCTAAACAATTAATGTCACTGAAGGGAAATTCCTCTTCAGAACACTATCAAGATATAAATCATAAACGTGAATATTAGTAAACACACAATTAAATATTCAGAACTTCACCACCAAAAGAATCAAGCCAAAATCTGGAAAAAAGCCTGAGCTGAAATCATCACTAAAACAAAACTGTATAACTATATTCTTCATAGATTGCTTTAAAGGAAATTAGGCACTCAAACGTACAGTACTCAGTTAAATTGTGATCCACTTACTGGTTTTGAGGGAGAATTCTGTTCAAATCTGGGGCTTCAGTCAGATGGCACATATGCCATCTACAAAGATTCTTCTTTGTGGGACATGTCCCGTACCTATAAAGTACCAACTCCTTACAAACATAAACTCAAACAAACAAACAAACTTCTGTACCCTCTGACTTCATGCAAACAGAATTCTGACACTTCACACAGCCAACTTCATAAAGGTCCAAACTTCAGTCCCGCAGTTATTAAGTCTCCCCATTGGTCCATACAGTTCAAATAAAAACATACAACATACTACAACCAATCACGACCTCTGCACATTGTACATAGCCAACGGCAGCACAGACAGGTTTAAAATATTTTCTTACATAATGCTATCTCAGCCAAGAGAACGCTCAAAAAAAAACTTTGTCATTACCCGCCTGGCATTGGTTCTTAGCGGTTGCTCGCTTGCTAATTATATTAATAACCCTGGCTGTAATGGAAACTGCTAGTGTATTTGAGCAGCTTTCCTACGTTCTTCTGGAGAAGAACGGGAGACGGCAAACAGAAGAAGCGAGATGCACGTTTGCAGGGGAGAGGAGCACGGGATGACCTGGCCTCCCTGCAGGGCTTGGAGCCCGTTGATTGACGCCCCGTTAGGAGCGTCACACTTCTCCCGAGAGAGGGGGCGCACGCGCCGTTATCTTTGATTATGCTGCCGTGGCGAATCACAAAACTCAATTACGATTTGTGAAAGGGAATGTACGCTTTCCTGGGGGGGTACAACAGTTTCTCACACTGCTGGGTCACAAGCATCCATTTAAAGCAGGCAATACGCACATCTACTCATCTTGATTTTATATTGTTGCACCAGTCCAATCACTGTTGGCCACAGTCATTCTACTATTTGGGAATATCAGTATATTGGTGCAGTGCCTGCTATGAACAGAACACTGTGAACATGTGAGCAGTCCTCGCTCTCCATTTTGTTCTCATTTTATTTTTAACTGCCGCCATTATTTGAGGGAATGAGGTGTGGACTGCGTGGATTCGAAGAGCTGATGACAGGAGCGCAGCAGCGGTGCCCGGTGTCACGTCCTCGGGAGCTAGCTCCAAACGACATCCAGATGTACTTGACATCACACTGCTGTTCTCTGAGGCAGGGGCAGAGCCACAACAAGGGAGAGTGTATTTCTGGAATTCTGATGGCCTTCCGTCAAATTTTAATCAAGACCACTTATTTAAACGTGGACAAGCTGCGCTTAATTTTTGCTTCTCTGCAACACAGGCATTTGTAACGTCCAAAACATACAACAAAAAAAAACAACAAAGCAATGTTCTTCTTTCCAAGCTACTTGTTACACAGGCTGTTCATTGATGCAAATGCAATCACACCACTGTTTATAGTGTAGTCCCTTGCCAACCATAGGGGTAACACGCCTAAATCTGACATCTGGGAAGTGACCACTGAAAGACCAATATACATGTGTACACACACAGGTAGTGATTGGTTTTCTTAAAGTTGAAGCATGGGAAATGCAGAAACGGCTGTATACACTAGCTTTCAAGACAACATTGAAAAGGGACTACTGGCTGGCTCATCCTGTTAAGGTACCGTTCCAGTACATGGACGGGCCCCACGGTCCGGAACATGCCAGTGCTGAGGGTGGCTGGCAGCCCTGCAGGGTGACAAATAATTAATGCCAGCAATGCCCAGGGAGAGGTTTCAGTCGTCCAGGGTGACGTCTAATCTCACATCAGAAACCGCCACTGGGCGAATGGGCGCTCACAGCTCGCCTACAGAGCTGCACAGGAAGCGGTTTCCGACTCATGTCTGTGCAAGTCCGATTTTTCAACCAAGGTGTGAAAAGAAGTTCCATGCGTCAGATGAGCGCACAAGCTTATCTTCAGCCCTTCTGAACTGACAATCGAGATGCGACGTGTCGCAAATACTTCAATCCAAACAGTAAGAGAAAAAGAGGGGGCAAAAACAGAAGGAAATTTCCCAAATATTTAGGAGCACTATCGTATAAAGCGGGGACATTGCATGTACCATGCACTAGGCTATCACCTGCAAATGGAAACAAAAAATACAATTCTTCCATTTGTTGGATCAATTTTATTTTTATTTTCTTTCAGGTCAAACATAACCATACAGTTCAAGCACCCAGTATCAGAGTACATGTCCGTCATAGCATGCGTTAACTGCAGTTTCCATAGCATGCGTTAACTGCAGTTTCCATAGCATGCGTTAACTGCAGTTTTCATTGTGTATTCAAGGTTGGCAAGAGACATTCTCAGAAAAATGTTTCCCCAGCCAAACGTGCTGATCACACCTAGAATTGGCATACAAATAATTGTTTGTTGTTTCAACTTTAATTCTTTTCTTACATTGCAGTTGCAGATGATCCTTCTCTGAAGCACCACCAGTCAACACGCATGCAGGAGGCGATGAAAGGCGCCTGTATCACAACAAGGAAAAAGACAGGCTCAGACAGTGTGTCTGACAGGTGGAGGACACATAGCAAGGACACGGCTCTCCAATTGACAGGAAATGCATAATGCACACCTTTACCTGAACAGTACCTAAGACAAAAACACCCAAAACATTTTGCATCTGGTATTGCATACAATTACACATACATAATCTATTTTAAATGCGTGAGATCTACTTTTGACATTAAAGAGTCCTTTAGTCTTTAACATTTTGTCCTCATTCCATTGCACCCCTGCCCTTTTATGGTCATCATAGTAGGTTGTATTCCTGGACGCTGCGGTTCCCTCTATTTTTCAGGCACATCAGTTTGTGGCAAGAAGTGGCAAGAAGCACCTAACCGTGAAACTACTGTAAGAGCTACGGACTTGTTTGAGACTGAACGATACTCAGTACTTTGGAGAGTCTGAAGCCAACATGTGTACAATATCTACTTCTTTACAGAGTTCCAAGTTGTAAAGGGAAACAGATTCTGAGAGAGTGATCTTACGCAAAAAAGAAGGGGGCTGTGATGCGGGACTTGCGCCCAGATGAATATCCGGCCCAACTCAATCAGAGTAATAAATGCATTGTCTTGTCTAATCTGCGGGCCCACACATGCAGAACTACCTAAGGTTTCAGCACTGGCCTACAGATGACAGGCAGATTAAGGTTACGGAAATAAAATGCCACCCCCCATAATTACATATACAATAAAACATTAATATTTAATAGAACTTGGACTGAATCCTTCACTGGTATAAGCTCATAAGCTCTTACAAATTAAATGCAAATATGCTTTAAAACAAATTATGATTTTGCCAAACTTCTTTCCGTTATTGTGTTTAAATAAAGCCTTTATGTTGACTGAGTACCTGTCTATCTGCGTAATCAGTCTAACAAGTGGTTTGCCACACCTACATTTGAATGAGTGGTTCTGCATTTAGCTACTGCATTTCAAGCTGACATAGGATTTCTGAACTTTCAACTAAGCACGGACTTAAATATTCATGCGTTCACATCGTTTTTTTTTTGCTTTACCCATTTTCCCTTTTTTGTCTAAAATGATGACTAGGTGCTGGTGTCCAATTTAAACAGCCATTGGGGGATACAAGAACTTAAAGCACAACTGAACTTTGGGTTGTGTAGTTAACCTGGCCATGATAGGAGTCCAAATGGTGGTGAAATATGTTTGTTAGTTTATCTGCGCTCCCCTGGGGTGATCATCCAGAATGGGGTATTAGACACCCTCCAAGCACTTCTACAGGGCAGCTAAAATGGTCTCGAAATGACACTTCTAGCACGTATACAAACGTGAACGAAGCGGATTCCGTCAATACAAACAATAACCAGTCCTCGTACGTATTTTTATTTATTTTTATATATTTTTTAAATGGCCCTTTCCTGGCTTCCTGCATCAGAAACCACTCATTGGTCCAAATTTCCACAGAAGCAAGCGTTCCAGGTAGTATATATCTATGGTAAACAAACTGACCTGCTGACATTTTGCTTGTCTTTTCTTGTAGTTTTCTAACAACATTGAAGAAAATAATATTTATATAAATTATTTTAGTTACACAGAAAAAAAATTACATACGAGGACTGGTTATTGTTTGCATTGACAGAATCCACTTCGTTTACGATCGTATGCGCGCTGGAACTGTCATTTTGAGACCGTTTTAGCTGCCCTATAGAAGTGAATGGAGAGCAACAAATAACCCATTCTGGATTATCATCCCAGGGGAGCACAGAGCAACTAACGAACATATTTCGCCACCATTTGGACTCATATCATGGCCAGGTAGCAACACAAACCAAAGTTGTGAAGCATTTTGACTCACTGAAATTTCTTCAGTGACAATTCAGCCATAGAATGGAAAACAACATGCATATGGGCTTCTGCTTAGCAAATCAAGTTATAAAAATAAAATTCCGACTAGACCTTCAGACATATGGCACTGCCCTGGCTTTGATTGTGCCGTTCTTCCTCCATGCTTGTCAGGCTATGAATTCCACTGAAGGACCGAGGCACGACAGAGAGGCAGGAATGTGGCGTGCGAACATTCTTTGGCCTGGTAATCATAATCGCTTTTCGGAGGCCAATCACTTCCCAGCACAACCTGGAAGACACTTGTTGAGAATGGGGAAAAACTGATGATGCACCAAGGACATTTAAGTTACATTTGCCTGGTGTCTAATTCAAAGTGTCAAGAGACAGCCACTCTGAAAGGAAGCACGAGATCTATAGTGCAGAAAGCAAAATACGGACAACACAATGAGACTAAGTTTGAAAGACTACTCAGTAAGAGTTACTATATGTACACAGTATTTTGTTCTGGCAAGAGATCAACAGAATATACCAAAATGAAGAGTATTGTATTACTCTTAATTCCATTCAGTTATCCAACCACAGAATCAGAACATATGAGAATGGTTAAATAATCTTCCATTGACTAAGGGTCGGTAGCGTCTACACATTCACTGAAACATTCAAAATATATTCCACCTGCAAAGGCCATCCTCTAAATTAATTTGGTTTAGCCCATTGTATATGCACTCCAACATTCATGACAGTCTGCATCTGGTGAGGGCACCAGACTGCATCATGGCCAAATAGAACACTGCTGTGGCACAAATGTAAAATTTTCAGACTTGGTTCAATTAAAAGACCGACCTATTAGGCTACATATTCACTCAAGTATATTGCTACAGAAACTGTAAAATATTCACATATTTTATACTAGGAACCTTACAGTTTTAGGAGTTATTCCAAGTAAGGCACATACATTAACATTCATTACTCATACCATGACAGTATTTAAAACATAACACCAAAAATGTGCTATTTTTTCCCCCATCTAAGAACATGCAAGCACCCTTTAAAACATACAATTTCAAAATCATAATAGTTAGAAATATTCAGCTTATTTGTGAAATTTCAACATAGAAACCTTACTGCAAGTACGCTCAACTAAATCAGGTGCAGATTATTTAGGAAAACAAAATCCATAATAAATGACATATCCCAGAAACACATTTTGTACAAAATTTGGGCTTTTATTTCTAGAGAAATTGAGTATGGAACATATAAACCTATTTTCTATAAATATAGAGGATTCTTTGATAGTAAAACAAAATGCATAAAAATCAAACATATCATGGTTGTGGAAAAAGTAGGGTTTAATGTAGGCTTTAACATTTTTAAAAAAGATTAAATATTGTTTTCAGATCCATGCAGAGAGCATTTATGGACAAACATGTCTGTGAAACAACATGAAACCCTCTAAATACCATTCAGGGGAGCATTTCCTGTGCAGAATAAAATCAAGAGAATGATTTAAAGAAAATCAGTCAGTCATTTCCAAAATTACAGCCTAACATGTGCAATTTGAAGTGTAGCTACTCTGGGCCCGTTCTTTGTGTTTGAGCACGGCGGGATAAGGCCCCCAAGAACAAAGACCATCCCTCGGGTCCTAAAACCTTCCAGTTGCAAACCAAGACAAGCATTGCCCAGATTCAGTCCAACGGTCATGGAGCTTTGAACAATGATTAAGTGTTTTGTTCTCCACCTAACCTAAAAATGATATATAATCAACAAGTTCAGTGGTTGCTGAATTGTACAAAACAAATTATTGAACAATGTAGAAAATTAACATTTCAATTTGTTACCCAAAGGGAAAAATACCACAGCGGCTGGAGTGAATCCTGGCCCATGTCCATCCTATTGTGATGGTACAACTGTCCTCTGCATTCCCTTTCAAAAGATTGTAGGAACAATACTGTCTGGACTACAGACAAATGTTGGGAAGAAGCCAGCCCAAGAAAAGACACACCTCAAAATAACATAAGCTCAACAGGACCATTTGGTGTAAAGTTCTCATCATGTGAAGACATTTCACATGCTAATTTTGAAGGGTCAAAACTGCTCGTCTTTAATACGTCTTCCAAGATTTGGATTTGAAAAAAAAAAAAAAAGTAACATTCAGAAAAAAACCTATTTAAATTTCTGTCAATTTCAACCTACTGCATTATTCTCCATTTTATATATTCTGCATTTTATATATTCTTTCTTGTGGAAAATAAGCCATTTTAAAAACTAGCTTAGAAGAAAGTATTTTGTGGACATGTCCATTCTAGGAGTGCTTCCAATTGAGATACAGGGGCAAAAAAATATAACCAGGTTTTTAAACTTTTTTTCATTAGTTTAAAACAGATTTCATCGTGCACTTAAGTCATCTTCAAATACTTTTGCATCTGTCTCTCGTTTAACATCTCAGCTGTCACAACAGCTCCTCATACACAAGTGCAGCTGAACCAATGACCACCTCTGAGACAGGTCCATTTTAAGTAACGTCAGGTCGTTTCCCCGAAGGAGACAAAAAAAATAAAGGCACTCAACATTGTTCTCGCAGACACCATTTGAAATTCCACTAAAGGAAATTAAAAGATAAGGGAAGAAACCATTTAACCAGTTTAGTTTGGCATCATTTTAACTGGGATCAAAAAAGTAATTCAAATGTTGCATATGCATACACAAGTTTAGCCCCAAATAACTTGTGCCTTCCTCCCAAGTTTAGCCCATTGAGTACTAAAGCCTTTGCTTTGGCGTTAGAAAACTGAGTTATAAACTCAATCATACTACCCATTGATATGTGTGGGAAATGCAAATATGCTAACAGTAGTGGAAGTAGTGTTTTCAATGTATACCTCCCTTAGAACAGGCATGATTTTTTTTTTTAAAGAATAACTGCAAATATCACAGGTTCAAATCCCTCTTTCCATTTCAATTTACTATAAGAACACAGATTAACTGCTCTCTATTAGAAGGCATTAGGACCCAAAAGAAAGGACTTTCTACATGCAGACTAAAAATACCCCCCCCCCCCCCAGTAAAATTTAAGGTCACATTAAATGATCACATGACACAATGGCAAGAACAGGTCTCCAGGCAGTGCGCCCAAGAAAAGTTCATCCACACACAAAGATATTGTCAATGCTCAGCTGGAGTACAAATGATTCAGTACCTTTCTTTTTTTTTTTTGTCCAAAATATGTAAAGGTTTTTAAAAGGAGAGGATTTGTCTTCTTTAAATACAAATATATACTTACAAAAATCTCACAAAAAGGCTTATTTACAATGGGGAACAGTGTCTCTCACATTACCCCCCCAAAAAAAAGAGCTAGTCTTCAGTTCAGAAAAGGACGTGTCCGTGTCCCTGGGGTCACCAATGTGCCAAAGGTCACACCGTAGTTTCCCCGTGTTTACTGTTAGCCAGTCTTGTGTAAAACTTCCGCCAGGAATTGAGTGTTTTGCCAGACCATATCCAAAAACCAGAGGTGATGCCTACGATGAGAGTCATGAGATATTTAATCATGAAGACTGTGAAATCGGGGCTCATCTGGGGAGGACTGTGCTCCGGACACGGGACAGCGTAGGTCTTGCAGGTCTGGCTGACCCAGTTCCTCTCCCACTGCTCCCTGAAGGCTTGTTCGTAAAAATAACAGGCGATGACGATGGTGGCCGGCACGGTGTACAGGACGCTGAAGATGCCGATCCGGACCATGAGCTTCTCCAGCTTCTCCGTCTTGGTGCCGTCGTGCTTCATGATCGTTCGAATGCGGAAGAGGGACACGAACCCGGCCAAGAGGAAGGAGGTGCCGATGAACAAGTAGACGAAAAGGGGCGCCAGGACGAAGCCGCGCAGGGCGTCGACGCTGTTGATCCCCACGAAGCAGACCCCGCTCAGTACATCGCCATCCACCTGCCCCACCGCCAGAATGGTGATGGTCTTGATGGCTGGCACAGCCCATGCCGCCAGGTGGAAGTACTGCGAGTTGGCCTCTATGGCCTCATGTCCCCATTTCATTCCAGCTGCCAAGAACCAGGTCAAAGCCAAGATAACCCACCAAATTGAGCTGGCCATGCTGAAAAAGTATAGCATCATGAACAAAATTGTGCACCCTTCCTTCTTGGTGCCCTGGACAACAGTTCTGACATCGCTGTCAAACTTCTCATTGCACACCACTTTGTCCTCCAGCAGAAATCCAGCAATGTAAGCGATAGAAACCATTGTGTAGCAACCAGACAGGAAGATGATGGGGCGCTCGGGGTAACTGAACCTTTTCATGTCCACCAAATAAGTCAGAACTGTAAATAAGGTGGAGGCACAACACAAAACAGACCAGATTCCAATCCATATGCGTGCGAACTTCAGCTCCTCTGGGTTAAAATACATCATTCCTGGAGATTTCGTTGGCTCGCACGGAGCTCCGCAATCGTCCTCTCCAAGGAAACGATAATTCATATAAGGAGGAACCCTCAATGCAGCCGGACACCTGAAATGTCCCTTCACATGCCCGTGAGTGGGCCCCGTCACATCTGGAGTTGGGTCAATGGGGGTGCTTTTATCGGACATATTCTGTCCCACACACAACTCGCCCGCGCCGTGAACAGGGAAAGACTCGCACGCAAGGCTATCCGGCCACTGGAAGCCAAATTTGTTCATGAGCGCCTCGCAGCCCTGCCTCGCTCTTTCACAAAGAGAACGGCAAGGGGGGAGAGCCTGCTCTAAGACCGTACAAACGGGCGCATACATGGAGCACAAGAAAAACTTGAGGTCGGGAGAACACTGAACTTTTACAAGCGGATAAAACTGATGCACTTCCAGCCCGGCGTCTTCCTGGTTTGTGTGCCCTAATAAATTTGGCATGATGGTTTCGTTATAAGCGATGTCCGTACAAAGTGGGATAGATATCGGCTGGCAAAACCCGTGTTCTGGAATTGACATTCCTCGGTCGCCATACTGTCCAGTTACCCCCCAAAGTCCAAGAAATAGCAGAAAAAACGTCGGCAGTAGTATCCGACTCGCTTTGGTATAATCCATTGTGAAAGCATTTCGACCAGCCATAGTTTTCTTGGCAGTTTCTTCACAAACTGGCTAGCTTGTTAGCTAGCTAACACACTTCTTCGTTCTCTTTGTTAGCGCTCCTTTTCCTGCAAATAAATTCCCGAATAAACTTTCAGAGTCCACAACTGCCCATTTGCTCGTGCCCAGTCCTCTCGTAAATATACAGCTACGTGTCTCTCGCGTTGAAATAGCCTTTTGTAAAAAATGAGAATTTAAGAAAGCCAGCAGAGACATAAACACACCGCCACACTAGCAGTCCGACTGTTTGTGTCAGTCCTTCAGCGCTGTTCAGACCTGTTTCCAGGCGCCCCGCTGTCTCTCCTTCATATGGAAAGAAGGGAGGGACCTTGAAACAGATGGCTTCTGTTAGGGATCATCGAGATTTTGCAAGTTTTGTGCGTTTGTATCTTATGAAGGAGCCACATTCACCAACAGTGCTTTATCTACTTTGGGAACATCCAATTGAATTCATTTTTAAACGTAACTAAGGATACGTATTATTTTCAATGTCTAATCAGCCATTATGTAATCAACCTGCAAACTTGCGCATGACTATAGCCATGGTCTAATTTAAATCTACGTTCGATCAGATTGTCATAAATACAATTTACTGTTTTGATAAAATGATACACAATTGTGCAGAATAAAACATGTTCAAAACACTGATTGTAATAAAACACTTATTTTTTAATGAAAGGTTTACAATAACTTGCTTTAACATCTTTATCCTTGAGTTGTGCGATTTGACAAAATATGGTAAAAATGTGAGATACTAAACCATTTACAGCTACTGTAAGGCAATTGTTTCTCAACCTTAGTCCTAGTGAACTACTGTCCTGATCAGAGTTCCATCTGGGCTCATTTACACTATTTAGAACTGATTGAGATTTTAGTTAAACAGCGGATTAAGGATCTAGATTTGATGTTACTTGTGAGGTGTCTGCCATGAGTTCTCTGTGAAAGAATTCCATATCTAGTCAAAGGTATACGTGAGCAAAGTAAAGACTATGCATTTTTAATTTGACCTCTTCCAACCTGTCATATTGAAGGTAGTGGTTTAAATTGATCAAGATTAATTTACTGTTTAGTGCTAGTGGACTCCCTAGACAGGGCACAAGTCTGTCATAAATTTATCACTTACAATTCATCTAATTTAGTACTGAGCACCAAGCAGGCACTGGGTATAACGTTTAAAAAAGGAACCTACAGCCTCTGATCAGACAGTATTACCAGAAGGCCAGTTCATTGTTCTAGGGCCCAAGAACAGTTACCATGTAGAAGAAACAATAATGAATCCAAATAAATTACACCACTGTAGTCAGTATTGCTGCCCTAAGAGGCAGAAATGAACCAACAAATCGATCTACGGAAAGTTTGCATATTTGTCTATTTAGCAGCACAACGACACCTCTAATGATGCATCTCTTCCACAAGTCACTTATAGCAAAGACAGGTCAAATACAGATTATCTGTAATGTAATATTTCAGTAAATCTTGATTCATTTAATCTATTTGGAAGTAATACCAGCATGGACAACGAGCCTCCAAGCACCATGCCTCTAGGCAACTACGTAGTTTGATGACAAATCACCTTGTCACAGTACAGTAAGTGTCTTATTTAAGAACCTACTGCAATTTCTATGTTAATCAATAAAAATATGAGTAGTGTAAAAAAATTCAAGTGAAGGGGTGTCATCTTGGCAAATAATGGCATACATATTTTCCTGTTTTCCTGACCTCTAAGATGTGTAATTATAACTGGATAGGTATACATTGCAAAATAGTGGTTACGGAACTGCAGTTATACTGCAGGTGTGTGTGGCTGTCTAAGAAGGTGAATACCGCAGGTGTGTGTGGCTGTCTAAGAAGGTGAATACTGCAGGTGTGTGTGGCTGTCTAAGAAGGTGAAAACTGCAGGTGTGTGTGGCTGTCTAAGAAGGTGTTGCAGTGGAAGACCTTTGTGCCCTTGAACATGGTACCAAGCTTCAAAACATTTCAACTATACACAAGGGTAATACATACAATGTGCAATATCTTTGTTGCTTGATAAGGACATATGGAAAGCAAATAATTTTTGAAATGTGAGGAACTCCACTTGAGGCTCTTTCGGGCTGATAGTGCTGTTATTAACTCCACATGGGAAGAATATAGTATGGGTATGCTTTATTTTAGCATTGTCACATGTATTGCACCTGAAATTTAAAATGAGTAAAACATGTGGATGCCAGCCTAGGAAAGCTAAAATGCTAGGAAAATGCACATAGAGTTGTGCAGTCGAAATTTCATGAATATGCTTTTATATAGCGACGACCCCTAAAGAAATTATGTCCAATTGCCTTCTTATTGGCTGCGAGGTGTGTCTATTGGAAAGATTGAAAGAAACGATGTGCGCTGACACAGGAATGCTGTGATTGGAATAATTTCACTACTTTCTCGCCCAAAGAAACAGCAGAACTCGTGACCCCCCCCCCCCCAAAAAAAAAGTAACAAGAGTTAAAGAGTCCTTTGTCTGGGAATCGGGCGCCTTCTTTAGTGTGGAAGTTGATAGAGTCGCGCCTTTTACAGGACCAACACTTTTAAAAGATAACTACCTTCTCATTCTGGTCTGTGGTCCGTAGTTTTTAAAACTGGTCCTGCGTCATATTGTTTGAATTTGCCGCTGGTTTAAGATGTTTGGAGTCTGTAAACCGATACTGTAATTAGGAGGGCCTAAACTGTCTCAGACTTGCTGTTATGCAAGTATAAATCGTAGGGGTACTAAATTAATGGGAAGGTAGTTATAGAATTATGTCCTGGGCAATTGTGGTGTATTTTGCTGTTCAAGTGTATATGGCTAATAAAGTTAAGAATAAGAGAGGGATTCATCCATTTATTTACTGCACATATTCGATTCTCTTCAATTACGAATAGTATTAATTTAATAATTTCAACACCTTGTTTTGCTTAACTTTTAGCTTCACAAAGTGGGGGTTTTCTATAAAGATGTTATACTTAATCTGTTGAAATTTTTGTTGATTTAAACATTTCCATTGTTTCACACAGATGATTATAATAAGTAGGCTACAAACAGCAAACATAAAACATTACTCAAACCAAATGAAAGAACTTCCAAATGTATGCTAATTTTTACTTTCTTCTTTTCTGCTAGAAGACAGAAGACATATTTTGGGGCGAGCCACCCATGTTGGATAGGCTATAGAAAATATAATTATTTAGGAAATGCCTAAGAAGGCTCCTTACACCTCAACATGGGCGCCGCCATGGATTTTGGGCCCCATGGAAAGATCTTACATTGGGCCCCACCACCCCATGGCTGCATAATTACAGCAAAAAATTTTGAGTCCCCCTGTCAGTCAGGGCCCCCCACCCCTCCCCCATACAGCACCACTGCACCCCGACAACTATAACATCACTTTGATTTCCAATGTGGCATATTGTCAATGAAAATGGATAAGAAGTTGTAGAGTCGGATAAGAGAAGGGTGTGGATTTAGAGTAGATGTTCCTAATTTCATCGTTTCCCTCTGTAATTTAAGGTAAGGGAAAAGTATAGTGATATATTCCGTTGTTGTACTGCGTAATTAACTACGCAACTCAAACTTCAAAAACCACTACCAAAGGTATTGCACCCTATGGTGTTCCATGGCCTGCTAAACAAAGGAGTGGTATCAACTAAGACGTTGTGTAAGTCGCTCTGGATAAGAGCGTCTGCTAAATGCCTATAATGTAACTCATACAAATGGTTATTTACAATAATACAATACAATAATAATTTCTTATTTTCTACAGATATTTGTAGAAAATAATGGTCATTATAAAATCACCTCTGTAAACATGCTCAGCTTCACATTGTATCAGTTAACTTCCATTCATTTTGACTATATTTTCAGTAATACTCTAGAAAAAGCAACTACAGCTACTCTACATTACCTCCAATAAGGCTGTTTGTGAATGTGGCTTTTTATTACTCATGTTTTGTAATTGGCCTACACTAACAAATTGTTCTTGGTGAAACAAGGACTGCACTACAAATTAAGCATTGCCTACCCTTGGTATGATTATCAAAATGTTATCATGAATGCATGAATTTGTACACATTTCAGTTGAAGTTTAATTTGACACTAGTATATCTGAACAATAAGGATTTGTGTTGAACTGCTTTCCTGGGAAATCAAATGAATGTTTTAACTTTCATGTTTTGTTTTCAATTAGAAACATTGACCTCTGGTATGCATTGAATCAGATACAAATACACATTTCCAGGGAAGAGTGGTTAGTACAAATGCAAGGAATTATTATTTTATCAGTTTGGCTAACATCAGAAGTGATTACTAATATTGTATTGTGTAAGTCTGTGGCTCATACTTTTATTTATGTATTTTTTATTTATTTATTTAATACCCAGAAAGAAAAGTGTAGACTAACACCAGGGAATTGGATAATACTATAACACTGTATATAGCATAGCATATATTACACATACTTTATTATTTTATATATTTATTATAGTATAGGAGGAAAATATTTGCTTGCCAATTTTCCTTATTTCAGGCAACTTATATTTGTACAGAGTACCCATTTTTAAAGTCAAATATTAACTAAAAGGAATTCAAATTAAGTACCTTGTACTTAAGGCTTCACAGCAGTGCTTCATATGTGCCTCTGATCAAGCGATTTGTCCTTGCAAGGTCACACAAACCAAAAGATTTTGGTTCCCAAATATAGCCAATCATGCATCATATTTATACTTTCGCTTGACAAAAAATGTTGTTCACATGGTTCCCCAGTATCCGGCATCATTGTCGGGTCAAAGGTCAAGGCTACAATGGCTCCCATGTTTAACAGTCTCCAAACCTGGCCAAATTAGCATGGATTTTGATTAAATGTGACAGTGATGCAAATCACATGTTATATAAATGTTCAGGCAGCAGTGAATTGTGACTTATGTTAATACAGTGATAATCATTTGAGTCATTTGAATTGCAGTGGTGAATGGGGGTGTGTACACATTGGAAGCAGGTTTTGGACTGAAGAGAACCAAGTTGGACTGCTGATCAGGCCTTAGACTTAAGTTACTGTGGAGCATGTTGGGGTAGCGGTGTGTATGAGTGTATGTATGAACTTGTGTCCCTACCCTTCCACTCCAAATCCTGGAAGAGAATTGAAATGTCCAGCGGCAATAATTTTAAGTTCATTTAAAAAAAGCAAACGCACACTAAGGGGAACATCCGTCTGGGTCTCTCCTGTTTTTCATTGGTATTATTGTTGCCCCCCAGTCCTGCTGTAGCTACATAAACAAACATGGTCTGGCTGTCCCACCCTCTTACTCACATTATACAGCAATAAAGACAAGAACATTATAAGAGGCAAATCGAGTATCAAGAAGGAAATACTGAATTTATATCGAGTGAATTGCAACTAGCATGCAATTAATATAGCTTGCTTTATTTAAAACAGACAAGCTGAGGGAAAAATAAATGCAAAGTGAAATTGGATACAAATGAAGGACTGAAAGACAGCTAGCCTGAGCATAACAACTAAGCTTGGAGGGAATACAGAGGTATGTGTTTTGATGAGGTATGCTGTAAAAGACAAAAGCCTATACAAGACAGGACACACACTGTGTGTATACATTTTCAACCACTATAGCCTGTGCAGAGATAATTCATATACGTGTGCAAATTAATAATAAGCTCCACATCACTTTTAAGCATTAATAAACTTTATTTCAGGTAAAACAACAATAAACAACATTTACAGAAGGACATTACATCTTCCATAGTAACATTACATACATACTGTAACAAATAATGCAACAGCTACTCTACCATATATGGAGTTTAAGAGTTTATAAAGTGACTGGTAACACTTCTATGTTCCAAACCGCTTGTCAAAGGTATGTATTTTCAGTGCATCATACAAAAAAGAAAATATGCAAGTGAAGCCTTTAAACTTGAAAAGGAGGATTCGGTGTTCAGCGCAGCAGGGATGCACGTAGAAGACCACAGTCTTTCTCAGTATACACGTCTATGCGATAAGAAATCAACAAGGCCAAAAATATATATGAATCCTCCATTTAACAGCGTAAAGGGGACATTCGTGACCCAAAACGCAACATTTTTAAGCGTCACTATTACATTTTACAGGAGACTTTTCGCCTCAGCTATATACAGCCTAAACCGGTTTATAACAAAGGTTACAAAATGATTAAATATTCACAGATGGACATAAGTATCCAATAATAACGTGGTACAGACTACACATTCCATAACATATCCAATATAGCAAACCGGGGAACCCAATGATTAATTCCCTTAAATATGTAGCCTCTATATATTTTCATGTTGTAGCCTATTTTACGGAGATAATGCAAGAGCCAATGATTACGCTAAAACGATGATCATTTTAACCGTCACAGTGCTAATGTGCATTCCCACAATCTTTGTTATTAGGTAGGCTATTTTTCGTACTTCATTGAGTAATCCTTTTGGGAGGACACATTTTGAAAACATTCAAGTTCAAAAGGACCGTAGTGCTTAAAAACTCAACGCAGCAGTCACTGACATACAATTTTCCGTATTTGCCGATGCAGCTGTTGCCAGATCAAAACTAAATGCGATAATATAGGCTACTAAGAAAGTGTGCTTAACGTAGAAAAATAATTATTCAGCTGCTAACACTGCCCGGGTCCGGGAATCTTTTAAAGCCTTAGTGCCTTAACGTATAGCCGTTCTCTCTTATTATCACATCTCTGCCACACTATTTAACACTATTACAGGCTGCTCTCCCTTTATTTAAACACAGACCATACTTGTCAAGGATGAAACTGATACACAATGAAATCACTTCAAATATTTCTTATTCATCCCGCATCCTTAGCCTACTGTTGAAACACTTTCCTACAGAGAGATTCCATCGCCAGTTTTCCTTCACGCAAAAGCGACATTAAGGACAATTCGGGTGCAAAGTGACATAACTTTAAGATGGAATGTTGAGCAAAGAAGATTTTTTTAAAAAGTGCATTCTTAATAGTAAAAATTTTACTTCCAACTACTTCAATTAGCCTTTGCTCTGCATGTTATCCATATGATGGTAACACTATTAAAGCTGTAGGTACCCACAGTCACAAGGCAAAGGAGTTTCCCCAGCAAGAGCAAAATCCCTAAACGGATGACTGAAAACCGGCGGTGTGTGTGTGTGTCTGTTTAAGCGCTTTCAATAGGCTACGTATAGCAACAGTACATATACATATTTGAGTTGGGTACTAGAGCGAAAATACCTGCAATGTAAGTAAAAATGAATGTAAAAACAATTTCATTCCAGCAGACTGCAACATGGTGCAGAAAAAAAGGTAATGTAGCGAGTGACCTCTGCCAGGTGTCATCCTCCCTCATCTTAGTAGTTGCAGGACTGTATGTGTTAGTATAGTATTTGTACACATCTATGTAGGTGTTTAAGTCTCAGTTAGTGGTAGGCCTATATGTGTGTATTATAGCTCCAGATATTTACTCTATCATTCATTGTACGTCAATAGTGAGGGAGGACGTTTGTTGGGGTGGGCATGATCACTGATCTTCGACACATCCCGATTAGAGTTTAATTACAGTCCTATAGATCATTTGAAGCGTTGCTTATATATCCACACATTAAGATGGTTTCAACGTTCTCACAGGGA